>JAWNLC010000099.1:0-1200000 GCA_035041535.1 Drosophila cognata | reverse complement strand
TACTTAAAAGCAAATGCATGTAATCTTATTTATGTATAACGACGCATAACTGTATTTGTTTTGTGTGCGTGTTGTGTGTGTATTGGCAATCGTAATCGATTTTTGAGTGCTGGCAAAGTCGATAAATTGGCCGCGAAACACAACATCGGCGTCAGTTGGCACTGAAGAACACTCCAGTAAGGTTTGCTTATATCGCGCTTGTTAAAAATAGTGGGGGCGGTTAGAAAGCTGAGCTGAGAAACCCGTTTTATTTCTTTGTAATTTAAATTCCTTGGCCTAATTCGTGTGCAATAATTTCACCTCAGTGGCAGTAAAACGTTGGCAAAATGACAGGTGCGGCGTTTATTGTCGTTGCGTTGTTGTTGGCCTTTGGCTTTGGCCCAGAATCTGGAAACGCTTCGGGTACTGAGTAAGTAGAGTCTTTATATGTTCAATTACATAAATTAACCGATTAATTGCAACCTTTGATGGGTTTTGTTAATCGCAGTGATTTGATATACGGTTACGAGTGCCAGAGTGGAAAATGCCACAAGGTCGAATTAACTGAGGCGAATTTCGTCAAGGCAATTAGCTTGCCAGTTTGCAGGCTCTTCTGTGACAGCAGCATCGGCACCCTGTGGCCCAAACCCACTGGAGCCGTGCAGCTAGAGCCGCTGATGCGCCAGGTGGACATGTCCAACATTCAGTTCATAGTGCCAAGAGGTGTGAGCAAAAAAGATAAACTATGGAAGAAAACGGAACAACGTTGGATGGACTTGCTGGAGGCAAAGATACCGAATCGCAAGATCCTCAAAGGGGGTGGCTATCAACTTACGGTTAGCATCAGCACTGCAGATAATGGAGGAGCGCCTTCCAGGCTTACCCTGGACACGAATGAGGGCTATACTCTGAGCATTGGCTCGGAAGGTGCGGGTCAAATCTTGGCAAACATTACAGCTGACAATTTCTTCGGTGCTCGTCATGCCCTGGAAACGCTCAATCAATTGATTGTCTACGATGATATTAGACGCGAAGTCCAGGTGACGGCGAATGCCTCCATCACCGATAAGCCTGTCTATCCGTGGCGTGGATTGCTACTGGACACCTCACGCAACTATTACTCCGTCAAGTCCCTCAAGCGTACATTGGGTAAGCTATTTGGATCGGGAGCTGTAATAAATGCCCATTTATAAACCACTGATTTCCATTTCAGATGGCATGGCCATGGTGAAACTGAACACATTCCACTGGCACATCACGGACTCGCACAGCTTCCCGCTGGAAGTGAGCAAGCGACCGGAACTATCCAAACTGGGGGCCTATACGTCCAGCAAGGTCTACACCCATGCCGATGTGGAGGATATAGTTGAGTGCACCCATCCAATCCTCAAAGAGCCAATCTTATGTAAAAGGGAATCCCTAATTTCAGGTGGAATATGGACGAGTACGTGGCATACGTGTGATGCCCGAATTTGATAGCCCGGCGCATGTGGGCGAGGGATGGCAGCATAAGAATATGACTGCCTGCTTCAATGCACAGCCCTGGATGCAGTATTGTGTGGAGCCGCCGTGTGGACAGCTGGATCCCACTGTCGATGACATGTACAATGTGCTGGAGGACATATTCAGTGATATGTTCAAGCTGCACAATCCGGATGTGTTTCACATGGGCGGCGATGAAGTGTCCGTGTCCTGTTGGAACAGCAGTGAGACAATTCGCAACTGGATGCTGCAGCGTGGTTGGGGTCTGACCGAAGCGGATTTCATGCGTCTGTGGGGACACTATCAAGAGGAGGCACTCAAACGAGTGGATCGCGTGGCCAATTCAACAAATACACCGATTATCATGTGGACGAGCAAGCTCACCAATGAGCCCTACATCGATGACTATTTGAATCCATCACGTTATATAATTCAGATCTGGACAGAGGGCCATGACAAGGTGATTCAGAATATATTGAAACGTGGCTACCGTATCATCGTCTCCAACTATGATGCCTTGTACTTTGATTGCGGCGGTGCCGGTTGGGTGTCGGATGGCAACAACTGGTGCTCCCCTTACATTGGCTGGCAGAAGGTCTATCAGAATAGCCTAACCAAGATCGCCGGTGACTACGAGCATCACGTGTTGGGAGCCGAGGCAGCAATCTGGTCGGAGCAGATCGATGAGTACACACTGGACAATCGTTTCTGGCCACGCGCAAGTGCATTGGCCGAACGCCTGTGGTCCAATCCGAATGAGGACTGGCGCAAGGCGGAGTCGCGCCTGCTGTTGCATCGCGAACGTCTCGTGGAGAATGGCATTGGGGCGGAGGCAATGCAGCCGGAGTGGTGTCTGCAACACGAAAACGAGTGTCCCGTTGACGCGTATGCTCATTAGTTATTTGGTGGGTTTCCAACTCTGTCAATTGTTATATTTATACTTATAGATATGCCAAGCGCAACAAGAATGGGCTGCCCAGCTGCCTGCACCTGCTCCTCGTTGCCTTAATGCTTTGTGCCTGAAATAAATAAATACCAGTTGAGCAATCAAATTGCGAGTTGACTCGTCGTTTAATATTCTATATGAGATTATTTGATTTGTGTGTGTTTGCATGTATCTATTGCAATCCCGCAATCATATTTGTGTGGTTGTCGTCTATGAATACAATGTTTGTGTATATATAATTTCTAAAATCAGCACAGCAGCCGCAGGTTGTACTGGGAATTCACTTCACTCATTCCAATCTTCTTCGTTTCGACCAAATTTGTACACCAGGCTGGCAAACAAAATGAACACGTTTTGCAGAAGCAGCGCCACGCCCAAACTGGTGTCCTTTTTTTCTATAAGCAGAGATTGGGTTTCATTAGTAGTAAACAGAAATCTTGAAATGTGATCTATATAAGAAGTACCGTTGTTTATGAAATTATCAATCATTACCCAAATGGCAGCAATGATGGACGCAAATCCAATCACGAAGCCAATGAGTAACCATAATTTGGCGAACCTCGCTCCTGATTCCGATGTGTTATCTTCGGAAATCTACCAAATAAAATAACAAAAAAATAATGACTCATTTTCTTTGTACATAAGTACGTACATACTTAGGCATAAGGAGCGTTACTCACATGTGAATCTTTAACGGTATTCACCATGCAGAAGCTAATGGTGCCAAAAATGCCAATAAATACATGTCCTGTCGTTATTTGATGCTGGCCATCTCCAGACATAGCATCGATTATTATCCACCACCCAGTGAAGAACTGTCAGCGGGAGCAAATGAATTATGGATTTGTTGCATGGCGCTTAGCATTTGGATTTGTTGGACTTACTAGCAAACCTGCCGCCAGGGCAGAGTTTCTGTTCCTCGATGTTTCAGATCTAAACCATTCTTGAACATTATCCACCAGACCCATTGTTTTTTTTTTCAATATATAAATGTTTTGCCTGAAAAAGATAGCGACTTTTGTCTCCTAGAGATGCTACTATATACAAATTAAATCGAGTGTATCGAATCGAATGTATCGATTCAATTAATCGAACAAATGTGATATGAACATGTGTTGGAACTTCATTTTCTGTAGCCCTGCAGACGCTGGCAACCCTAGTTCTATAGCACGTGTGGTTGAATCGACATAAACAAATTATGTCTATTAAAATGAAGAAAAAACCCGAAGAGACTGTAACTGACGAGGAGGAAAACATAGAAGAGGAAGCGGAAGATGAGTCTGATGACGAAAGCGGTATGGATTTGGCAGCCAGCGCAACAGAATCGGATACAGATGATGATGCTGACGATTCGCATGAGGAGCAAACTGAAACTGTGGAAACCGAGACGCAGAAAAAATCGAGGGCCGAACTCATTGAGGAACGAATACACAGCAAATATGAACAGCTGAGGGGCACACGGCTATATGTGCGCTTTCCCAACAAGTTACCCCTAGACGAACAGGATTTCAAGATGAAGGTAAAAGCGCTACATCCGCTGATATCAAAGGCAACAAAGCCACGACAAAAGCACGCTCGCTTTTGCCTTGTGGATTTCAAATCGAAAGAAGATCGTGATGCAGCCCTGGAGGACATAAGGAAATCAATTGATACTGATGATGCCTTTAAGGGTTTCTTTGTCTCGCTGCCAAAAACCGATTCTGATGAGTTTGTCAATGAACTTGTTGCGCGCAAGCAGCAATCCATCGAGAAGCGGAACACAAAAATTTTGTTGAAACGCGCCAGCAAACAAGTGCAACGCAAGGACATTTTTACATCCTCGGTGGTCATCACCAATCTGCCCAAGACGGCTTCGGTGGCTCAGGTGCGTCAGCTCTTCGAGAATGCCGTCGACATTCAAATCAAACCCGGCAGAGGTAAATTTCGTGACTTCAGTGCTGCTACTGTCACCTTGCCCACAACCTTTGAGGCGAGGAGTGCTCTGAAAAAGGATCTAAACATTGGTGGCAGTAAACTCACCTTGCATTTCAATACGTGCCAGAAGAAACGGCGACCGAGGAAGAATAAGAGGAAGCGATCAGCGACTGGCAAAGATCAGCCCCAGGAGCACAAGAATAAGAAGGCGAAGCAGGCTGTAATGGCTGAATAGAAAAATAGTTTAAATATCAACTATTTAGAATAAATAAGCAGACAACACATAAATGTACTTTAAAAATATTTATATTTATTATTCAATTCTGTTAAGCAATCGATAGCTGCATTTAGCAGCTGAACTTGTTGCGCATGCTAAGAGTCTATTAATGTAATGGCAAGCAGCTGTTGCCGCTGACATGGCCGTGATTTTGAGCCAATGTTAAGTTGTGCTCGCTCCACATAACAGCTGAACACAGCAGAACAGTGAAAGTTGCCGGTCTGTGTCTATTTATACTGAACTAGTTGAACGCAACTGTGCAGACTAGTTCGTTCATGGAGTTCAGTGAATCACTCAGACGAACTAACGCGAACAAATTGGTGCAACTCTATTTGTTTATAAAATCAAAATGGGATTGACGTGGCAGCGGTTGAGATTTAATGCATTTTTGAGCCTAGCGCTAATATCCCTTTGTGTGGTCATTAGGACAAATAACGCACAGGAAGCACAACAGCCATGGTACGAGAATTTACCAGCAGTTGCTATGGATTATAAGGTAATAACACGAAATGCGTGAAAAATGCAAACAAATAAACAACAACAATATTTAAGTGGCACACGTTTACTTTTCTTGTTATTGTTATTCTTGTAAAAAAAACAGGTGCACATTGACGCCGGCAAGGAGGACTGCTATCATCAATATGTGCAGGCAGGTGCTACTTTCTACGTATCCTTCAGTGTAAGTCTGCGAATTTTACAAACTGCCCCCGGCATATTTTTGAAATATCCTTATTTTCTTGCTTCTTTGGTTAGGTGGTGCGTGGTGGCGATGGCATGGCTGGCTTTGCTGTACGCAATCCTGCTGGCGACGTTGTGAAACCATATCAATGGCAGGCCACCGCTGACTACACAGATCAGGTCTCGCCGGGTGGTTATTATTCCGTTTGCATTGACAATCAGTTCTCACGATTTGCCAGCAAATTGGTTAATATTTATATCACGGTGGTCAAATACGATGCGTGGGACAAATACGCCAAGGAGATTGAGGAGCTGCAGCTGAATATGCAGAATTTCACTGCAAGCATTGGCAGCGTGGAGCGCAATATCAATGATATGCTTGGGTATCAGGCTCACAGCAGGCATCGCGAATCGAGAGATTTTGCCCTGCTCCAGGATAACAATTCTTATATACAATTGTTCTCGCTTAGCCAAATTGGCATCATTCTGATCACATGCTCCATACAGGTGGGCGAGGCTTAAACTAGCTTCTACTATTCTTTACTCTTCATTTTTTAAATAATAATCTCGTTTTTGCAGGTATATTTTGTGCGTAAACTATTTGAAGTCAAGTCGAGCAGCAAGGGTCGTATTTAGAGTTGCTTGAGATGGCCCCTAGGACTTGTGGCATTTGTTGCACAATAAGCTGTAAAAAATCAAAACAAAACACTGTAAAACTTTCTTTTCCTCTTTTTTATACACACTAAAACACACACTCATCATGAAACATCTTTATACTTTAATGTTGTAATTAATTTATAATTGGAAAACAGAACAACTTCGAACATTTACCAGACTACTACTACTACTTCTAATATATATATATATTTTTGTCATTTGTATCATATATACAACTTAGGCGATAAAATGAAAATGTGTGAGTTTTATTTTAAATTAAATTAAAGTTTTATATTTTATATAAATGTATATGTATATGTATGTATGTGTGTGTGTGTGTGTGTGTATCCCTTTTACGAAAGCTTTTTACTCTCGGGTTTGTGTCCAGGCTAAACTCTTTTATGTTTGTCCTTTTTAGCTTTTGATTAAATCGGAATTATTTTAATGGTATTCTGCCGATTTTTAACCATATATACGGTCAACGTTGGGCGCTGAAAAAACGGGCGCATCTAGCTCGGAAAAGATGCCTTCGCTCGCATCCTTGCCTGGTCTCAGAACACCCTCACTGCAAACAGAGTTTTGCACACATTTAGTATTCATATATATATTAATAAAAATAAATATAAATTTATTTTTTTTACCCAAAAGAATTTCCTCCAAAGTGTCCAACGTTGCTCGTCTGATAATATCTATTATTATAGCGTTGAGCGTTTAACACCTGGACAAACCCAAAGGCGCAAAGCAGAAATAGGCAAATATTTATGAGCTGCATTTTTAGGAATTTAAACGCTTATTCCACTTTCAAGTCTTTGAAGAACACAACTTGCTACCGAATTGTTCGAGGTGCTATCACGTTATGGGTCTTTAATGAAAGTGACTGGCAGCTATTTATACCAGAGACTGGATTTCGACCGGTCTATTTACATATCTGGCAAACAGAACTAGTTTCAAATAATGACGATATTTATTAAAAATTTTATTAATGGTATTCTGACATTATAATGACAACCACGAATATATAAAGTACATGAAAGTCAAACAACCTCAACTTGACCAATTAAGCGAATCATATATTTGCAGAACTTGACAGGCTAAAATCAATCTCTTCATGTATATGTAAATGTCATTCTTACATCATCTGGACTCAGTGTTCAGAGCATCATTAGAATGTTGCTCAAGATCCAAGTTGGTATTAGAACATAAATATAAATGTGTCATCAAAACAAATTCATAAATTGCGTGTAAAATAAATATTTATATATATATATATATATATAAAATATATATATATATATAAATATATATATATATATGTATATGTATATATATTTTATGTTTGCAGAATGCGGCACGTTTTTTATTTATTCCAAAAGCAATTTAAAAATCAAAACCGAAATCAGACTGCAGAAGACTTTGTTGCCAGCTGATAGCAGGTGTTAAAAATTATGAGAAGTGATTAATAAGATTGATCGAGCAACATCAATTGCAGACTTGAAAACTTCAAGAATACTTATACAAAATGTCAAGTGAACAGAGCAGACAGACATGGAGCAAAATATAATCTTCTACATTTGGAACAGTTGTTTAACGTTAAACCAACATTATCCACAAGACAAACTTGCTGTTGCTGAAAGATTCCAGCTCATATAGTCTCTGAGATCGGGCTGTTTACGGGGTCGGAGATGCCTCTTTCTGCCTTTTACATACTTTTGACAATCTATGAATAAGCTTAAATGGACAAGTTTTTCCCCAAACTAAAAATTGTAGCCAAACAAAGCAAGTTTATTAAGATTTAGACTAAGATTTTACTTCTGAGCTTAGTGAACCAGTTTTTTGTTTGTTTACTATTTGATAATAATATAAAATAATATAATATAAATTATTATATTTTAATTTTTATAATAACGGCAGTCGAAACTGAGCTGCAGTTTGAAAACTTGTTTAATTTAAGTCATGCTCACGCTAAGCTTCTTTTAATTGCATTTATTCTTTATCTATAGTCGTTAACTTTTCATTTTAATCTTTAACTGTCCAACACCGCACACACACACACACACACACACACACTCTCATGTTAATTATATCCTTTATAAAAATTAAAAAGATATTATGTGTGCGCTTATCTGTCGTCGAGGCGATTTCTTAGCTACCCAGTTTGTGTGGCAAAGGCTGCCTTAAAGTAGGCAGAGCAGAGCGTAGCCGCAAATGATGCGAGTTGGCTTCAAACTAAGCGCCTAATGGCCCGCACACACACACACGCGCACACAGATAAGCGACTGTGTGTGTGTGTGTGTGTGTGTGCTTGGCTCTTTAACTGTTTTAAACGCCATTGTTAAAATATTGCTCATACGCACTTCCGCCCAAAATGGGGTCTTTTTGCTTGGACTAATGATGCCACACACACACACAGACACACACATATACGCACACACACCTAGCCACACAGTGCTGCCCAAGAACGTAGAGCAAGCAGACAGCCAGTGTGACACTCTGATGATATGAGATAGCTCCGCCCTCAATGCCAGATAAATGAATGAGCCCAACAGACACACACACACACACACTCACTTGGAGGAAGGAGCGCGCGTGCGCACAAGGGTTGCTTATTTTTATGTATGGGGGTTGGGGGTGGGGAGCTGCTGCATCCTTGTGATATGCCCGGCTGATTACAGCGCCAAAATGTGGGAGGAGTATTGCTGGTGCTTCTGCTGCTGCTGCTGCTGCTGCTGCTGCTATTGTCGCCATCTTGAGAGCGCGCGCAGCAGATGATTTGTGGTGTGGACTAAGGGACTAAGGGACTGCAGGACTAAAGGACTAGGCAGCTGGCTGCAGGACATACACATTAACTTGGAGTGCGCGTTACCGTTACGACACGTCGCGGAACAGCAGCAGCTATAATAACGGCGCTATTGCGGTTAAGATTCGTCGGCCACACACACGTTGACAGCCAGCCACAGGAAACAGCCGCTGACCAAACTGGGCCAGCGAGCGGGGCAACTGAGGCGCAACGCAACAAAAAATAAATTAAATATAAAAAAACAAAACTTGGACAAATACGCTTGTTGCTTGCCAAATGGCAAAGTAGGCGTGCCACACATCACACACATACACACACACACATATACACACACACACACACAGAGTGCGAGTGTGTTTTTGTTGTGTGCGGAAATTATTGAAATTTTTACTTTTGATTTTGTTTGGCGCGCAACGTGAACATGTTCAAAGGACGCGTTGTCCTTGCTGCCACCGTCGGCGTTTCGTTTGCCACTGACAAATTTACTTGCATATCCGTTGCAACAAAAACCACTGCAACTGCAACTGCAACAACAACAACAACAGCAACAGCAACAAACTAAACAAACAATTTGCGTCGCGCATTGCCGTCGTTGCCTCAACGTTGCCTCCCACAACCCCACCTTCACTTGCCGCACATCCGACGCCATTTTGAACAATAATTTCATATCCGGTTTGCCAATTGCAACGGCAAAGAAACAACAAACAAAAACAAAACACAACATGCCGTAAATGCAACGCACTTGAGCAATATTTATTATTAAGTGACGAGTGTGTGTTGAGTGCAACTAGCAACAAAAAGTTATTCAAAGTGAGATTAATTTAAGTTAAGTTGAACTTGACACTTTTTGGATAAGCTCAAACACAGAAACCAGCATAATCCTGAGGTGAGCCAACAACTATTTTACAACTAAACTTTATTAAAGAGCACATAAACCTTAGATGGCTTATTATTTATGATATATTGGTTAATATTTAACAAATTTTATCTTTGTTTATTATTTATTTAGCCGACAAATAAATGCTGGCTACATTTCGAAAGAAATGAAAAACAAGTCTTGAGAATTTACTTCAATAAAAATCATATTTAACTACCCAGTTTAGGCTTTAGATTTAACAAAATCGGAAATTTGAATTCAGATTTACATTCGCTTGAAAATTGAGAATATATATTGAAATTATATTGTATTTGCAAATCGGTTCATTCTCGACAAAGTAATGGGTCTGAAAAGCCTTGACTAAGTCTTGACTTGAAGGCAGAAATGCATTTTCTGCTTTGAATGTAGTTTTAAACTAGAGCTCAAACCATTCTCAAAAAAACACTGGTTTTTCACTGGAAGGTAGAAGAAAACATCTCCGAACTCATGAAGTATATATAAACTGGATCAGCATCCAAAGCCAAGTCGATTTAGCTATTTGCGTTTGTCGGTCTGTGTGAACAAGCCAATTTCAGAGACTATAACAGCTATAAAAATTAACATTTATAATAATTTATCCATAACTTTTCCCGTTTGTGGAACATCGATACAAAACGGTTTCCGATAGTAGTAAAATGCCATATTTTGAACATACATCTTTCCTGTCGTATACCTGAACATTATATTGATCATCTTTTTTTTCCTATTTGAATATGATCATAAAGGAACAGAAATTGCAAGCATTTTCTGTACAATTATACAGAAATACAAAATGCAAACATACATATATAAAACACACAGATAAATACAATATTTAAGTTAGGTTTTGGTAACAACTTAAGTGCAAAACTTTGAACTTAAGTTCTAACATCTAACTTGCTCGGCTTTGCATTGCTGGAGTAATTTTTATGTCAAGTAATTCAAAATGAAATGCAGATAAAATCGCTTCAATTTCGGCAAAGTTATACTTCCAATTTATGCTATAGCTATAATATATATAATAATCTTTATGTTAGCACAAGATTAGCTCAAGATTAGTTACCCACTCAGATATTAAAATATACATAATGGAAAGAAACATTTGTGCAACCGCCCGTTTTTTGGTGCTGGTATCAAAATCACATCTGCAGATATCATAAATTCAACTGCGTGTGAAATGGCCACGCCCCCTTCCCCGAGTTAACAAACGAGAAGTGAAGCTGATAGGTAAATCTTACAAACCATTAAAGTGACGTGGCGCGTGTGTCCCCTCAGCCTACAGCTCAGCCCCATGCCCCAGCTCATCGTCATCGTCAGCGTCAGCGTCATGCTCATCCTGTTAATTAAAAGCTCTGCTCGGGCATTATGTCATTAGCCAGTTAGAACTACAAGTATAATCATATATATACATACATATATATGCATAATATTGGCAGCAGCAGCTCAGCACACTTTGGCAATCTTGTTTTTTCTTTTTATTATGTTTTATGTGTGTACGCATCTTGAACAGTGGCAGAGGCACGCGTCGCATTCTGAGGCAGGCATAGTCGAAGCCGAAGCATCCTGGCACATCCTGGCGCGTATTTCCGGTGTGCGCGCGCTCAACTCAAATGCGATAGCTTCAAAATGGCTGCTTCGGCTTGCGTCCTTGCGTCCTCGTGTCCTTCTGCCAGCCAGCCTATTTGGTCCACACTCGCAATTTGCGTGCAATGTTAACACAATGATAAATAATAATAAATAAGGCGTGTGCAGGCCGTTTATAATGTCAGTCTGTCTCATCATAATACTCTCTCTCTCTTTCTCTCTCTGTCTCCGTCTCTTTCTGTAGATGCAACTCGACTCGACAGATAAGCAAATGTAGTTCTTGTTGTGATGTCAAGTTTTAAAGCTGCCACAAAGTGCGTCAGCATTTTAAAGCTACACTCAGCAACATGTTTTATCATTTGGTTAACAAAAACAATTGTTGATTTTCGGCTGACATATATATATTTTAATAGTCACTTATGACAACTATATATCATATATAAGGCTATGAAAAGATATTCTACTTTGTTGCAAATGTATATAACTAGCAAGAATGACCATCTCAAGCATGCCGAAGATAAAATACTATTGCAGACTGAAGGAAAGCATTAAAAATTATACAAAATTATCCGACTCTTCCTATGGAAACTATATAATTTAGTTATCTTCATGTTTATGCTTTTGTATATTAAAAAAAGTATAACTGCTGACTTTGGTTGGGATAACTTGATAAGCAAAAGATGACTTATCATATAATGACTTATCTAATGAAAGATTATTTCTATGGCAGCTACATATATGATAAAGTGACTTAAACTGTATCGCTAGTATCGCTTGGCTAGTTCTGTTCTATGCTGATCAGGAATACATATATATATATGCACCTCACAGGTTCTTAGACATCTCCAATAGTTTACAATCAAAACAAACATTTTTGCAATGTTTCTAAAACAAGTTCTAGTTGTTAGTTTAAAAATGATAACCTTGGCTTAAATTTCAACAAGTTTCTCTGAGTGTAGAGTGAAGCGAGTGTTATTGTTGTTGTTGTTGTTGTTGTCATGGCATAAATTTCGTTGGCATAAATCAAAATTCAGCAACTTCCGATGAAGGCAGTGTGCAAAAATTTGCATGGCATGCAACACATCCACACACACACACACACGCATACATATGTATGTACATATATATAGACACACACGCACACACACACACACACAATAAACAATAGCTGCTTGGTGGGTATTAGAATGGCACGCTCAAATGGCCGCCGCCCACGCATAGCGCTCATACGCAGCGTGTGCCCCTGGCCAGAGCAGAGCCATAAATAACCAGAACAGAGATAATTATGCATGTCTGTGTCTATTGAGTCACTATTTCAACTGCTGCTAATTATGTTTGCCAGCAGCTACGTATAATAGTGTGGCAAGTGCAGCACAATCTTGCAACAGAAACAGTACATTTTAAAATTGCCGTCATTAATTGTGGACTGTTCTTGCTTTTGATTTATGCCAGACACTTCAGGCAGCCATTGAAGCAAACGAGTTTTGTTTTAAATTCGAGCATAGTGGAAAGAAGCTAAGTTTAAGTTTAACTAGTATATAGGTTTTCCTTAAATAACTCACTCTCAACTTTATAAATCGATCTAAATGAAAGTACATTTGATAATGCTTGGATGTATTGTATGTCAACTAAATCACAATTTCTCTACAATTGTACCTTTTACTGCTGTCGAAAATCGACTTAAATCGATAGTTATCGACGAAATGAAATAAGCTTGCTCTGCGTACGGCATGCAATCTGAAATAGATACAGATAAAGAGGTATATTGATGATGATCAAGAACTAACTTAACTTGAAGTAAAAGTAGGCGTCCTTCTAAAAATCACAAGTAGAAACCTACAATTTTTATTAGTTAAAAATTCGATTGGCCACTTAAAAATTAATCATTTTTCCTCTTTTTTAAAGAAATATTTATTTATTTGTGTTTTTGTAAAGTTGTCTATGAATTGTTGTGTTTACTAAAAGTGTAGAAAGTATTTCGGGAAGCACTCTTATTGCTGCCTCACTTTACTTGTGCTTTTCAAATATATATATAAAGTGTTACCTTAAGCACTGCTGACCCTTGAAATCCTCTTCACACCCCCAGAGTCAAGTGGAATCCATTGCTTAACCAACACGTAGCCGTTGACGGTTCGGAGGGTCGCGCCATGTACGAGAATTCGTGTTCGTATCAGACGGCGCTGGACTTGAAGCGGGTGTCGCCGCCAACGCTGGCCCAGGTGAAGACGGAGGACTGCCTGACACTGGGGCAATGCTCGCCCGACTGGACATCCTATCGCTTCCATCAGTCCACGTTCGAGCAGCTCAAGCAGAGCGTGGAAAAGGCCAAAGCAGCGCTCCAGGATCGCAGCAGTTTCTTTGGCGCCAGCAGCGCCTTCAGGTGGGTCCAATAAACAGTAACAGATTGAAGTTAGAATTTCATACATATATATATACATATATATATATCTATATATATATATTCATCTTCATTTTGATCCCACAGCGATATCTACTCCAGTCAGCGACTGACAGACTCGCTGGACACTTTGCCCGCCATGCAGAATGGAAGTGGAGCCGGCAATTGTCTCGGCCTGACACACAATGCGGGCGGAGGCGTGGGCGTTGGAGTGGGCGTCGGAGTGGGCGTTGGCGTGGGCGTACTCAACTACAATACGGTGAGCAGCAGCAGCGCAGGCGTGCAGCGGCATCGCTTGGACACATTGCAGCCGCCCACGGGCTGTTCACCGGTGGCCACGCAACACGGTGTCATCACGTCCAGCGCCGTCCAGCTGCCCGTCTCCTCCTTGGATGCGGTCAGCGCGTCCTCAGTGCCAGCTTCACACTCGGCATCCACAGCCGTCGCGCATGTGGAGCACAAAGTGCGAACAGGTAGGACTAGGAATAAACTAAAAAAGCTGATCGGCTGCACTCTGATTCTTAGAAATATATTTTATGAGTTATTTATCCTTGGTCCCAAAAGTATGGAGAATTTCTAAAATTCAGATGCTATCGAAATCGACTTATATCGATCATCATAATAATGAGAGCAGTTATCGATAATCAAGTTTCTCTAGCATACTTTATCTGTTCACAGCTTTGAAGTTCTTTGAGGCTTGCCAGATTCCGCTGCCTAGTTTAGTTAGGTGACTTCTTTTTCTAGAAAGTTATGTTTTTTTCAAGAGATCGCTGATCGAATTTTCCATCAATGAGAAAATAAACAAAGCAATTAGTTTGCCAAACATATAATTCTGATCTTTCTAAATCTTTCAGAGTATCTCGATTATTATCCAATGTGTTTGTAATTTCCATGAAATTGTATACGATCTTTCGCTAATGATAATGAGTAACTCCCACTCGAGCTAACTCTTATGCTCTATTATCTTATCTTATCTTTCCCATGGATATTTCTTGCCTCAATCGATTTTTATCGATTATTGGTGCCCAAGAGTCTTTCGATTGCTGGGACCAGGTTCCTCTGCTCAACTCGATTATCAGTAGTGTATTTTGTATTCCCATTCGCAAAATCATTCAGTTTTTGTGGTCGGAAATGTGGGGTCTAAAAATATTATCGCTTGACCATTGTTAGAGGAATATGTTTAAACATATGATATTGCTATACTCCCGCTGCCAAATGCCATTCTAGCAGCTTGTTTTCGGCAATCGTGACTCCGTTGTTTTCCTTTTCGCCTAGTCGCAACCCACTGACCTTCTCGCTGTGGTTCTGCCACAAAATGTCAGCGAAATGGCGGAAAAACAAATCCTGCGCTTCCGGTCAAAAGCAAAGCTACAAACAGCCAAAAAAAAAGAAAGAAAAAAAAAAATTGGTTCTTTTACAAAAGTGGCAAATTTCGCGTATTTATTTAAACACATCCAAACAGCATATGCTGACCAGCCGCCCACACCACCCGCACCACCCACACCACCAAACCACTAACCGAACGCCGAAAATGTTTGCCACAATTTTATGGGCCAAAAAAGCGAACCTTGGTCAGCAAGCGTCATGTACATAATTCTTGTTGTTGTAGCCAAAAAAAAAAAACAAAAAACTGAAAACAAAAAAGCGAAAAAAATTATAAAAACCTAAATTGAATTATCCATGTAAACGTCAAGGTCCTTGGGGTCCTTGGGGTCCTTGCCTCCCATATTTGTTTTTTATTTGTTTTTGGTGTTTTTCTTTTAGTATTTATCAATTTAAGCCGGCAAAACGGATGTGGCTTATAATGCGGCCAGGAGGGAGTTGGATAAATGGGGGAATGAGGTGCTTGATATAAACATCAAAAATGCAATGTCCAAAGGAATATCCATCGCGTGCCTGGCATGAATTTGTTATGCCGCCTCCGTTCTGGTTGTGTCCACAAAATATATCTATATCTTTGTATATAGAGGAGCACATTTCTCTTCCTTGGCTTGTTTTCAGTTTTCAATCGAGTATGAGGACGGCAATTGTCGGTTTTGTTAAGCCGGAATTCAATATGACAGGCAAGCAGACGAGTCCTTTTTGCTCCTCCGGCTGCTTCCCTTGCTCCTCCCAAAAAAGTAACCGACTCCAACACACAGTTTGAACGCGCTCAAGCACAAATATGAAATGAATCGTTTTGAACTGCTCTTCTGCTTCTCTCTCTGCTCGCTCCTTATGAGTTTTGCTTCTTCTTTTCTGCCTTGCTGCTGCCTTCTTCTGCTCTGCTGCTGTCGCATAAAAGGACTTTGTCATGCGTAACTCATTATTTTTTGTTGCTCAAAAGCCTTTGGCTCACAAAAGCACATAAAAGATAATTACACTCCTTCAGCAAGGACTATTTGGACACATACTGTGATTATCCGAAAAAATACTGTCATTACAACCAGCACAGCCAAGATTTGGAGGAACTGAAGAAATTATATAGACATATATACTAAAATCAAGTTAGAGACAGATATAAACAATAGATAACTTTCAGATGGTTGCTTCTGATTTTCTTACTCATTTAATAGAATTACAATTGGTCAATAATTGGTCAGTTTATATTTTATATCAACTGGATGCCTATAATTCTGTCTTTATCGATAATCGAATATTATCGATAATTGGCTGCTGAAACTGAGCAGGAATATCTATATCGGAAATGCTGCCACATCTTTATTAAACCCTTTTTCCCTTTATGACAATACATTTAGTTTTTTGTACAGGCCAGAATGCTGAAGGCCTATTAGAAAGATGGCTAAAAAATCCACATAAATTCAGTTAATATTTTATTTTCTTTCTGGTATTATTTAACTTTAAGTTGAAGCAAGGAACATGCCTCTAATAGATGACTGTCCTCAGAGACTCAATTATGACACAGTCACGTTCCCAGGCACTCAGCTCATGTTGAGACCATATCATATATGATATGTTGCATGGATATCAACATGATGATGATCTCTCCGCCATTTGACATTTCAATTGGTGGCGTTGCGAATTTGACGATGCGCTTATTGTTGTTTACATCAAACAGAGATTTACGGCAATTAAACATTGCTACGGTTGCTGTTGTTGTTGCTGCTTGTTGTTGCTGCTTGTTGTTGCTGGTTGCTGTTGTTGTTGCTGCTTGTTGTTGCTGGTTGCTGTTGTTGTTGGTTGCTGGTCGGCTGTCTGAAGTGACAACCCTCGCGATTATATCCTTTGCGGTTCACAGGCTCTGTCCGGAGGGTGGCTGCTGAGCGGCGTTGCGTGTCAGTCTCGGCCGACGGCACCACGACTAGCTATTGCTGGCAAAGGACTCCGCACAGCTACCAGCAACAGCGGCAGCAGCGAACTACCAACCATAATTTGGGTAATAAATAAAAACGGGGCAGTTAGGTTTTTGATGCCGCCGCCGCCGTTGCTGACAATTATCTATGTTTGAGATTTATGACTTGGCCCATTTAGTTTAGGTCCTGGGACCATGCCGAATGGCGAAGCGTGTCGCGCTGAGTGTGCAAATTTCTGCTGCAATTAATATTCCGTTTGTTTTACTGTTTTTTTTTTTTTTCTGTTTTTGGTTGCAGAGAAATCAACGCTGGACTGTGCCACAACATCCTCGTCGCATGCTGTCGTCGCCTCGTCCTCCTCCGCCGCCGCGTCCGTTTCCAGCAGCGAGCTGGGCAGGCACAGCACTGTCGGCAAGAGCAGCAGCAGCAGCAGCAGCAGCAACAACGGAGCTGTCTCAAACAATGCCAGCAATGCACTGTGTAAGTCACACTTTCCACATTCTTACCACAATATTCTTAAGTCTTGCACACATTTGTCAAATGCCCGTTGAGCTTTGACAGCTTTCAGTCAGGACAGCAACCCCGGTGACAAAACCAGTTGCAGTCCAAACAACAATAGAGGGCGCTGCTGCTACTGCGCCTAGAGCAGCAGAGTTAAGTTAAGTTTTGTTGGCTTTTGGCTGATGTTTTGAATTAAAATATACTTTGCTTATTTTTTGAATAGCATATATAAAAGGACTAATATTTTTGCGAGTGAAAAACAAGAAAGAATTGCACACATATATTACATATACCCTTGAAGAGTTAGACTTTGAGTTAAACTCCCTGATAAGCTGCTTATTAAATTTCCATTGCATAATTACATTTTATAGTTAAAGTTTGGAGTTCTTTTTATTTAAGCATAAATAATATAATAACCATGATTTATTCAGTTACCTGGAAACAATTTGAGGCGTCTATTTTGTATCTCAATACTTGACTTTGATGCCTCTTTCACATCAGTTGCGACTGGTTCACATAATCTGGTACTTTACTGCACCTCACCCTCGTTGTCAGCAGGACACTCACTGTTACAGTGGGAAAATTGGCAAACAATCGTTAGGCTTTATGTGGAGTGCGGACTGTAGTTGATGTCCTTTGCTGCTGTTGCTGCCTTTGCTACTGTAAACATACAAAACGCAACAGTCAAAACAATTGTGAAGGCAGCGTTGATAATTTGACTCTTAAGTGCTCTTCAGCGCTAATCCTATTAAGCGTGTTGCTCACACACTCACACACACTTACACACAATGGCAGTACACACTCCATGGAAGAAGCAACCCCTGCTTCAACAGATAGCTCTCATCAGGCAGTCTCTGGTCTCAATCCAAACAACAATGAGGCTAATCGACAGATCATAAAATGATCAAAATGTTATGTGAAGCGCATTAGGGGCACGCGTCGGATAGGTTGATGGGCAAGGGAAGGGGGATGGTCCTTAAATTTTGGAATAGAGGGGTAGCTGGTGAGAGCTGGTGAGAGTGAGTTGCAACAACTCGAGAGGCATGCCCAATTGAGCGGTGGCATAGATTTAAAATAAACAAGATGAGATTATTTGTAGTTGTTTGACATTGTTGCTTAATTAATTTAAATATTTATTGACTGGAAATTCATTACTGGACTGATTTAGATTGTGACTGAATAGATTAACACTTTTATTGGGGCTTATATTTGATTACCAATGCAGAGGATAAGATATGTATACCTGATCAGCAAGACTAGCCGAGACTATGTCTAAGCGAACTTATCCCTTGTTGAAACTGGGCATATACAAGTAATATAGTTGCCGACTGGATCGAATAACTATATTATATAGCTGCCATAGGAACTCTCGATTGCACGTTGATTTCTTATGTGAAGAACTTATCTGTTCACCGAGTTATCTGCACCAAACTCAGCAATTATGCATTTTATTATACTTCTAAGACTTGAACAAAGAATCATCAGCGTTGGATTACTATATCATATAGTTTTAATCGGAACAATCCGTCGGTTTTTTATAAATATAGATGTCGGCAGTATGACGCCAGTCTGCGAAATTATGAAGTCTTTGGGGTGCTTAGATAAACGTTATTTTTTGTTAATTAAATATTTGCCGAAGATAAGAGCTGAACTGCATTGCGACTTGATTAATTTTCACTTTTACTGCTTCAAATACAGCCACAAAATTAGAGATAATAGTTTGAGATAGTTGTATTATATTCAGCTGGCAATGTCTGCTTATCATTAGAACAGAATGGTTATCAAAGAAAGCCAGACATCTTCCAATTTATTAGCTCTTATAAGATATAAATATCTTAGCACAAATATCTATACCAACTAGTTATCTCTGATATGTATTTAGAGTGATTGCCTCGACTGTAATTGCAATTCTCTCATTTATTTAATTATAATTTACAAATTTGAAATGTCACATTTTGACATTCGCTTATCGGTCGCATCTCATCATCGAAATGTGTCCAACATAATCTCGCATAATCTGCGAGCATTTGAAGGCAACCCCTCACCTTACCGCTCCCCACGCCAACCCAGTCCATGCCACCCCCAAATGGCAGCTCAGCGGGTGTTTAACTTGTGCCACGCCCCCACACACACGACGCCCACAAAAACCTGCGCCACGTTGCCGCATTGTCCACATTGTGCCAATGTTGTGTAACCATATCGCCCCCCTGCATCCCCTATCCCCATGCAACATACCACTCCCCGCCCCACACCGCCCCGCCCCTCTGCTGTGCCGTATGTTTTGCTCACTTCAAATTTAATTTCTGATTTCATTTGCGCACAGTTTGTATTTCTCGTTTAACTCTCGTTATATATTTTTTTTTTTGGTCTCTTCTCCGTCGTAATTGTTTCAGGCTGTGAAAATAAATTGAAAATTTTGCTGCTGCCAACTGGCGCACTTTGCCAACACTGGCGCCAGCAGCAGGAGCAGTCTCCTGCTTCTTCTTCATCTTCCCTTTTCGCCTCGTCCTTTTTGACAGCTTTGCGCGCTGTCGCGTTTTGTGTTCAATTTATGCGCTCATCTTTTAAATGCTTAAATATTCCATTTTTTTTTTTTAGCAAACTGCTAACTGAAAACGGAGTCAGAATGCGCTGGTCGAGAGTGCTCGACTTGGAGATACCCCGAACTGAAACTGCCGTTAAGGATATAGTAGATTTGCTGATGATAGTTTGTTCAATGTCGTAATACGCTAATGACATTTTTAGAGTTGATAAATGATAATATATATATAATTTAGAAGACTTGCAATTGTGCAAATCGATTTATATCGATAAACAGGAAACGACAACAGTTATCGTTATAGTTAAATAAACTTAATCTGAACGCGACTTACGAGAATTTATAGTCAAAATGTCAAGCTCCAAGCTCTGAGAGTCTCTGAGATCAGCTTCTTCATATAGATATGTCTAAATCGAAACCTGGGCAGTAAGATAGGTGTGAAGACGATAACTTGTGAAATTACCAAGTACAATTTAAATATCAAGTCCAAAATATAATATATTACTTTGTGAATATGTGGCAATAGAGTTGACTGATGAACATTAAGTCTGCAGCTTCATTCTTTTAGCACATTTCTACAGCATTTGTGAAACTTGGTTTAGGGTATAAAAAGTAGAAAACGTATATATATATATATATATGAGACAATGACTTGGCCTGGTTCAGTAAAGTTCAAACTTTTTCACATACCATATAAATATATATATATATATATGTGCATGTGTGTGTGATTCCTATTGATGTCCAAATATTTTTATTCATGGCCCTTTTCGCGGTTCACTTAACTCCGAGTCGTCGTCATTATGGACAACCCCCTTGGGATTTGTGCACGAGTTGCTCATAAATCAATTCATTGTTGTTATTGTTATTTGCCCCGCCCACCTCCTTTTTTTGCTGTGAACAAGAAAAAGACGCAGATAATGTTGATGATGACGGCAACAAGCTGGAAAATGTTGCTAATTTAGTTGTGCATTGATTTCGAGGCAAGAGATAGCGACAACAAATTGGCCCAAAAGAATACAAACTATTGCAAGCAATTAGAAAGTATGCTAAAAAGGCATAGAGTAGGAGAGAGAGAGAGAGAGAGAGAGAGAGGAGCGAGAGGGAACATACTTTCAACAGGTCGCTTCCGTTTGCGGAGCATTGTGATTTATGCCGCTGAAAATGACCCGCTTCCGACATGGAATATCAAAAATCACGCGCAACTTTAGAGGCGACAACGACAACAACGACTATAAACTCTCTTCTGCTGTTTCTTGTTGTTGTTGTTGTTGTTGTTGCTGTTGTTGTTTTCGTCGTTTGCACCTCTACGCCGGAAACGGAGCGCAGCCAGAGCCGGAGGTGGCCGTGTCGAAGCGTCTCCGGTGGCCAAAGCGACTGCAATTTAGTTGTCAATTGAATTTATGAGGCAACCTTCCCCCCAATTCCCCCGAATCCCCGCCTAACCCACCCAGTCGAGCAGTTCTCGACCTCAGCAATTTATTGTGTCGCAGTTTTTGATTGCGGCTGCTCCTTTTTTAAAACACTCTCATCCAAGCAGCTAGACGAAAAGCCTATTGATTTTGGCTACTAAGGATATAGACCAGAAAATTTGTATCTTGCAACAAATAAAGCATTAAGCTAATATATAACTTAATTTATTGGCTAAAAGTAAATGTATATATCTATGTAATATTTATATGGATGAGATAATATATAGCACAACTATCTTTTTAGTTGGTCTTTGTAAGACTTTTTCTTTTCAATAAACGATTTGAAATAGCTATAATTTATATGCTATATATGCTTGAATAAAAGTAAACTTAGGTGGTGAACAAAAAATGCTATAGTAGGTCAAATGTTGATTCATGACTGTTTTTACCCACTGTACCAGCCCCATTCGATAGTAAGAAAATTAGGCACATTCCTCACACATTTTCCAGTCATCAGCCAAGAATTTGTGCACATTTGTCTAAGATATTACAAAAATCTATATCAGACATAGTTTTGGTGTCTTGAAATGTTCCAGGTTTATAATTTAAGATAATGCTCAATAATATTTCAAGTTTTTAAGCATTAACTTTATATAGTAATCACCCGTTTACAGCCGATATAACACGCAGTGTATTTAAAAATCGGTTCACTTGGCAACTGTGCTCGCTGTCGGCAGTATCTCAAGTGACACAACTCGACCGTGAGAGGAGACAGCTCGAGAGAGGTTGGAGTAGTGGGAGAGAGCGTGAGAGTCGCAGTTGGAAAACAAATCGCAAAAAGTCAATCGGGCCAATTGACAAGTCGAGCGAGGGTCGCAGGTCGCACGACGAGTCAAACCACGCCGTAATTTATGGCTGCTGCTGGCACGTGAACCTCAACTTCAAACCTCAACCCTTTGCACCTTCCGTAGTTTGTCTGTTAATTGTTTGTTTGCTGTTTGTTGTCAATTTCGGGCCCTTTGAGTTCACAGTTCACAGTTCGCTTTTGGCGTGTGAATATGTTGGCTTTCAAAAAATGCTGTTTGGCATAAGTCAAATGTTCAGTTAACCGACGGTAATCGGAGTCGTGAATCGCACCACACGCACCACGTGCACCATGCGCACCACACTCACCCTTCACCACACCACCCTCCCCCTCCTTGTTCATTTCCATTTCCCAGCCGTTTCAATTGCGCAATTATAGCGCCCATTGTTTAGATAGACACCCAAAAAAAAAGGACACAAACAATATGCTTTTTTTTCGGCTGGTTCGTAATTTGTTTTGATGACAATTTTCACTTTTGGTTTTTTTGATTTTTGTGTTTTTTTTTGTTGTTGTTCTAATGCGTGTTGTGCTTGAGCATAATTGCTGTGAACTATGGGAAGTTTGGATTGATAAGATCATTTGATAAGTTGATTATGTGTACAAGTAAATGTTTGGCGTAGTTTTAAGTGACTTGGGTATCTTTTTAAGTTTCTCACACTTAATGCCAGATATAATATATTATATTTACTTGACATACACAGCAGATAGTCTAGCTAACTCACAGTAGACACAGTAGACTTGAATGGTATTAAAAGCAGAACTATATCAAATATTTGTTCACATGCCTAATCCAACAATGGCAAGCGTCTTTCACTTTCAGCAAAGAGCAAAAGTTTCAGCCATTATTGCAGTCTCTGAAATAGCCTGATTTATGTATGTTGCCGCCCCTTTGATTAACAATATATTGAAGCAAGAAAAAGTCTTACAATTATGCATTGTATTTAAATGACCTCGAGAGGCATTATAATATAATATAAGAGGGTACTCAGCTCTCTAGATATGAGGGTAGAACTTGTTAGAAATCCTTTTCAATGACTCATTATTGTTGTATACTTAAGATCCAAATAACAATTAAATTGTATTTTTATAGAAAGAAAATTTGTTGTATGAAAAATGCATTTTCTTTAATATAAATCTAAGAGCTTATCCGGCCCCATAAATGATATATATATCAGGCAAATAATCCATTGTTTTTTTTTTTAAATATCAGCAGGCAGGATTTTATTATATGTATTTATGAGATCTATTAAAAAATAAGTTAGAAAAATATGTTTTTTAGTCAGAAAATCGCTGTATGGCAAACTACTTTTCTTTTAAACAAACTCTTAATGAGTTAGGCTCATTGTAGCGGGTACCATTTGGAAGATATATACTTATATATATATGTATTTATTTGTTAAGGCATTAGTTGGTATTCCACGCCCATTTTGCTGCTGCTTATAATTTCTATTATTCCACAACGCATATTTCGCCAGCAATAACAAAACAGAAAAAAAACACAGCTCGCATTAAAAAAATCGCTGCAGGCGAAATGAGCAATCCGAGAGAGATGGAGGAGGTGGGGGTGGGTGTGGAGAGACAGAGTACATATTAAAGAGCCGCAACGGGTGTTGAGAAAGGAGCAATCACTCCAAGTCCCAAGTCCAAGTCCCATGTTCAAGTCCAAGTCAATGCAGCAGGCGCCTGTCATTCGCCTCTGGCAGGCCAGTCAGTCGGCCAGTTGGCCACGTGTCGTCTACCTCCCCTCCCCTTACCCCTCTCAACACCCTACCCCTGCCACGTCGCGTGTTATATCATTCATACGTCATTAATGGCCACGTGTGTGCGCAAGGAGGGCGACAATGTTCTCTGTTGTTCTTGTTGCTGCTGTTGCTGTTTTTGTTGTAGTTTGTTTTTGTTGCATAGACACAGGCGCGCGTAATATTAGCAACATTCTCACTCTCTCTCGCTCACTCTTACTCTCTCTCTCTATCTCTTTCTCTTGCGCTGCTTTATTGAGCTTGAGAAAACAAATCGCAGTGTTGATTGCGTTTCTTATTAACAATTGCAAATGTTGTTGGTGGTTGCCCAAGCTAGACAATATGCTCCCTGTCCAACACACACACACACCTCACCACCCCCGCTCAACCCCAACCGCACACCCCAGTCCCCTTTCCTTTCTCTCTTTCTCCTGTCATGTTTGTCTTGACGCTCCGTTGACTTCTCTGGCAAACAACAATTGGTTTTTGGGGCATGAGTTTTGTGGATGACGCATTTATAGTTTTTGGGCTCAAAGTTTTCAGTTTGGCTTTTTGTAGGCGTTGCTCGCTGGGCGACTTACAAACCGCGGCTTAAATAGCTTCGCCCCCCAGCCTCTCACACGCCCCTCAGAAAACGGAAATGGGGGTTGCTTGGAGAATGGCGGAAACCGTGGCACAAAAGGAATTAATTTAAAGTTTTGCCACAAGCGTGAAAATCTAATTACATAATGAATGCAATTAAAATACCAACTAAAATTTCGCACACCCAACACGCACCCACACACACACACACCCACACAGATTGAGAGCAAGCCGAGCGACGCGATGGGGCAAACATTTTAGCCAAGTTAACTTCGTTTCAGCTTCCCCTGCGACGCCCTGCCCCTTTGCCTTTTGCGAAGAAACAGCAAATTGCTATTTAGTCATTTTAGATTCCATTAGCACACACACACAAACACACACACATTTGCACATACACTCAACAATATATAACAGTTAAAAGGGTCATTTATAAAGTTAGGAATTGGATTTTCTTAATTCGTTTCTTATAAACTTCAGCCCGAATTATGATATGTCATAACTTTGACAAATGGAAGCCATTTTTTTTTTTAAATTCTAGAGAAGAATTCTACAGAATTCACTATGGAAATGAGTATGAATTAAATTTGTTTGACCTCTAGATAAATTCCACATTTCGATTTGAAAACGTGATTCTAAATTCAAATTCATGTAAAAATGTTTGCCCAATAAATAACTAATCGGGTTTCAGGTTCCCCAAGCCATTACTTTATTGAAACTGATCCGATTTTAAAATCACGTTCTTTTTAATTATTTTATAGCTTCTAGATTAATCCTACATTTATTGATCGACATCGATATCAATTTAATGTACACAGTTGCATGTTAGGTTACAGATGTTAAGTTACAGTCTTAGTACTGTTAAACTGAAGTATGGCCTGCGAAGCTTTTAAGATCTCTGGCCACCCTATGATTATAAAGTTTATAGAGTGACCCTCGTTGGCTGTGAGTGCATATGAGTTGGGTAAATGGCTGCCGTCAAACTCAAGTTGAACTCGCCCCGAATAACTTTTATTAAATAACTGCTTGTCAAAGCAAGGCAATTGCAGCACACACACACCCACACATTGCCTTGAGTTCGCAACTTTTTGCGAAAAGCGAAATTTGTTTTTAGCTGCACAAGAAAAATAAAGAAATAGTTGTATAAAAAGCTTTCGCTTTGAGTGAGCAGCTGAAATTTGTAAGTTGACGCCTGACGCCCTAAACGGGAAGCACCCACAGACACACACACAAAAGCACACACATACACACAGCCAGCGGCTATATTAGTCTAAAAGTGTAAAATGAGTTTTGTGCGCTGGGCAAAAAGTAAAACAAAAAACAATTTCAATGATCTCAAAAATTAATTAAGCCAGACAAAAAGGGGCAACGAATGTAAGTGTGTGTGTATGTATATGTTAGTGTGTGTGTGGGTGTACCTAATATTTTGCATAGCCTTGCAGCAGAGCTGGCAAAAAGTTGCACTTGAGCAGCTACAGTGACGCAGACGTCGACGGCGACGGCGACTGCGACTGCGACGTTAACGACGCCAACCTTTTTGCAATCAGCGGGGCAACAACTATTGTCGATTTGAGGCGCACAACAAGCAGCTTGAATGACTGAACACAATCACACACACACACACACACACATCAACATACACACAAATACACCCACACACACACATATACATAGCCATAGACCCCGTCCAATCGCACAATCATTGTTTTCAGGTGTTTACTCCTAGTCCCCACATAAGTCGAAACCACCTACTCATACACACCTACTCACACACACCAACACACACACACAGACAGGTACACACACTCATGCGCGGGCGTTTTGTGGGTGTAGCTTGGCTAAAATATGTAGGCGAACGAACGACGAAACGGTAATATCCTTGTGTTTGGTGGAAGGAAAAAGGAAGTGGATAATACATCCGTCCTTGTTGCTTCGTGTGTCACCCACTAAAAAGGCAGCGCCACTTCTCAGTTGCTGCTGCTGCTGCTGCTCCCGCTGCTGCTGTTGCTGCTGTTGACGTTGCCAGGAGAGAGCGCCTCAGCGATAGACACAAGCGTGCCAGCGAGAGCGAGAGAGAGAGATAGAGAGAGTGTGTTGCCTACAAGCTGAAAAGTTTTGCAGCTTGATTTCAAGTGGAAACGGTAAACTCCTACAAAATGAGCGAAAGAGAGAGGGAGAGAGTGAGCGAAGGAGAGAGAGTAATGCCTGTACAAATGATCGATAGTACATATATAGCTATATAATTGGTTAGTTATGCCACAGATTTTTACGAATTGAATTTTGTATTTTTTTTTATTTCCAAACATCGAACTGAAATTTCGAAGCACTTTCAAATTTTCTCAATTAAAAGCAAAAAGTGTTTTGTGTTTGTCGAAAGCCATTTGCAAAAAGAGCTTTTACACCGCAAGAGAGAGAGAGTGTATTGAGAGTGTGTGTGTTGTGTGCGTGTGTGTGTGCTGTGTTAGGCCACACCTTGTCTCAACGCTGATTGGTGCTGCAGTGGCAAAAAAGGGGTGGTTTGCCGTGCTGTGTGTGTGTGGATTATAAACCAAGCATATCCTGGCGCGCATAAAGGACAACGGCAGCGACGTCGTTGTCAAACAGAGCCAGCAGCAGCACAGCCTGTCCCAGACAGATAGATACACAAAAGCAGCAACAGCAGCAGCAGCAGTGGCAGCAGCAGTAGCAGTGGCAGTGCCAGCATTAAACCACCCACTCAAAGCGGCGCAATCACCCCAAAAAACACCACCACCACCCGCCCAGCCACTGGGCCTGAGCCTGCGCCCTTTCTCCTCGGGGGTGGGTTGCTTGGGTGGATTCCAGTTGGTGTTGCTACGCTTGCTGGGTTTGCTGGGCAAGTCAGCTCTCAGTTCAGGATATGCGCGATTTGACGACGGAATGAAATCAATTGTTACGCTGCCGTGCCACAGATCGGACGCAATCCGGTGTCACACTTCATTTTGATTCTCTGCTGCACAGTTTGTGAAAGTGATTTACGCTGCGTATACGCGATTTAGACACACACCAGCACACACCCAGAGATTGACACATATAAATCAGTTGTAGTCCAAAGTGCATTGGTTAGCTCTCCGTAACCGGAAGTGGAGGTGTCCGGTAAACGGTAACCGGTTCCGATCGTCACTTTTCCCGTTCCGTTTTCCGGCCACTGACTTTTTTTGAAGCAATTCTCAATCGGCTTACGGATTGAAACAGCTCCCAGTAGCCCCATAAACTGTGTGTGTTTTATTAGTTTCCGACGCGACCAATAATTGAGTGAGCTTCAGTCGTAATAAAAAGAAAAAAACTAAAAAAAAAGAAACAGGCGGCGGCTTTCAAAAGATTTAATAAAAAGCGGCGGTTTTAAGTCCGGCGGTTTCAAGTCCGGCGGTTGCCGACGCTGCTGCCGACACAATGCTCGACATCAAGTCGTCCGCTGATTATTTGTCACGCTCCACGGGCAGCTTTAGCAACTTCTCAATGCTCTTCGCAGGTGAGTGGGCAATGTGTGAGTCCAGCCGGCCACCAGCGGTCATTGGCAATCCCACGTGGAATCCAAGTAAATAAATAAATATGCATAAATCTGAATTGTAATATTCAAATCACATTTCACACGCTCAAAACTCAACTCTATTCTCCCTCCTTCCAACTCTTTGCTATATTTTTTTTATGTGTCTGTTTATCTGTGTTTCCACATTGAGTTCTTCTCACATTTGTTTATTTCTCTATTTTTGCAGATTCCTCGTACAAATCGTCGTGGGGCTCCCACAGCTCCGCACAATCGCAAGGTGAGTTGAAAATTAATTATATATATATATAACAAGTGATTTTTAATCATAGTTCTACATTCAAAGTTGTAAGAAGAGAAAGCGTGATTCTGCTGAATACACAAATAATTCATTTTGCAAGCGGTCTAAACTATTTAATACGATAACTTATCCGATTTTCAAAAACCATTCGATCATGCTTTGATCGGTAGATCAATTGTGGAAACACAATTCTGACTGAAAATCGTTTTTCATGTGAAAATTATGAACTCAAAGTTCTTCTAGTTCTAGTTCTGCTAGGACGATTCAAATCGATTCTCAATCCTATGACGATTTAAAAAAATATCAATTGAAAACCTTATTCTTGAAATACGACATTTCGATTAATATGTATTTTTCAATATATATACATCAAAATATCGTACAGACCTATTGATTTTGAATGGTTTCAGTTTGGGCAAACATTTGTGTAATTTATTCTTTTTCATAGCCCGACATCAATCTGAAGTTTAAAGTCAAACTTTTTTCATTAAATAAAAAATAAAAATACTATCAAAAATATTAGATATTAATTTTGATTGGAATAATTAATGCTACAAGCTTTTCAACTTTTAAATAATGAAATATAAGTTTTTTATATGATACGAAACTCTTCAATCTTAACTCAAATGCTTATCAAGAAAATGAAGTTGAGATTTTCGAAGAAAAAAGACAGAAATGTTTTTATTTGCTCATTTCTAAGTTAAAGGCGGAATCAAGTATTTCATGCATAGGTTTGAGTATCTTGGACATACTAAATACTTATGATAGGGACCTTAAGAAATCTCCTAAGATATCTATATCGGATTATGCTTACTTGTAAGATGTAAGATAGAGAATTGTATGACCAATATAAGAAGTATTTGTTAGAGGAGTATCTTTTGATCCCTGAGATTCATTTTGGTTGTTCAGTTGAGAGAAAATTGCTCCTCTCGAAGCGTACTTTCTACTCTGATGCATGCCCCTCGAAATTTGATGTAATATGCTGTGCAACTTGTAAAAGTTTGAATGATGGCCAATCAAAAGAGATATGCTCAAAAAGTTTCAGCTACACTTTTCGTAAGCCCAAAAGTGAATATGAAAATTGTTAACCACAAGTTAAAAGCAAACAAAAAGTACTTGAAAAACCGATAAATAAATATGTAAACACATGTTGTGCACACACTGATTAGCATGTACACCACCACACACAGGCAGAGAGTTGGGAATGAATGCCCAATGAAGCATGCCAAATGCCATTCAATCTATCAATGGAAAAGTCAAATTGAAAAGGTGTTGCCTACACGTGTTGTTGTCCTGGCAGCAGACAGGCTTCCTTCAACTCCTCGTTGGTGTCAAATGAAGCGTATAGACACGCATTGAGGGGCTGTTGAATTGTGAGGGAGTAACCTGCTCATTAGTTGTAGTAGTTGGGAAAACACTTAATTGTAGTTACACTCAGAAAAATTTTAAAATCGTTCTGAATTTTAGAATTTCGATATGCTTCATTGCCCCCAAAGATTGCTCGCCTTATCCTTCAGAATTTAAATGTCTAAAATTGCATTCTCAAAACTTGTCTTTGCATATCTTAATTACAGCTTGGCTTTTTCTGAAATTTAGAAAAAATGATTCGAATTTTAAGGCTGTTAGCATTTGGTTACTTAATTTTGTCAGCATTTCCAACTTTCATAAATGCATTTGTTAATAATATAAAATATTTCTATAAAATGTGTAAGTCTTCATCGATTTTTGTTCTGAGTGTAGAAAAACACCCCACATCAAGTTCAGCGATCGGTTCTTCACAAATCTCAGGCGGTTTCAGCTTGACTGAATGTGTTTTTGCTGCCAGCTAAAGTTGTGCTTAACACCTAACTACACACCCAATCAAAACGCCCACCCACTCAGCCACCCCGCCAGTTCCCCTTGCCGCACCTCATTCAAAATGCAATCGGGCATCTTTTGTGCTCTTCGCAGTTGAGTGGCCACACAAAAGCGTAAAAAACCAAAAAATGTCATACAGAAAAGTTCTCCACTCTCCACTCTCTCGCTCTTGCCTCTTTATCACTAGCTCTGCCTCCCGTCCCATTTTTTATACTCTGTGCACAATGAGTGACAACGAAAACAACAGCGGGTGGTGTAGAACCACTCAGCCGAGGCCGAAGCCGAAGCCCATGTCGAGTCCGTTGGCTGCTGCCTGCGGCTTTAATTTGGTATGGAGCGTGAAGTTTGCCACAACTTTCAACGTTTTTGACACCCTTTCCCCTCTCTCCACACTGCTCGCTCACATTTTAAATTGAATTGCCCGCGGCATTGTTTTGCTGCCACACAATCATATTCCATTAAAATGAAAAAGCCTGCCACGTTGTTCATATCACAGTCTCAGTCAGAGTCTCAGTCAGAGTCTCAGTTCGCCTCTGGCTCTGATTTGGCTTTGATGACAGAACTATGATAATGTTTGGTGTGCTGCGGTTGAGTTGGTGTCTTTTGATGCCTTTGATTGTGCACCAGAAGGGACAAGTGTCTAGGATAGCAGACAGACAACTCGTTGACTTTACGCCTGAGTGCCTCAGAATGAGATTTATTCCATCCAACAATTGTCAGCTGGCAATTAGCAAACGGATCGCATCCCTTAATAGGGATTTACTCAACGAGCTAAGAACCGCTGAAGATTAGACTGATTTCGAACTTCAAGAGCTGAAGTTTTTGAATATATATTTGAGTTTGTACAGCATAAAATTGCTTGTCTCGAACCTAAACATCATTGGAAATCCAACATTTTGTTTAAGAAACAATATTATTATTATTATATTCAGAGTCTCAGATCTATGCCTCTTTTTGATAAATTATCTATAGTTTTAGATCCATTCCAAAAACTGCAATATGTGTGGGCAATAATTTCACTAGCATTCATGATGCAGGTTTCTGAGTTGTGCTAGTTTCAGTCTGCTTATTCAGTCCGGATTATCTTCCAGAATGTGTCCTCTGGGGTCTCTCACTCTATAAGTGACATTGTCAATCATTAATGTCATCATTAAGATTATCATTATGCCCAAAGAGTGGTTCCTCATATTCGAACAATCTATAGTTTCTTACAGTAGCCGATGTTATTGGTTCATTATTAGCCTGATCGCAACAGATTTTGAAATCATATTTTGACTAAATGGCAACTTTTCAACTTTTGAATTTCACTTTAATTATTAGTCAAGAAGAAATTCAATATAAATAATTATAAGTAAATATAAAAATATTCAATTTAGATATATTTAATATATATTTGATGTCCATTCGAAAAGTATTCAAACTGTATTCGTTTCTCTTCTAGGCTACAGCTCGAATGCCTTGAGCATCAAACATGATCCGCACACACAACTACGGCAACCTGGTGAGTAATTTGTCAAAGTGTATTTATAGCTAGGTAAAAAACACAAACACACTGAGTGGCATACGATGTTTGATGTTGTTGCATCCATTAGAGGCATATTAAGAAAAGGTGCTTCAGCTCACGTGTGCCGCATTGTTTAGCCCAAATCCAAATATAAATAGAGTTTGCCTGTTTACCAACACTAATAAAGTTTGCGTCATCGAAATGTGGGCACGTTGCAAGAGTGGCACTCGAGTGTTTTTCGGGAGTGGGTTTTGAAACGAATACCACCACTCGTGACGCAAATGCAGTCGTCCACCACTCAAAAGTCGGAGTGTGCTTTAAAAAACCCCGCGCTGAAAAATACTGTCGCAAATCAAATCCTTAAATACGCCACTTCAAATGTAATGGAAACAAAAGTGCGCCACATTTGTATTCACATTCACATTCGCATTCGCATTCACATTCGTATTCGTCGCATTCGCATTATTCGAATTGAAGCGTAATGGAAACAATTGAAATGCCATAAAGGATTCTCAATTAGAGCCTTGCCCAGACGCGAAGCCGAGAACTTGGCTTGCTTTCTGATTTTTTTTTTTTGTGTTTTGTTTCTCCGTTTTTTTGTTGCTGTCAAATTTGACGGCCGTGAATGAATAAGACGCGTGCCAGCCGAGAGCGGTTGCCGTCGCTCCTGTTTACTCGGGGCATTAAATTCAGAACAATAGCCGGAGCCATGGCTAGCCAAGAGAAAACAATGCGCACTGATGCGGCAGCTACATATATTTATATATGTATATATATATGTATGTGTGCTTATATATGCCTATAAGCACTCTCAACAAAATATACCCTAAACATCGGAAAAATATTTCTTAAAAAGAAACAAAAACTAACTGTTTTGCTAAAAATAAACAAAAAATAACTGTTTTCCTAGACGTGTCAAGAAATTCCGCCGATTTAAACTATATTTTTTTGAAACCATTCTGATATTATGATGGGAAACGCAAAATTGACGAGTTTGGTTTCACTAACTTGATAAACCAAAAGTTTTCCAGCAAGCACTCATATTTTGACTGATTGCTTCTGTGTATATATAACATAGTTCTACGATCCAATACGCTCTGCTTGCTGCAAAAAAAGTTACTGATCTTAAACCTTAAGACTAGCTAAAGCTATGATTTACTTAACTTATTGATTAACATGCTCAAAAGTGAAAAAGATGTAATATCCATAATAAAATGTCTGGATTAGCAGTTCTGGTCTATGCACTATAATTCTATGATGAATATATATATGTATATATTGTGGAGATAACTTAACAAATGCGTTACAAGTAAAAATAATATAAGAGATACAAATTAAAATAAATAGTTTAAAAATAGAAAACACAAATCAGAACCATAAAATAATAATACTGTTTTTGAAAAAGACAAAAGATCAAGAGGAACTGACATATTCTTAGTCTATATTTTGTCTATATGTTTCTAGCACGAGTGTAGCATATGCTAGATATATATATTTTTTTCATCTGTGCGATTACTGTTAACCTTTAGCTGTTGGTGCAGCGCCTGAGAGCTGCTCCAAGCTCTTAGCCGCATGCAGGAAACGCGCGCCGGATAATAAGTGAAATGGATATTCGGCTAGAAATCTTATGTGTGTGTGTGTGAGCATGTGTGTGTGAGTGAGTATGTGTGCGAGTGTGTGCTCGACAGTCGCGCGCAAATGAACCACATTTGCTTCATATATGTATATGCATGTGTGAGTGCAGTTTTGGTAATGCATTTCATTTCAACAGCGGAAACGCAACTTGCTCACGTATATTTCTACTTCTGCTTCCCCTGCATGATATATATATATGTATATATAGGTGTACATAATGTATTCCGTTTTGGCAGGTCCTTCATTAACATTTGCATACGGAAAAAAACTAATGTCTTTGCCACCCTCTCTCTCTCTCTGTCTCTTTCTAGATCCATATCAAATGTTTGGAGCCACCAGCAGCAGACTGGCCAGCTCAGGTGAGTGTGTAAAAATCACAAAAGCATAAAGATACAGGTGCTTAGATTAAGCTTGATTATGGAAACCTCCGACTCCAGCCCGCCCTCCTCGCTATTCTCGTATCTGCGTGCATTTTCATTATCATATCCATTTCTGGCCGAGATTCGGCTGGAAGTTAGCCACCCGCCACCGCCTCGAGTCCTGGCTTTGACTGCGCCCTAACAAATTAACCCATTGCATGCGAATGCAGAGAGCAAAGCAACAAAAAAGTTGAACACCCTTCGAAACTGGCTTTTCTAATTTATGCGAAAGGTGTTTTTTCGAAAATTTATTACCACTATTCGCGCGCCAAGCGCCTGCCAAAAGTGGGCGTGGCCAGGCAATTATTTTCTCTAACTTTAAGCGAGAGTTCAGCACGCGCCCAAAAAAAAGAAACAAAAAAAAAATAGCAACTGACTTTACAATATTATATCAAAAAGTAAAAAGCTGTGCACGCGTTGCACAAAAAGGGTTAAAAGTAGGTGTGCTTTTATCGCTTATGATTAATTGTTCGCATAGAACTCATAAATGTTCCCATCTATAAAAACGAAGATTGAAAAATACAATGAGAAATGGCTTTTTTGCTAAATGATATGATGAGAACTCGGACTGCTCTTTTAACTCGTGTACTTTTAATGTGTAGTCTATAATATTAACAGATATTTATTTCTAAAGACCTTAGAGAAGTTGACTAAAGGATACTAAGAGATAATATATATCTCTATAGTCTATAATATTAGAGGATAAATATTTCTGAAGTTAAACTAAGTTAAACAAGTTAGAACGCTCTAGTTTACTAAAATATATTCTAAACTATCTGTCAGAGCACATTAAACATATTAATTAGAATCCAAAATCCTTGCAATTGTGTATTTGATTGCGATCGGACATCGATTTGTATCGATAGTCGCACAACGGCAGCAGCTCTGAATAAAGTAAATATTACAAATTTGAAGTCTCTAGCTCTAATAGTCTCTGAGATCGGCTAGGAATATAGTTAAATCGAATTAGCTTTTAATGCTGATCAAGAAAATAACTTCAGTTTACCCATTTGCCCATTTCAAATGGCTTCAGGTAATGAAAAGCAATAATTTGCTTTCAACAACAATGTTTAAATTTAAATTTTCCACATGCTAAAAATGTTGCCTCATTGAAGTGAAACTTGCTCCAGGCCCAGCCAACGAAAGTTTGTCGAATAAAATCAATAACTTTTATTGATCCTGCGGCAGGATGAGCTTTGCCGCCATTGTTGACCAATGCTGGCTGCCCCCACTCCTTACCCGCCCCATTTAAACCATACATAGCCTCCCCTCCGACAGCTCCTCCCATTGGAAACGGCGCCCAAACATGGCGTTTGAACGGAATTAGCATAAAAACCCAGACGCCCAACATTTTCCGGCGCGACATTTACACGAACCGAGCGCCATTTCTCCCCGTTTCCCCAACCACACCCTCCGCCTACCTCTCTGTCTCTTTCTCTTTCTCTCTCTTTGCCTCTGTCTCTATTCCAGTGTTTTGTGTAACTGTCTCTTTCTGTGCTGTGTTTAGTTTAGCCCAAGTTACCAAGTTGGACGCTTGACTTCAACTTCAAGTTAATCGCAAAAGCTCACTGGGAAACAAACACACAACACACACACACACGCACACACATATACATACAGAGGGAGCTGCGCTTTCGCTTTTTGGGTGGCAAAAATGCTGTTTTTGATTAATTATGGCTTCCTTTGGACACGGAACCGCTTTGTTAACCAAGTCCGGTCTCAAGCTGCACTCTTGCCTATTGCCACCTTGCCACGTTGCCTCATTTGCATGCAGTTGCAGCTTGCGCATGCAACCAAACCCAAAAAACAGAACAAACCTCAATACGAGGCGCTTTTCGTCGTGACATAATTGCCAGCAACCACAAAACTTGTTTGTAAGTAATTAAATACAAAAAACAAAAATAAAAAACTTGCTGCTTCCAAGTGCAGTCTCAGTCGGCATGACATCAAAGCAAAAAAGCTCTTTAGGCTAATTACTTGGGCTTTTGGGGCTTTTCTTTCATAGTATTTCAAATTAACATGTTTTAGAGCCAAACTCAACGCCTTTGTTGCTAAATTGGCCATGCAATGCAATAAAAATGCATGCCAAAGGCTATAAGAGTTTAGTCGATACAAATTATCATTAAAATAAATGAAAAAAAGTCAATTTGAGATACATTTTCGTTCTGCTAGATAAATAAACATGGGAGATATCAGCACGATTTTCTAAAAGTATTCGAAAGATTACATTTGAACTGCTGATAACTTTAATTTTATTAGTGACAAAAAAAAATGCCTTTAGTAAGCAATATACTCTGCAAACTCTGTGCTGATTGATATGGAACACAGCATTAAAAATATGAATAAAACTGAATAATTTAAAGATATTAGTTCCATATATGACAAGAATATAACATTTTACTTTCAGTAAAATTAGTAAAATATTATCTTTGGCAGTCAAAACAAAATTATATTTCTTTCTAAAACACGCCTGCTCACTTTCCTTTATTCACAACGATAACTCTTAATATTCTTCAAGTGATCACACAATTGATATCGATCGACATCGATATCTATGTTATATACATGTTAGATTACAGATGTTATGTTACAGTCTTAGTACTACATCACTAGCAGGCTGTTACATGTTAGTTTACAGATGTTATGTTACAGTCTTAGTACTTCATTACTATTAGCCTGTTACATATCTGAATTCTGCATAGATTTTGGAAAGGAATACAACACAAATAAGTTGAGGTAACCGAAACTTGACTGCATGTTAAGTTCATGTCCATTAGCAGTTCGTATCCTTGGAAAAGGACACCTTAGCCTATTGTTTTGACTTAATAGCGTGTCAATTGTTGAGCCACGCCTTTGGATGCACACACACTCCCATACACACCCACTGGCTGAGTTATCATTCATTGCTGTCATCATCGTCGTGATGGTCGTGTTGGCACTTAACACATTCTCTTGACCATGATTTGCAATTAACGCAATATTCATGACATTCATTCTCACACTTGAGCAAACATCAACCACTGAAAGAAAACTCAACTTCAACTTCCCAGGATTGTCTGTCAGTGTGTTTCATCCCCTGTGACTTGCTGTGTGTGCGAGGGGGAGGGATTTAGAGAGCGACAGAGATAGAGAAGCTTTGTCCCTGGGGCTGGGCCTAATTGCCAAATGATTAAGCGATTTATGATGTCTGCGTTGAATGCGTACCGAATTCCTCGCACAATGCGCAATAATAATTTTGTAAATGTTTTAGCACGCACAAAAGAAAATCAAAGTATTCTCATATATAGTCTATATTGAGCGTGACAACATTTGGGTTTTGATTTGTGCTGTTCAAAAGTCAAAGATCAACTCAAGATGCCCATTTTTGAAATGGTTCAGCGATTTCATGAATTGTATTTATCGTTAACTAATTGAGGCTTTGCATTTCTTTGTGTTCGGGTTTGACATGTGCATGTTAAAGTTAACTGCCATTTAAATATGACGAGCTCATTTTGGTTTATTCCCTGTGATTTCTGGCATATGCTTAATAGTTCTGATATCTGTCTTCACTAAAATGCAATTATATATCCGTTGCCTTTGTCTTGGGCTATAACTCAACAGGAGAGTTCCCCTATTTATAGTTATCGACTACATATATATTTTGCCAGAAAGTTGCAAGTAGCAAGTACAAAGCACAGATGCCCCTCACGGTCAAGAGGTCATCGTCGTCGTCGTCTTCGTCGTTGGCGTGTCGGAAATGCTTTATGGCACTTTTGCATGCCACAAAATGCTTAGTTTGGGGCCATAACCAGCCAAAGCAGTCAGAGTTACATAATTCCAAGACTGCCTTAAGGATATGCTCTTTTGACGGACATTTAGGCAGGCAAAACACTGGCATTAAAATGCTTTTATGTTTCTATTATATGCGAATATTTCAGTTCTGGATATATATAGATATATATATTTTCTATTTGCAGGCTCTGGACAGATACAATTATGGCAGTTCCTGCTCGAGCTGCTGTCGGACTCTAACAATGCCGCCTGCATCACCTGGGAGGGCACCAACGGCGAATTCAAGCTCACGGATCCCGACGAAGTCGCCCGTCGCTGGGGCGAACGCAAATCCAAACCGAATATGAATTACGACAAATTAAGTCGCGCCTTAAGGTTAGTTATTTTTAGTATTTATTTCTCTTTTTTGACAGCTGACAGATTTGTATATAATTGGGGTTGTTTTTTCTGGTGCCAGCTAATTGGTCAAGGGCACGAGCCTTAATCTCTCCTATATATCTATCTATATAGTTTATAAATGTGGGCATGTGTGCAATTTGTGCTAATCATTATCGATTGATTCAATTCGATTTGCTTGCTGATTAGCCGCTTTGATGACAATTCGCTAACAAAATGCGCAGAAAATTGATTGAAAATGCCCAAAAAAAGCAAGATAAGCTTGCATTTATCGACGGAAAAACCAAAAAAAAAATATACAGAATCAAGTTCAGGAAATCAGACAGATATTGCTGAAAGTGCTACGCTTATGTAACTTGGCAGGTGGGCGTGTCCATTCAGCTCAAATTGTTTTCTGCTCTCATAAATGTAATCAGCGAACTAAACCCAATAAAAGTGAAATCTGTGCAATCGAATTGCTGGCAATATGATTGCCAAATGGGCTAATCCAAACCCCCCCCAAAAGTGCTTGCTGGACAACTGCTTAACGATTTTGCTGTTTGCGTTTAGCTGCCAGAAACATATGCACAACTATTTAAATATTTGCGAAACGGTCAATTTGCTAAGCAAACATCAGCAAAAGCATTTTAAAGATAATTCAACCCTTTTTTTCTATCTATCAGCTTGAAAAAAGCTGTCAGTTGCAATCAGGCGAGGCATTGGCCAATGAGTGCCAATGAAGGAGAAGCTGACAATTCAAGTGGAAGCATTCCCTGGCAGCCAATTTGCAGAGAGACACGAACCCACACACACCACACACACACTGGCACACACAGGCTCAAAATCAACATGTAAATAAATGTAAAAAAAGAGTGTTGAATAAGCGACAACAAAGAAAGCCTTTTGTTGCTGTTGCTGCTGTTGATGATGATGATGATGTGCGGAAGCCTCGACACGTCCTATGACTGCCCGCCTGCCTGCCTGCCTGCCAGCCTATCTATCCATCTGTCTGTTCGTCGGTGTGTCTGCCTGTGTGTATTATCCTTTTTATACCCTTGAACCCATTAGAAATGGAATTGAGGGTATACTGAAGTTGAGCGAGCTGAATTTTAGAAATTCGCCTTCAATTATTGCATCATGTTTATCGGCAGCTGTCGCCGTTTCGCGAATATCGATACAGATCGATTTTCCGATAACAAATGATAACACAGTTGCGTAGACATAACCTTACAATTGATATGTAATAAATACCCAGACACATTGTTGAGCAACTGTAAGAATTGCATTAAGATGGGAAAGAATGACTAAGAGCAAGCATAGCAAGTGTTTACAGGATATCTCAAAGTCGTGTTGTCATTTTATCCTATTTGCCACACTCAATTGTACGTCGTTTCTGCTTTCATGTGTGCTAAGAAATGTGAAGCGCTGCAAAGTATGCTGCACACACACACACACATATATTGTGTGTGTTGGGTGTGAATTAAAAGTGAGCTGCCCCATGTGGGGATCCTTGCCACATGAAGACAAGCAAGGACAAGTGCTTTAATGCTTCATTTGCCTTGTTTATTCGCAGCCAGCTGCCCTTTTGTTGTCCACACACAACACACAGATAGCTAAATGGCTTTTACTTTAATCCTTTTTCGTCCCGCTGCTGTTTGTCCTTGCTTGATTGTGTGCTTTCATCAGCCATTGATTGGTTCTGATTGTTTGCCCAACAGAAAGAGAGAGATAGAGTGACAGACAGAGACAGAGACAGAGACACAGAGAGAGAGAGAGAGAGAAAGAATTCGCATCGCTTTTGCCTTTTGTTGTTGGCCTTTTTAATTTTTGCCATTAATTGGCATAATTTATGGCCAATTGCAACCAACAAAAAAATAAAATAAAAAATATTTCATTGAAATTTAAATGAATTTTCATTCTCTTTTCTGTCTGCTGTTAAACAAAAGCGTGGAATTTAAAATTGGATATGCCCAATATAATAAGAAAAAATCTGCGTAACTAAAGTGAATCATTAAAATACTTAAAAAGTCTGTCGGCATATAATTATGAAACCATCCTGACTTATGACTGCAAATAATATGATGAAAATAATATAATAATTAAATATTATTTAAAGTAAGGAAATATGTTTACCGATTTAGGTGTAATTTCTATTTTTAATCCCTCCGTTTTATAGGTATTTCGCAGATACTTGGCAAATATCTGTGCCTTTGCTACAGGCAGTACATATGTCTGATATCGGATAACTATATGATATAGCTGATATGATATATGTAGATATAGTGAATAAATTTATTTCTAATGATTTTTGTTTTGTTTGATTTTGCTGCTGAATGCTGCAACTGGGGTAGTTCAGTCCGAGCAAATAAAATGTCAGACAGTCATCTGTCACGGTCACGGTTGTCCACTGCCCTGGCCACTCCTCGCCTGAGGGAGGCCCGCCTGCTGGCTTCTGGCTGTCTGCCCAAACAATTTGGTTTTTGTGCTGTGCCACAAATATTTCTGTTGCTGCTTCTGTTTGAGCAAGGCGTTTGCCATTTAATTGCAGGGCACAGATTGAGGGCAAGTTGGAGGAGAAGCTGGAGGAGGAATTTATGGACTTTATGGGGGGAGGAGAAGAAGTGTTGGCAAGACTCAACACTAAAATCGCTTAATGTCAGCAAATTAACTTAAAACGCATAAAGCGAGCATTATTTTGTAATTATTTATAGCACGGTCTTTTGTTTGACTTTCCCACCATATAATACACATAAAAGCAACCCCCATTTGTAACAGTGTCTTCCAACTGTCTTCCAACTATCTCCATAGATACTACTATGACAAGAACATCATGACCAAGGTGCATGGCAAACGGTATGCGTACAAATTCGATTTCCAGGGCCTCGCAGCTGCCACACAGCCGGCGGCCAGTGATCCCACCTACAAGTATCAGAGCGACCTCTTTATGACCCCATATCATCACAGCGCCAAGCTCAGCTCCTTCATGAGTCCACATCATGGCATGACATCGTCATCAGGTAAGCAACAAATCAAATTACTAATCAAAAATTGAGTGAAAGATTTATTTGATAATCTTAATGTGTGTTCGAATGTTAGTTAAGTTTATGCCAAACTTGGAATTCAATAACTTTTATGAAATTAGCGAAATTGTTAGTAATTGGTTTAAAATTGAGTAAATTGTTTTTAATTATATAAAAGGGATCAGTGAAAGCTGATAGATCTGTGATCGTAGAGAATTGAACCGTAAGTAATGAGGTTCTGATACAGAAATTCGAAGCAGAGTTCGTTTTGACTTAAGTTTTAGGCCAAGTGTGTCTCTAATTATACTTGAAAATTATTTAAATCTTTTTCCGCAAGCAGATTTTTTCCATTTTCAGTCTTTACATATTTAAATTTATTAATTTTTAAAACTAAATAATTTCTAATTATAAATTCCAATCGATTTTTTTTTGTGTTTATTTGTAGCTTCGATATTTCCGACGGCAGCATCGTGGGGCAATTGGGGCAGTCCGGCGACGAATCTGTATCAGCCGCACTCGATGGGGCATGTGACGCCGTCGCATGTGGCGCCCCACCTCAGCTCCTATCCGCACTACGCATGACCATCATAATATGAGAGCAATGCCGGCGTCAGCAGTGCGGCAGGCAGCGCAGTTAGCGTTGGCGTTGGCGTTGGCAGCGGCGCTGGGCTGATGAGCGGCTTTGGCAGCACCACCAGCGGCAGCAGCAGCAGCAGCAACAACAACCTCAGCAGCAACAACACCACCACCGGCACCGGCAGCAGCACCACCAGCACCACCAACAATAGCAACAATAGCAATTTAAATGGATCCCAATCACATCTTGCATCGAGCAATGCCGCACTGGAGTCGAGTCTTAGCCAGAATTTGGCAACGGCGCCATCGCATGCTAGCGCCGGCTTTGGACTCGGTGTCCATGGCATGAGCATGGGCGTGGGCGTTGGAGTGGGCGTGGGCGTGGGTGGCAGCAATTCAACATTGAACTCGCTTGTGGTCGGAAATCGTTTGATGAACAGCAGTTTGCCAACGCTGCTCAAATGATGTCACCTGGAGAAGTTCGGTCTGAGTCTGGGCGCTGGTCCGCCCCCACCGGTGGCCACGCCTGCCGCCGACTCTGGACTGGACGCCAGTGGATTGGCATACGCTACTCCAGCTCATGTCGGCAACTATGGAGCCGGAAGTGGCCAGGAGCGTAGCCTCTACGATTATCTGGACATGAAGCAGGGCGAGCAGGCGCCGACGTTTTTACTCTAAGCTGTTACCAAGAAACCACCACCAGAGCAAGAACAAGAAGAAGAAGCAAATGTAGAAGAAGAGCAAGTAGAAAAATAAGAAAATGCAGCATATAGAAGTCCGACTCCAATCTGTATCCTTCTTGCAAAGGGTATTCGATTTTCATCTTAGCAAAAGAACCAGAAAAAATTCGCAAAAACCAGAAACTTGTATATGTATGTGTGTGCTTGTGAGAGTGTGTGTGTGAGAGCGTGAGTGTGTGAGGCTACTCTATATATATATAAATATATATATATATATATATATATATTTTAGTTATCGTTGTTGCTGTAAGTTGAACTCTTAACTCTAAACCCGTATACATATGAGAATCAAAAAACAACAAAAAGTTTTCCAAAAAAAAAAATACAAAAAAAAATACTTGGAACAATTTGCGACATTTACCAAATTGTTCGAGTATAAAAATGCATGTAAGAAACTTGTACTCTCGCAATATATATATATGTGTACATGCATAGGTATACATTATATGTGTATATATATATTTCGATCTTTGAATTGTTGTTAGCACACTTGCCCCACTTGTTAATAGAAAGTGATAAGCAAATGTCTTAAAGGTTCATTCATTCTATGTATTTCTTCAATAACAAATAAAGCGTAGAAAATACGTCTAACTTAAATATCGATAAATATCGATAGTTTTCGCTTCTTTAGTGTTTGTTGGCAGCGAACTGTAAATAAATACATATATATAGAATATACAGATTTACGAATGCATATTACTAAGCGTTCTTTAGTTTCCCAGTTGATTTGATTTGATTATGATTAATAATATACCCTGTACCCCCCCCCCCCCAAAAAAAAAAAAAAACATTGGGTATGCCGGCTGCTTGTGTTGACATTAAGAGGCTTTGAGAACTTGTCCCTTACCACGATCATACTCTGGTGCAGGGTATTTGCTAGTCGAGCACTTTCGCTTAGAGCACTTTGTAATGTTTTCCCTTTTTGTTGTCAAACATCATTTTGCAACACTTAATAAAATAGAAAAACTTTTGGTTTTCTTTATCAGTTCGATATGGTTGACTGTGATAGTTGATTGTACAGTTAAAACTCTTGAATAATTTTTAAAAACAAACATAAAAATACACATTAAACACATTAACTAACGAATAATCTTAATAGAAGTCTCTAAAACCAAACTTCTCTGTGTATACATAAATATTTAGAAATTTTAGGCGAAAGTTTAATATTACAAAAAAAAAACGAAGAAAAATATATGAAAAAAATAAATTATGAATACTTATAAATGTACTTATGTAATTTTTAAATGTGTGTGTAATTTGAGGTATGCAACTTTATGCAACATCTAAATGTATACAATTTTTAAATTCTGAATGTAACTTTACAACAAATATTATATATATATAACTAAGTAAAATAGATAACAACCACCACGCCCACATTGTGTGTCCCCCTTAAGAGTTAAGTTGAATTTAAGTGAAATACCTTCAAACAAAAAAATAAAAAAAAACAAACCCAATTCAAAAAGAAAAAGAAGAACAACAAGAACAAAGCTCATTTCCCCTTTCATTATTCATTTATGATTTATTTACAGCAGTTACTAATTATTATTATAAAGCGTTTATTATATTATTCCTGGTTAAACCACTTGAACTCGTAGTGCTTCAGAGTGTTCTCAGCGGGTAGCGCGGCCTCATTGCCCACCAGTTTGCGCCAGGTAACATGTGGCTGGAAGCCAAACTCGTTGGCAATGTACTCAACTGCATGCGCGACGGCATCCTCGCTAATTGAAAAGTAATTTCCTTGCTTATCGCCATTACGAGAGCCGGTCTCCTCGTGTCCGTTGTAATCCAAGAGATATTTGAATTTGTACAGATCGCCTGTAAGTCCTGCGGTCGCTCCTGTTTTGGTTGGTGTATTCGATTCTGTAAGAAATACGCTTGCTGCTGTTAAACTTAACGAATTTGTGGTGAGTCCTGGCTTACGTGGTGTGGAACTGCCGCTGATTGGTCTTTGTTGTTGTTGCGGATTATTTCCCAATGAAGTTGGCAGCCCTGCGGCGGCGGCATTGGCAGCTGCTGTACATGTTGCTGGCATTAATTTAAAATTAACGAATTGATTGGTGTCTGCACTTACATGGTTTGAAACCGGCTGGACTGCTGCTGCCTGTGGGTTGTTGTGAACCCTGCGACTGCTGCGTATTCGTTGCTGCAGTAAATGTTTGTTAGTTGAGCTTAACCAATTGTTAGGTATTTGGACTTACATGGATTTGAACCAGCTAAGCTGCTGCTGCCTGTTGGTTGTTGTGAACCCGGCGACTGCTGCGTATTCGTTGCTGCAGTAAATGTTTGTTAGTTGAGTTTAACCAATTGTTAGGTGTCTGCACTTACATGGCTTAAAACTGGGTGAGCTGTTGAGTCCGGGTTGCTGCCCCGCGTTGCCAGCTGCTTTGAATATAGAACGACATCAATTATCATATTCACGAACGATTTGTTGGGTGTCTCGACTTACCTGGCTTGAAACTTGGTGAGCTGCTGAATCCGGGTTGTTGTTTCGGCTGAACGAATGGTGATTGACCTGGCTGAGCGACTGCGAATTGTGACGTTAGAAATTCAAATTAATCAAAAGCAATTAAGCCAAGTGAAATTGATTAATGTGTTATTTTACTTAGTGGCTGCGTGTGGCTTGCGCTCTGTGTGTATGCTGGTAATATTGTTTGTGTGTTTGTCTGTATAGCATTGGGTGGTGCACTCAAAACCTGTGCTGGTATTATTGATTGTGTGTTTGTCTGTATGGCATTGGGTGGTGCACTCGAAACGAACGTAGGAAATGAATTTGGCGACGCAGCCGTAATACGATTCCTTTCCGGCGGCGTGGGCGTTAGTGCATTATCCTGCGGCAGGCGATTCACTGCACTTGCCACGGCTTCTGCTACAGGAAGGGTGACTGTTTGCATTGTGACCACCGCATTGCCATTTATGCGCTGAGCAGTGTCTAAAGTTTGGGGTCGATTTGGGGCTGACAATGTTAGCGGTCTCCTTGTCTGTTGTTCCAAATTAGAAGCTGAAAAATTTGGATTGAATGGGGTCGGGGTTGGCGGTTGACGGGTGGTTGGCGGCGCAATTGGGGGTCTCGTTGGTCGCTGACCTTTAACCTTGGCGATATGCAGAGCCAAGGCAACGGCTCTTGCATTCTCCAGAATGTCGCTTTCCTCAGCTGGAGTAGTTGTTGTTGCAGGAGTGGCAGCCGCTCCAGGTAAAATTGCAAGCGATGTTGTGGCAGCTGTGCCCGGATTGACTGGCCCAGTTGCCAGATCAATGGATGCTATTTGCAGTGCCTCCACGTTGTCAAAAATCTGGTTTTGTGTTAGTGTCTGTGCTTGTGTGTTGGGTATTACTGTGAGGCTATTTCCGCTTCCGGCAGTGACCAACTTACCAAGCCCAGGAGGGCTGAGCGACTGCGACAGCGTACGTATCTCAGTTTTGGGACTGCCTTTGCCGCCGCCTGCCACTGTGGATGATGACTCAACTTTCGGCTCCTCGGGATTTAGATGCAGAAAACATCCCGAACAGGCAACTGTATTGAAACTGGGCCTCTGCGACGCTGGAGTTACTTGTGTTCGCTGTGTCGTTGTTGCAATTGCAGCTGCGGGTTGCGTTTCTGTGTGGGGCACACATAAAATTGTAGTCGAAAGCGGTAAATTTAATAATATTTCATTTAATTTAAAATATTATATATATATATATTAAAAGTGATCGCTTGCATTTCTACTTGTTATCTTTTTAAGTAATAAATTCAGATTGAGGTGATTAATTGAAATGGAAATCATTAGTAGGAATTAATAGGAAGATTTCATTTGCTGACAAAAAATCAGGGAATATAGAAGGAAATTTCATTTCCTGTTTGTTTTCGATATCTCAGCTTATAAGGTTTACAAAGAACATCCTATTTTGATGTGACAAACCCAATTACAAGCGATCACCGTTTATATTTGTACTTACTGGCTTGGGGACCCGCATATGGATAGTTTTTCATAGATACAATGTGGAACTTGCCATTCTCATCAGTGGCATAAACAGTTACGTGATAAATACCATCGGCGGTGATAAAGCCAAACTCGCCCATAACAATTCCATTCTCATCTACAAAACAGGGTGGAAAAAGCGAACAATTTATTATGTGGAACTATTGAATATATGTAAATCCATTTATAACTTTCATTATTAAAGCTGAAATTCAACTGGTTGATTTGGTGATAAGTTGTTATTTATTTTTTATTTCATAGTTGAAACCAGCCAAACAGGCGCTCGATTTTCGTCTATAAAGATTAAAATCTAATAATCTATGATTATGGTACGATAGGCATTTGATGCGACTTCTTTGGATCTTTGGTCGAGGCACACGCATTGTTTAAGTTTGTTTGCATTGAGATTTTAGAGATTATTTATGAGTGATAATCATTGTGTTTAGCACATATAAAACTCATCGGCATTTATAGTTGTCTACATCCTGCTATAACCACCCACCTGTCTGTGAAGCATCTAGCTCAGTGTCAGTCTCAGTCTCAGTCTCAGAAGCTATCTTCCCCATGTTGTGGCTTCTAAAACAAGTTTCGAACTTGAAATTATCGCGACGATCGCGATTATTTAAACGTATTTTAGGCTTATTTCCATTGTTTGCATTATTTTTTTATTTTAATACCATTAATCCAATGTGACGTATTTATAGCCGTTTATTCTTTTTATTTTGTATCATTGTTTGTTATTAAAATGCGATATAAACAAAAAATTAAAGCCAAATTTCTATAGACACAACAAGGGTTATTTTAATACCCTGAATCCATTACGAATGCATTAAAAGGGTATGCATAAAATGACAAAGAATATGTATACTTGATCAGCATCATCAGCTGAGTCAATTTATTACCGCCCGTCTGTCTGTCCGGCCTTCTGTCTGTCTGCATAAACAAAGCGGATACTTCAAATATCAGTGGCATAAAAGCTATAGTGTAGCTTTGGAATAAATTATGCAACTGAAAAGGAATACCCTTGTTGAAAAACTATACAGATCGTAGAATAAAGACAGTTTTTTTTACCTAAAGATAATTTTCATATTGGATAAACTACTCTTAGCTGTTACCAGATTGTAGAAAAGACTATAAAATATATATTTTTGGTTGTAGCCAGATTAAGGCATATTCTTATATATATGAAATCGATAAAAACACAGATTATAGTAGCTGAAAAGTGTATGCACTTATGAGTGTTAGAAATGGCATTTAAGAGGAGGTTTAGCAATAAAACTAAAATAATGAATATATTCAGCAGCTGTGCGCAGGGTGTCTCCCAGTCGACTAGAATATTTAAGCTGATTTTAATCCGTATATTCATTAGCTATAAAATAATAATGGCATGTAATGTATGTCTTTAATAAGCTAATTTTAATTTAATTTTATTGTGTTTAAAATATTCTATGGAAAAACTGGTTTCAAAAAATAAATAAAGAAATTAAGGATGAGGCGAAGTTAAATAAGAAAATTCACTCAGAAAATCCCTTAAAATAAAACGAAAATATAATAAATAATGTTTGCGACTTAAAAGACAATGCACAATGCATAGTGCGAACCAGTTATAAAAACTATGCATAAACTATTAATTTTGCCTGAGTTATTCACATCCCATTCGTATTTGAGTATTTATTTTAATATTTATGTTTTCAACTCTATTTGTATGTTTATTTTAATATTTATGCTTTCAACTCTGGCATTTTATAAGCTAGAATCCGAATATGAAACCGAAACCGAAACCGAAACCGAGACCAATACCGGGAAGCATATACTCATAAATATTGAAATGTTATCCGATTCGTTAAGACAACATTTAAATTGGTCTTAAAGAGTCAAAACTATAAATTTGTCAAGAAGAAGACATCTAGCTATGGAAGTCATCGTCTCTACATGTTATGCTAATTATATGCGCCTCTTTAAGTTTTCTGAAAATTTTATTACCAATTCCTGATGGCCATAAACGAGGCAGCCACTATTGTATTGTAGTCGCCGTTGAGATGTCATTAATTGCCTAGCTGAGACTTGTAGAATTTGTAAAATGTTCAATTGATATTGACCCGCTGATGGGTGTCAACGGCAACTGCAAAGCAACAGCAACAAACGTGTATTGTGAGCCATTGCAAAAGCAGTTGGGGCACTTGTGGCAGCAGTTGTGTGGCACACACCGCCAGCTGGGCCAGTTGCACAAAAGTCAAAAGTTATTGCCTTTTTTGTAGCCTGTGGCCAGACAGCTCTCAGCTGCTAATGATAAATGCAATGACGCATCTCAATTTGCATCTACGCATCTCTAACGATGCCAATCAATTGCGCAACAACAATCAAAATGCCACCAAATCAAAATAAAAGTCCTTAGGCCCATCGACAAGTATGAATGCCCTAGTTGGGAGTAATCGACTCGGAGATGCTCTGCACCCATAGATTGTCTATCATATGCAACAAATTCAGGCTGTGTAAGTTGATAAATGTGAAAATACGATTTTATTCTGTGCTTCGCAACCGATCTTGACTATTGTTTATAGATAAATCAATATTATGGCATGCTGCGTACTCTATCGATTAAAAATATATATATATATATATATAAATTATTGCTTGTATTGCAATCGGAAATCGATTTGTATCGATATCTAAGTAGTGCGGGCAGTTATTGACAAAATGAAATTAAGTTTTACCAATTTTAAACGGGTTCAAGGTATTATCATTTGAGTGAGAGTAAATTAGTCGGTGTGCTTTGGCTACTTCTCACTTAAGATAGCTTTGCAACTGAATGATTACTTCATATATCCTTAAAGGATAATCTTCAAATTCGTTTGGTTCTTTCGATTTCATTTCCACTCCATTCCGCACGCAGAGTTGGTTTGGTTCAAGAAATAAATCAGGATTCACGGCTGCCAGCCTTGATTGTCCCAACACTAAATAGCCCTCAAGCCTTAAACTCACCTCTCTTCTCTTGGCGATGCTGCTGCTCCTCAATGGTAAAGCCAAATTTGTAAGGACGCACCGTGGCAGAGAGGACGCAATGGCTACACAGCAGCAACAGCAGCTTAAATAAATGCAATAAATTAAAACACGCACATTTAACACACACTTAAAAACTTACAACACAATTAATGGCTAATAATGTTTGGCGCATTTTTAAAAAATGTTAATCTCTTTTAATCGGTTAAATCGTTAATTTATTTGACTAACACACGTCTGCGCGTTCTCGAATTTTATTAATAATATAATAAATTGCGACACATTAATGTGTTGACAAATTCGGAGCAAAAGATTTCAAGAATTCGACGCGTCTCTCGGCAATGAAGCTTGAGTGCTGAGCAAGCGACGAGTTGAAACACACCCAACGATGTTCCGCGACCAATTGACAAACTTAATAATATTTGGTAAACATTATAAAACATTAGACAAACGTCCGCACACACAGCTGGGATGAGCCAGCGGACCAGCCTCAGTCATTGCCTCTATCTCTATGTGTGTGTGTGTGTGTGTGTGTGTGTTGCTTCATCTCTGTATAAGTATTTGAATTAGCATTGTGTGCTACTTGGTGTATGAGAGAACTAACCTGATACCCCTTAGAAAAACAAAAAACAAAAAAAATTAGCCTGCTGCACAACTTTCGGTTATTTGATTAATTTAAGGAAGTGTCAGAAAATAAGCAATTTGTTTAGCAAATAAATCTTCAAGCATACTTTTTGCGCAGTCCTTTGATTTAAAATAACATTTTATAAATGAAATATTTCAGTAATTATATAAAAATATGAAACATTGAGTTATGAAAATCATTATTTAATATTTTGATTTCATTTCTTTCGATTATATGTCAATATTTTCTCATATTTACTTTCAATTAAATATTTTTATATGAGTTGAATATAATATATATTTTTAATGTTTCATCCTTGACAAATGATTTGATACATTTTCTACATAAAAAATGTATTTTATACATAATGAATTATGTAAATTTGAATAGTTAATATAGTTATTTTCCGTCGCAGGGCATCAGCAAGTCGCCTATTAAATCAAAACGCATATTAATCTAGTATAAATATTATTTAATTTATCACAAACTTGTCATTATGCTACTTATTTGCATAGCTCGTGGCAGTATGACAGTATACATGAATCAGACAGCTATGTGACACCTTCAAAAATAAAAAATAAAATCATAAATTAAAAAAATGTGGGTTGATAACTTGCTCATCGCTCAGCAGCTTAAAGAATTCCCTGCACGGCATCTAGAATTGCTTCCTCATAAATTGATTCTTAATTGGAAATATGAGCTGGTATCGATTGGCTGTCACTCAAAACGTTGTAAGTACCGTTGCAAGACCCGGAGCTAAGTTAATGCAATGAGGAAGAATTGTTTTTGCATCATCATTAATAAGCTGCATTGAGATATGCGTTTGCTTGCCGGATGCAGTGGTGCATATGTGGTGTTTCTCTCAGGTGTGCTGTCAGTTGTTATTTTCTTGTACATTGAATAATTACACTGAAGTTCAAGGAGTATGTTGGCACGTACTGCATTTGCATATAAATTGAAAATTCTACTACGAATTACTCATCTAAACACAAATAAGTAGCGTCGCTTTGCTACGTAATAATTTGTGCCTGCCTAAAAGTATGCAACAAAATATTTCTAAGTGTTTGTCAAGTTTGTTGCCTAAGTCTTTTGTTGTGCGCTTGACTAAGTTTTTGTGCCTAAAAGTAGAAAATTATTTTAACATATTTGCACTGTACATTAAGCATTAGAAACATACTTTTAGGTATATCTATTTATAAAGATTGACAACTGCTCTATTTCACAGTGGTACAAAATAAATTATAATTTTGCTAGTTTGAAATACACTGATCTTATTAGAAATGCGAAAAAAGTGTATTGAAGTTGAGCAAAGGTAACAAGACAGCTTGTCCGAGTCTATTAAGTATATATATATATATTTCTTATCAGTATCAAAAGCCGAGTCGAATGAAAAATATGATCTTAAAAATAGATAAAGATACAATTGTAAAAATAAAGTCTTCTCATTGTCAATGCAAGTCAATATGCATTTTATACCTGATTTCAGGGTATCTTCTAGTCGAGTTGTCTCGGCAAGAGCACAGTAACTTGTTTACAGTTGTTTTGTACTAACGTCTGACAGAGATTATTGCTTGACTTCAGCATATTGTCATATTAATATATTAGCAAGGCGAGTAAAAAGCGCATAGATAATATAGTGATCGAATAATATGTCTGCTCATTAATTCATTTCAATTCGCTTAGCATAACAAATTAAACAATAAAAACGTCTTCAACACCTTAGAAAACAGCTCATAATGCTGGACACAAGTTAACACACAGAAGGTCTGTTCAGATGACATTTGGCTGGAGACCTGGAGAATGTTCCCCATGCAAGTGATATTGTTAAGTAATTTGGGGTATATTTAGACAGTTGACTCAGTTGAATGACCCACTTAACACTGAAACGCAAGCAGGTCAAAATAAATATTTAAATAATATACTGGCTTTTATGTCCGTGTTCGCCACTCGGCCTCGACAATAAAGTCGAGGCAGTCCTCAAGCCAGTCTGGACTTATGCAATATAGCTGTGGCGGATAGCGACTGCCTCCAATTATCGAGATACCAAAATGCAACTCTAAGAAACATTGCAAGTGCTCCTCGGTTTGCAAACAATTTGCAAATCCACAGAGATTTAAATATAATTTATTTTTTAAGACGGATTTACAAATACGTTAAACGACTGATTAGATACATCCAATTGAATGAAACTTTATGAAATAAATAACATAATAAATTGCTGCATATTTCTTGACTCACCGGAGTCGAATCGATCCTCTCATGACTATAGTCGCGAGGGAGGCAGGGAAATCGAAAAATAAGACTTCAAATGAGTTGTCCAAAAATATTTTATTGATATTATTGATTGCAATGTGGTTTAGATTAATAAAGTATGCAAACAAATACAATTCTATGCTATGCGAAAATTGAGTACACCTCCGATTAAAGTATTCAATAAATTTGCTGTTTATTCTTAAATAATTAATTCAAGCTTCATGCTTATCGAAACATTTATATAAATCAAACTTTTTAATGATCTAGTTTGGCTTCATAAAAGATGAGTATCTAGGAAATAAAATATTATTCTCTGATATTGCAAAGAACTACTGACATTATTTGTAGTTTTTCGCTTATGGGATGGTTTCATTTTATGATAATAAAGATATATATATATATATATGTTTGCAAACTTTATTTCTATGAGCTTGAATATAAATGAGTCTATTCAAGAAGCTCGCATTATTGATATAATATCAGCTATAAAGTCAAATACAATATTGCTCGCCTAGTCAGCAATTTGTATTCAAGTTTTTTTTTAACGGCTTGGTAAAATTGACGTCAGCAATGCAAATCCGAACTAGTTATATAGTTTGAAGCTATTTTTTATTTATGAATATGTTTTTGTCTTTTTGCCTAATGCATTTATGAAACGTTGATTTGTTTGAGCATCACTGAAAACATATTAGAGAGAGAGAGAGAGAGAGAGAGAGAGAGAGAGAGACAGAGAGATAGACTCAAATAGATAGACAATCTCCCGCATGCATATGTATGTGTGTGCAGTGTGCAAGAAATTAGCCTTCAAAGATTGGTTTTCCATTTAAAATCGTGCTCGCTAATTGTTCGCATACTATTTTTGAAGATGCACAGCTTTCATTATGTACCTATTAACTACAAAGAAAACAAAACAAAAACAGCAGCAACAAAAGAAAAAAAAAACACGTTTATTCACACCAAAATTTGCAAATTTTGATGATGCAAAATGAACGTGAAGGTCGCCAAAAGCAAAAACAAAAAAAACGTAAAAAAAAAACTCTTCGGATCAAGAGACAGAAGCCGATAACGGCAAAAAAAAAATACTCGAAAAATCTGGGATCCAGTTTGAGCAGTTGAAACAGAAATCGTCGCCAGATCTTGCGCAATACTTTTCATTTCTTTTGGGGCCTAGAACGCGTTATGGAAATGGCGATTGTTGCATAATGTGTGCCACGAATGTACTTGGAGACGAGTGGTTTTTGATTTGCGGAATCCGGGTTCAAAAATCTATAACTTTCCTTTTTAGTCTGTTCTTGTTTTTATATTTATTTATCTTTGTTCTTTTTTTTTTTTTGGTTTTTTTATTGAGAATGTTCGCATAAAGTAAAGCTTGTTGTGAAGCGTTTAGGACAGCTGCTTGAAGGTGGGATGATAGCCAGTTTCATCGGCGGTGAAGGTAATCTCATATTTCTCGCCATCGGGTGCCGTCCAAGTGGTGGAGCCTTGCACATGCAAAACGCCAGATTCTTCACCCGCTCCCGGTTGCACAACCCCCTCCTCGTTGCGTGTTATGCCATTGCTGGTCTCATATCTGATGTGGGGCAAAACCGATTAAAGTCAGTGATCAGTGTATAGCTTACACTCCAAAACTCACGCAAAAGAGTATTTGTCGACACCATTGTTATCGCTCTCCGAACGAGTTATCACTGCGTCTTTATCAGCCTGACAAACGACACTACCCACTAGGCACACAATGACAAATAACAGGGTATATCGCTGCATGTTTGAGTTACACTTGACTGACTGCACTTCACTGGCCCGTTGACCGTAACGCAATTGGCTTTTATATCTGTCTTGGGTGCCACAAGTTCTAGATGCCGCCACATCCTATAATGCACAAGCAAAAAACAGTGTATAAGCAAATGATGATAAAATTCAATACATTTTAATTATAGATTAACACATTTGTCTTGTTTTGTCAGCTAAATGCATACAAACAATAGTCATTCCCCACAACTAAAAATCAAATGCTTAAAAGCAAAAATAAAAAGCGAAACAACAACAAATTCAGAGGCGAAGATGAAACAAAATCAAAAAATCACCTCTCTGTAATTATTTAGCTATGATAAATGTATTGTCCGATCATAAAAAATAACTTTGACTTTCTACGACTTGTGCGAAGTGCGCATGACATAACATCAATTTAACATTGAGAATGTACATTAAGTAACTGGTATATACATATGTATATATACATTTTGCATGCAAATAACAAAAAATTAAATATTTGAATAATAAGGCAATAGAGCATTGAAGCTCTATTGAAGAAGATTCAATATTCAAAGTGAAGTCCAAGTGTGGTTCAGCTGCTCAAAATATACTTATTAATGTTAGCAAAAACATCGATTCTGAAATTAATATATAAATTAAAGCCAAACAAAGACTACAACAAAATAAAGAACAAATACATTTTATTTGACAAAGAAAATACTGATTGTGATTTAGGGGCTAAAAAATACATTTCGGACTGCTTAATTATGGGGCAAATGCTCGCCCTGTGGCTGGAAGCCGTTCTCATCGGCAATATAGGTGAGGGTGTAGGTCTGACCGTCTGGGGCCACCCAGCTGTAGGAGCCACGCACGCTGAGCGCCTCCTGGTCGGTGCCCACGTTCTTCAGCTCCGCCTGCTCCTGGCGCGTAACTCCATCGCTCGTCTCGTAACTGCAGAACGGAAGTGTAAATATGTATATAGATATCCTTTGTTGCTACTCTTTCTTTATGTTTATATATAATATATTTTACATATATTTTATTTATATTTTTGTACGCACCCAAAGTTGTAGCCGTCGGTGCCAATGTTTTCATTATCATAACGCAAAATTGTTGCCTGCTGGGAGTCAGTCAAAGCCGCCGGCGCCGCATTTATGGAGGACACAAACACAAAGGCGCACAGGCCCAAAATAACACAAGCGTTAATTGAATGCATATTCGATTACGACAAAAAGAGAGTCCTTGTTAGACAGGTAAAAAGATCACGACACGCTACCGTACTTGTCACTATTAAGCGCTAACGAATTATGTGGCACCCGCTAATAAGCCTCAACCTATTTATAGCAGTTCAGGCCAGAAAAACCAAAGTGCTCCCACAGACACTTACATACACATACACTTACACACACGCACACACACCTTACAAATATAAGGTAGCTATAACAATCGCCTTTTAATGCACACTCAAATTATATAATTGTTTGACTTTGACTCTGACTACGCATCTAGTTGTGCGTGCGTGTGCGTGTGTTTGTGTGTGTGTGTGTGTATGTGCTTGTGCTTGTGTGTATGTAAATATGTCTTAAGCTTTTAATTGAACAAGCCACAAAAACCATTAAGCGTTTGATGAACACTCAAAATCCCATTTAAATTGGCCGTCAAGATGGTTCCTCTGCTTCGGCTTCGGCTTCTGCCACCAGCTGCCTGCTGCCTATTGCCGAGTACACATATTTATCTATATCTCTGTGGATAATGATAATGAAGTTGGGCATGTGATGATAATGAAATGTGCTTGCCAACATTTGCGTAGTCGCGCTTGTTTGCCTATCTATGGCAATAGGTCAACGAGCTTATACGATTCGGAAGCAAAAAGCCAAAACAAGAATTCATCTTTCCAAAATGTGAAACACTTTAAACATGAATTTTAACAAGCCAAAATTGAAGTAAATCGAGCCGCCTATAAAAAAACAGATTTCAATTTTCGTATAAAACCAATAAGAAGTTGACACAATTTTATTTAGACGCAGCGATGCAACCTTCAAAAAGCGTTAAGAGTAAAGACTGCTCTGTTGCTTACGGGCGGGGGTGGGAAGCCACTTGTTAAGTGAAGATGCGACACGAGATGGAAGCTCAACAGCTTCAGTATATTCCGGTGTATATGTGTGTGTGTGTTTAGGTGTGTATATATTGATGACCTTAGTCAATAAAATAACTAGTAAAATAAGAAATGGGAGAGACTGTCGGATACCCTGTGACTCAACTGCGATCTGTGAGCGATATGATTATCGACCGATTGTCTATAATATATATGTATAACACATGGGGTCTGACTACTTTTGTCTGTTACATACACTTGGAATATAATAGGCCTCAATTTTAGAAAATGGCCCTGAAAAGTAGCAGGTTTTTCTCGTTTTAAGAAATAATTTTTAAATATAAGAAAAAATAATAAATTATAAATAATAATAATAAAAATAAATAAATTTGCCTGCACTATTTTTGATTTATATTAACTTATTTTCTACTTCTACTCTTACTTTCTTAATAATAAAAATAATAATAAAACATTAAACAACCGTTTTCACTGAGTACAGTCTATTGTAGAAACTGAACTGAGTTGGGCTGGGCTGGCGCCAATATTGATTGTGGCTGTGTTGAAACTGGGCGTATGCTTAATGTGCAGCAGCGTATTCAATAGTCGCTGGTGCTGCCCGGCTGCCCGCCTCCCTCCCCGTGGAGTCCATCAATCAGCATTTAACGTAAGACTCAAAGTTGTCTGATTGTTTTGCAGTTACGATTGATAAATGAGTCGCTTGGCCAAAAAGATGCGCCCTTAATTGCCCAACAATGAGTTGGCCCACGTTGGCCAAGCTGCACTAATTTGCCCTTTAACTGAACAGAAATGCTGAACAGAGTTGTTGTTGTTGACTGTGTTTCTTCAGTTGTTATTATTCAGTGTTGCCATGCAGTTCTCACTTTCGTTTGTGTCTTTTGTTTGTGTTTTTTATTGAACCGGTTTGGCCCTGACCAGCTGACTGCGTTGTTAGCGCAGTTAAGAACGGGTTTACCTCTGAATAGAATACATTTGAGTGGTGAAAATTTAGAAGAGCACACTACCAAATCAGATCTAAATAATATTTTTGCATATATATTTATTTATAGTCATTAATTTGAATACTAAAGCATGGCCAAAGCGTGATCACGCAGGGTGGCGTGGCAAATGTTCACCCTGTGGCTGAAATCCATTCTCATCGGCCAGATAGTTCAGTTTATAGTGTATGCCATCGGGTCCCACCCATTTGACGCTACCCTGCACCGCAATTGCTTCCATTTCGGTGCCGGCATTCTTTAACTCAGCCGTCTCTTGCCTTGAGATGCCATCACTTGTCTCGTAGCTGGTTTTTTGTCAAATGCATAATTTAATTAATGTTGATTAATTAACGACCTCGTCTGACTACCTACAAGAAGGCATAGCCATCGCTGAAAGTATTGTCATATTCATAATTCAGTATATGTGCATCGTTTCTGTTTCCGTTGTTGTTGTGCCCAATTTCCATTGTGCAACTGCAGATCCGCAAATTCCAGACTGACACGATCAGCATCATGAGTATCTTTGGTCCGTTCATGACTATATGGCAAATCGATGTCAACTCTCCTGCAGCACTGTGGAACTGAGACTAATATCGATCGTGTGCAAAATCTTTGAATATCTGGCATTAGTACACGGAAAAAAAAGAAAAAAAACCAGATCAAGTTTAATTAAATGTGATAAGATAGCGTTGCCCATGTATATCAAATGTCAAATATATGTATATATATATATGTATATGTGTATATATATATATTGTTTCATTGAAACATCAAATAAATCATTTGTAAAGTTAATTGCAAAAATCAATATCGATTCAAAGAAATTGTATTTGTATTTGGAAACCATTTGTTAAGTCCAAGATAAACTGATTGTTATAACAAAAGATAATAATTTTGTATGCTTGAGCGTTTATTATTTTTTGGATATATATGTATGTCGGTGCATAAGTACAAATATGAAATGAAAGGCGAATGAATGACGAGAACCAGCCACAAACCAGCTACAAATGCGATATTAAGTCAAATGAAATAGTTCAAATGTTGCTGATGTTGCTGATATTTCGGAGATTTCAACAATTTGTTTTATCCGCTTTGGATTTCGGCATTTCACTTGCACTTGAGCTAAATACAATAAAACAAGTGACCCCATTTTGGCGAGACTCGAGATACGATCCATTGATTGTGTATATGACCAATTCACGCATTGCGCTTTGTTTCTAGCAAATAATGGATGGGTGAGGTCTAGACGGTAATCAATCAAAGCCAATTGCCAACCGCCAGCAGGCAACAAGACAAACAGACAAACACAGACAAACACAGACACACACACGCACACATGCACACACACACAGATACGACATAGCAGCAATCAGCCAAGTTAAGTAATAAAGGTTGATTACAGGAAAACACAAACGGGTTTAGGTACATTTATGCCATGTATCTTTATTGCCATTTTTTATATCGATTTTTTTGCAGGTTTTTTTTTTGTAGTTTTTGCCATCTTTTGCAGGAGTATTTATGACTATAAATTGGCTGTTGAGCTTACAATTGGCATGCATTGAGTGCAAGTTCCTTGAGCGCAACACAAGTCCAAGTCCAATAAAACTCACCATGAATTACTCCTTTGTTGCTGTACTCGCTGTTGTTGTTGCCTGCATCTTTGCTGGCGTCCATGGAGCACCACCGGCATCGGCAGCAGCAGCGGATGCACAGGTGCTCCGTTTCGATTCAGAAGTGCAACCGGAGAGCTATAAGTTTGCGTGAGTATTAATTCGGATCTGCTGGCAGACTGTGTCAAGGTCACACTTAAACTGGTTTATCTCTTTCTCTCCCTCTCTATCTATCTCTCTCTCTCTCTCTCTCTCTCTTTCTTTCTTCGTCTCTCTCTATCTGCGCAGTGTTGAGACGAGCGATGGTAAAACACATCGGGAGGAGGGACAGCTGAAGAATGTGGGCACCGAGCACGAAGCCATCGCTGTGCATGGCTTCTACACCTATATCGGCGACGATGGACAGACCTACACCCTCAACTATGTCGCCGATGAGAATGGTTTCCAGCCGGAGGGTGCCCATCTGCCACGCGCCGTTCAATAAGATGTATCCGTCCCAGTCACCTGTTAACTAGGTTTAAGCGCTACTCAAACATTTTACACACGAAATAAAATTCAAAATCAATAAACAGAAACTGCTACAATTTTCCAGCTTAATTTGAGTTGAGATTAATCATTTTAGTATAGAGTAAAATTTAAATTTAAATATAAACAGTCAGACAGACAGTTGGACTCTGCTGTTAAAGTTGATCAAGAACATTCATATACTTTATGGAATAGGATATTCGTCCATCAGCTTCATTATGGTTTAAACTGATAGTGATATGATGATTATACTCCTTTTATTCATATTCAATAGGTTCTTCGTATAAGCATGCATGGTTCAGCTGAAATATATAATAAGAGCATAATTAAATAATATTATTTGGATTTTACTTGATTTCGAGCCTGCTAAATATTTACTTACCAAACAGAAAGGTTGCTAAAGTCATAAACTATGGGAAAAAATACATTCTAAATTAAAAGATGTTTTTCCTTGACTAATGAATTAAAGCCAATCGTAATATGTGAATGATTTACTTAAAGTGAGCAAGATAATAGACAAAAAAAAACGGTGTTGGAAAAGTATTTCCGAGATTTTGCTATATATGTATATCCTTGGAAGAGTGGTAGTCGTACATAAGATGTATAAAGTGTATCCTTGATATTTGCTATCTAGCGTCTAAAAATCTATAAGCTCGACAGTTAGAAATCAAATGGTTGCAGGAATATAATCTATTTATTCATTTCAATTTCAATTTTAATATCGCTTCTTAGACGGTTGGCAAATGAACGCCCGTGGGCTGGAAACCGTTCTCATCAGCAATATAGTTGACGGTGTAGGTCACACCATCATCAGCCACCCAGGAGAAAGATCCCTTAACGGCAAGGGACTCATGATCGCTTCCTACGTTGTTCAACACGCCAGATTCTTCCCTCTTGGTACCATCGGAAGTCTCCACTCTGAAGTGAGTAGTAGTTTGTAAAGAAATGTGTGAGAAAAGTTTAGTTATTCTCTTTTAATGGTAATTACTTACCCAAATGAGAAGCTTTCGGGACCGACTTCAGAAACCTGACGCAAAGTTTCAGTTTCAGCGGGTGCTGCCAGGGCGAAGGCGAAGAGAGCGACGAAAACGATGAGGAACTTCATGTTGAGGATTGTGTAGTGCGTTTGAGGATTCAAAGGTAACTATACTTAACTTGGCTGATCGTCAGCGTATTTATAGCAATTTTTGGGGTGTCCATTTAGCATAGCAAACAATAAGTAAGAAAGCATCGACGACCTCGACGGCCTCGACGACCTCGACGAGGAGATACCCTGTACCTTTCATTAGTCATAGATATTTAAGCGAACACGCTAAAATGCATGTATATAGAAAATGCTTCAGCTCACCACTGGGTAATTTGGTGAATATCACTATAGGTTTTTCTGCCCTGTTTCTGAACTGATCTTGATCAAAATTACAGATGATTAATATTAAGTTAGTGTAGACACCCGATAATTTATAATTTTATTGCTATCAGTAAACGATTTTGATCAATATTTGGGAAACAAAGGAAGTCATCGATAGAATTAAAAGTATTTGATCTAAGAATGTTAAATGAGAATTTATAATACTAGTCTCCAGCTCCACATATATACATATATTCTAATATTCATAAAGACAGAGATGGCCAGTTTAATAAAATATGAACTTAATGGGCTCGAAAATACTTTCTTCTACATGTTACATATTTTTTCAAAACTTGATAATACCCGTTAAACTACTTTCAATGAGTTTAGGGTATACAACAGCACGCATTCAGAAGCATTTGCATATTAGTGCAATCATATTTATAAAAACATGTTTTTGTTCATCTTTCTTTTAAAATTGATGTTCTTATTGTTTCAAGTTTTAAGCAACGGCGTTGATTATATAATAATTCAGATTACTCGTTCGAAATCATTAGGGTCTCTTGTTTGCTGTTTCCTGATTCACATATTAATGTGAGACATATGATATCTGAAGCACTTATGCAATTCTTAATTAAAGCAAGTATTAAAATCTTAGCCAAATTTTCGCAAATAAAAACTGCATTCTAAAAACATTGACATCTAGATTGGAATTTCAAATAGAAGTATTAATCTCAAACTAAGTTTATAAACTTAAATCCAGAATGATTTCTAGCAATTCAGATTACTTAAGTGAATGTTGTTCATTTTATAATAAATTGAGTAACTCTAAGAATATATTCTTAAATTGGGAATTTTGCCGCGCTGCTTAGTTTTGGTAGAGAAGACAACTCGAAAGAGGAAGATAAAACGAATTTTGTTCATTTTTCAAACAGTTATTATTTATACCTCTAAGGATATTCGAAATCAAATCGTTCTTAATGTTAAAGGAGTACAATTCTAGGTGCGCTATCCTATCTATCTATTTAATACAGACCTCCCATAATCAAGTTTAATACAGGATACATATCTTATCATTAAATTAAATTAACATATATTGTGCTATTTAAGTGTCGCAAATATTGTTTGTCTTTTGCCAAATTTGCAATAAAACCAGTTTATCGACATGCACAGGTTGACATTTAAATATACACTGTAAATATAGAAAATTAATAGGCAAGGTATACTGAATTGATGAACAAGTATGTAACAGGAAAGAGATTTGGGTATTCACATAAACACGCGCAAAAACATATCTACACACAATGCACTTGAGCAAATTTTCGTGGTATTCGATTGAATTTCTGAGATGTGTGTGGTTTACCATAGGTAACGTCTTCAACGTCAGGGTATCTCTTCGTCGAGGTCTCTCGACAAAAACTTTATTACTTGATTTTTGATATGTCAAATGAACACCCCAAAAATTGCTATAAATACGCTGACGATCAGCCAAGTTAAGTATAGTTACCTTTGAATCCTCAAACGCACTACACAATCCTCAACATGAAGTTCCTCATCGTTTTCGTCGCTCTCTTCGCCGTCGCCCTGGCAGCATCCGCTGAAATTGAAACTTTGCGTCAGGTTTCTGAAGTCGGTCCCGAAAGCTACTCATTTGGGTAAGTAATTACCATTAAAAGAGAGTAACTAAACTTTTCTCACACATTTCTTTACAAACTACTACTCACTTCAGAGTGGAGACTTCCGATGGTAGCAAGAGGGACGAATCTGGCGTGTTGAACAACGTAGGAACCGATCATGAGTCCCTTGCCGTTAAGGGATCTTTCACCTGGGTGGCTGCTGATGGTCAATCCTACACCGTCAACTATATTGCTGATGAGAACGGTTTCCAGCCCACGGGCGCTCATTTGCCAACCATCGCTTAGAAGCGATATTAAAATTGAAATTGAAATGAATAAATAGATTATATTCCAGCAACAATTTGAATTTTAACTTTCGAGACAACAAACTTTTTGAACACGTTATTATCAAAATCGTTTGGAAGATTACTTTATTTGGGAAATACACTTGTTCAAAATGAGTGCGTTTTAACATTGGTCTAAGATTGTTGTTATCATTTTGAGTAAATCATTTGAACTTTGATATACTACATTGGCATAAAAAAACCACTTTAATCAGAAATATTTATTTAATTCAAATACGAAACATTTGAAAGTAAAGTGAACCTTTATTGTAATTTTTAACAATACTGTCTTGAGAATTCAATAAGACAAAGTTTTGGAATTAGGTTTAACATTTTTATTAATCAACGCAGAGTTAGGAGACCTTTCCATTTGATAAGTAAGGATTGATGCGTAAAATATGTAACGTGCAGAGCGAAGCCTCTCCATTAAGCATATACATTCTTCATCATCATCAACAAGCAACAGTCTCCATCTGTCCTGCCTGTCTGCATAAGCTAGCTTATCTTCGAGACTATTAAAAATGAGGTTTTCTAAAAAGACATGTACAACCTAAGATAGGTAAAGACTTGGGTCTTTGGTCTAGAAATTCTCACTAGTTTTGTTTGCTGCATTCAAATTATAACTCAAGAATGTGTTCCTAAATATGTGGGTGCAAATATGAATTAAGAAGGTAAGAAACTAGAAACTTTCGATACGTTTTGTTATTCTTTTAGGAATAAATTCATAATCTAAGATGGTTTTTACCCGATATCCTTATGGGTATGTGTGCATGTTGGCACTCGATTTTCAATTATATAGTTTCTTGTCCTCAGATGTAAATTGTACACTCGATTTGAAAGAAGCTCTTTTCCAAGCCAAGGAAGTTAATAACGATGAGTAGTCTGTTGCATAAATATCCGTTCGACAACTTAATATCATGGAATTATTTGAAAATCAAATGTTTTCATGATAAGAATCTATTTATTCATTTCAAATTTCACTTCTTAGGCGACGGGAAGCCGTTCTCATCGGCGATATAGTTGACGGTGTAGGTCAGTAGGTCAGTGCCAACATTCTGAAGCTGACCGGATTCTTCCTTCTTGGTACCATCGGAAGTCTCCAGGCTGTTATAAGTAATAGTTTAAAAAGATTATGATCAGAAAATACAGTTAATCTCTCTAATTACTTACCCATAGCTGTAGCTTTTGGGCTGGACGTCAGATACCAGTCGCAAAACATGGACATCATCAGCAGGCGTTGCGAATGGCGAAGAGGGCGACGAAGAAGATGAGGAACTTCATGATTAGATATTGGGTAGTGCATTTGAGGACTCAAAGGTAACTGTACTTAACTGAGCCGATCGTCTGTGTATTTAAAGTCAATTTTGGAGGTATCTATTTGGCATAAACAAAAATCAAGTTAGAATCGAGTTGTAGTCGAGAGATATCGACTTGCACACAATAATTTCTTAAATAATTTCAATAAATGCAATGAGATTGTTATGAATTTAGTTACATCAGATGAAATATGTCAAATATGAATATGATAATCAGTAATTGGTAGACACAAATAATCTCGAATAAGTACTGTGAATATTTATTTAATAATAATTTTTACTTATGAAGAGTTTTTGGCTTGGCTTTGACACAGATTTGAAAAGGGCATTAAATATTTTGTGTGTAGTTCACAAATACAGTTTCCGGCCAAGCATATCAAATGAAAAAATTGACGACTAAAAGAAAAACAAATAAATAAATATTTCTACGGTAATTTGGCTTGTTTTCATTGAGTTTCGTTGGTGTAGAGTAAACGAGTGAATATGTGTGCATATATAGTAAATATATAAGAGTACAAGGGAACACATGAGATTTGAAATCGTTTGATTGATTCATGAAAAATGCAAATTCGATAATAATTATCATGATGATGAAGACAAACGTGGCAATCATAACGAAGCTGCGATGTTTCCTATGAACATCTGCGTTTTTATTTGCTTTAGAAGTTTTTTTCTGCTGTTATTATCTGTGATTTGTTTTGTTGTTGATTTTTTTCTTAATAGTGATAGAGTTGTTGGTGTGTGTTTTAAGACAATTTGTTAGCTCCGATGTGTAATTAGTCATTTTTATTTTGGACAAACTCTTCTTAATTTAACGCATTGTTGTAGATTAGTAGTGGACATCATCATCATCGCATCTTGGATTTCGGATATAAAAAGAGCGCGGATCGCCCAAACAGACAACACAAATCAAGCAGCAGTTCAAATAGTTTGGTCGTAAATCACATCCATAAAGCAGCAATATGAAATTTACAATTGCTGTTGTATTCGTTGCCTTCCTGGCGTGCATCATGGCCGCACCAGCCGTAGACAACCAACAGGTGGAAATCCAGGAGTACCGGTCCGATGTCCAGCCCGATGGCTTCACATTCGGGTAAGTATCAGGCAATATTATCAGGATCTATAATTCAAATTCAAATCGAACCATGGTCAAACCTGTTATGTTGCAGTTATCAAACCAGTGATGGACAGAAGCACGAAGCGGTGGGTGTTTTGAATAACGTCGGTTCGGAGCACGAATCGCTTTCTGTCTCTGGATCCTACTCCTTCGTTGCTGATGATGGTCAGACCTACATCGTCAACTATACTGCCGATGAGAACGGTTACCAGCCCCAGGGCCCCCATTTGCCTAATAATGGAATTCACAACTAAATTGTTAAGCGAACCAAGAGCTGTTCTTTTTAATTAGAGTTTGATTTTATATTTAATAAAAGACATGCAAGCATATTCAGAAACTCATATGTGAAATTGAATGTAAGTGCAAAATATTGATGTTGACCTTCTAAGCAATGCCCGTATCTAAAGTTAGATATTGGGTTGGTATAAGCTGCTATCACACATTTAAAAATAGGAGTTTCACCTGGAACAATAACTACTTATTAGGATATCAGCCTAGAGTCAACTACATACCAAAAGATCTTAAATAATTAATTAAAATTCATTTTTAACGAACTGAAGAAAGATACGCAAAGTTGTAAATGAGTTAGACAGAAAGGCAGGAAGGTTTATTTCATACCAAATATAAAACCAAATCAAAAAATACCAAGAAACCAAAAAAAAAAAAAACAAGTAAGAAGTCTGTAGTCGAGTGAGATTGACTACGATATACCCTGAACACAGTTGTTAAATATATTCTAGTTTTATTGGTAAATTTCCCTTTAAAAAGTCTTGTGAGAAGTTCTTCAAGTGCTCTCTTTTCTTTTAGAAGGCACTGGGACTGCAGAGTAGAATCGATATCAATTGTGAGTTGACCAATTTGAAGAAGAAGAAGAGTCAATCGTTGTGAATAAAGTAAAGAGAACGGGTGTGTTTGAGAAAGAAAGATAATTCAGTTTTGACTGCCACATGAAGTTGTGCAAAATTATGGAAAAGGTAGAAGGAAGTCCGTTCTTCGGTATAAACTACTAGATCACAGAGACCATAAGAGCTAGAGACCTCAAATTGGGAATGAAAATTCTCGCTTACCATTTTGAGCACTGACATACAACCAAGTAACAATAAAAATAAAGTTGTTACGACTTCCATTTCGGTTTAACATCTACGTGTCAATGAATTCGACAATTAAAATTCAAATGGTATCAGGATAATAATCTTTTTATTTACTTTTTATTTAATTCAAACTCAATATTCTGGAGCTGGGGCGACGGGCAAATGAGAACCCTCGGGACGGAAGCCGTTCTCATCGGCAACATAGTTGACGGTGAATGTCTCACCATCAGGAGCCGTCCATGAGAAAGATCCCTTAGCGGAGATAGCCTCGTTTTCCTTGCCAGCATTCTGAATACTACCAGATTCCTCCTTCTTGGAACCATCGGAAGTCTCCACTCTGAAGTGAGTAGTAGTTTGTAAAGAAATGTGTGAGAAAAGTTTAGTTACTCTCTTTTAATGGTAATTACTTACCCAAATGAGTAGCTGTCGGGACCGACTTCAGAAACCTGACGCAAAGTTTCAGTTTCAGCGGGTGCTGCCACGGCGATGGCGAAGAGGGCAACGAAGACGATCAGGAACTTCATGTTTAGATATTGTGTAGTGCGTTTGAGGCTTCAAAGGTAACTATACAAAACTGGGCTGATCGTCGCGTATTTATAGTCAATTTGTAGGTGTCCAATTGACACCACAAAAGCAAAGAAGCAGCATAAAATTTTCGACAAACTAGTTTGACATGAGCGTATGTGAAGTTGGGTTGACTAAAATATATGCTTAAAATCGCAATAATTGATTTGGTAAATGAATATAAATTTAAACTTGAAATAAAGTATATGCGAATAAAAATACGTATATATAAATCGATGTCTACCAATTAAATAGATATACATATCATAAAGACACACGCATACAGACACATATCAGAACAGACATTATATAAACTTCAAGTTTACTTACTTTAAAAGTCTAAAAATATTTGAATATGATTGCCAGATGCAGAGCACGAGTACAAAGAAAATGCTGACTCATAGTGATACTTATTTAAATACTAAATTTTTTTAAAATGTCATCTCTTTTTCTGCCACTTTTTCAAGTTTCTTGCCATTTTTTGTACTGCTGCTCTTAAGTTAATCTATGCTTTTTTCTTGACACACTGGTATATAAACCGTTTTCATAGATATTCCGCTTATTTATTTATACAGAAAATGCTTGTGCTTATAGTAATGAGATCAATATAAGAGTAAGTTTTGGACTTTTGTGTCCCTTAAAGCAATTTCTTACTTAATTATTGAATCGGAGATGCTTCATGCTAGATTTTAAATATTTTAGTGCAACTTTACACCCGTTTTAGGCATATTCAATGGGTACCGGGTATAAAAATGCCGTTGTGTAGCTTAAGTATTAATTTTGGAAAGATAAACAAATCAAAGTGATGATTTTCAGTCGACATAAAGCCAGCTTAATACTCAATTATTAAGTAACGAGATTGCCAAACTTTGAAAGTAATCTTAAAAAAAATCTAAATCGTAATTAAAAACATTTTTATTCTAGAATAAAATAAAAATTTAAAATGTGAACATCAAAATAGGTTATTTTCTTACATGAAGAAAGTGCTCTTAATTATGTGAATGATAATGAGAAGTAATAAGATATCTAACTTGATTTAAGACTCTGTTAACTTATGAAAGGTTTTGCTCTTAGAGTTAGAATATATTCCTGACTTTAACAGTTTTCGTATCTCTATTTAAGCAAAGCAATCTTGATAAGAGAATGATTTACTCAAAGTGAGGACAGCAAGACTTATACTAAAGAAGAATCGAACTTGTTTTGAAGAAGACTGTTTACTGAGAAAGAGGATTGGTAGTGCTTAGGGTGCTTCAAGTGCAACGCTTCGAGAGTTCTTGGTTTTTTTCTGCCTACGGCTGAATATTTATAAATTCGACAATTAAAATTCAAATGGTATCAGGATAATAATCTTTTTATTTACTTTTTATTTAATTCAAACTCAATATTCTGGAGCTGGGGCGACGGGCAAATGAGAACCCTCGGGACGGAAGCCGTTCTCATCGGCAACATAGTTGACGGTGAATGTCTCACCATCAGGAGCCGTCCATGAGAAAGATCCCTTAGCGGAGATAGCCTCGTTTTCCTTGCCAGCATTCTGAATACTACCAGATTCCTCCTTCTTGGAACCATCGGAAGTCTCCACTCTGAAGTGAGTAGTAGTTTGTAAAGAAATGTGTGAGAAAAGTTTAGTTACTCTCTTTTAATGGTAATTACTTACCCAAATGAGTAGCTGTCGGGACCGACTTCAGAAACCTGACGCAAAGTTTCAGTTTCAGCGGGTGCTGCCAGGGCGACGGCGAAGAGAGCGACGAAAACGATGAGGAACTTCATGTTGAGGATTGTGTAGTGCGTTTGAGGCTTCAAAGGTAACTATACAAAACTGGGCTGATCGTCGCGTATTTATAGTCAATTTGTAGGTGTCTAATTGACACTACAAAAGCAAAGAAGCAGCATAAAATTTTCGACAAACTTGTTTGACATGATATTATGTTAAGTTGTAATCGTAAATATCGATTTAGTAGTAAAATGAATATTAATTTAAACTTGATATAAACTATGCGAATAAATGTGAGTCTACAAATGGATGTCTGGCAGTTGGATAGACCTACATGTCACATACATATACATGCTTATAGTAATGAGATCAATATAAGAGTAAGTTTTGGACTTTTGTGTCTCTTAATGCAATTTCTTACTTAATTATTGGATCGGAGATGCTTCATGCTAGATTTTAAATATTTTAGTGCAACTTTACACCCGTTTTAGGCATATTCAATGGGTTCCGGGTATAAAAATGCCGTTGTGTAGCTTAAGTGAGTAAAATGTTTATATGCACAACATTTAACTTCTAGAACTATTATTACAGCCATATCCATAAATTGGAAAAAAGTGTGATTTGGAGTCAAACTCAAACGTCAAACGGTGTCAAACCTCATACTGTTTTAATCTGTTAATTTTTGACTTCCCAACTTTACACCTCTGTGATACAGAGAGAAGCAGTTAAATTTGTAAGAACTTTCTGTATCTCTATATTTGAGTGATATGTTTGATTTTCAATTATTTGTTTTCTCTTCAGGCTCTTGTGCACATTAAACAAAAGATCCCAGGGGCGACAAATTAACACATTTTGGCCTCAACATTGATAGCCACGTACAAAAGGAAGAAGTAAAAAACAAAATCAAAAATATGAACAAATAATGTGTTAATTGAATAAGCTTCTGTTGCTCCATGCGGGCTGCGAGTAAAAAGCCAATTCGAGTGGCGAACTCCACAAGTGCAGTGCACAGTCCATCAACTCAGTAAAAACATGAAGTGTGCTGCAGTCATTCTCTGTCTTGGCCTGTGCCTGGCCTGCTGCTCAGCAGCACCCGCCGCAGATGTGGACACTGTGAAGAACACAGCCGATGTAAAGCCGGATGGCTACAATTTTGTGCTGGAGACGAGTGACGGCACGAAACGCACTGAGGATGCCATCCTCAAGAACATTGGTTCAGAAAATGAAGCTATTTCTGTGAAGGGTTCATACTCGTACCTGGGACCCGATGGCGTCACTTACACGGTCAATTTCGTGGCCGATGAGAACGGCTTCCAGCCCGAAGGTGCACACATACCACGGCCGTAAGCCTCTTAGGGTTTTTTTTAGTTTAAGTTTGTACTTTTTTATAAAATAAATCAGAAGAAGCATTTACGAAAATACCAATCCAAATCGCGCTTTTTTTCCTAATGGATAAAGAAGAAGAGATATGCATCTATGGATTGGCCACGATTAAGATGCAGGTGATTGAGGGAGGAGTCATTTTCCGTTAGACATAGCTTCTCAAAGCCCAATGATTTCCGCTGGCTTCTTTCTGTTGATCCTGTTAATGTAATAGTTCCAACAGACATTGGACAATCGTAGTTTAGTCATAAAAAGTCAAATGTACTTATCGAAATTCAGTTTAATGCGATTAACAATTATAATGCACGACACTAGCTTCACTGACTGACTGACCGACTGACTGACCGACTGACTGACCGACTGACTGACCGACTGACTGACTGACTGATGCACAGCAAGTAGGTTATTCAGTGATTGATTGCTAATTACTTGGGTAGATGCGCACCCTCCGGCTGGAAGCCGTTCTCATCGGCCACAAAGTTAATGGTATATGTCTGTCCATCGGGTGCCACCCAGCTGACGGAGCCGCGCACCGAAAGGGATTCATTCTCTGTGCCGGCATTATTCACAGTCGCCTCCTCGGTGCGAGTGGTGCCATCGCTGAGCTTGTAGCTGAACTTATAGCCACCAATGCCAATGTTATCCGACTCATATTCCAAGACCTCGACGTCATTTTGGGGACGGGCACTGCAGGTGGCGGCGGCAAGCACCAGCAATCCGACGACTAGCATCTGTTCAAAGGATTAATCAGTTAATCAGTTAATTGGTTAATTGGTCAATTGATCATTTCGATCCGTTGTCCGTTTACCATTTTGAACATCCTGTTTAGATTTTCTCTTGATTTGCGCTGCGTTTGAATAGACTCTTAAGCGTCCAATGGTGCTAATGCATCGGCTTCGCTGCATTTATATACCGCATTCACAGATTTTTGCCAACGTCATAAATTTTGCACAATTGTGGAAGAAGACATACTAGAGACATACATAGACTCACATTGAGAAGTCGGCTCTCGCGGTCGTCCGGTAATGTATTTAATTTACCAACAGTCCAGCAACAGCAGCAGCTAGCCTCAAAGTCGCTGCGACAAGTAACATTTAACGCGAACCTCTGCCGCGGAATTACCAAATCCGCATTCTGGCTTTATAACTATCTCGTGCACTTGGCAGTTATATAAAAAATAATTGATTAGAATTTGTAAAAATTAAAAGCCTAACAACGATATTAAACTAAGCGAATTCAATGATAAGAATTGAGTTGTATTTTAAAATTGGGATTTAACAGATATTATTAAATAATTATTTAAATATGAATCTTCTCTCTTCGCAGTGTATGTAAAATTCGGTGTGAGACAATCATGTGGACGAATATCAGTTTAATGAATGCGTAAATAGTTTGGCTTTTGTACAATATGTTAACTGCGTACTAGTTGATGGTTTATGGCTTAAGTTACTCGATGTGTTTGATGTTTAATATTTTCAGTCAAGCGGCTTGGCTGACCCAGCAACATTTAGCTGCACAGATCTCCAAAGATCTATCTGATTGATGAACAGTGATGAAAAGACAACTGTTAAGCTGAGCTTGGGCCGCAAGTTCACATCACAAGTCCGAAAATTCGACAAGAAGCGCTTCGCTGGCAAATCTCAAATCGCATAGAAAAACCAGCAACTTGCTTGACTTTTGACATATGCAACGGCCTTTGAAACGTTATTCGATTGATGTACATATGCAGTGTCGTCGTAAAAACGACTTGCATATAGTTATCGTGTGTATTCAGCATTATACGTATATTCATTTGGGTTTTTTGTTGTTTTTTTTTTTCCAATATATTCCACCTTTGTTGACCGCTACGATGAAGAAGCTGCAAAATTGGCAAGCTAGTCAATCAAGTTTTTTGGTGACCTTTTTCCAAAAATACTCAAAAAACTTAAGACTGTCATTCAGCCAGTTAGTTAGTCAATTCAGTTAGTTACCCACAGGACATTCTCTCAACCCATTAACTGACATTGACAATATATAATGATTACCTAAAGTTATAAAGTTACAAAGCTAAATAAACTAAATAAAAAAAGGGGAAATAAAATAATCTCCAATTAAAAAAATATATATTTTTGTGGTATTTATTTGTGGATTCATGATTTTCGCATAAAAAGCTTAAGTAGACGTTTATTTCTAAATAGCTGACTTCCTATAATATGTACACTAAGTCTTCACTTAGATTAGTAATCACGACATAAGCGATAAGGAAGTTTATAACGTGGCCTTGATTTGCTGCTTGCCAAAATGTACTAAATGAAAACGATTTTAAGAACATTGTAGGAACTATCTTTCGCATAATGCAAGCTTAACAATGTTAAAATAGGCTAAAATAAGAAAAGAAACAAAGTTTTTTTTGGTAAAACATTCAATTTATTTAAAATTTAACATCGCTTTTTAGGGTTGTTTTCAGGGACGGGGCAAATGCTCGCCCTGGGGCTGGAAGCCGTTCTCAAGAAGAAGTACAAATTGCAACTCAACTATGTGAAATCATTAATCGCACGTGTGGATACATTAATGAATTTTGAATTTCATTAAAAATATATAATATGTGTGAACAGCCTTTTGTGTGAAAGATACTCAATTGAACAGTTATTTTACTTCTTTTTATTTTTATTCATTTTTATTTAGTTTTTATTTAATTCACATTCTAGAGTTGGGGCAAATGCTCGCCCTGGGGCTGGAAGCCGTTCTCATCGGCAATATATCTGACGGTGTAGACCTGACCATCAGGACCAGTATATGAATAAGATCCCTGAACGGAGATAGCCTCATTTTCAGAGCCGAGGTTGTTCACCTTACCAGTCTCCTGGCCGGAAATACCGTTGGATGTCTGGTATCTGAAGCAAAAATAAGGCAAAAGATGAGGGAATGCATCTTATGATCCTTCTGATGATCGTGACTTACCCAAAGTCGTATCCATCTGGTAAAACACTAGCCTCGTTACGCAGAGTCTCTGCCCGACTTTCGTCAGTCTCGGCAGGTGCTGCCAGGGCAACGGCGAAGAGGGCAACGAAGACGATCAGGAATTTCATGATGAGTTGTTGTGTAGCGCGTTTGAGGGTTCAAAGGTAACTATACTTAAGTGGACTGATCGTCTGCTTATTTATAGCGCAGAAAAAAACGCAGCTGCTGCTCTTTCCAAATGGACAAGGCAGAGAAATAAAAACCAAACTAGTTTACTGCCGATGATGACCAAAAATTCACAACTTAAATTATATATGCATACATATGTAAATACAATTTATACATTTGTCTGCTATCTGCAAACTATCACTAAAAAATAGCCAACTTGGCTTATGCAAATTAAAAGCGTCGCTCGTCTTAGATTTTAGTGTTGTTTTGTACATAATCGTCGCGTTCTAAATACATAACCCATATAACTACTGTATGTATGTCAATCTTCACTTTTTTCCCATCTTCACTGTCCCTTTCCAGAGAGACGCAAAAGATACATATTCAAGAAGCCGATCAGTTGTATCTTCACAAGCTACGATTAAGATACTCGGCATCTTCAAGGTCAGCGTCTGTCTGTCTGACTGCGTAATCTGGCTGGCAACTGGCTCCATATGCACAGACCCAAACAGAGGTGGAGAGACTGAGAGTGAGACTGAGAGTTGGAGTTACCGGTTGTACGACATCGTTTTTCGGTTTTACTTCTTGTTTTACTATGGCTTTGGCATCATCATCATTTTGTTTCGATATGGCCAGCCAAAATTAGCACTTGAGTGTTAATGGCAATATATTAAGACCACGTTTTTGTATTCATCTACCCATCTACCCATCTCTATAGGTCTCCACATGCATAGTTGCGTTTCTTGTGAGTGCGTACTGCGAATTTCGATATATAAATGCCACATTGCCATGGGGGCTCTTATAATTTGTTGATTTTTAATTACCTAACCGCAGAAGCGTCGCGAATTTTTTGGGAATAAATAATTCAATTAACTGCAGACCAATCCAGTCCATGAAGCAGTCAAGCAGCCGACACAGTTGGTTGATTCGTTTGAATAAATCTATCAAGTTTTTGCCTAGCTCCATAGCATACTTTTAGTCGATACAAATAAATTGGAAAGAAAAAAAAACAGCTTTAGATTATCTGATTATCTCAATTTGTTGAATATTTTCCAAGGCTGCAAGCCAAACCAATTTTTCGTGTTTCAAACCTGCGTCTGACCTTTGGCTTTAGTTCGTGAACCTTTAACTCAATTGTTTTTTAAAGTTAGCTACTATTATGAGGTAAAAATACAAATTTAAATAAAAAAAACATATATATCTCACTAAATAATTTGCTTCAATACATATGCAACATTTTTAATATTATATTGAAAGCAGTTACGTTGGATATTTATATAATTTGTCTACTAACCATATATGAATTTATTGATTTTTAAAATTTTTCCTATGATAAACCTCTCTTTGATTCTAGCTTTTAAACAAAATATATGTCTCTATAGTAAATTAGTATATTTATATATATCTAGAATTTAATTTTGATCTGGCTTAAGACTTATTTTAGCCATAGAAACCAGATACAGTACAGTACAGTATTTTAAAGAAGTCTCGATTAACATTTACATCCTTGCAAGTGTTTTTTCTTCAATATTTTATTGAATTGCATTTAGTTTATAATACAAAAACATAACACTTAAGCACAAAATAATTAGATATTAATTAAAACTGTATTATTCCTTGAAATTCCGCTAAGAAAATAAACTCAACCGGCCAGCGATGATAGAGATTTGGGTGATAGTTTACGGTTCTTAAGACCCGGACGACGCGATGGTCTTCCATTGCGAGCATAGTTATTGGCGTTCTTAAGATCTTCGGATGAAGAGCGATCGTTGATCAGTTCGCCCATCTCATCGCGATGCGTGCCATTTGGCAGAGTGTAACTGAAATGATGAATGATGTTGACTATCAGACAATAATTGTTGATCGATTTCAATGAACTCACCCAAACTCGTAGCCCTGTCTAGTGGGTATATACCTAAACTGTTCGATAACCACATTGCCCAGTTGTATATCCAATACAGTGCCTGGTGCATATGAGGCAGAAGCACTCCGCAGAACACTGGCCCACAACAGCAGCAGTGGCACACATTTAATAACGCACCTGCCCAAACCCGAACTCGACTTATGTTGTATCATATTGTGTGGTTCCACAGACGCAACCGTCGGCCCTCACAGTTAACAATGAATTGAAGCCATCAGCAGTAGCCATCATTGGCGCACATAATGAGCACGCCAGCCAAATGAAACCCAGATAAAAAAGCGCTGAGTAAGCCCAGTGGTGCAGGTAAGACGATTGCTTCATCCACCCGTCCAGTTCACATTTGCATTTGCATAAGGAAAGCAGCAAAATGAGAAAATCACAAAAAAACAGAAACAAATTCAAATATCAGAAACCTACAAATCATTACACATGTTGCTGTTGTACATATTAAAACGAAACCAAAACACATAAAAGGCCTGCTCCTCCGACACAGATAATGCCCTAACTTAGTCGAGAGCTACACTGATTATAAAGACTATATGAAGAGTTTATAACCTAGCTTGAAATAAATTGGTGAATACTGCGCAGATATTTATAAATAGTTGTGTATATTTATATTAATATTGTTACAGCAATGCTGACACAGCTAATATGCCCACTACGCACGTAATACTCTTCATTCCATTTCGGGTTACGTGTTAAGCGTTTGTCATGGACTCATTAATCAAGCTGTCTCTCGGTTCAACGTTGAACTTTGAGCTTTAAGCTCAGCTTTGGCAACAACCAAATGAGACGAGCTTTTGATCCACTCTTTGTAAAGTCTACAAATTGTGAAGATCTTAATACCCTCTGACTGATGAAAAAGCTGAATAGAGTCGAAACATCGGGGCTTAAGAATGTAACAGGCTAAGAAAATCAACTGCAAAGTAATCCCAAAAATTGTTCAACAAATTAACTTCAGCAGTTTGAAGATGATTAATTCCGAGTTTAAGTAAACTTTCAGTTGTTTGTAAGAAAATAAAGACTTTAATCTGAATTTAGTGTAACATGGGAAATATATATAACAACTATATGCACAATATAAGAGTATTAAGTATTTACTTGAATGAAAATAGAAAAAGCTTAACTTTCAGGTGTCTCCTTGGTGGTTTTCACTTTATGAGCCGTTACATAGGGCTGGAAGCCATTCTTGTTGGCCTTGTAGAGCACCTGATATTCGTATCCATCGTCTGATATAAAGCTATAGCCGCCACGAAACTCCACAGGCCTTGCCGTCGACATATCGTTCGGCTCCAAAATGTTCTGCTTATCAGCATTTGCTTTCACATTGTACGTAATACCCTCCGAGCGACGATCGCCATTATCTGTCTGATAGCTGTACAGGAGTTAATCCAAAGGATTGAAGAAGAACTCTATTTCAAGACTTACTTAAAATGCACCTCCTTTTGACGCTCTTCTTCATCAACCAGAGCAGCAGCTATGGCCAGAGATAGAAGCAATAATCCGATAGGAAACTGTGCAAAGTAGAAAGTAGAAACCAAAAGAAAGCATTACAAATTTACAGACTATGTTTTCCTTTTTCCATGACAGCTAAAAAACTAACCAATGACATTGTTCGTTAAGTAGATCCTTTAAGTAATATATACAAAGTTTTTTCGCAAGAGTAGAATTTATTTTGCGCACTGATCGTCTTCGTTTCTTGTTGCCAACTAATAATGCGGGCAAAAGTTAAGCAAATATTCTTTGCCAGCGGCTTAGATGAGCAAATCAGCAGAAATAAGTCTAAAAGATAATGAAAACAAATATCTGAACTGCCGGCCAGCCCAAGTGAGAGAACGAGTGAGCCCGATGGCGTCATAGTTTATGGCCAAACTTATGTTCTAGCCAACTTTTGTTTTAAGCCGAAACATCCACAACAACAACAATGACAATAACAACGCCAGGCAAGAAAGCTAACTAAAACATTTGAAGCGGGTTCTCGTTTTGTATTGTTAAATCAACGAAATTCATGCGTCTGGCTATTATTATAATTTATTTTTTTAACTTTTCTTGTTAACTTGAAGGTTAAACTTAGATCTGTTGTGCAACATTTGCGACTTGCAGATTTTTCTAAATTTCAACATAATAGATTATACCCTTGCTGAGGGTTTTTATAATATCTGTATCGGTTGTTTTTTAATGAAGGATGGATATCAGTCAGTCAAATGGGGAAAGTGTATACTGATGCTTAGCAAAAATATATAGAAAGCATAAATAAATAAGTATGAAATATATTAAATCTATCATATACATATATATATATACAGCCAAGTCCAGTTAGCCATGTCCAACTGTTTGTAAGAACTGTTGGTAGAGACTTCAAATTGAGAAGTTAACTTTTTTTTTTGATGATAACTTCAACAAACCGATTTCCAATAGCAATAATAGCAACAGTTTCAATATATAGCCTTCCAATTGATATATATATTGTCATTATATATATATGTCACTATGTTTGGATAAGAAACACAGACCAAAACCAGCAAGCCTACTCTGTATATGAAAACTAAGTTTAGGGTATGACCTAGTCGAACTCTCTCGCCTAAAGCCTTCTAACTTGTTTTAATATGTTTTCAAATTTAAATCAAAAAGTACAGATTATACAGATACGCACAGTGTACATTCCTACTGAAGTCATATGAACATTGTGTGCACGCTGTCAATGTGGGCTGCGGTTAATTAATCAAACGAGTCCGCAGCTAAATGTTTATTTAGCCGTGTTGAAAAACTTAATCTGAAGAACCCTCAGCTCGGCTCGAACTCTCGGCTAATTCGATGGCAGAAATGATGGCAATTAGATTGTTGCGCTCTGTCAAAATGCACTTTATGAATTTCAGATTTTGGCAAAATGCGGGCGCGAAATGTGCGCAATGGGTGCGTATCGAAATAATCAAGGGATGTAGATGAAAATGCAGATTGAGAGCAGGAGATGAATGTGGAGGGCGCAGAGGGCAGTGGGGAGGGACCGACAATTGTTGGTTTAAGCAGCCGGTGCAGTGCTTGGTGCGAGCTGCTAGGCGGGAGTGGTGGTTAGTTGGTGGTTAGGTGGTGGTTAGGTGGCTTTTGCTTGCTTTGTTGGTGGATGCTCTCGTCACTGGCAACAGCTGACGCTGGAACAGGTTCACAAAATCCACAGCGCCTGGGAATTCGTCAGCTGCGCGCCAGCACATTACAAGTAGGACAAGCTGCAAACAACATTGCCATTAGCTACCATGGCCATCGCCAGGGTTGCCACCCTCTGCCCCTTGCCTCTAATGCGGCAATATTAGCGGCATCACATCCACATCCAGTCACAGTCACAACTTGCGTCGACGAGCATTGGCAAAAAGTTAATAGACGATTGACTAAAGCCGACAAACGTTGTCCTGTTGCCCTGTTGTCCTGTTGTCCTGGCCAGGGGCTTAGCACCCCCTTGTTTTTTGGGACAGGCAAAGTGCATTAGAATTGCACACGAACAGGGAGGGGATTGCTTTTGCAGGTGTTGCCTGTGCGCCGTGCCTGATCCTTATCTGTTCTGCCCTCAAAGATTGCCTTTGAATTAAAAGTTTTGTTTGCGGCATGGCCGGTTTTGTTGTTTTTACCGATTAGCTGCAGCATGGACAGATTCCATTCCATTCCATTTTATTTTTTTCCAATTTTAACAATAGTGCCACACTCGATTTATTAGAATTTTATCATTTGTTAGCATTAACAATTAAAATTCAATTGTAATTTCGTCAAACGAAAAAAAACTACATAATCTTAGATGAAGTTGCCAATTAGTGAAAGGTAACTGAAAAGAAAAGTATTTTAATGTAGTTTTTTATTCTAAATATAAATTTTTATTTGTATAAATAAATTTGGATAATTTCTTGCACTTCTTATTTTCAATTTTATTATTATTATTTTATTTATTTTTTCTAGAAATTTTTTGTTGACTTTTAGAAAGATATTTTGAATTTTGTGCAGTGTAATCGCATTGGCCCAGTTTTTGGTTTTCGTTTTCAAATGCAATTTGATGTTACGCACGTGACTGGCCCACGGGTTCACCAGGTTGTGGTCAAAAGCAACTGTTGGCCATATATATAACGCCAGTGTCGGTCGATCAGATGCATCAGTGAGTGAACAGAATGAATCAGACAACATTGGGTGTATTGCTTGGCCTCATCGCTTGTGGCCTGATGTTGGTGCTTGGACAGCCGCCGGGTTATCCGAGCTCGCGTCCACCAGCCACATATCTGCCAGCCAAGCCACCAGCACCTCCGGCGCCACCCAAGAGCAGCTATGGCCCACCTAAGAAGCCACCAAAGCCGCCTGCGCCTGCACCTAAGCCCAAGCCAAAGCCACCGGCTCCACCACGCGATAGCTATGGACCACCACCTAGTAAACCCAATCAACAATATTTACCGCCTACAGGCAATGGCAACGGCAACGGAAATGGCAATGGCAATGGAGGAAATGGCGGTGCAGGTGGTGGAGGTGGTGAAGTTATTCCCATTATCAAGTTGGAATCGAAAGTGAATACGGATGGATCATTTATGGTAAATAGAGTAGACTCAATTGTGGGCAGCTGGTCACTTCTAATTGCTGTTGTTCTTTGCCCAGTACGAATACGAAACGGGCAATGGCATCAAGGCCGAGGAAATGGGCTATCTGAAGAATGCCGGCATCGAAGGCGAAGAGGCACAAACCGTGGAGGGTTCCTTCTCCTACAGCACTCCCGAGGGCGATAGCATCTCATTGACCTATATCGCTGATGAGAATGGTTTCCAGCCGATGGGCGAACATTTGCCAACGCCGCCACCCATTCCGCCAGAGATACAGGAGGCACTGGATCAAATAGCCGCCGGTGGAGGCTGTCATGGCTGCGATGACAATGAGACTGGCAATGGAGGAGGCGATGATGCAGCAGGCTATGTCTATCGCAGAAAGTAATTAAATATAAATTGGTAAATGGTAATAAAAGCAACTTTTCTAATAACCCAAAACAGGTCTTTTGGCCGACTTATTCAAAATAACAAGCAAACACCAAACACCAAATTGGCTTGAACCAGGTGCGTGTGTGTGTCCTTGCCCGGCCAATTGGCTGGCACACTTCATTCAAGGTCTGCACAACAACCCCCTCCCCTCTCTCTCTCTCTCTCTCGCCCTAACCCAACCCCAACCCCGTCTGTCTGTGACTGTGTGACTGGCAACACATGTTTTTCGCTCTTGTCCTGTTGATCGCACAGCGTTTGCCATTGGCTTCGCGGGAGGGGGAGGCTGCTGCCTTTTCAGAAATGATGAAAACATTAGTGTCATAGCATATTTTGGCACTGCGCACAGGAGCGCATTCTACACGTGGCCAGTTGGGCCGCAACTGATGCACAGGTGCGTGCTTTATCTTTGCTTTGTTTTCATTACTTAAATGAATATAAAAGTGATTGAAGATAGTATGTAGAGTAGAACCCAAATCAATAATTTATGCATTAACAAGAAAAACTTATACCATTTTTTTTAAATCAACTTAATTTTTTATCTATTTAATTTTTAGTTTAGTGTGTCTCTCAAAATTAAAGATTGTGCTCTTAGATATAACTACAATGACAGACTGATTAGAAACTTACTTTCTTGCAGTAAATAATTGGGCCCGCTTCTGCCCGCTTACCGCTCGGGGCGAATGGAAAATCACGACCCACCCTAAACCACAAATAGTAAAACGATACACACCAAATATATTAAGGCATTATCAGATAGGGTGAAGGGGGAGGCGGTAGTTGGGTAAGTCGTCAACTGCAAGGGGACAAAGGGGACAAGGGGTGCGATGCCATTGACGAAAGCGAATGCGATTTGTATATGGTGGCATTACAGCAACAGCAACAACAGCAACAACAGCAACAGCAACAACAGCAACAACAGCAACAGCAACAGCAACAGCAACAGCAACAACAACAATACGTACAAGGGCAACAAACGATCGTTTAATTTCAATTAAAAACATTTGCCTTGGCACGGCCCAAAAGCCAAAAAAAGGACCAATCTGATGATGATGACGGGTGAGGGGGGGAGGGATGAGAGGATTAGGCAAAGGAATACGCACACTTGCTACGGGGCGTGCTTAGCTTGGCTTAGTGCTTTGGTGCCATGAGTACATGATGTTGCACTTGCTACCACTGCGCGAGTGGCAGGACCGGGAACGGGACCAGAACCAGGACACGCACCAGGACCAGGCAAAAAGGGATGCTAGGCCAGCTGCTCCGGCTGGTGGCAACTGCGAGTGCGAGTGCGAGTGCGAGAGTGAGATGGTCGCAAAGTGCGTAGCAATGTCAGCTAGAACGGGTACAGTGAGGCTGAGGCTGAGGCTGGGAATTCTTGCACTTGACGCCGCAGTGTTTTGACACTGCAAGCCGTAACAAATCCAAACAAGGATATACAGGATATATAGGGGAAGCTGCTGCCGCTGCTGCTGCTGCTGCTGCTGCTGTTGCGTCGGTATAAAAGCAACGCATGGCTTCCAATTGGAACACAGAATCGAATTTGAACGCGAGCGATGCACACGACAGCTCAACTCGATAGCCTGGAGTTGGATGAGTCACAACAGGCACAGGCACAGCCACAGGTACAAGGACACAAGTGCCCCAACAGCATGATCTTTCGCATCGAGCAACTGTTGCCCGGCGCCACAACAACAACAACAACAGCAGCAACAGCAGCAGCAGCAGCAATGGCAACAACCACAAACTCCACGAAGCGCACACGTGCGAATTTAAGGCCAGGTGTTTATACGGCACAGTATACGCCAAAGGACACGTGCTCGAGTGGTGTACCAACAGCGGCACTGCTTAGCTGCATGGCCACGCCCACGCCAAGTGATGCCCATGTCCACTGCACCATGGCCAATGGGGAGTTGGCACTGTCTGCCACACTGCTGCGCCAGATCAAGCTCTCCGAGGACATCTACAGCTTCAATGCAGTGTTCGAGCTGCACGCAGGACAACTGCGCATTCGCCTCGTGCGCGATGTGGCGCGCGAGGATGAGGTGGTGGCCTGGTTTGACGAGGAGTTGGTCCTCCTAATGGGCATACCTTTTCTCACACCACTTAACATTCAAGGTGAGCTGATGTTAATTAAAAAAAAAAAAGCTGAATTACTCAAATTAAAATTAAAAAAAAATTAATAAAGAGAAATTTTTACATTTAAAGAATAATTTATAAAAATTAGAATTGAATTACTAAAAAATTGTTTAAAAAATATTTTTTTATTATTATTCCTTTCAGGCAACAATCGCTACACCTGTCACCTGTGCCATCTCACCTTTGAGACGCCGCATCCTTTGAAGATACATCTTGCTCTGGGTTGCGGTCGCAGCGTTATGGATCTGCTTTGGATGCGTTTACATTATGCACTGAAATCAGCGGCACGTGCCACAACCACAATAACACTCTCACCCACTCCGGCCACGTCCTCGACATCGTCAGCATCGCCCAACAGAACTCCGCCACCGCCAGTAGTCCCTCTTCCTCAGGTGACGTCCCCATCGCGTTTCTCCGCCTTTCGTCCTTTGGCGGCAGTGCAATCGCTGACATTGCCACTTGCTAGTCACTCGCAGCCCAGCTCCTACCTGCCCTCGATGGCGATGGGTGCACCGCTCTCTGCGCATCCAATGAATGCTGCCGCTCAGATCGAAGCGATCGTCAGCAACATGGGTGCCTCCAAGCAGGGACACTTGTGCATCTATTGTGGCAAGGTCTATTCCCGCAAATATGGCCTGAAGATACACATTCGCACCCACACGGGCTTCAAGCCGCTCAAGTGCAAATTCTGTCTGCGCCCCTTCGGCGATCCCAGCAATCTCAACAAACACGTTCGCCTCCATCTCCAATCCCAGCCCGGAGTCGGGGGCGAGGCGGAGTCAGAGGCGAGTTTTCAGTGTCAGATCTGCCACAAGACGCTCGCACGCTCCAGGGATCTGCAGCGACACATGGAGACGCGACACCCTGGTGGATCAACCACAACAACCACCACTAGCAGCGCACCACCAACAACAACCACGACAACAGCAGCAGAGGCTGCAACAACAACAACAACAACAACAACAATGATGGCTGCTGTATTGCCCAATCACAGTTGATGAAGGTGTGGCAGCGTTTTATTTTTATTATTATAGCATTAGGCGTCCTGCTGTGATAAGTAGAAGAGGAGTGTATAAAATTTACCAGTTTATATATAATATAAATAAATTTTTAAATAAGTAAAATATATGCGAATTATTTTAATTTGTAATGGGATTGTGATTTTCTAATCATTTGTGTGCCCCTAAAAGTATGCCCCACTTTTTCCGATCACAAACATCTTAGCAAATACAACAACCAAGTTTGTGTCACTACCTGCAAAGAAATCCATTTAGATTTAAGAACGAGCCACCCAATAAAATAAAATGTTTTTTTTATACACAAAGTGTTTGTTTATTTGTAATTTTAAACGTGCATTAAGCGTGCAACAGTGTACCGTCCTTTGGCAATGGCAGCGCCATCTGCAAAGAGCCTTGCGAAGAGGTTGTGAGTAATTATGATCAACTTCTAATAACTTATTGAATGGTCTTTTCAAATAGAAAGTATAAATACAAAATTATATTTTAAAAAATAATAGCTTCAAATTTGAAATGATCATCAATTTGTAATCTGTAGCATATTTAAAAGTAACCCAATTATCTAAAAATACCACTCACAATCTTTATCAATTTTTGTAATACCTTTATTCAATTCAATTTCAAGATGTGTTCAAAGTGCATATCTATATTGAATAATGCACAAATCATATATGTAATTATACGATAATAAACGCAATTACTCACACATATATACATACATATGTGAGTATATATATATATATATATATATATATATAGAATGAATGCATTTAGCATTCCGTTTCGAATACTCGTTCACGCCTCTGCATTCAGGCATATTAATTGGGGTACAGCAAAGCAAATCACAAGTTGTATTTTAGGTGTGTGCCAAAAGCAGATCGTACTTAACCACTATTTATGTATACGTATATATGTATGTATGTGTGTGTGTGTTGTTGTGTATTTGTGTATTGTGTGCAGGTAGAAAAACTGTTGAGCAAAACATTTCTTGCGATCTAAAACAATCCACAATACAAGATTTATACATAGTGTAAAAAATGCGACGGTAAGTTAAGTTAATATGTAATATGTACGTAGTATAGATCGGAGCATAAAGTTAACTATATAATGTGGTGTTTCTTTCGATACTGGAACTAGTACATACATTGAGTTTGATAGTTTAGAACAAAATATTCTCGTTTTTAAACACACAAATCTTTCATTCTTTTCTTGTTGTTTTTGTTTGTTTTTTGTTTTTTTTTTTTAACAGTTTAAGGCACTACCTCAAGGAATATCTATTCCAGAGTGTCCCTTGGGGGTTGTTTCAAGTAGTTTGGTTTTCCGATACAAACTTAGTGTGTGGCATGGATGATAATTCATATATAAGTATGCATGTCTGTCTGTATGTCTGTATGGGTGTGTGTGTGTGTTTGTGTGTGTTTTGTATCACTCAAAAGCACTTAAATATATTATTTAAACTGTTATATATATATATATATGCATATGTGTTTTAGCTAATTATATTACTTAATTTTGGATATATGACGATACGTTTGTGTTGGCTTCAAAGTCTCTACTCGTTATATAAGGTTTATATTTTAGACACCGATCGTAAGTTCTTAATACATATAATTAGGAATACATACATATACATTTATCTATGCATATATCTAGTTTGGGGGGGGAAATATTGGAATTTTTATTGCATTTGTAAAAATCGTAACACAAATTCTTATATGAAGCACACTTGGGTTCGGTTAACTATTGATTACTAGTAATTATGGTTAGTATTACTTGATTAGTTCTTCTTCTTTCTTAGTTAGCACTCTCGCATTAACAAAATATTATTTAGTTCATGTTAACAACAGTTATTACAGTTACAGTTAATAAAAGTGTGAATGCATGAATTTTATTGGTTGTATGTATGTATAATTTATATATATATGAAGTTTTGGTTGTATTACAGTTGTGTGCTCATCGTTGTTGTTCCCGCTGTTCTTTAAGTTTAAAGATTTTAAGAGTTTTTTTTTTGTTTTATCAAGCATTCTGTAATTTCGCTAACGCATTTTTCTTAAAATTTAATATGGAATCTTTGTTCTCTTTTTTTTTTGTTTTTGTTTTTTTTTTTTTTTGGTTTTCAATGGGGAAACCTGGGTTTTAGTACTTTTTGGATTTTATTAACTTGGCTTAATTGAAATACTGAACTGCTGAACACACACAGACAAAAATGTACGTCAAGTTTTTATGAATGTACAAATATTTTGTTTTGTTTTTCACTCTTAACTTTTCATTAATTTAATATTAATATGTATGTAAGTGTATGTACGAGTATAAGTGTTGTTTATTAGCAGTACTCAAAATGTTTTTATTTGAAGACTTGAATGTTCACAATTGTTGTTAGTTTTTGTTTTGCATGACAAAACATTGGACGTTTGGTATTTTTTTTTTTATTTTTTTTTTTACTTTATTTATTTCTTAATGTTTAGTTTCAATTTGTATGCACTTCAACAAATTGCTTAAAGCTGCGCACAAGACTTTGTCTACACTTTCATTAATTTATATATATATATTTTAGTAAATCAGCTTAAATTCAAAATACTCTCAATATATATATGCTTTTTTTGTTTTTGTTTTCTTTTTCGTTTGTCCAAGTTGAATGCTTGCTTAATATTTAAAAGACACACAGTATGTAAGTAAAACTATCTCTACTTATAAGGTTTACAACAATGCCTCTTCATCGTTCATCATGTTAACCCTGTGCGATTGAATTCGACAGTTTGTTCATTGAAGTCTGATCTATGCATTATTAGGTAAGGCATTATGCACTTGGGAAGGATTCGGTTGCTCGTTGTTAAAAAGAAAAACCAATACAGATTGGGGAAGACAACACAAGAACAATCGTAATATAAACAATATAATTTACAACTGAACAATTGCAACATCAATTTACACAATTAAATGAAAAAAACTCTGATTTAAGTGAACTTTAAATTCCGAATGCCATTTTCTACATAATAATTGATAGACTCTCCTTCAATGAGACTTTATTGCAGTACTTATTGCTGTTTGTTTAATTTTAGAATGAGTGTGAGCAGTTGTGCGTGTTTGTGTGTGTGTGTGTGTGTGTGTGTATACGTGAAGGCCAACGAAATGGGTTTTTCTCTTAATTAAGTTACAGTTCACAATTTGTTGAACTTAAATCTGTTTTTCTTGTTTTTCCATTTTTTTTGTTTTATTTTTTATCAAATACCCTGCAACTTCTTTTATTTATCACAGTTTACATCAGAGATAGTTTAAACATGTTTTAATGTTTTTACTTTTTTACGTTTTTGTTTTTTTCCTTCTTGGTTTTTTCGTTATGCAAAAATAAAAGCAAGCGATTTGAAATTTGTGCAAGCATTTTGTATGGTATTTGTTTTTGGTTAGATCATACAATAGATTCTAATCATGCCAAGCCTCGATATTCATTTTCCGTTAAACAAGATGCTGTTTCTTATGACTAAATTATATATATATATACTTTTTATATTGTTTTCATATTTTGTTTTTATAAATCAAATCCCAATGCAACTGTCTGGGTTTCTCTAGTAGTAATGTCAGTTGAGTATGTGTGTGTGTGTGGGTGTGTGTGTGAATGTGTGTGCCATCGCAATCATTCAGTTTCACATGCGAGCTGAGCTGAGCTGATATGTTGATATGTCCTCAACTATCGACCTTTCGAGTGTTGTGTTTTTGATTTGTAATTTTATTTATATAAGTTTTTATGTGTAACAATTAGTTTAAATTAAGCATGTGATGTGTTTGTTATAGTATAATTAAAATTGTGTGTGAAATAAACATCAATTTTACTTTTCAAGTATTTTTTTAATTTTTTATTTTTAACGTAATTATAATGTAATTATTTGGAAGCAAAAGATGGCATATCTGTTTATCATTTCGGTTTTCTTCAATTTGTTCATTTTTTCTTCGTTTTTTTTTCTCTATTTTTTTGATTGCTGCTTACACAAACATTTACAAAACACAATTTGAAACAAACGCAAACGCAACAACGAAACTGTTTGAAATTACAATATTAATTACAATCGATATATATATATATATAAATAAATGTTAAAAAAATGTCTTCTTGGATCATTTGCATCATTCGATTGCTTTGATAAATAAAATGTATAAAAAGGGTTTATACATAAGTAGTATTAACCTTGGGCAGGTGTGTGTGTGAGTGTGTGTGGTGTGTGTGTGTGGCAAATGCTTTTGTCGTTTTTATTATTTTTTGTAGTTCTCAGTTTTTGTACTTTCGACGTTGAATACATTTTTTTTTTTTTTTTTTTTGGTGAAACTATAAATTGGTACAACAAATAGAATGGCAAGCAGTATAAAATATACCTGCAGACGTTTTGTGCTTGCAGCATGTGTGTGTGTATGTGAGTGTGTGTGTGTGTGTGTGTATAGAAAAGTTTTGATTATTTGGTTTTGCTTTGTTTCAAGAAATACATACAATAAATACAAATCTCCAATTAAGTAATACAAACAATAAACGTATATAGTACAACTAGCTCAAGATCAAGCTAAAAAACAATTACAAAATTATTTATTAGGTATACTTTCAGTAATGCTCATTTGTTGTCTTGAGAGTATTGAAATGTAGAGGAATCTAGAATCGTGTTTACAAACATATTTCAGCTTATATCATAATGAATAGGAAATTGGCAATACGGCGAGCGAGGAGTAGAAGGAATCAACAACATACTATCCAATCTTTCATCAATCAGAATTCTTTTTGTTTTTTTTCTCTTTTTGTTGGGCGGGCTTTTGCTTAACTAATACACAAATTGTCTATATATACATATGTATATATATATATATAGTATATCAATGCTATATATATATGATGTACGTATTGGTAGTAGTAGTATATAAATATATATATACATATATATATATATATATATATATTCAATTAGGTATTTAAATATGTATGCATGATTATGTATAAAGGATGACCAAAAGCAAATCAAAGGCTTTCTTTAAGTTGACATATTTTCGACACATTTTTATGCTATACACAAATTGCAGTTACAAATGTCGTCTTTGTGTGTGTTGGTGTGTGTAGTTGTGAGTGTGTTGGTGCATGCTTATGTTGTCGTTGTGGCAATCTCAGCGTTGTTTGTTGCCGTCACAGCTAAACTCTCCGACTTCTTCTGCTGCTGCTCCGATCCTGTTGTGATGTTGCAATCCCCGCGATCACCGCTGATGTTGCTGCTGTTGTTGTCGTTGTTGGCGTGGTTGCTGTAAAATTAAAATTAAATAATAAATAATAATAAAAAGGAATTTATTCATCTGTGTCTGTATTTAGTTGGCAGACGAATTCGCTAGCTATTTAATTATTTTATGAGTCATGACTTTATGGCAGCTAAATAATTGTAATAAATAATTAAATAATTTCTCACATAGAATTGTGTTCAACTCCAACAGTTGTCGCTAATCGTATAAGCAAATAAAACTAATTTTCTCATTTCCAAAGTGATGCCAGATTTGAACGCATAAAGATTACTTCTAAGGCTTCTCTCATTCTGACTTTGACTTGCAAGTAAATGTATGCAGCATAGATCGGAGCATAAAGTTAACTATAAATTTCGGTGTTTCTTTCGATATTGAAACTAGTACATACATTAAATCTAATAGTTATAAACAAATCATCATTATTTAACAGTTTCAGGCACTACCTCAAGGAATATCTATTCCAGTGTCCCTTGAGGGTTGTTTCATGTAGTTTGGTTTTCCGATACAAACTTAGTGTGTGGCATGGATGATAATTCATATATAAGTATGCATGTCTGTCTGTGTGTTTGTATGGGTGTGTGTGTGTGTTGTTTTGTATCACTCAAAAGCACTTCAATATATTAATTAAACTGTTATATATATATATATATGCACATATATTTTAGCTAGTTATATTAGTTAATTTTGGATATATGACGATACGTTTGTGTTGGCTTCACAGTCTCTACTCGTTATATAAGGTTTGCAACAGAAACTTATCGTTATATATCCAAAATTATATAATCATATATATATATACATACATACTATATTATATATATTATATATTATTATACACATCTACAGCGCTTACAATTCGTTTCCTTTGCTGGGTCCATTTGAAATTGTTGCAGGCTGATGTTGTTGTTCTTGCTGCTGTTGTTGATCAGTTGCCATTGGCAACTGATTGTTGCCACCTAGCGGCTTGGTCCACATGCCCTCATCATCCTCGTAATCATCCTCGCCGTCGAGCAGCACCGACTGCAAGCGACTCACAATCGATGTGGCAACGGGTGCAGCAACAATGTCAGCCTTGGCTGCCTTCTCCACATTCGCATTGTTGTCGTACTCCGCCGCCTGCTGCTGATCCTCGAGATCCTTGGTTGAGGTTGTTGCATTATTTGGTGTTTGTTGTGGGTTGTTAGTTGTTGTTGTTGTTGCAGTCATGGACACATCTCCCTCCTCCTCTTCCTCGTCCTCGTTATGCCTTTGCAGCACCTGCTCCTCCTCCTCCTCCTCGTCGCTGTTGGTCGTTGGAGCTGCAAGTGGCAACTGCTGCTGGTGCTGTTGAGTTGCCGCTGGCCGAGTGTGTGGCAAGCCCAGATCACTGTCGAAGGTGCTGAAATGTGCATCGAAATCAGCAAAGTTGTCGCTGTTGAATTCGGTGCCCCAGCTGCCAGTGCCAGTGTTGACGATATTCGCATCCGCACCAACACCGACCGATATATCAGCGAATTGTACATCCATGTCCCAAGGATCGGCAGCCAGATTGTTAAGCGTCGTCGAATTCTTGGTGAACATGCCATGACCATGACCAAGACCATCGCCACTGCTGCCACCATGCTGCTGCTGCTGATGCTCATCATCGTTGTCGTCATCGTCGTCAATGTTGCTACCGAACTCAAATTGATTCTGATCGTTGTCCATTGAGAAGACAATGTCCTGCAGCGTGTTATCCAGATCGCTGTAGCACACATTGCTGTACGATTGCGCGCCCGTGTCCCAGCTATTGGTGTCACCAATGGAGTTGCCAACATTATATTCATACTCCTCGTGCGGATTGCAGTTGGCCAACAGTTTGTTCTGCTGCGCAACGGCCAACGTGAAGTCACCTTTGTCCGCATCGATCAGCGATTGCCACAGCTGCAGCTCGGATTCGTTGGCAAAACTGGTGGCAATCAAGGCAGCGATATGTTCAGACTCTGATATACAATTCGTTATGTGTCTAAGGATCTTGATCAGATGACCCATATAGCCCAGACGTCGCCCCTTCTCAGCCGATCTGCGTCAAAGAAAGATTAATTACAAACAGTTGCAAGAATGTGTGTGGCAGCGAGCCAAATTGAACTTACTGCGCCTCCTCATTGTGCCGCCAGTAATTGACCAGTTTAGACACCAGTTGGCAATTGACAATCAGCTGTGGAATATTGTTAAAATTGTTATTTAAGTATATGTTGATTATTATTGTTTAAATTTTTATCAGCTTTCTATAACTTGAGCTCAGTCAATGCATCCCCAGAATACCAGATTTATTCCTAGCTACATAATCTGCTAGGATGTGCTTTGAGGACTCTTCCTCGTCATAGGTCGCTACCAAAATACCCAGTTAAGATAGGATACTTCTTAGCCTACAATTTCCTGTCAATAGACCTATGAGTATCCTAAGCCTTTTCTTTCTTTATGATTATAAAGACATTTGGCTGGACGGAGGCCTGGTGCCTCTGCCCAGCTCCGTCTTGCTACGTCTCTGCAACTACTCACATATGTTTGCATCTCAGTGGGCGGGTTATTGTTTGGCGTTTTGGTCTTGTCCAGATCATTGAGCGTTGGCTGCGTTACCTCCGTTGGCGCTTTCAGTTCTGCATCAACATCAACAGCTGGAGCAGCAGGTACAGCAGCAGCAGCAGCCTGAGCAGCATCAGTATCAGCAGCAGCCTCCACTGCTGCATCGCTATCAATGTGATTCTCCTGCATGACGCTGGTGGCGGCTGCTTCAGTCTCGCTTGCAGCTGCAACTTCTGGAACTGCAGCTGCCGCAGCTGCAGCTGCAACTGCAACTGCTTCCTGTTGTGCAGCGGCTGCTTCGAATTCATTCCCTGACGGGGCACGATCATTGGAGAACATTGCCTCATCCTTATCGAATTCGCCGACCTTCACCTTCATCGCCGAGTCGAAGATGTAATCGTTGTGAAAGATATCCGTGCACTCAGTGGATGTGGTATTGTTATTGGACAGCTCATTGTAGAACACCAAATTCATTGCCTTCTCCAATTCGCTGTGCAGGAAATTGTTCCAGCAGTATTCCTTGAAATAATTCAGCAATAAAGCAAAGTAGTCGGTGGCACAGATGCTAAATGAATAATGGCAATAAAATTGTTCGATTAGCAATCAGAGTGAGGATTCAGAGTAGAGCACAACTTACGCCTGTTGAATGGTCTCGTGTTTCGTCTCCAGCAGTGCGGTGAAGACGCGACAGACCTGAAGACGCGTCTTGCCAAATGGTGGCGACAACACCGCCGCCGTTGTCTCCAGACTCGGTTTCTGTATGAGATTAAATGACATGTTTTAAGTACAGACATTAGGAATGGGAAGGAGGAGGACAAACCGCGGGCGGATTCTTCAGAACATGCAAAAATTCGTGTAGTCGTGGCGCTATAACCGTAATCACAGTCTCCTGCACTTCCTGATGAAATTCACGCTCACGCTTCTGCAGCAAACGCTGGAGATCCGAATTTGGCTCATCGCTATTAACCGATAAGAGATAAAGTTAAGTAGATATTGATAAAGATGATGACGCAACCGATTACTCACGTGAATGTAATGGGCGTGATAAGCGTAAGTACAACCGATATTCCTGATAAGATGGCGCTCTCTAGAGCGTTTGGTTCCAAAATCACATTTAACAAGGCTTCTATTGTCTGTGCGGATTCAATCGTGCGTAATATGGGATTGGAGCCATCGAATGCGGGCTCAAATGAATCATTCTCCTGCTCCGTTTGACGCATCAGACGCCCCTGATGAATTAGATCACAGAAAAAGTCCGCAACATTTGCATGCTTATCGGTCTCTTGAGGATTACGCATTACTGCAATCAGTCTCTCAACAATTTTATCTTCAGTTAACCACTGCAAAATATCAAAAATAATAATGTTATAAGAATTTTTATAGGTTTTAGCTTGGTGTGTTTGGCATAGGCAAATATTTGTTGTACAAATGATATGGATGCGATATATTTAGTTACTTGCAATAGAATTGTGAACTGAGTGGAGAATTTGCAAATACTGATAATGGTTTTTAATTTATCATTTTGTAAATTCCACTACATATAAGTGGCGAATTTCAGACAGTTTACAATTGTAACACGCAAGATTAGTTTTTATCTGGGAGCAAAAATTAAGTTCATTTATAATCAGGAAAGCATTTATAACTCAACATCTAATCTAATCTCTGATCTACATCTATTTATATTCTGCTTGTCTGTGGTTTACCTCGTATAGATTGCGCTTTAGTTGACCACCATCGATGTCCTTCATCATTTGCATGATCAGATCGGGTATCACGGGTGTGTCAAAGTGTTTACAAATGAAATCCAAGAAGGTCTTCTGCGATTTAATATACTCCAAAAGTTGTAGGCACATATGTTGATACAAAAACCAATCTTGTTCAGGCTTTTTGGTGAAGAGCATGCTAAACGTTTTGCTAAAAAACGACGACAGCAATGGATTTAACGGTGGTTCCTTTTCCAGATATGAATACAGCAATTGCAGCGTATCCGCATCCGACAGCAGCTTCTCATCCAGGGACGGTAGGCCGCTAAATACATACATATACACATTTTTTTTGTTATATATCCCATTTATGTATCTATATTTTATATATCTTACAGAGTGAGTATCTCACAGGACATGTTTGCATAGCGAAAACGCTGAGCAATTGGCAAATCCTCGGCTGGTTCCGTTGTGATTAGCTCGACGAGTCGTCGTATTACATCCGGGCGTGTAATATAATTGACGAGATTCTTTTTCTGCGTTTTGCATTCCTGCAGTATATCCTCCTCGTCCAGAAATTCCTCTAGCGTCGAGCCCTAAAATACAAAATAATTATAATTTGTTGTTGTTGTTTATTTGTTGCACATAGAGTCACACACACACACACGCACACACATATAGAGTTGTCAATACGGTCACACTGTAAACATAATAAACGCACCTCCTTCTCCAGCAGCGCCTCTATGTTCGCTGAGGGCGCATAACTCTTGTCCCAAAACATTTTTCGCACGTACGTCTTGGCGGTGACACTTTCGGGCTTGGCTTGAAGAAATGTGTAGCAATGTTGCTTTGTTTTTGTTTCTATTGTTTTGGCTTGTTGTTTAAGTGTTAAGTGGTGTTTGAGCACTGTATATTTATAGGTTTTTTTTGTTGCTATTTTGCATGCACAGCACGGCTGTATTAGCACTTTTTTACAACGACTTTAATAATTTTTTCACCCAAAAATTGCGTTGCCACGCTGATGTAAAATGGGTTATGTTATGCTCAAAATGGCACTGTTGTACTCAATTTGGTCACGACAGTGCTCAAAATGGCCAAAATAGAGTTTGACGTTTACACTGCTTATATCAAATGTTTGAAAAATGTTGCATATGCATTACTCTGTACACACATTCAATGCAAATTTCTAATTCAACTTTCACAACAAATAATGATACATAAATTAAAATTGAGTGATCGAATTAAGATCGTGTATAGATTACATACGATATCTGGCAGGGCTGCTTGAACAGTTTACAGTTGCTATTTTTCTTTTTAGTATTTGTGTGTTTAGCTCGCACGGTCACATTGTAGCAACAAAGTCCGTGATTAAAAATTTTTCAATGTCGCCGAAATATTTACGATTTTGGCAATGCGCCAATGCAATACACCGGAAATTATTAGTTAGTTGAGTGTGTTAATCGCCCAGATCACAATGTACACGGTCACATCGGAAATCTACGGGGAGACCAACTATCAGCCGGAGCACAAAGAAGGCGGTAATATTCTGTCCAAATTTCGTTTTCGTTATCCTTCCGAAAATGAGCAGGATTCCAATGGTAAATTGAGCCACGACAAGGATGGGGATCTGAATGTGGCACGTGCGAGGCGTGGCCAAATCGAACTGGAGCATTCCGATGCCACCGAACTGAAACTGGTCGGCTTGCAGGTGTGGCGAGGAGCGCTGCTCCTGGCTGATTACCTGTTCCATCAGCGCAGCGAGTTGGCCAACAAAACAATTATGGAGCTCGGCGCTGGCGTGGGATTGACCAGCATTGCGGCTGCTATACACAGCAGTGGGCAAGTCTATTGCACAGACGTAAATCTGGGCTGTATCCTCGATTTAATCCGCAGCAATGTTGAGCGCAATTCTAAACTGCTTCTGGGCAAGGTGTCTGTTCTGGAATATGATTTCCTGGCGCCCAAATCGCAGCTCAGCCAGGAGCTGCTGTCTGCCATTGATGCCAGCGATGTGATTATGGCAGGGGATGTCATCTACGAGGAGACGCTGACAGACGCCTTTGTCGCTGTTATCGAGCACATCTTCTCGAGGAATAGCGAGAAGCTCATCTTTATGGCCATGGAGAAGCGTTATGTCTTCACCCTGGAGGAGTGTGATTCGGTGGCGCCGATGTACGAACATTTCCTGAGGCAGACGGCGCACAAGCCGTGGATCATGGACTCGATTCCATTGGACTTTCCACAGTATTTCGAGTACGAACGTTGTCCCCAACTGATTCTCATGCGGATCAGGAGTCGTTGATTCCACGCGGTGTATAATATAGACAAAAATCATTGTGATATATCTGTTTATCTGATTTATATGGAAATTAAAAAAATACCTTCGAGGCTAATATCTAAAAATATGATTTATATCTTTTAATTGATAAGAATCTAAATATCTGATTTCTCATACGCATAAATCTGGAAATCTGATTTATGTTTCCCAATAGATATTTGATATTTTTCATTTATAAATTAGAATTGTTCGATTTAATAGTTGTTGTATAAAAGGGTTCCATAAATACAAGTGTGTAAATATCAAAAATGATACAAAGAAATAAGTATTCCATGAACACATCATTATCATTATCATTATAAATTCCCACTTTGTCTTTAAAAACTAATCCAGCAGGAATCCCATCCAGATCCAAAACTAAACTATGCTAAAAAACCCTTAACCCAATTTGTGTTTTGTATTTGTCTCATTTCGGTCACAAGTCCTGCATGGCCAGGATAATGTTCTCCAGTGCCTGCCTGGCATCCGTGGCTGGAAAATGCTGGAGGACATTCAAGGCGGCTGCAGTGTGCTTCGTCTGCAATGCTTTCGTCTTGGCCAGCGCCGGCCCCGCCACGATTGCTTTGTGAATCCGTTCGTAGTCAATGAGCTCCACCGATTTCTGACCGGGCTCGAGCAGGGCATACAAACTGGGATCGTGCTCGAGATGGAAGAGTACCGGTGCACTGACCAAACTGAACGTGGCATCCAGCGGCAGCGTCGGACACTGAAAGCTCTCGGCGTCGAGGCACGCCTGCCAGGCCAGCGCCAGATGCTTGCCAAAGCGATACGCATGCCGTTGCATCTCCTCGCTCTGACCGGCCAGCTTCAGCGAGGCCTGACAGGATTTGCCCAGCAGACTGCCAGCGTTGAGGATGTTGCGACATTCCCACTCCTGTTCCGGGTTGCCCAGCACCTGGGAAATGGGCATGGGCGTCATCACATCGTGCTCATTGAAGTCAACACCAACGCTCAGCGAGGGACGCTGAAATGTGCCGGGCTTAAATGGCAACGGATTGTTCTGCTCGTCGCGTTCCCCAATAAACTCGGATTCGGAGAAATCGCGCACCGCCGACGAGATTAGCTCGACGACCTCCTGGTTGCGCAGATTCGCCAGCTCGGCGCTCGAATGGCCCAGCAAATAGTCACCGGTGAGCAGGCCAATCTTATTGCCAAACGACATATCATCATAAGTATTCACATCCTGACCAGCCTCCGTGCTCGACTGCAAATTGACAACGCTCTGCGGAAGATGAGGATTAGGAATCAGCAGCTGAAGCAGTCAGGGTTTAACTTTGACTCACATTGTGCACCAGATGCGATATTCTGATCATTTCGGTGACTTCGGCGAGGGCGCGTTGCGAGTGCAGGACTCCAGCACTTTTATCCTGCTCTGCATCGGGTATGCTAGCCGCATGTCCAGCTGCCTTGGACACTAGCAACACAATCAGACCCCAAGCTTGCATCGTGTTCTTGCCATTGTAGAGCAGATGTCTGTGTGGAAAGATGTATTAAAGAGATTATGACGACGATATATTTATTTATTTATGCTCACTTGGCTGTCTTCATTAGGGGATGCGCACTGCCCACCAGTTTGCGCAGGTGCAGCGCCACATTGGCAATCTCATCGCTGAGCAGCCAGCGCAGGCTGAGAAACGAGGTGGGATAGCCAACAATGCGTTCCGCTTCGCTCACCGCACGATTCCAGTCGTGGCGCGGCGGCGGCGTTGCCTGTTTGCTGCTCACCGTTGACGTAGCCGTCGCACGATGTTGAGTGAAAGTTGGCAGCAGCCGTTGAGCAGCAGGTGTGGCCTCTTGCGGCAACTGTGGCCTGGGCATCCGTCGCAAGAACTGTTGCATAATCAATTGCACGCCTGCTCTTTGCATCTTTGCAACTACAAAATTACACAAAGAAGTAACAATAAAATAAGGCTGCTAAATCGCTGCTTCTGCTGAATGAATCTCTCTGCGCTCTGAGCTTGTCCCGTCCGTTAAATGTGGCTGTGGCTGTTGATTCGCCGACTGTTTTGAAAAGTGAAATCTCAACTCGGGCTTGGCTTCGGCGCTGGCGGCCCACTTTTACAGTTGGCGACGCGCCGCCAAAGCCAATAAACCGTTCTGTTTGTTTGCTCTTGACTGGCAAACGGGTTTTCAGTCGAGTATGCAGCCTGCCACCTGCCACCTGGCGCCGCCGCACCATCGAACTTTATTTGTTTCGCTCACTTGCTCATTTGTTTTTGTTGTTTTGGCATTCCAGAGCGAAAACAGCTGTGCGTCTATCGAAATATCGATTTGCACGATAGTTTGCGACAACATATTTCGCATGTTCGTTATCTCTGTTAACGACTCGACTGCGTTTGTGACGTCGACGGAATTACGACTGTCATCTTTTTGAGTAAATTTGCAGTTAACACAAAACTTATGTTAACTTTACTATGACTTATGCTAACTCTTCGTCTGGCTGCAGTTTCGTTTTTGTTTACCATACTGTTAATGTTATCCAGTTATCCATTGTAGGTAAAACACATACAACGTTATATTCGTAAACAATATGCGGCTGTTAACGCAAATAACATAAAAGCATTGCATACTTTTACATTTACAGTTGCTTTGAGCTTATCAATGTTCAAATAACCAAAATCATTATCATTTCTGGGTTTATTGATAGGCAAAACATACGCAACTTTATCAGTATGTAAAAGGCCAAGGTATTGTCAATTACGTATTCCACGCGTAATAAATAAATCAGAGTTCATAAAATGTTGAAAGTAACAAATAATAACAGAAGCAAGTGTAGAATTCATTTTTATTATTAATCATTACGCATGTGCAAAATATTTTACTATGAATGAAACTGTTTTGGGCAAACACCCTAAAATTAGCCCAAAACCGAAAAAAAGGAAACAATTCGTTTGTTTCCCTCTCTCTCGCTCTCTGTTACTCTCTCATGCTCTCTTTGAGGCTTCGCGCATCCTAGCTAACGGTTTATGTGTGTGTGTGTGTGAGTGAAAATGTGCTTAAAATCGAAATCGATAAATACGAAAAGCACACAGCGCATTAGTTATTTTTTTTGTTGGACCAAACGGAAAACGAAAAACGGAATTACATTTGAATTGGTTGAAGAAATACTTTGAATTTTGCAAAATTTTGGTCGACAACTCGAGAGACACTCTCAGCTCTCGAGCATGTCCAAGAAAAGTGTTAGCACAATTAGAATTACACTGCAAACATAGAAGAGAAAAGTTCTCTGTTCACTGCTCGGAAAACGCAACCACAAATCGATATCAAGCAGGGCACCCAAGTGAAAATTCCCCTCATAGACTACTAAATCATTAATATTTATACTTTGATTATGTAAAAGTGCATTTGCATGTGTGCTTCTAAATGCAGCTAATTATCTAGTTGCTCAAACGCTAATCTATATCAATTATTGCATAAGATATTTTTTATTTCCTGTTTGGTAAACCATTAACTTTAACCTTTTATTACACACCCACCCACCCAAAAATCGTGCTCATTTGCAGCTGCTTTAAGGTAATGTAACGGCATTTTTGATTGGATTGGCTCGAGAAACAACAAAATATAGCTTCAGCTTGATAACACAGTGCTAAGTAGCAAAGCTATCAAAATGCAGCCGCCGCCGCGCAAGGTAAACTCTTCCTAAAAAAACCCTCATCACATATGATCTAATCCTAAAATCGTACGTAGTAATCGCTCGAAAACTAATTCATAATTCAAAATTCAAAAATACCTGCTTAAAACTCAAATCAAATTTTTACGCTACATCATAAAAAAAATAGAGTTAAAGCTTTTTCAAGCTAGAGTGTTAAAATATAAAATAATTAAAAATTCGACCAACCTTTTGTTAAAGATATAAAAATAAATTAACAACGACAAATTTGTTTAGGACTTTTACTCAATTTCATTTGAGTTACAGCAAACTCAAACTGAGTTTGGATTGGAGAATTTCAAATATAGAAAAGTGTTTCCAAAAGAAAAAAAAATATACTACAAATATATTTGCAAGTGGATGTTCTTAAATTTTCGAGGGATCACAGTACTCTCTATATATAGAATAAATACCTTAAATAGTCCACATCATCATCATAATGCTAATAAAATTGCCATTGCAGGGTAATTATGTGAAGTTCCTGAAGAATTTACACACGGAACAGGTGGCCAAGTTGCAGCTGAAGAATCAGCATGAGTGCGATCTCCTCGAGGATATACGTCAGTTCACAATCAAGCGATCCGCTATCGAGAAATCATATAGCGAGAATCTGCTCAAGATCTCATCGCAGTATCTCAATAAGAAAATACCAAATATACCGGACATCAAAATGGACGGCATGGAGGAGCGCTGGTAAGTGACCAATAATAATCTCTTAATCCTAAAGGAGCAACAATTAATAATCTCTTTCTCTCACTTGAAGGAACATGTGGAGTGTTTGGCGCACCGTCTTGGAGGAGAACGAGAAACTGGCACGCGCTCGATTGGCCGCCATTGAGGTGTTCCAGCAACAGATTGCCGATGAAGCGAAGGTCCTGCGGGATTACAAGCTGGCCATTGCAAAGCGTTCGCTCTCCGGCATTGTCAACGTGCAGAAGGAGTTGCATTTGAGCGTTGGCGATGTTGACAAGACCAAGAAGTCGTACTTTGATGAGGAGCACTGTGCCCACGATGTGCGCGACAAGGCCAAGGATATTGAGGAGAAACTGAAGAAGAAGAAGGGCTCATTCTTCCAGTCGATCACATCGCTGCAGAAGAACAGCGCCCGTGTCACATCGCGCAAGGAGCTGCTCGAGGAGAAGTCATCGGGTGCACGCAACGATTATGTGCTCAGTTTGGCGGCAGCGAATGCTCATCAGAACCGTTATTTCACCGTCGACTTGCAGACGACGATGACCACCATGGAGAACTACGTCTTTGAGCGTGTCGCCGAATATCTAATGCTAATGGGGTACATCATATCTATATCCATATCTATATCTATATATATAACATGTCCTTAATCATTTCGCAGACGCACCGAGCTGCTGACCTGTTCGGCCACACAGAATAGTTTTGGCAAGATCCGGGATCAGGCCCAACAGCTGACCCGGGAATACAATCTGCAGTGCTGCTATCTGTTCTACCCGGTGCTAAAGCAGCACATCCAATACGATTTCGAGGCTTGCGATAATGATCCGGTGCGAAAGGTGACAGCGGAACACGAATCCGCCGCTGAGACACTCACCAAGGAGGCAAAGAATCTAGCGGGTCGTGTTGTAAAGGAGAACGCTTCGATACGGGAGTATGCCAAGAAGTTGGCCCTATGCCAGTCGTTGAGGGATGCGGGTCAGCGTTCCGATCCTAATGATCCGAACGGACCGGATCTGGATACGAAAATTGATGAGTTCCGCGATCAAATCCGTCGCTCCGAAACGGAAAAGGCCAAGGCGGAGGCGTGTCTGCAGTGTCTGCGCGATGGTGGCATCAATGTGGACGAATGGGTGCAGGAGGCGGAAATTATGGGTGTTCAGGAGCTAACGCGCTCCGCCAGCTCCATTTCGATGCGCACCGATGCCTCCGGCCAGGGTGAGAATCCCAGCTCTGATTCGTTCTACGACAGCGACAAGGAGGAAGCAGCTGGCACCACCACAGGTACAGCTGCCGCTGCCTCCAAGCCCAAGCAGGAGCAACAGCTCTCACGGGATCGTACCTTCAGTGACAGCGACGAGGAGCCCGAGGAACGGGAGCGTCCACATCAAACAGTTGCGGCAGCTGCTCCTGCCAGCAGCGCCAGCGGCGGCGGCGGCGGCGGCGGCGGCGGCGGCTGGGACGATCCAACCGAGGTCAATTGGGAAGAGGCAGAGGATGACAAGGACGAACCCATTGTGCCTGAGCCCAAGGAGGCAATCTTCAAGTGCACGGCGCTGTACAGCTACACGGTGAGTTGGATTTATTTTTTTTATTTTTTTTTGATTTTAGATTAATATTACATTAAAAGTTGAAACGCGATTCATGCAGAAAAAAGGATTAATTTTCACTTCTATATACCATATTGATTCGATGTTGTCATTTCTCAGGCACAAAATCCCGACGAATTGACTATTGTGGAGAACGAGCAGCTGGAGGTTGTTGGCGAGGGCGACGGGGATGGCTGGCTGCGTGCACGCAATTATCGGGGCGAGGAGGGCTATGTGCCACACAATTATCTGGACATTGAGCAGGATGCGGCTGGTGGTGGTGGCTTTAATGGTAGTTCCGGCAATCAATTGCGCTCACAAATCTCATTCTCATCTGTCGATTATACTGTTGACAATGAAGATCAAACGGTGGACTCAATGCAATCGCCCGACCAAGTGTCGGTCATAATGGCGCCCCAAAAGCGCATCAAGTCCGACATCGAGTGGTGCATTGCGCTCTACGACTACGATGCCACCGCCGAGGATGAGCTGACCTTCGAGGAGGGCGACAAGATCAAGATCATTACCAAGACCGCTCATGGCGTCGACGATGGCTGGTGGGAGGGTGAATTGGATGGTAAATTTGGCAATTTCCCCTCCCTGGTCGTCGAGGAGTGCGACGAGTTGGGCGAGCCCCTCAGCGATGGCGGAGACGAGTCACCACCCCCGATGGCAGCGCCCAATTTTGCATTGCCCCCAGCACCGGCACTGCCCCCAGAGTATGCCCACGAGCTGACGGACATAACGGAGGATATGTTCGGCTCTCAGGAAACTGTTGGTAAGAATCATAAAAGAGAGACTTTATAAGTTCTCAATATTATTTATAAATATTTGATCTTTTCTCCCTTTTTTAATGATATTATTTCATTTCACTTCTCTCGCCAGATGAGGATCGGGATAGCGGCTACATACCCAATGGTGCTGCAGTGCCCAACATGCCTCCGCCAGGTAATTGTCGTGGCCCTGGGCAATGTTCAAAGTGCCACAAAAACACTTTCGTCTCTTCGTCTCTTCGTCTCTCTCTCTCTCTCTCTCTCTCTATCTCTCTCACTTTCTTTTTTACCTCCAAACTCTCAACACTCTTACATACATTATATATCACTAAATACTTCAATTTCACTATTATTTCACACAACCATTCGAAAGTACTGTTCTACAACCTGCTTCTATATTCTCTAGAGGTGCCTAAACTAAATTTTCCAGTGCAGCTACTACTACTAACCACCACTAACCACCAACTATCATCACAACCACCAACCAAAATCTACTCCACAACCATCACTGTAACTATTCTGTAAACCACTCTCTCCGTTGATGTGTTATCTCAAAATCCAAAAAAACAAAAACAAAAATAATATTCTATGTGTCCTAAGCAAGACAAATGCGAAGCTAAGAACTAAACTACAAATTCTTTACAGTGTACTTTAGGCTGCTTAACAACGTGTCTCCTGTGTGTTGGTGTTTCCTGCTATGCCTACTAATTAATTACGATTTCAACGTGATTTTTCCATAATTCTTCTCGTTTTTCTCGTTTCTCATTTTCCTAGCGAATAATTTGTGTTGTTTTTTTCTGTGTGTAATATTTATTGATGTCCCCAACAACTTCGTATTTTTAATGAATATTGACTATATGTAATCCAAAAGTTTTCTCTCTTTCTTCTAAATGTATTCAATTTCAAAATTTGTTCTATTTAATTCTGTTTTTTTTTTTTTGGGGTTGCTTGAATACTGGTTTTAACATGCCTCTATTTTCAATACTGGTTTTAACATGCCTCTATTTTGAATACTGGTTTTAACATGCTTCTATCTCTTCATTGTATATATTCAAATACATTTTACTTTAGTAGATTGATTTATGAAAATAATATTTGAAAACTTTGCTCAAAATTGACCATGTTGATTCTTGGAGCAAATGATATGTGTAAGACTTCTTTTGATGAGAGTGTGTGACTAGCAGATACCCTGTACCAAAGCTTAAAATAATCCAACTCTATTATCTTTGTTATAAAGTTTTTTCCACCTCTATAAAATGACTCTATCCACAATCTTTGTATACCAATTAAATACAGTTGATCACCATAATTATTGGGTTGGGCTTCAAATAACTCCCATTTTAAGCTTCTTAAGTATTAGGAGCTCCTTTTTTGCATCTGCCACATTTATTAGACTTACTTGGTGTCCGATCCTTAAGCTACTCCTCCAACCATCCATAAAATAAACTCATTTAGTAAATTAAGTTTTTTATTTTTGGGATTATTGTACATAATGCATGTGCATGCAACCCACTCAATCCCAAAAGAAATACCCCTAAGTGTTTAACCTAATTACTGATATTAATAATTGTAAGAATACCCCTTTTTGTATATAATTTACAATCCTTGATGCTAATTTCAGTTAACTCTTGGGCGTATGCCAAGGTTGCAGATCATGTTCCTTTAATTGAGTCTCCCACTATAAATTGATATTTCACCGCTCTCTACTCACTCGATAAAGGGTTCTTCAAAATGTGTATTATAATCAACAAATAATGAACCATTTTGTCTAAGTTAATTGTTTTTCTCTCCTTTATATTTAATGCTCACTCAGTGCTTATACAAGAGCCTGGCCTGGAGGTAAATACTCAACCAAAATACCCCCATTAAAACCAAATCTGTATAAATATAAATATTTTGTAAATATTTCATTTATTTTAATTTAAGTTTGATTTTTATCTTTACTTTTTGAAGCAGAGATTAATCAAAGGATTTGTGGATTTTTCGATTGCAGGACGATTTTAGTGACGATGAGAAGCCGCCACCCTCGTTGCCGCCGCCGCAGTTGATCCAACCAAAGGTCGAGGGCGCCAAGGGCACGGGCAAGGGAGGTGCGGGGGCGGTCACGGCGGCTTCAACTTCGAATACTTTGAACTTAGGTATGGCACAAATAATTGTTACCGCTGCAACCCCAATGGTTGAAGACGGTGCCGATAAATCTTTCCCACCAGTAGGAGAGAGCGACAATTCATCATCATCCTCTGCCAAGGATCAGCCCGTTGTGGATAAAAAGCCAGATATTGTTGCCCCAAAGCCGACTAAGGCTAAAGTGGCGGGAGCTGCTGTGGCCACGGCCAAAGAAGGTAATCGTATTCAATATAATAATGATGATGATGATCATGATGGCGATGATGATGGCGATCTGGTGGATGCCACTGTAACCATAACACTGACAGAGTATCCATCCATCCGTCCAGCAGAGGACCAGCAATCACTTTCGGACGGCACTGATTCGGCCAATGCGGATGTGCCCGTGCTGCAGGAGCCGGAGGAAGATCCATTTAATGAGAAGTCGGCGAAAGGAGTTAAGCAATCTGCTGCAGCAGCTGATGCCGGCGGCGGCGGTGGATTTGAAGCCGATTTTGAGGCAAATTTCGATGCTAATTTCGATGATGCATTCGCTGGCGGCGGGGGAGGAGGAGGAGGAGGTGGTGGTGGCGGCGGCGAGCAGTCTAGCGACCTGGATGTGAATTGTGAGACTCCGGCCGAGGATGTTATTGATGCACCCAAGCAGGTGGTGGGCGGACGTGCCAGCATACCCGAGGAATTGGACTCAAATCAATTGGCACGCCTGGAGAATCTGAAAGAGTCGAATGCTTAAGATCTGGCCCACTCCATATCCAAAAGCTCCACCTGGTTACTTTAAATGTTGTTCGTTATACATTAGGCACACACATACACACACACAAACAACAGCAATGAGCACGATATAAATTCTATATATAGAGACTACCAACTCACAGCTGGACCAACGGAGAACCAGAATGAGAATCCATTTAAGCCAAGGCACTTCTCTTCGCACATGCACACAGATTGCTTCGATTGATCTGAGCCACTTGCAATAAGGATACAATGCAATCAACCGTAATTACAACGATGCCACTTGAAAAAACCAAAACCACCCTATGCATAAACAATATATATACGAGGATGGATATTACCTTGTAGTTGAGATTATATCGGTATTATGTAAAGAATTGTAATCGTTGTTCGACGAGCGTTGTAGTTATCTCTGAAATGGATCTTCGAATATCACCTAATAATCGAGCAATAATAAATAATATATGTATGTGTATATATCTAAGCCAACTACATATAAAAATTACGTATATAACTAGCAAAAAAACCTATGTTTTAAATATGCTTAATTAACAGTAACGGAAAAACGGGAAACCAGCCAAAAAATATTTCAAATCCTAGTCAATATTAAGATTATGTTGCAAAACAAAAAAGAAAGAAGAAGAAATACTCATTGTTAGCACTAGGAATTGTGCACATCATAGACAAATACCTTCCATCTGGTTTGCTGCTTGCAAATATTACGTATTGTTGTAATGTACTGTTATATTGAAGGTCTACTTAAATTAGATGAGTTTAGTTCAAATTGATCTTGGTTGATTATCTTAATGTACTACCTGAAAATGCCTACTCAATTCTCAATTTTTGCGAATCATATATGGTTAAAAAGAAAAGAAACGAAAGCAAAAAAATACTCACAACAAACTGATGATTATATAGTGTGAACCAGCTCTAATTAGAGTTCATTTAAATAAATATATGATATTAACAATCAAATTATTCAAATATACCGCAATTGTATTCTATGTTATTTTTTCGGTGAGGCAATTAAAGTTCATGTCATAAATGAAAAACTTCTGTTTAAAGGACTAATAAATAAATTAACACTTGAAAAACGTAAAATAATTGAATTTTTTTTAATGAAATCCTTTTGTCCCATTTCGAATTCAGAGTCAAATTTCATTGTTTTTCTATTTTCCAGAAAAAGCATTAAGAACTTGCCCATAGAAGAAAACAATTGTTTTTTTTTTTTAATTTTTTTACATATCTTTATTCGTATTCGCTTCATTTGCAATATTATAATAATTATCTTTTTGGTTTGGATGTTTTTTTTTTGCCCCATTGTCTTTATTTGACGCATTTCATTTAGCATTCAACTTAATTTTATAGGTTTTCTTTTTTTTTTTTGTTGTTTGTTTTTCATTTATTTTTTTTTGGTTTCTGTTCTTTCTGTAACATTTATTGCGTGTTTTTTATGTGTGTATTTATTTTGTTTTTGTTTGTTTTTATACGCTATAGATATTTCATTATATTTTTCTTGTTTTTAGTTTTATTTATATAACGAAATTAACACAGTCAAAATTTGTGATCAGTGATCAATCATTACATACGCATTACGTTTTTTAAATTTATTTTTGTTTTTCATCTCATTTTATATTTTGGTATTTTTGTTTTTAATCCGTTTTCAAACAGTTTTTCGCATAATGCTTGCTTATCTACTATTTCGGGGTATTTATACTGGGTTGATTATTTTGAGCAACGGAAATGTGCGGAGGAGTATATGATAAAAAACAAACCAAACCAAAAACAAACAAACACCTGATGTCCGATGAGACAGTGACAGAGAGAGAAAAAGATGGGTTATTTTGAACATATAATTGACAAGAGGCTAGTGAAAAACTAAAGTTGAAGTCAATAATTCAAATGGAAATTATGATAAGAATTGACTGCTCCGTGGGAGTTGTTGTTGTTGTTTTTGTTGTTTTTTTGAATGTGGTGATAGCCATAACAAATATTCATTTATTGCAATTAGGAACTTCTTTAATGGACGGATAAAAACAAAAATTATAGATTTTTTTTCGTAGCTGTGTCAAAGTTATTTCCAAATAATATACAACAAAAAAAATGTTGGAAGTAAAGTTGTTTGCAATCAGGCTTGTAAATATTTTTCTTACGTTTTTTTTTTTGTTTGTATTTTTTTTTAAGGAATGGTCGCTGTTAACAATAATTGAGCAACAAATCAAATTAACAATTAGATAACAAGACTTAAGTTTCGTTAATTATTATAAAAGATTTTTATTTGTGCTCGCTTTGCAAAATGATGTGTTAACGGAAAGAGCGAAGCAATGTCGAAAGGGTGTACAACCATAAGTATGTATGTATGTGAGTATGTGTGTGTGTGAGTGTGTATGTGTGTGTTTCAGTTTCATTTTGCAAAATTGTACTTTGTGCAAGTTTTCCAATTATCTCTCGTCCAGTATTTTTGGGATTACTGACTATTTTTTGCTCTTGTTTTCTATATCTTTCAATAACTATAATTGTTGTCTTAATCATATTTTTCATTTATTATTATATTATTTTGGGTTGCATTTAAAAAATGTTTGGTGCGATATTATGAATTGTGTGTATGTGTGTGTGTGTGTGTGTGTGTGTGTGTGTGTTGTTGTGTGTGTGTGTAACTTGAACTAAATGCCTTAAGATTTTAACTGGTTTTGCTTATCTAAATACTTTAGAATTTCATTTTTGAGACCATCATACATACATATATAATATATTGTACATACATTATGATACATATTTGATACATACACAATGTAATTATTACATCATGCACATACATGTACTCTCGTATATGTATAAATATAATTTCTCATATTCATTATTTTTGCTTGTTTTTTTCATCTTTATAAAACGCTGGTGTTGGTGCCGCCCTCTAAATAGCGGCACCAAAAATGCTTTAAACATTTCATTGTTTTTTTTTTTGGTTTTTTTTGCTTTTTTTTTTTGGTTTTTCGTGTGTATATTTTGAAGGGCTTGTGTCATTATTTGTCCTAAATGCTTTGCCTCTTGTTTCTGTTTTTCAATTTTATAAATATTCTTAAATATGTCCATTAAAAAATTTCACTATAGCCAAACTAAAGTTTCTTTTAATTTTTTTTCTTGACAAATTATACCGTTAACTAGGTGTAGAGTAAAAAACGAATATGAAAAAGTAAATACGTTAACTTAGTTCATTAATTGTTGTCGTTATTTAGTTTGGTTTTACATTTTTTAAAAATTCTCAGCTATTTATGTGTTTTTTTTTTGTTTAATTCTCTTTTTTTTTTACAACTAAAATGTTTTTTGGAAATACGCTCCGAAACCGTTGAGCAGCTATTTGTTGTTGTTGTTGTTGTTGTTGTTGTTATCGTTTTTGCGTAGAATTTAATTACATGTTACGTTTTACAGATAAACCTCATATATCGCTTATGCATTACTCATTATTTTGTTTCTCATTTCAATTTATAAACATTTTGATTTAACTATTTTTTTTTTTGTTTAATTTTTGGTTTTGCGTTCGCTCGGTAATATAATTGAATTCCGACACCTGTATAGCTACAAAATATATATATAGTATATGCTCGCTATATACTTATATATATTTATGTTTTATGTTTTTTGTTTTTATCACCGATTTCACTTGATGTCGCATTGAGTTTTTATATATTCTGCCTGATTCTAACTATATATATAAGTGTACGCATTGAAAAAATGTGTTCCTAAGAATATCCTTTGCTGTTTTCACGGTTTTCACGGTTTTCACTGTTTTCACTGTTAAATCTGCTCCTTCGTCTTCGTCCTTTGCACGGCAAGTAAGTTTAAGTATTGTAAATCAATTGCAGTTGCTTTTTATATATCTCAAATCCATGTAGGTAAGTACTTGGGGCTCAACTGATCGTTTCGAAAAATCTACGTAAAAGTTCAATTCTTTTACTCAATGTGCGTGTGTGTGTGTGTGTGTGTATGTGTGTGTGAGTGTGTGTGTGTTTGTATGTCTAGAAAGTTAATAAAGTAATTTTCGCTTGTTCATTTTTGGTTGTTGTTGCTTAAAGATGCAGTAAATGTTGCTGTTGCTTGTTGGATTATTATTAGTTAGGTTATGTAGAGTAGTATGTGTTTTAGGTTAAGTGTGTGTGTATTTATAGGCCGTATAGGTATTTAGGGTAGAGCTGTCTGTTCCTTGTTGACTGTGTAGATATAGCTATTTGTCCTCCATCGTTATCTTATCTGCCTCCTCCTCTTCGTCCTCGTCCAACCTTATCGACAGTCTTGCGCCTAGAATTGTAATTTCCTTTGCTTTGCACTGCCCGTTTTCCACTTATTTATGGGAGTATTTTTCTTGTTGTATATAAAATTAATTGTTGGTTTTTTTGTTTTTTTTTTTGGTTTTGTTTGTTGGTTTACATATAAAAAACTCGTGCTACATATAGGTGCTTAAATACGTCATTGTTATCGTATATATGTATATATATATACTCATTGCATAAAGTACATCCATACTCATCCATATATATATATTATATATATGTGTGTGTGTCTGTGTGTGTGTCTGTGTGTGTTTGCTGCTGCATCTATATTAGATATATATGTGTGGTTGTGTGTGTGTGTGTGTATATAAATAACTATCATATATTATCCATATACATAATACATATACATAAATGATTAGATGTGGTGTATAACCTCAGCATTAGCTAACTGTACAAAAATCTTTAGCCTTAGATATAGTAGCACTTCAACTGCTTCTTCTTCTTCGTCTTCTTCTTCTTCTTACCATAACTAGTTAAATAAAATTCATTGATATTTTTGCTTGTTTTCTTTTTCTTTTTCTTATTTTTTTTTTTTTGTCATGGTATTCGTGATTTTTATTTTGGTATTGTGCTAGGTTTTGGTATTCAAACTAAATCTCACTTTTCAACTAAATAATCTTGAGGAACTTTACCAAAACGTCAAATATATGTTTGTATTAGTTTGTGTCTGTGTGTCTGTGTGTCTGTGTGTGTGTGTGTGTGTGTATAGGTGTGTGTACATAGTATATACTAAGCTTATTTAGATGGTGCATTTTGTTTATATACGTACGTATGTATGTAGTTATGTATCTGCTATATATGTATTTATCGCTTTATTGACTGCTTGAACTTGTCTCGTGTCTCGAGTTGCTTTTAACTAGTTGTAAATTACATTAATGTTAGCTAATTAATTACATTTTATTTCTCATTTGCGAAGTGTTGCTCCTACTTTGCGGTTTATTCTTCTTATTCAGGTTTATATACAAAATAAATCAATTAACTATCAACTATCGTCCTTTGTTTAAACAACTATTTGTGATGCTTATTTGCTACGTTTTTTAGGCAGTTTCATTCAATATTCATTTTGTGTTCAATATTTCTATTTATTTTTCTCAATTTCGTAACTCTTCTATTGATTTCACATTGGAATTCTCATTTTTCTTTTGTGCTATTAAAATATTTGGTTTTTTTTTTTTTTATCTTGTTACTTTAATTATTGTGTTTCTTTTTTTTTATACGATTTTTATGCGAAATTAAAATCATTTATTAAAACAAGAACTATTTAATTTTTGGTTTCATATTTCTTTCGCTTACAAAAAGTGCCTTTTAAAGTAATCCATAAGAATTTTGCTTTTATTTGTATAATTTTCATGTGCAAATTATTTAAAAAAACCTTTTTTTTTAGAGCTTTTATGGTCGAGTAGTATTAAGTTTTTAGTTTATTCGTTTTAAATTAATTGAATGAGTTGATTAATTTGAAAATTTGTTCTTTTTACTTGTTTCTCCTAAAAAATTTGGCCATTTTTCTTGGAAGCGCTAAAAAGTGGTCAGTTTTGAAAAATGAAGAAATATATATTTTTGGGTATTACAGATGAAGTGCATATACAGTTATATATATACATACATATAAGAATTTAGAGAGGGGGGGAGGGGGGTTTTACAAACCATAAACTTAATTAAGTTTTTGCCTAAATTAAGGAAGACTATTTGACTGTCTGCTTAAGGAAGGTAATGGCAAAGTAAGAAACGATTCGAAACAAATTCAAAATTAGTCCAATATATGTTTGGAAAATGTTTGGAATTTTTGATAGGTTATTTTTTTTTTTTGATTTTCTATATATTAACTTATGTCGATTGCATCGGGTGTGTGTTAAAGTTTTTGAATTATGTGAGTTGGAAATTAATTGTTGACTGTGCTATTTTTTCCATTTTCATATTTATAGTTTTCTTTTTTGTTTACTTTCTATGTTGCGTTATCTTCTTTAATGTATTTTTCGTTTTTAAATATATGTTTTAACTTGCTTCGTCTTCCTCTTATACCTCTTTATACTCTACTATTTGCTATACTGCTGCTTTTGATTATTCATCGTGTTTGCTTATTCTTCTCCTTCTGCTGCTGCTTCCGCTTCCGCTTCTTATTTATGCTATGTATTTTTTGCGTAAATCTATTTAACAATATTCCTCTTTGCCCTCGTCCTTAATATGTGTGTCTTTGTGTTTCCTTTTGTTTATTTTCAATTAGTATTTAACAATAATATGTTGCCTTTTGCATTTTCATATCGCTAGTTAAAATTAGTTTTGGTTAATTTTTTTTGTGTTCTTTTTTTTTTTTTTTGGTTTTTCCTCTTAATTTTTTGTTTTTTTTTTTTGGTTGTTTTTCAGCGCCCTGCACAGTTTGACTCTCTTGTGCGCTGTTCTCTCGCTTGTCGTCCGCCGCCAGACTTATTCCTCCCCCAGCAGGACAAGATCATCGGCGACGACATCGCTGACGTGCAGATAGATAATCCAGTACATCAGATTGAAGCAGACAAAGCACACGGGAAACACAATGCGCGAGTATTTGTCAATATCCGAGGGTGTTATGCCCAGCAGCTTGTTGATATCCTGCGAGAGTGGTTCAAAATAAATAATCGGATTTTCTTTGTGGATAGATTTTACAAAATGTATCTTTTGCGATTACCTTTTTTACTTTGCCTGGATGCAGAAGGTGTGCGGGCACTGCTGCCTCTGGATCGCCGCCAGCATCTGGCGGACCGCCACCACCGCCACCGCCACCGGGTGGACCACCTGGACCGCCGCCTGGTGCTGGTCCTGGTCCATGGGATTGGGGTCCGCCACGGCCGCCATTTACCGTATTCTCCAGGGTGCCACCCTTGGAGTGTGCCTTGGGGTCGTGGACCTTGAATCTCACCTCCTGGAACAAGGGTCCCACTATCGAGCAACCGCGCGTACCAACGTTTTGTTGGATATTTGAAAAGCCGATTGGGCGGTTACTCACTGTTTGTTTTGGCGCATGCGGATGACCATGGCTGTGGGCATGATGACCATGCCCATGTCCATGCTCAGGACCGGGTCCGCCTCCGACATTCGGATTCGGATTGGCCTGCTGCTGCACACCATCGAGCTGTTGCTTTTTCTGCTCAGCTATCTTTTGGATCGCCATAAATCTTTGTTTTCGCATTTGAATTCGTTTTGCCATATAGCCGACGGTGGCGTATTCTACGATTGGCGATATGATATTGGATATTGGATACAGTTTTCGAATTGAATTGAATTGAATTGAATTGAATTGATTTGATTTGATTTGAATTGATTTGGATTGAATTGAATTGAATTGAATTGAATTGGTTTTGGTCAGTTCATATTTGTTTGAATGCAATTTTGATTGATAATGGTTTACAAATCGGACGGTTTGGTTTGGTTTGGTTTGATTTGGCGGTACGGAGGAAGGATTGATGCGGATGCATAAAATTTTGAATCAGGTCGCGTTCCACATGAGGTTTTTAGATGATTTGTTGTTGTTGTTGTTGTTGATTGTTGAATATTTGGTGGTTGTTGTTATTGTTGTTATTGTAGTTGTAGTTGTTGTTGGTTGTTGGTTGTTGGTTGTTGTTGTTGTAGTTGTAGTCAATAGTTGAATGGTTGCACAGTTTTTTGTAATTTTGAAGTACGGAACGGTATGGAACGGTATGGGGGGAAAATGGAGCGATTTTTGGAACATATTAATTTTCATGGCATTCATTTGTAAATGTACGTACACATATACATATATATTTGTATATATAATATATTATTTATGCAAATATATATGATATATACATAAGTATAAAGAAACGAATTTGTGATATATGCAAATTTTGATACTATATATGTATATAGTAATTGTATGTATGTGTATGATTTGTTGTGGGAATATTAAATCAAAACTGGAAACCAGGTTTTGGGATAAATGTACTACAGGTAATAAGTCAGAATACTGCAGTCGGATTAGAGTTTGCCGACTAGGAGATACACTGTACCATGATTAAGAGTAGACTTGTTTAGACTTGTTTTGTTCAATATGAAAATGCATTTTTGATTTGAAATATTTCACTCAAATTACTCCATATCATTGTATTTGATATTCGATCGAACTGATGGACAGACAGACAGACCTGGCTTCATCTACTATTGCTGCTGATCAAGAATATATATGCTTTATGCTCAACTTGAGGGTAGAAAAAGTGAATGCAGACTGACACAGAATATGTATATATATTTTTGGCTAGGAATATAGAATTCTAATTCAGGATACAGGGTATAAATAATCAACGTCACTTGTGTGTGTGTTTGTTGTTGTTGTTGTTGTTTGTTGGTTTGTTGTTTAGTTGATTGTTAACTAAAAAATTGAATAAATTTATTATCTGTTCGTTAGCAAAGCAACAAAAAACATGTGAAAAGCAAGTGTTTTGTGTGTGGTTGGTGTAAGATAGATAGTTAGAGAGAGAGGTAAATACAGACACGAGAGAGATAGAGATAGAGAGAGAGAGAGAGAGCAATAAAGGTGTAACGGCTAAATGATTGTGTGTGTGTGTGTGTGTGTCTGTGTGTGTGGCTGTTTACAAGTGTGTGTGTTTGTGTTAGTGTGTGTATTTCTGTGTGTGTGTGTGAGTGCTTGTCAGTATCTGTCTGTCTGCTGGCTGTTGTTGTTTTTTCTTTTTTTTTTTGTGAAATGAGTGAACGAACAAAAAAAAAAAAAACGTTAATTTGTAAGCCAAATGGTTTATGTAAAATTTTTTTTTTATATATTCTGCAGTTGAGACCATCATTCAAGGAAAATGTTGATGTGCGTGCCTTAAATGCAAATTCATTGAACAGTCGCCTGGCGTAGGGGACACACATATTTCCAGCTTTTCGTTTCACCTCGATTTGAATATATATATATATATATATATATATAATATATATATATGTATGTATGTAGATATGTATTTATCCTTAAGCAGGTATGTATATTTATAGATAGAATTGGTTCGCGTCTTTGCTTAACATGCACAGAAGAGATCGAATACAAGTGGCATAAACAGGATCCTAAGATACAAGACTCATCGGTACTGATTGTTTGGGGGGGAGGGGTAGTTGTATTTTAGGGGGTAAATAATTTCATAGAACGAGTAACAAACGAGTTTACGTTTACTTACCGCATTGTCTCTGAGAAGCGTTGTTGCTGTAAATGCATAGAATAAAACGGAAAGAGACCAATCTATCATATCTTACCTAACCTCAAGCTCATGTCGGATGAACATTTGGAGTCTGTCATGTCTGCGGCACGCATTGAAGTGACGCAGACTTGACAAACCAAATGTTGTGCAATTTATGTGATTTTCGGTTGAGGTTTGAACGCTGTCCAGACTGAATTTTGTTCATCTATGGAATGCCGGTACTTCGCCTTCTTCTTGGGACTCTATTTACAGTGTATTGTCTTTTTTTCTTCATATATCTTTGTTTTTTTTTTTTTATCTATATATATATTATTCAATTCAATCGCGACTCAAGCCAGGTGTGACGCAAGGCATGCTGGTATCATTTTTTTAATGCGCTCGGTTTTTTTTTTTTTTTTGCTCGTAGCCCTGGGCTGGAGATTTGAGGATCGTTGTGTTTGTTTTTTTTTGTCCAGATTTGATTTTCGATTTTTTATGATGATGGTATAATAAAGTAGCTTTAGTTTTCGTAGGCTTGCGTTTTGAGTGGAAGCTGGGCGTATATTAATATCTGGGTACCATTACAGGTTGAAAAATGTGTTCGCTCATGTGCATTTTTGCTATGCATTTATCATGATTCAAGAATTCTTTGGATTTTGCGTATTTTTCTTTTGTTTCATTTTTGTTTTGTTTTTTGGTATTTTCTTTTTGCTTTTTTTTTTTGTTTTTGTGGGGTGCTTGGAACACAATGTCAACCTGAGGCGGCTACATAGTAAATACGAGATTACGAGTAAAGCTAAAAGTCTAAAATAATTTGTAGCATATACTTTTTGGTTTTTGTTTTCGATTTTTTTTTGGCAGAAGCATGCTTCGATTGTTTTCAAGTATTCTAAAAAGCTCTGCATGTGTATTATCTAACAGTATTCAGTGCACTATCTGTGTGTGTATGTGTGTGTAGGTGTGTTTGTTGGTGTGTGTGTGTATAGGTGTGTGTGTGTGTGTGCAAAACTTTTCGCTTGGAAATTTTGTGCCCTTACAAAGGGAAGGCAGCGCGCGTATCTATGAATTTGCATACATTTTCTTTAGATGATAGTTGCATTGTTTCTTTGTATAGAAAAATTAACAATAACATACAAATACGAAAAAAGAGATTTTTTTTTTTTTTTTTTGCTTTTTTTTTTTTTTTTTGCATTGTTGTTGACCTGAGTTGAGAGTTTTATATTGTAGGTAAAGTGTGAGTTGTTGCTTAAGATGTTAGGATTTTAAGAGAGAAAGTTAAAGTTAGAGCATTGAACTGGACTGTAGTATAATTGTTTGAAATATATTTTGTTGAAAAATTTTGAATAATATACATGGGGAATACTTTGATTGCTCCGAAAATATATTTCAAACTTATAAATACATAGTATATATTGTAAATATATATATTTATTTACTGAATTGTAAGTATGTATTCTTACAATTTCAGCTACTTCCAGAGTTTTGATGAATTTGTAGAAATTGAATAGAGTTGGGAAAAGTAATTGAGCAATATAAAAACTACTCAAAAATTCGTGTTTTCCAACTTCAACTAAATTACATCTAATTGAAGTTTAGTATTTTTTTTTTTTTTTTGGTTTTCGTTTGCTGTAAAAATAAAAGACTGTTGGAGGAAAGTGTATTTGTCTCTGTGAAAATAGCTGCAAAACGCTAAGCGAAGAACAGTGGCAAGAATGTGTTGTCGAAAGATTGTTGAAGATTGGCATTTTTTGGCTGGTACTCGAGTGCCTTTGGCGCCAACAAAATGTGTGGAAATGAAATTAAATTAATGAAATACAGTACGTAATAAAGCAACACACATAAAATTCAGGGTATGTGTGTGTTAGTAGATGCTTGTGTAGTGCTGTGTGAAGAGTTATGGAATTATTTTGTATTCGCTACTTGATTGGTTTTGGTTTTTGGTGTTGGTAATTTCATTTTTTTTTTTTTTTTTTTTTTTGGGTGTTGGTATTATTTTGATTGGATTTTTGGTATTTTGGTATATGTTTTTCGCTAGATTTTGTTTACCCAGTAGACTGGCAAAGACCATAACGAAGCATGTTCCCAGATAGACGTCAATCGACTTGACGTATGAAATCTTTGGCAGCGCTGCATTTGTTGACGACATCAATGTGGTCATTGTCAACACGGTTGTCACACCGAGCGCCACACGCGCCGGCGTTGCATTGCGATTGAGCCAAAATGATACCCATGATATAATAACGATCAGTCCAGAGGGTATGTAGATTTGTATAAGATAATAGCCCATCGAGCGCACGAATTGTATTTCGCAGGCTAAACGCGAATAGTTGCCTATTTTATGTTATCATTATTATTATTGTATATATATATATATATATTATATTTAATTAAATTGTTCATTATTTTCAGATTTTTCAGTACCGAGCATACATATATGTAAAGAGAGAGAGAGAGAGAGAGAGAGAGAGTTGGGAGAGAAGAGAGAAAAAAGAGAGCAGAGTGTAATAATTTTATTAGTGTATATTTCACTTATATTTTAAGGTTTTTTTTTTGTTTGGTTTTTTTTTTCTTTCTTTTAAATCAATAATTGTTATATATTGGTAAGTTTTTATCACAACAAAAGTGTAAAATTCGAAAATATAAATTGAAAAGTTGTACACAAAACGAATTAAGCAATGAGCGCATTGAACTGAGAGGTTTTCCGTCGATAAATATTTGGAATAAAATATATTTAAATTGATGTGTTCTTGGTATGCATATGGTATATAAGAAATATATTTGTGTATATGTATTTTTACTCTCAATACGAAACGAAAGGATACAAAAAGCAATTCAATATCTGAACATTATGATCAATGGGCTCTGCAATATTTATTGTTAATAGTTATTGTCAAAGTTTTGTTAGTGCTAAGTAATATGAAATACTTAACGCTTGCTAAACTGCAAACTGGTTTCAGATTTACGATTTGTTAGGTTATGTTACTAAAATAATAATGAGCGAACACCTAATGAAAGTGACCGTTTTGGACTAGAGACCAAAAAGGAACTAAAAACTTAAAAACTTTAAAATTATCGTTAGGAATGAGCAGAGACAGAGAGAGAGAGAGAGACAGAGAGAGATAGAGGGCTAGCCTAAGGCCCAGTAGGGCGCAATTTGTTGGCCGCAAGAGTTTGTTATATAATAAATATTAGTATATATATTTTTTTGTTGGTTTAAAAGGAAACTTTAATGATGAGAGCATGCTTGGGAGGGCGTCTTGTATTTTTTTTTTATATATGTTTTATATATATTTTTGTTATATATATTTTAGATATGTTTTTGCTTGCTTCTGCTAAATTTAATAAAAAAATGTTTCTATATATTTTATTATAAAAGTTGAAACGTTCTATTTTTCGATATTGATAATGTATTGCAGATTTTTTTGTGTATTTTCTGTAATTTTTTACAATATATAATTGTGATTGTTGCTGTTGGATTTATGCTAATGAATTTTCGATAGCGTTTTTTTCAATTTCGGCAAATAACTTTTAATATGTATGTGACTAGATAGTAATGTATTTAGTCGTGTGGGTGTGTCTGTGTCTGTGTCTGTGTATGGCAATTCGAAAATATAATTAATATTAATGCCAGGCATAAGTCGAAAGAATGATTATCTAAGTACAAAAGCCATATAAAGTTAAGCATCGCTATTATTATTTGTATTGGTGTTAAGTAGTAGATATATAGGAGATATTATATATATGTATATATTTTACTTCATGATTGTTGTTGACACAGTTGTCACATAAGTCAAATTAAGTTATTATTTTTGATTGTTTTTATTTGAAATACTTGGTTTTTATTGATTTTAATTGCTATATTTGATTCGCTTGGCTCTGCCAATTATTTAATTTTGTTTATGATCTAATGACGAAATCAAAAGAGATCCAAATCAACGCCAACTGAATGTTAAATGATTCAAGTGAGTTTAAATGAATTACTAAATGAATAAATGAATAATTGAATAAAAGGTTCAACTAGCTTAACATGCATTATATTCTTGCGCTTATTGATTGATATGTGATTTTGTTCTTTTCGTAAATACAAGTACAAGTCACTAAATGGCACCTAGGTTTTTGGATTTTTTCATTTCCTATCGATTGGCCAAGAATGCTTTTGTTTATATATATTGTCTCTTGCCCTTGCAGTAGGATTTGAATACAGGCTTGAATGTTCTATGTTAACTCTAATATTTGTATAGTTATCACTCTGAAATTTGGTAGGATAGAAGCAATCGAACCGATGAAAATGTCTGCTTTTTAGTAAACTTCAATGAATTTTAATCAAAAATCTAGTCAAGATAAAGTTCTCTGTGAATTCTAGCCTATCTGTAAGGGCATTTGATATTCGGCATGCCGAAGTTACTTTTTCTTTCTTGTTTGCTGATATATAAATTTGAGCGTTAGTTAAATCGAAAGAAAGCAAAATAGTATTATGCTTAAGTACATGCATTTGTTTTAGTTTTGCTGCCATTTTCAGTTGTAGCCTCGGCAAAATTTGCACTAGAGTCGGCCCAATGTATATTTCTGTCGTTCTAGTTGGGATGAAGAGGAACGAGTGCTTTATAAACATGTTTGGGTTTTGAAATAATGATAAATGTTAAGGTTAAGCAAATGAACGAACTGAGGATGAAATAATAAGACCGTTATACATATCGATAGGTAAACTCCATAGATAAATATATATCGATAGGTAAACTCTACAGATATATACATATTGATAGGTAAACTCCATCGATAAATATATATCGATAGGTAAACTCTATAGATATATACATATCGATAGGTAAACTCCATAGATATATACATATCGATAGGTAAACTCGATAGATATATACATATCGATAGGTAAACTTTACAGATATATACATATCGATAGGTAAACTCCATAGATATATGCATATCGATAGGTAAACTCCATAGATATATACATATCGATAGGTAAACTCGATAGATATATACACATCGATAGGTTAACTCTATAGATATATACATATCGATAGGTAAGCTCTATAGATATATCCATTTCGATAGGTAAACTCTATAGATATGTATAACATGTGTATAAGAATGGGTACAAAGTCATCATCATCATTCATCTGCACTATTTGTACATACATACATCATGTGTATGCATGTATATATATATGTATATGTAGTATGTAAGTAGTAAAGGTAAATATAAATAAGTATAAGTTTGTATAAAGTTAAAAGTAAAGTTTGAAAAAAATCGGTAACCGTCTACAGGTACCTGTGGTAAGACTGATCTCCATGGCTCTTTGACGATGACCCAAGACCTTAAATTGGGGCAGCGATACCTCGCTCGAGACACCAACCGAGTTAGGGCCTTCATTCCATTTATAGCGTATGTCACGCATCGTGTAGCCGACTATATATGTGTTTTTTGTATATTAGTTGTTGTTTCGATTTATATATCATTGTTGTTTCAATTTTATACAGTTTTTATTTGAGTGATATTCATTTTGGTTTTTCGTTTTTTCGATTATAGTGTTGTTGTTCGGCGCAGTTCGTTGTGGTTGTCGTTGTTGTTGTCGTTGTTGTTGTTGTTGTTGTTGTTGTTCATTTGACGAAAAATATGCACAAAACAAAAAATACATTTCGTGAGACTATTAATGATTGGCAAAAAAGGAATTTCATAGTAAAATTTATCAAATTTTTTTTTTGTCAGTTACATATTTGTTTTATATAAATTTTATTTTTTTTTTGGTTTTTTTTTTCTTTTCTTTTTTTTCTTACGTTAATTAATAGTCTCATTCAGAACTTGTTGCTTGAAGTGTTGTTAAATATATTTTTTGATTTACATTATTGTAGAAAGATATAGATGTTTGCTCATATATTACAATTTTATACAAATGGGGTTGGATTTATAATATAGTTATGCGTATATAGAGAGCATTTCAACTAGACTTATAGCTACTGTTTGTTCTTATTGGCAGTAGTTTGTTTTTTTTTTAGTTATTATTTTTGTATACAATAATTTGACTTAAGCACTTAAGATGGCAGAAATGGGTGCTCTTGTGTTTTCTGTATTTCGTTTGCATATATATGTGTATATATGCGTTATTTATTTATTTATTTTTATATATATTTTTAGTATATATCTTGTTGTTTGTTTGTTGTTGTTGGTTACACATGGTTTTAGCCTACCCAAGCAAATGCGCTAAGAATGGACGGCAACTGGAAGTGGTATCGTATTATAATTGAAAAGGAAAATGTTAGAAATAAGAAGAAGAGATTACGAATACTCGCAACGCCTAGCAACACTGGCTAACATACACACACACACACAAGCTGGACTACAACTGCTGCGTACTGGCTAAAACAGTTAGTAAACCGTTAACCGATAAATTTGTTAAAATGGATTAAATGATCAATCAAAATGAGGTAGGCACAACAGAGGTTAGTTAGTAGAGGACACTCGAAACACAATATATATATATATATATGTATGTATGCATGGTATTTAGTTAGTTAGTAGAACACAAGGTTACAGTTAGCACTCGATATAGGTGAAACACAAAACTAAACAAAATGTGCATGTTGTTTGAGTATGTTTAATATATGTATATATGGAAATATATATATATATATTTATGCGCTAAGAACCCTTTTTCTTACAAAAAGGAAATGAAAACTGAAGAAATCGATTACGAAATATATGAACGAAAACGAGAGAAAACCAAAAAAAGTGTGATTTTTGATAAAAATGTTTGTCACAACAAAGAAGATGTTTGTATTCTTTTTTTTTTTTGTTTTTTTTTTTTTTTGGTTTTTTGGAATGAATTTGTAATGTAGTATGGAGGGTACCTGTGGTTAGGTTTATTTCGGTCGCCCTCTGCCTGTGTCCCAAAACTCGGAACTGCGGTAGTTCGACCTCACTGCTCATGCCAACACTACTCAGTCCATCTCTCCAGAAATATCGGATATCTCGCATCGTGTAACCGACTGGATGTCGTTTTGTTGTTGTTGTTGTTGTTGTTGGTTGTAGTTGATTGTAGTTGTTGTTGGTTAATTTGTTGCAAAAAGGGGGGCGGTAGGTAATTAATTATTGTAATTGTTGTTGTTTGTTTGTTTGATTGTTGTTGTTTGCGGGTTTTTGTTGTTGTTGTTGTGGTGGTTGTTTTTGGTATCAATGTATTTCTTAAGTATCTGCTTGTTGTTTACAAGTATCTTAAAATTATACTTTAAATTTTAATTCATAAAACTATGTTGGCCGATTTCTGTGGCGTGTCTTGACATTCGAGAATTTTCATAATTTGTTTTTTGTTTTTTTTTTTTTTCTTTTTTTCAATATGTATTTACATTTGGGTTTGCTTTATTGTGTGGCCTTTGGGTTAAAAGCGTGCTGTTTGGATTTAATTGTTAAAGGATTCGTCTTTTCGTAATGTACATTTCAATTAGTTTAAGAGATACTAAGATTAAGCACATTTAGTTGAGTTTAAGTCGATCGATCATAATCAGGAGCCTTCTGCGGTTGCTGTAAATGAGAAGGCGACCGAAAAACCAACCAATCTTATGATTTCTATTTTGGTTTTTGTTTTTTGTTTGCTGTGAATTTTGTTAGGGGCACATGGATGAAACATGAGAGTATAAGAGTTAAACGGTATAATGGTATGCTGCTGGATAAATCGTCGCAAAAAAATCTTCCTCTTATATAAATATAAATTTCAACTGATTTGGCCAACATAAAAACTAGGCAACTAGCAAACTAGGTACGCAGTCAAATTCTATCAAAACTGAAGGTATATACATCTATGTTTCCTAAGAAATAAAAAGTTTGAAGCTCTACTGAAACGAGAACGACTTGAGAAACATCAAATCGCGATTTAAATCCCACTGGTTAAATATACATCATTTAACGCTGCTGCGATGTTGATTGATAGATTGCTTAATAGTTACTGGTTTTGGTTGGGTGTGTGTACTCTGGGTTAAGTTAACTTACAATTTGCTTGTTTTGCGCGTTTTCAACATTGTTTTTCGTTTTCAATTTTCTGCCCACACTGAACAAACAGCGCGTGGCCTTAAGCTTAGTGGCCAAAATTTGGTGCGGATGCAATTAGCTATGGTCTTAATACATATTTAAGATGATAACTGGGCTATTACTTGGCTGGACAGGGGTGAAAAACACGAGTTGGCAAAGTTGGCAATCGAGCATTCGCCAACACTAAGCACATCGGCACTTTACTTTGGCCACTTGGGTTCGATTATTTGGTTAAGTGCTTCATATTCTGAATGAGTTCATTTCTTATCGATAAATATCGAAATATATATAAGTACAAATACAATTTCAGTTTTGATTTCAAAATATATATTCTTTTTTTCTGATTTTTTTTCGTTTGCCTTTTTTTCTTTTAATTAAAGATGATATTTTGAATGGAGAATAGTAAGAATAATCCATAGTACTTACAGCTTTCGATTTCGATGTGACACAGTTGCCGATCCATTGGGAAATACTGCAGATTCATTGGACACGATGCGGTGATAGTCAATCTGAAAGTTTTTCATATTTTTTTTTCGTTTTTTTTTTTGGGATTGACGAGAAAAAGATTTCGATTAGTAAGCAGTTGAAAGAGTTTGTGATGAACACAGCTAATGGATACAACAACTAAATAAGCAGAGGAGGAGCAAATAATTTACGACATTTAAGGTTAGGCGGGGGGTTGGGGTTGGTAGTGGGGTCAAAGTTCATTTGTTCTAGTATTAGTTGAAACAGAGCGAGTTCAATTGGATATGAGAGTTAACATTCATTATTAATAATAATTAACAACATTTGTATATTGTAAGTGAGAGAGTTGTTACGAGTGGCATTTTGGTTTTGGTTTTGATTTTGATTTGGGTTTTGGTTTTTGGTAATAGTAGTAGATAGTGAGAGGCGAGTGGCTCTTACGCAGGGTTTAAATACAATGCATACTTGAGATAAGGTTAGTTAGTTTTTAGATTGATCTGTTTTGTCAGCACTTTGTATATACTCGTTGCTTGGTTGCGATTTTGGACAGATTCTTGTTTATAGGTAGTAGAAAATTGTATGCCCAGTAGCTGCTACAGTAGCTACTGCGACCAGTGCAACCTTTTTGCGGTGTAAAAGACACATTAGACATGCAACTGGTATCCTCAATTCATCTTCTTGTTGTTGCGTGGGGTAAGGCGGGAGGGGCGGAGGGATTGTCTTTGCACACTTCATAAAGATACATCCTCAGTGTTGAAATGTGCAAATAGATTTTGTTACTTTCGGAGTATTTCGCCAACTTTCTATCGCTTTCACTTCGCCAATTGAACTCACTTGATTGAAAACTCTTTTTTCATTTTGTTGAACTTTTCGTTTCATTTCGTTTTTTGTTTTTTTTTTTTTGGTTTAGTAAATTACAACATCAATTTATACACACACATCAAAAATAGTACATAGTTGCAAAAAGGGTTGAAAAATAATTGGAACAAAAAATTCTTTAAGATTGTTAGTAAATAGTTTTTGAATTATTTGCATTACTTTTTTCATTAGACATATTTTTCTTTGGTTTTTTTTTTTTTTTTTTGGTTTTTTGGTTTTTTATTAAGTAGATACACATACACATATAGATGGAAAAAATTTGAAAAATTGCATTTGAATTGTTTTTGCTTGGAGATAGTTGATTTTTACCTAATACTTCTTGTTATCGATCCAGAATGATGCACTCGAATGAACTCATTACTGGTTGTTGCAATGTGAAAATATGATTGTTTTTCATTTACAAAAAAGGTGTCAGGTACCCAAATATTTTTTATGAATTCTGATCCAACCGATAGTGTTTCTACACCAGGTCGTTTTCTATACGCTAAACGAGGATCGGTCCAAAATTGACGAAAGTAAAAATCCAATGTAAAGTCCTATAACGGGTGTTATACGAATATTTTGCGAACATTCGAATACGTTTTCGATATCGATTTATAGATGGGAGCAAAAAGAGATGTTTGTTTCTTATTAGTAAAACTTGATAGCACTTTCAATAAATAAAGTATTATTATTGGTAAAAAATATAAGCATAAACGTTTCTTATGTATATTTTTTGGTTTTTTGTTTAAATGAAAGTTTAAGAAAGTTGTAAAATTGTTGAAATCAAGGAAATTTTCGCACAGATTGAAATATATTATTATCACATTATTTTGATTAACATAAAACAACAAATGCGTTGTACAATACACACAAAGAAAACTTGTGATTCGAAACCGAAGCTTGAAATTTGTTTATAAACATCGTGCAACAATTTGTAAGCAAAATTAATAATCTCTGGGCTAAGGGGGAATTTTCTTCTTCTTTGTTTTTATTTATTATTTTTTGGGAGGCTTTAAACACATTAAAATTTGGTGGCATGCAAAAATATAAAATTCACTTTAGTTTTTGGGAGCGTTTTGTTTTGAAAATCAAAAACTAAAACTAATTAAACGGAAAACGTAAACTTAAAGTCAAAAGTAACGGTTTTGAATGGTAAATAAGCCTTTATATACAGTAAGCAGTTTGAAAAACCTCTCACAAATATTTGATTTGCTGTGATGTGAAGTAGTTTTAGAGATTTTCTGTTTTACTTGAGAAAAGACATAGTAAATGGTAGTAATATAAAAGTTTTGTTTTACTAACGGCGCTAAGGCGAGAACGACTGTAATTAGTTTTTCATTTGTACAGAAATAGAGAGAGAGAGAGAGAGAGAGAGAGATAAAGAGATAGTTCTTAACTAGCTTGGCTTGGCTCTTTGTTGTCCTGCTGCTGCTGCTGCTGCTGCTGCTGCTGTTTTTGGCAGTGCCATTTTAAAGCTAAAGCGCACTAAAGCGTACTAAGAAAAGGAAGCGGATAGGGAATAGGGTTATTTCATATATATATATATATATATGTATATAGTACAGTTCAGACCCATTGAGCAGGCTGAGTTGGGTTGAGTTAGTATGGTGGCATACGAGATATGTGTGTGTGTGTGTGTGTATGTGATGTAGCTATGTGTGTGTATTGTGTGGATTGGATGGTTGATTTGACACACAAATTTCGTAGTTTGCGGCTGTGGTGAATCGGGTTAAGGAAACGTACAAAATAAAAGTGAACAATGCAAGTGTTATTCTTTACTTTCGAGTACTTTTGCGTAGCTTTTTTTAAGCATTTTTGTCTAAAGTACTTAATAATGAAAATTGCCCGCATCGCACTCGTGACATACTTGATGCAATTCTCAGTAGGTTAAATGATTTACAATCTAGCAGATTTGGTTTCCACTCGGTACAGGCACGCCAAAAACAAAACTTTCAATCGTATAGAGAAATTACAAAATGCGCAAATTAAAAGGGCTTAAGGTCTCTCCATATATATGAAAATTATAAAATACAGTTATTTATGGCACGAATTACATAAATATACAGCAAACCTCGAACGCGAGTCGACCTAAAAAAAAAAATGACTTTGCGAGGTTGAGTTTATTTACGTGTTTTTTGTTCCATACCATTTACACAATTTACATAGCTGCAGGCAGATTTGTATCTGTGTTTTTTTTCGATATGTAAATGTATCCGTTGCTGTATCTACATATATCTGTATCTGTACCTGAAGCTGCACTCAGTATTGATTTGATTGTTACGTCACGTTTTGTTAATCATTACTGGGGTTGGTCGTTTCAGTTTTGTATCTGGCAGATACGTTTTCATTTTCAATTTTCATTATTTGTAGTTGTACAAGTAAATTTGAAATTTCAACTGAAAAACAATCAAATAAAAATTCGATGTTATGCATGAGAGAAACCATAAAATTGTCGCTTGCTTTTTGTTTTTTTTATTGCATTTGGGTCTTGTTTTGATATTTTGGTCTATCGTGTTGCTCGTGTACATGTTACTGTTATTGTTAGCCACGTTTGTTTCGCATAAATTGATTGCTGTTGACTTAATGCCAGAAGCGGGCCAACAAAAAGAAACACTAAAAATAAAAATAGAAAACGGTGCACGTGTCAATCCGATCAGCATTTTGTGCTCTACAGTAACTGCAGTTGTAGTTGTAGTAGTGGTAGTGGTAGTGGTAGTGGCAGTGGTAGTGGTAGTAGTAGTGGTAGCCGTGTGCAGTTAGTGTGTCCGTGTTGTATATGTACAAAAAACAGTGAGTTCTCCTCGGGTGCTTGCAGTACAGTGTGGCTGATTTCTTTATGGCTGTACCTTACGTGTTCGTTTTTTATTACTTGGGTGTGGGGGGGCCAAATCGAATGATGTTGTCAATTCACCTTATGTAGGTGAGAATGAATGGAAATTGTTGCTAAAAATGGAGCCAATTCAAATTAAATAAAAACCATAAAATTGTCTATATTCAGGTCAGAGTTAAGCTTCCACGAGGATTGCCTTTTTTTGCAGATAACATTTTCAATTCCAATTGTATTTGTGTCTTGTGAACTAAAGTTTGTAAAGTTGAACAGGAAAAGAGATGTTTTTGCGAATCCTAATTGTCTCGTTTTAATTTCGAATTTGGTAAAAATTGAATAAGCGAAAAATTATGAAAAATGTAATTAATTTCTGTGGCTCTTTGAGACCTGTCGAAATGATTAAAATAAACACAGAAGAAACTTGTACACTTATATACTTTTTGCTATATATATATATATTGAGTATATATATGTATATCACATATGACATTGAGCTTTAATATATTGTACGAGTATGCTATATATTGCGTATATCATGTTACTCATATTCATATCCATATTCATAGTCATTCATATTGTTAACAAAAACGCATGCGCGCAGCCGATGTCGACAGGACTGCTGTGATTATCCTTTGCCCTTGGCCATAATAAAGTACGAATAGTTTTTATAGTGATTAATGAAAATTTCAAATTTAGTAATGCAAGTGTTCTTTTGTTGTCCAAGTAAGTGGTAAATGTGAGATCCGATTGGGTGTTGAAACAAATCAGCACGAGATGTGAGGCAAAATAATTGAAATATACACATCGAAAATAAGTAAGAGCGTTCTAGTCGAGAGAGCTCGACCCTGCACCCAGCTGTTAAATACATAGTAGGCTTGCTGGTGAATACAAAATCTGCGTTTCTTAAGCGATTCTAATGAAATTGAGTTACAGCAGTGGAATAAAATAAAATTGTGTGTTTTGCTATCGGAAATAATTTTTGAAAACGGAAGCAGTTATCGATCAAATGAATTAAGCTTAATTTAAATTTTGAATAAAGTACAAAACGAAAGATTCTTAAGCCAATAATATAATTTGATAAAAAGGTGACTTTAAGAATAGCTTTTGCGTGAGCAGCGAGAATATTTAAATTGGGAAAAATTACTTAATATCAATATCTGGAATTTTTTGTTGTGGGTATAAAAGAAAATTTTGAAACATTTTCGCCTTGCAATAATATTTACCAAAACCATAAAATTTGACACGTTTTATATGTTTTGACTGTACTTTATTTTGGCTCAATGGCAATTTTGACATTTGGCATCGCAAAACAATTATGAACACAACATTTATTTGGTAAAATTTGTAGAATATAAATGTTTAAATATAAGTTGATTATGTTTATATATATTTGGATAATGGGTATATATGCATTGAACATTTTCGCAATTTGCTTGATAATGTTCAAAAAACTGAATATTATGATCAAATAATAATTATTTGTATATATCATGTGAATTGTGTGAAATTAAAAATGAACTAGAATATTGACACAAAAATGTGTGGGTTAAGCAAGATTATAGGCGAGAGTAGAGACAGAGAGAGACAGAGAGAGAGAGAGAGAGAGATACAGAGAGAGAGAGAGTGAGAGAGAGCGAGAGAGAGATGGAGAGTTTGGTAGATAGTTGGCGGGTAGAGAATTGGTAGAGACATAAATTAAGAAGAAGACATATGAATTTTTTTGTTGATTTGTAAACTTTTGATTTATTCAAAATAAAAAACCAAAAAGTTTATTTTCTCTATTATTTTATGTATTTTTTTTTTTTTTTTTTTGGTAATAATGTTTTATAGTTGGTATATGTACCATGAGAACTTCCGAAACCGAACTGATACTGAGGACATACATTGTGACGCCGACCTCCACAGGGGGACCTGCAACATATAGTATACACACACACACGGTTGAGGGGATTTTTTTTCTATGTTTTGCATTATAATTGGTTTGTTGTTGTCGTTGTTTGTTGTTGTTGTTGTTGTTGTAGTTAACCGTTTGTTGTAGCTGTAGCTGTTGTTGTAGTTCTTGTTTGTTGTTAGTGTAGAGCCCAAAAGTTATTAACTAAAATACGCACACACACACACACACACACACACACACACGCACACAGCGACAGAGAGGCAGACTTTTGGCTGGCACTGTCAAGTGAATCTAACATAAAGTCAGATTTTTCAATGAACTGCTTTTTGTTTGTTTAATTTTCATTGGCAAAATTAAATATACAATTTAGTACAGTAGTGCGCGATTTTTTCTAGTTGCTTTTTTGTTGTTTTTTGCTACACACATTTTCTAAAATTGTGCAAAGGGTTTTGCTGTTGTTGTTGTTGTTGCTGTTGTTGTTGTTTGTCTTTTTGCACGCGCCGAATGAAAACCAAATCAGTTCGAGTTTTGTATTATTGCCAAAAGCTATATTATTTTTGTATTATTTTTTGTCAGTGTATTCGAATATTGATAAATCTAGCGAAACATATGAATACTACAGATTGTTGCTTATGTAAATATTTATTTTTGATTAGTTGCTGTGATAGCGGATTTAACACACCATTTGGAAAAGCTTTTTGAATTGTTCAGATATTGGCAGCTGCAAGTTAAGAAAAATGTATCTTAAAGCTTTGCATGATTTGTGTGATTTGATCCTATATAAAAAGAAGAAGAAGAAGAAGACGAAAAACAAAATCCATAATGTGAACAGCAAGTTAGTTTTGCTTTTTTATTAATGTGGTGGTTGGGGAGAGCAAAATGGGGTAAATTAATGTCATGAATTTTCTATGTCTTTGCTGGAGATTGTGTTCGTGGTGGGAGCGGGGGGGATTGGGTGGTGGGTGGTGGGTGGTTGTAGTAGTAGTAGAGAGAGAGCTTACTTTCTGTGCTGGACCAATTACAAAATGTACTCAAATTTGTCAACGACACATACACACAGAGAAACTCATTGTTCAAAATTGTAAATTGTACATACGAAATAAAAGAGTGAAGTCGTTATTTGTTAGGAAAAAAGCATTGCCAATCTTTATAGTTAGGTTAGTTTGACGGTTGTAGTTGACAGATACTGAAAGAATTATTATTTATTTTTGTTTGACAACTGGGCTTACAGAAAATCAATGCAAGTCTTGCACAGCCTATCTTAAAAGACCTGTTTCGTTATGGCTCAAATCTAACTTGAGAAACCTATGAAGGATTAAGTTCAGCTAAGCTTTATCAGAACAAAAAAAAAACAAAAACACAAGAACAATAATAACAAAAAGCCAGAAGATAGAAAACGAAACTAAAACTTCCAAAATTGTTCTACAAATTCAGTTTTATAACGTAAAAAGAAGTGTATGTGTTTATATAGAGTATATATGTGTGTGTGTGTTTTTTTTTCATTTTTTTTTTTTGTTTTCTTTGGAGGCAACAAACTGAAGCATTGTGTTGTACGAATTGAAAGATCAAAAGTAAAGTGAATATAGTAGTAAGGTAAAAATATAAACTCCAACAACAGAGACAGAGAATATATGCGAGAGAGAGAGACAGAGATAGAGAGAGAGAGAAAGAGCGCTTAACGTTAAGAGTTTTAAGGGTACAAGAGTCATTAATATTTGTACCATTTTCACTTCTGAGAGCGAGCTGATTGATAGCACATACATGGTGACTCCGACTTCGACAGGAGGTCCTAAAAGACACGTTACATTTGGTTGTTGGCATTGTTATTGTACAATATATAGTAGTAGATCAAAATTATGCTACAGTCGGTTTACAATGTATACTAGTTCAGCTGGTTGCAACTGAGAACCGTTCTACATTAAATATGTAAAGTTGTTGTAGTATTTTTGATAGTGCCCCCAACTTGCGTTACGTTCAAGTCGCCTAGTTAGTGTGGATAGCTAATCGTATTATTGAATAGATATTGCAAATACTTACCACCATAATTGGGTCTTACTCTTTTGTCGTAACTAACACTAAAGGAGTCGAGTATAGCGGATATGTTTACGTCACCCAACATGCTGCCGCCTCCAGTTCTGTAAGACACAAGAAAAGCACAAAAAAAAACACTGATTAAAAATACAATTTTTAGTCTTGTATAAATTCCAAATTCAATCAGAATTTAGTAATCGAGAAGTAGCCATAAAAATGTAATTTTTATATGTTTTGTTTGATTTAGAATTTTGATTTTAAAGCGGCGAATTTAAAACTTACTAACTAAAAAACTTAAACTTATATTTCTAACAAGGCTGAAATGTGTAGAAATTTATATCAAAATCTGATCAATAAGATAGAAAATTTGAGCAGCGTTTGTAAATTTAGTCTTTACACTCGCTGAGACAGAGTCAGTCGCACTTGGCTAGCGGAGTTAGCCATATACTTTATTGGCTCCAAGCAGATGCCTTCAGAGTGTTATCAACATTTTCACAACTTTATTAAGATGTCATTTTTAGCCATTTTTATGGCAACAGTGTATAAAAATGGATGAAATGGCAACAGCAGCGGCTGCAGCATATATATTTCTGAGCCTGCATATATTCATGTGTATGTGTATGTGTGTGTGTGTGTGTGTGTTGTGTGGCACATTTACGTTATTTGGTATCAAGTGCACACATCCACGCAAAGTCAAACAGTCAAATGGGGTCCCAGCCACTCTGGCCACATACATATATTTATTTATGTGAATGCATGTATGTGCGTGTTTATATATAAATATATGTGTGTGTGAGTGTGTAAGTGTGTGCCTGTATATATTATTTATGGCAAGTCCCTGGCGCTGAAGACGCAAGCATGACTGTGTTTATTTGCGTCTATTCTGCGCTAAACTGTGCTATTAAAGCGCGTTTGTTGGCATTTTAACTGTCTCGCTTCTCGGATATACTCGAGTCTACACACATGTGAGTGTGTGTGTGTGTGTGTGTGAGTGTGAGTGTGCTTGTGAGTGTATACGCTGCTGTTGTGGTGTGTGCGTCGTGAGTGAAATAACAATTTAATAAAAGTTACGCCTGCAAATAAACACACACAACATGAGCCACTTTTGTGCGCGCGCGCAGTATTTGTATTTGTAATTTTATTTTTATTTTTCCTGCTTTCGCATTTTCGAAAATTTTGTAATTTTGTGCTTGGAGTCAATAATTATTATGGCTGAAATTGGTTTGGGGTTTTGAAGACAGCTGTGAGCTGTAATCAAGCCACAGTTGGCCAGGCCAACAGGCACCCTTTCTCTTTCCCTCTCTCTTTCTCTCTCTCTGTATCTCCATCTCTTTCTCTATCTCTCTCTCTCTCTCTCTCTCTGTCTTTCTGACGCTCTCTCTCTTCTTTTCGGCTTTTGTGTATTCGAAACGTTTGGCATTAAAGTCAAAGCTGACGAGAAAAAAATGCCAGCCTATTTATAAATATATATATATGTATATATACATATATATATATATAATGTATACAGAGCAGAGCTGTTGTTGTTATTTCTGCGCAATGACCTGACAACAGTTGATATGCGGTTTGCCTTTGCCTTTTGTGGATAATGGAAAAGTTTTGACTGCTATTTGATTTGAGTTTAAGATGCCATAAGTATGGGTATTGCTGCGTACACCGCTGCGTATGCGCGATATATTCGATGTGTGTTTTGTGCACATTACGATTTACCAAAAGTATATGAATTGTCATCAAAATGTTATCTTACGCATTGACAGCTTGACGTACTTTACATATAATTTGGGGCGTGGCCACGTTTCATTATGCAAATGAGATGTGGCAGGCAGCCAGCTGAACTAATTATAAGTACGCCACATTCTAACAAGCTATGTATGCAGCCAGCGCCAGTCCATTGTGCATATGTTTGAGTTTGCTGTATCTGTGTGCTACTTGTTATTGAGTGCACTCGAAGAGCAATCCAAACATTTGTCTATTGAGATTCACAAATATGCTTGGCAGTATGTTAAGTACAATTACTTGTGACCGAGGACACTTTGCAACGACTGTATTTCTTCTTTCGATTTTCTTCTTACTTGTGTATGATGCATTTATGCCAGAAGAAGCCATCGTTAAGAACATAATGCGCTCTTTTTGTAGTCCAAATATTCATTAATCATTCACTTTCAAAATCAAATGCAGCGAATGCATGCTTCCAAAAAAAACTTAACTTGTTCGCTGATTTATGAATAGTTCTCTTTTTTTTCTGTGGAATTGAAATAGTAAACTTTTGCTAACAAAAAACTTGAGTTTTTATGGCGCAAAAAGTGCACATTTAGCCCATGGTGTATTGCATGCAGTAAGTGCGCTCATAAGTAGGCAACACTTTTTTCGCTGGGCAACACACTAAATTGCAAAAGTGGCTGCCACAAGTTTCAAAAGCAGCAGCAGCAGCAGCAGCAACATCAACCGCATAATAAAAGTTGTAGCAGTCACAACAACAACAACAACAACAACAACAATAAATAGTGGTCGTAAGAAAGGAATGTCATGCGCATGAGAGAGAGAGTGGGAGAGGGGAGAGAGAGAGAGCTGTAGAGTAGTCCAAGCCCAAAACGTGTCGCCAAGTGTTATGCCAACACCAAGCGCCATATTAATGCGCTGGCCACAGTTTAGTTGTTGTCTTATCTGAAGCTGCTGTCCACATTGAATGTGTGTGTGTGTGTGTGCCTGTGGCAACGCCCCAACATTGCTTGCTGCGTAACTTCTGTTTGTAGCCCAGCAAAATGAAAATGTAAGAAATATCTTTGTTATTGTCTGGTTGTCGCTATTGTTGCTGCGATTGTTGCTACTGTTATTATTGTTGTTGTCGTTGTCGTTGTCACTGTTGTTGTCGTAGAACGTTGTCGTTTTTAGTGGCACTTTGAGTGCTGGCCCATTACGTATACGCTGCGTTGGACACGCGCCATTGCATAAATTCAAGTGTTATGTTAAAACAAAGCGGAAATGCGAAAAACTGCTCGCAAAACATTATCTCGCTGCCAGTCAGCAGTCGGCCCACTTCCGCCCCTCCACTCCCGTGCCCCAACCACCCCATTGGCTTTTACACATCTTCAGTAAATGCGGAACACCCATGTCAGACAATGGCCTTCTTTTCTAGCTGGCAAACGCCAACGCCAGCGCCAAGATAAGCACAACTTGGCAAAGGCCTTTATTTTGCGCACTAAAACGCTTTTAGCTCTCTCTCTATAAGTGTGTGTGTGTGTGTGTGTTACTTTGTGTGTGTGTATGTGTGTGTTTGGGTGACTCTGGACTTTACGCATCAACTCTGTGTATTCCAGCTTGTGACTAAGCGTTTTTTAATAAAGTGATAACTTGATGCCTGACGTTTCCTAAAAATAAACATATTGCGCAGCTCAAACTCGGCCACTCGAAGCTGAAGCTGAGGCTGAAGCTGTAGCTGAAACTGAAGCTGAAACAGAAGCAGGAAAATAAACCGGATAAACATGTTATGAGCATTGACCGCGCCCATGCCAAACACAATCAGCCAAAACACACATTTACTGGCACATAAAAAGCAAGATGTTATTTTTCCTTTTAATTTGATGTGTGTCTGTGTAAATTGCGTCGCTTATGCTGACAACATAAGCTAACCATTTTGCTGGCCGCTTATAAGTTAGCTTAATATACTTGGAATAAATTAAAGTAGCTTAAGGATTGCTCGCAAACAAGTATTTGAAATTAAGAAATTAGAAATGTGAACGCGCAAATAACTTCTGTGTCTAAATGTTGACTAAGTTTGGAGAAAATTCTTAATGCTCTGATTTTGTTTGCCATTCCTTTGATGGAATCAAATTTCAGTTGCAATTGGTGTGGCTGCTAAGGTGAGGTAAATGCATAGAAAAAGCTGCATTACTCTGACAAGTCCTTGACATTTTCGAAATGAACATCAACAGACAGGCAGCAAACAAAAACACAATCAAAGCAAATATTAGCGAGGCTACCAAAAATTGTTGCTGGTCGAATTGCATTACGAGATATAAATTTGAAAAAAGAAGAAGGAAAAACACGGAATAGGAGAGCAGGGGAAAAGAATTGAAGTTGCCGTGTCTGGGCTTTATTAAATATTTGAAAAACGAACAGCAAATGGCAACGGCTGGCTGAACTAAGACCCTCTACACTCGTGCCCAGGCTGAGGTTCAGGCAGGGCTGGCTGGCTGGCTGGCTGACTGGCTGGCTGGCTGGCTGGCTGACTGCCTGACTGGCCTGGGCCCCTTTGTGGATATTCTCAATCATACTCAAAATGTGAAGGAACAACAATTTACGCTCAATGGCACTTGAGAGCTGGCGAGGAGCTGTTGTCGCAGCTGCTTCTGCCAGTGTCCTTTCTTGCTTTTTATACCCTTGCTGAGGCCATGATAATTTGGCCGTTAAGTGTGTAACATATTGAAAAATCCCCCCAATAGCTGCGACCTCATAAGTTTTATATAATATTGAGCATATCAACAGCTGAGCTGAGTCCAAATTGGCACGTCCTCAGATGGAATTAGTTTCAGAATTTTAGAAAGGATTTTACAGAAATGCATTTGTTAATAACAGACAATAAAAAAACATGTTTATGGGATTGCCTAGAAATTCCTTTTTCGTATATTTACAAATTATTTCTAAAAGCAAACCAATCATTCTAGTTTTCTGTGCGATTTTCCAAGATTCAGTTCGCTTTGTTTTCTGAGTGTCCTTTTTCAACTAACTATAAAGCTGATGATGTGAATCGACTCAGTGTTGCTGAATTAATATTGGTGAAACTTTGTTTAGATTTGGCGTTTTCCTGGCAGAGTATATAAGCTGCATTTTCTTGTCTGCTGGTGCAACCTGCCACACACACACACTCGCACACTCGCACACACACACACACACCAACAATGTTGTCATCCGGTCGGTGTTGCTTTGTCGCTGCCACTTCGGCATTATCTGCCATCAATAAATTCCAAGTGAAGTGCGCACTTGTGTGGCAAGTGCTGCACAACGGGGCACACAACGGGACAGCAGCGGCAACAGCAGGAGCAGCAGGAGCAGCTGCCGAGAGCGATTCCGTGTCCGAGTCCTGACAGGAAGTTGAAGGGTCTAAAAGTGAGCAGCAGGCGGCTCGACTTTGTTTTCTTTTTTATTTTGTGCGAACAAATTGTGTCGTTGTGTTGCTTTGGCCTTTAACCTTTCCCACTGTATGTGTGTGTGTGTGTGTGTGTGTGCATGGCTATCATTTCTATGTGTGTGTGTGTGTGTTGGGACGCCTGTGCAATGTTGCATGAAAAAGTGGCGCAAACTCAAACTCCAAATGTCGCCTGGCCCAAATAAGCAGCCAACTGTGCTAAAGTCGTGCCACTTTTGGCCACATTTCCACGACATTTGCCTTTACTTACGCCCATTTGTTGTTATTGTTGTTTGTTGTATGTTGTTTTTGTGTTGCTGGCTGTTTGTTGTTGTTGTTGTTGACACACGCGATCGGCTAAGCCCATAAACGTGCATTTGTACGTCTCAGTTCCAGTTAAAGGCACTTTCGGAGTTTGGGGACCTCTATTTTTTTTTCACTTTATTTTTGATTTACTTAAATTGCCTGCTTGGCGGCTTATGCAAATATTTGCCCCCCCACCGCCCTTACCCACCTCACCGCTCGCTTACCTCTTCCGCAAATATGCCCTAATGAGCGTTAACCCGAAAGGGAAAAGAAGAAGAGAGAAAATACATTGGCAAATGCTACAATTTGTGTACATTTCTTTGCCCCAGTCGCTAATCAAATATGTCGCATGCACCTTTCAAAAACCAAATAATCCCCCCCTGCCCAACCACACCACCCCGCCCACCTACCATCGCCCTCTATTAACTTGGCTAGTCAGTAATTACTGGCTGGAGCGCCTGGCAGTTGTCATTTTTCAGTCCGTCGCATTTTAATAGCCGGCGCATGCAAATGTGACGATGACGAGCTTAATAAATTGCCAACATTTATTTTAAAAAAAGCACTCGAGCTTATTTACTGTTGACCAGGTCAAAACAAGCTGTCACTGCACCTAATTAGCCCGCAACATTTCACTTTTCCCGCCCCAGCCCCCCGCGCTGCCAAACACACTTTGCAGGCAACCTATTTTTAAATAATCATAAATTATCATGAACTATGACTCCATTGGGGCGGACGCACACACACACACACACACACACACACAACCACATACACAACTATACACACACACACAACCACACACACATAGAGATATATAAAAACTGCGCACTGAAGTTGTGCAATGCAGTAAAATTACGCAAAAAAAAAGAATTTATTGTTAAAGTTTTTTCACTAAATTACACTTTTTTTGGCTAGGATTTAAATATGGATTTTGGCCAATTATTTTATTTAGTGAATGCTGAATTTGTAAAATGCTTAAAGCCAATCTTCATGAAAATCAAATAAATTTAGCCAAATTTATAACTGAGCAAAGATTTGAATCATTAGAAGCACTTTTTGGCCGCACAATCTTAATGTGAAAATCGAGCCAGAATTGCATTTTCAACTTTTAATGTAATATTTATCTAGAAGCAAAACCATGGCCAAAAAGACCAGGTTTAAAAAATCGGAGCAGTTTTGAGCAAGTTATGAATGTGGCAAGATTTGACTCCTTCCTAGAAGCATTTTTTGAGGCTGCAATTTTGATATGAAAATCGAGCCATGTTCGAGGTTTCAACTTTAAATGTGACAAAACCTGATCAAAAATCAGTTGAGTTTTCGGAAAGTTATGACTATGGAAAGAAGCACTTTTTGAGATTACAATTTTATTGCGTTCTAAACTTAAAATATAGCAAAACTAGAGAGCTCCAATCATAATCCAAAATTCCTTGCTTCTCAATAGCAGTTGAATTTTGACAAATATTAAAGTCATCAAAGATCATTTTCAAAAGTCATTTGCCACGATTTTAAAGAGAAAGCTTGAAAATGCATCAATAAATAATATTGACTGTCTATTTCAAAATTAAGATAGATTACTTTTGACTAAATTTAGAACAGAATTTTTACTGATGTAAGCTTAAAATATATTTCGCTAAATTGATAAAATTGTTTTATTGAATAGATTCAGTATTTAATTGAAAATTCAATCAAATATGTATCAAAATAGCGATTGTTGATTGATGAGGGTCAGAGCATGCAGAGCAATCAATCAACCCATCAATCAGCTGAAGTATATCAATTGTGACTTACGCGGATTGCACTGTGGCGCTCCTTCTGGGGTCCGTCTCCTGTACGATTAGCGCCATGTTGATGGCCAGCCAAATAGTTAACAGGGGTGTTCGGGTGCGGGGCGTCAGTTTTATTAATTTGTCCATTGCTGAATCACTCATGGTGGTGCAATTTGTTGTGTTGTGTTGTGTTTTGTTGTGTTGTGTTTTGTTGTGTTTTGTTTTGTTGTGTTAGTTGTTTGTTTGTTTGCTTGGTGCGTGACAAAGTCAAAAAGTTCTGGAAGGTAGAGTAATTGGTAGTCGAGGGTGCTGCGAGTATTGCTTAGTTAAAAATCTTTGTTTTCTTTGCTTTTTTTTTTGGTTTTTCTTCTTTTTTTTTTAGTTGTTGCTTGGCATTAAAAACGAGTTTTGCTTGTTGGTATAAAGTAAGTTGTAGTTGATTTTATGTTTTTTTTTTTTGTTTTTTTAGTTACAGTTGCAGCAGTAATTAGTTAAGTAATGCTTTCGTTCTTCCTTCTCTTTCATCCGTTTCAGTTGAGTTCTCGCTCTTCTCGTCTCCTCTCAGTCAGTGAGTTAGTTGGTTGTTTTTTATTTATTATGTTTTTTAGGCAGCGAGGCATTCAGTCAGTACATCAGTGCAGTCGTCGTGTAAGGTGTGTGTGTGTGTGTGTGAGTGTGTTTGTGTGTGTAGGTGTGTGTAGGTGTTGCTTCCGGTCGTGCCCCTTCTTCCGTTCTATCCTTTCCCCTTTTTGCGACTTTAATGCATGCGCTGCCAGTCCGAAATCGTTTCACTGCGCGGCCACACGAAACTCAGCCAGAAGAGCGTCAGGACGAAGAGCATCAGAAGCTGGCACAACAGCACCGAGTCCGAGATCGCTTCTAGTTCAATGGCAGTGGGCAGATTCTCCTCCTCTCTGACAGCTGCTGTTGTTGCTGTTGCTGTTGTCGTTGCTCTCGCTGCTGTTGCGGATGTTGTTGGTGTTGATGTTGGTCTGCTGTTCGCCCACATTAATTGCCAGCTACTTGCCTTCAAGCGGTGTCCTTAGTCAATCTCCTCTTTTCTCCTTTCTCTTTCCTCTTTTCTCTTTCCCACCTTTTAATTACTTCTTTTGCTTGTTGCTGTTGCTGTTGTTGTTGAGCCTTTTACGCTTATATAAAATGCACATTTTATTTGCTGTTTGCTGCGTTTGCTGCTTAGGTCCTTTTCAGTATGCTGCTCATTGTCTCTATGTTACTGTCGTTCCGTTCGTCATCCAAATTGACGCTCCATTCCATAGTCCTGCTTATTGTTATTGTTGTTGTTCCACTGTGCCTTTATTGTCCGTTGCCTCTTCTTGTTGTTGTTGCTGTTGTAACCTGCTCTTGCTGTTGTTCTTGTTGCACGCCACTTGTCTCATTTTATTTGCTTCGTTTTGCAGATTGTTCGCTTGCTTGATTTGACTTTCGCCTTAACTTTTGACATGGTTTCTGCGATTTACTTTCATTTTGAATGTGTTCTTATTTTTTGCGTTATTATTATTATTTTGCTGTGCTTTTTTTATAGTTTATATTAATTTGTCAACACTGAAAAAATGAAAAATAGATTTTTGTTTTTATAAAATTCTCGAAAATGATTTTTTGTATTTTGTGTTTTATTTTTAAACTTTTTTTATTTTATGGTCGAATTTATTGACTTTATGTTTGTTAACTATTTTTTTAACTTTAGTTTATTATTATAATTAATTTTTGTATAAACTTTTTGCTGTTTATTTTATTAAAATTTTATCAAATTAAATATTGTTTGTTTTTTAGTTGTGCACATTTTGATTTTGATTTTTCTTTTCACTTGCCGAATTTATGCGTTTCAATTTTAAATTTTGAACGAGTTGGTTTTTTCAATATTAATTCAATTTATATTGCGCATTTCTTAATATGTACATATATATACATAAATATATGTATATATATATATATATGCAGATATCTGTTATGTTAAATTTGCAGCGTTTGTAAATTCTGAACTTGTTCACTAAGCTGTCAAAGCAAAAGTTTCGAAATAAATCTAAGCACACATGCAAAGTACACTGACTGACACATAAACACACTCGCACACTCGCACACTCACTCGCACAGCCCAAGCACACTGACACACATTAATAGGCACGCACACACACACACACACACACACACACACACAGACTGAGGCTCCTTTGTATACTTGTGAATTTGTTTGGTTTTTGCCCACTTCTGCTTCAGCTTTCGTCTTCCGTTTAATTTTCTGCTTTTCGTCCGTTACATTTTCTCAGCTGCGCGTTTGAATGCCGTTTAAGCAGTGCAGGCAGCAATCGGGCCTAGACCGTTGACAGTTGGTTAGTGCCAGGCTTTAGCCAACATACAGAGAGCGAGAAAGAGAGCGAGCCAAGGCAGACAGAGAGAGAGAGAGTGAGAGAAAGAGAGAGAGAGTGCGTGCCAAAAATAGCCTGAGCCTCGAGCGGTGAGAGAGAGCCTGTAAGTATAGAATGTCTGCAAAGGGACTCGTGCTCTCTCTCGCTCTCGCTCTCTCTCTCTCTCTCTCTGTCTCTCTGTCTCTCTTTCTCTCTCTCTCACTCGCTCTCATGCTATCGCTGTCTGTCTCTGGGTTTTAGCTGTCTGCCGTGCTGGTGCTTTGGGCCATGTTTTTGTTCCCTTTTGGACTTGGCTTTTGCAGAAATGTCACTGGCAAAACTGGCAACCCCGGCAGTTACACTCTGTTTAGCATAAACGCTTGCTACTTGGCTCCTGCCACACTAACTGCCGCTGCATGTGTGTGTGTGTGTGTGTGTGTGTGTGCGTATGTGTGTGTGTGACTGTGTGTGTTAGGCCTTTTGCTTTTGTATTGCCTTGTGTGTTTGTGTTTTTCTTTTTAATTTTAGGTTTATTTTTTTCTAAGCGCTTTTGATTTGTATGCCGCTTTGGCTCCTTCCGGCGCACCCCCTGCCCCTAGTCCACGCCCTCTCGAACCCTCCTCACTCAGCCCTCTTGTGACTCTATTGTAATATGGTTTTTTGTGCTTTTGCACATATCTCGTTAATTGGTTTTGTAGACGTATTTGGCTTTCCAAATTTTGCCTGCGTCGCTGCTTTGATTGCATTTTGTGGCAAAGGACTAAATTTCTAAATATTGTTTTGCTTCTGGTTATGTGTGTGTGTGTGTGTGTGGAAGGGTGGGGTTAAGGGTGTAGTTGCCATGGCTTGCTGTTGTTCTTCAACTTGTCAAAGAGGCAATGCGAGCTAAGCTAAGTAAATTACATAAGCACACATATAAATATATACATGTATGTATTGTATTAAGTTTTGATTATAGTAGTATGTATTCGTATATATGTTTGTATATATATATATATATAAATATATATATATCTGCGAGATAATGCTCAGTTTCAATCTGAATTGGTATCTGGCTGTTTATTGTGTGTGTGCGAGCTGAGTGCTGAGTGAGTTTTATTAATGAGTTTTACATATTTGATGACCTACAAAAGGGGCTTAAATATTCAGGCCTCATAACTTTGGACCCGTGCATATTTGATGGCTGCCAAACTTGGCAAATTACTTAATCAGATTTTATAGACATCTTCTAATTTTCGCAAGTTTTTAATGGGTGTAGAAGCATACTCAAAATTACTTTTTGAAAACAAGCCTGCTTCAAATAATGAATATATTATTGATCTAAGTGGATTGAATGAATGAAGCCAAGTCCATTTTCTTACTTTGAATCTGTTTAAGTTTGCACCTAGCTTATGCACACTTGATTTGAGTAGTTCTTAATTTTATTTACGACTGGTTTATACACTTAAAATATTGTTTTTAAGCTTAAAAAGATTTTTTCAGTGGTCAAGACTTTAGCAGCATTAGGCTCAGTGGGTCGCGTATCTCTATTATGGGCATGATTTACTTATCTTATAGTTATCAGACTGTCTGAGTGAGTGTATGTGTGTGAGTGAGTGTGTGTATTAGTTAATATGTGGGTCTGCGCGTTTTTGGCAATTAAAAGCATATGCGGGCCGAGCCAGTGCCCCGCTTGCTGTCTCATCAGGCTAATCAACGAGCGACCAAGCCAGCAATTTACTTGAATTATAACAAAGCCAAGCCATCAAGAACTGCCTCAAAGGGGCATGCGGCAAAGGGGCAAGTGGGGGGGGGGGGGGGGGCAAGTGGGGCAACAGCAACTTGAGCGTAAAGGCGGCTGCCAAAAACGACGCACGAAGACGTCGACGAATTTTGACGTCGCGGTGCGATGCTCCTAACTTATGCAGAGTGCCCCACCACACATGCAAACAAAATGTATACACACATACACACACAAGCGCACACACACACACACAAAGGCACACACAGACACACACAGACACACACAGAAACAGGCGCACGTTGCAGCAGACTCCTTTTTGCCTATATAACTTTTGTATTTATTTAGGGTTTCTTTTCTTAGTTGTTGTTATTGTTGTTGTGCCTGGTTTGAGTGTATTAGCGTGAGAGTGCTACGTGTAATTGTGTGCGTCTGTGTGATTTTTGTTTAAAGTTTTACAAGAGCAACTTATTATTTATATAATGTTTATATATATTTTATTTTTGGATTTTGTTCAATATTTCAACACGAATTTTGTTAAGGGGCCGTCGTTGTGCTTAGCTGTTACACATATACACACATACACACACACACAGTCGCACACACACACACACACACACACACAGAGACGCACACGCACACGCACACGACGCGCTCTCTACACCAAGAAATATGCATAAAGTTGGCTTCGATTTTTGCAGCAACGCCTCTTTTCGCTTGACGGCAATTTTGAGAGCAAAACTTGATTTTGGTTTTCCATTTATATACTCCGTTTGATTTGTTTTGATTTTTGCATAATTTTTGGATTCGATTTGGGTACCAGTGGAAAATGTATCTATGTGGCTCGCTTGAGCTATTTTCTTATATTATTTTTATTTTTTATTTTATTTTAGTTAATTTTTTTGCGCACAGCGCTGACACAGCGAGGACAACGTCTGAACTCAACTCGACACGGACACGGACTCGGACTTGCCACACGCTCGGCACCGGAGCTCGACTCGCTCGCTGAAAACGCTGGTGGCTCATTCGTGCCACACAGAACACGAACACAATGGCTGCACAAAATTTTCTGGGCGCGACCGAAGCACGAAGCCGAAACAGCAAACAGCAAATAGAAAACCGAAAGCGGATCCGCAGCCGAGCCCCAACAAAACCGGGCCGAAAGTTGCACGCTTCAGCTCTCAGTGGTGCGATGGGTGGGTGGTGGCGTGTGGCACGTAGGGATGTGCAGGGAAGGAGGCGAAAGGGAGCTGTGTAGCCGTTGTAAGTCCTTGTTATTGTTGGCTTTAAGCGCACGCTACTGTTTTTCGCTGCCGGGAAACGTTTTGGGCCTCTGCTTCTGTCTTCTGCCACTTCTCGCTCACAAATCAACATAAATCAACTAAATCGTCAGGATACACAGCAATTGCAATAGCGACAACAACAACAACAGCAACAACAACAACAACAACACAGCGCCGGCGGCAGCTAAAGCTCTGCATTAGTAGATGTTTGCTGTCATATTTGTTGTTTTTGCTAAAGTAGTTTTTGCTCTGCTTGTTGAGATAGTGCATCGTGTGGCTGTCTCCACATACACTCAGAAAAACTTGGCACAAATTGAAAATCGACCTGAAAACTACACAACTTATGCTTGTTATTAAAAATCATTTTTAAATGTAAGCAACAAAATGTATACAAGTTAAAAAGACTTGCAGCGACAATCCCAAAAAAACGCTTAAAATTTCACAATTGATTTTTTCTTTTAATTTAAAAAATGTTAAATAATTGTAAGAAAAAATGCTCTCTTTTTAGATATATATAGTTTCTACTACTACTCTAATAAAGTATGCAAAATATCTAAAATTCAGTTACGTATTTTTTCTGAGTGAGTGCAGTTCATTTAGTGTGGCGCTGGCACACTCGGCGTATGCGTTATGTACACAATATATTGACCAAGGCTCAGACGCACACGCACACGCACACACTACATATACATACATGCACAAATGTGGGCCAGGCTGTTGACAGCCTGTCTAAACTCGCTTTACAAATCAGTTTACATTAAAATGCTTGCTTAATATCAAATTACTAGCGCTTTAAATTTGGCTTGTTTTTATTTGATGTTTCTTGAAAGCTGTCTGACTTGAAAGTTGGTCAACTTAAGTTTTACGATATTTTTTTTATGGCTGATTAGATTATAAAATGAAATGAAATAAAAAGTTGAAGCAAACATTTTGTAGATATTTTTCAATTATTTTTTATGGGTAATTAAATTCATTTAATTTATGTTTCATAAATTGGTTTGATTACTTCAGTTTTGGTTAACAATTATAAAGATTGAATTCACAAAAATATGTTGAGGTTAATTTTTGTGATATCTGAATGTCTTGAATAATATAGCTGCTTGAGCAGATAGTTAAGCTGAACACTTATGCGGTCAGTTTAGGGCCATAAACCAGGCCACAGCCTCCGGGACCAGTCAAGGAGGAGGCCTCCATTTGCCGAGGATGTCAACCAAGTTGACTTTTCAATGCGCACTGTTGATTTTTTAATAAGCATAAATTTTTGGCCAAGCCCAGTACAAGCCCGTTCCAGCTCATATACACACTCAAGCACACACATATACACATTTATATTTATATATATTTATATATATATATATATAGATATATGAGTATGTGTATAGAGGGAGCAAATTGATTGAGTTTGCCGTTGTCATTTGTTGCTGTGGCTGCCCAAATTTATGAAAATGAAATACCAGAATTTTTACGCCTCGCACGTGTATATATATGTATCTGTGTGTGCGTGTGTGTGTGTGTGTATGCGACAGCGTCAAATTAATGAAACACATGCAGGCAACGAACGTTTGGGTAATTTGTCATTTCGACAAATTTTGAATTATTTAAGCGGAAATCTTCGCGCCCCGGCAAAGAAAAGCAAACAAAACAAATGCGCAAGTGATTTGTGATTGCGATATTGTGATTGCGACTGTGACTTCAGCTGTGATTGTGAACTGTGACAGATATGGATGGCCAACGAGCACGAGAGGTGTGCCAAATTGTGTCACGATTGTCAATTGAGTGTGAATGTAAAGCAAATGCCATACAGAATATGAACTCAGAAAGTAAGAATATCAGCAAGAATTTCCAAGTCTAGACAACTCTGCTGAGAGATTGTAAAGTAAATGCTATAGATAGAGATATAACATATGAACTCTGAAAGATTTCGACTTAAAAGCAGTCGAGATTACTCAACTTAGGCATTATTTGGCTTGCTGATATTAGTTGCTTTAATATGAAAATACGTTTTGGTAATCCGAACTACAAATCAAATTCAAAAGTTGATCTATAAAATAACGAATATAAAATAACTAATAGCGAAATATGTAAACAATTTTGTTTTTATTGCTATTATAAGTCTACTCAAGATATATTTTGAATGTTGTTGGAAATATGTATTGTATACTTATTTTAAGTAACTAAATTTAAGCCATTGTTAACCCAATTGAATGGTCTTTCCAAACAGTTTTATTCCTACAAATATTCACATGTGTTCATTTACCTCTTCGATACGAAATAATCTGTTTGATTTTGGTTGCGAATCTATTTCATTTGGTCTTTTTGCAGCTGTTGTTGTTGACGTTTTTACATTTGTGGCAACGCTTTTCTACTGTAACTAAAGCGTTCTGTAGCGTTTTTAGGTCGCCATGCAAAAATGTTGACTATATTTTGCACTCATTTTTTATGTGGCCCCAAAAGTGTTTGGTGCTAAGTACGAGTTTTGGCGAAAAAGGTTGCTACCTGAATAGAAATGTAATTGTGTGCAATTGCCAGCAAGCAGACAAATGGCTAACACGCACACACATCACACACACACGCACACACATGTAACTACATATATAGTATGCTGTGCAATTTGCTTTTTGGCCATTTGTGTGTGCCGTGTTTATATGCCTCCAGTTTACTGCGAACAAAAAAAGACAAATACGTTAAATTACGTATACGTATACGTATACGTAGCTGTGCCTTTGGCTGGGCACAAGCTTGACTCGACTGCTGGTGCTGAATCTCGAATCTAAATTGCGCAATGTAGCATATTCATAAATGACAACCGAAAAGGGAGAGCAGCAAAAATAAAAATAAGAAACGAAGAATGCCAACACACACACACACACACAGAGCACACACACACAGAGCACACAAATTGAGCTAAAAATAAAATGTAAATAAATAATTTGCACTGCGTCATGTCAGAAATTTTAAACACATAATTAACAGCTTATTTAACCCTGTTGTGTGCTGTGGTGGCTGCTGTTGCTGCTGCTGCTGCTGCTGCTGCTGCTGCTGCGCCAGATTATTCTGCATGGTCGGACTGACAGCGGGGCCTGGATTGGGTAGGAGTTGGGTAGTTGAATCTAGGGAGTGACAGGCTTGTTGGGGCTGCAAAATTCATAAAAAGTTTTCTATGCTTGGGGCGCTCGCAGTGACAATCGAGGCCTGCACCAACAGCAACAATGCTAGTGGTGCCCCACCAGCACTGAGGGCAGCCAGGGCAATGATGACAACGGCAAAAACAACGACAGCAGCAACAGCAACAGCAACAGCAACGACGACAAGTTCGAAACAAAAGCGAAACAAAAACAACAGCAACAGCGACTACAACATCAGCAATGGAGCAGCAAAGGAATTGCCTTGGCATACACACACACACACATACACACACACACACACACACATAGACAGACAGACACATATATAAATATATACTCAGTTTTGAGCATCGGGAGCGAGAGCCTGCGCTAGAACACTTCTATCAGCCCCACCATGCACAGTGGAACAATCTACAAAATGAATGTGAAAGAAATCACAAAAATTCAGGAGAATTGGAAAGAAAGAGACAGAGAGATACAAATAGAGAGAGAGAGAGAAAATGTCTTCTAATATTTTTAACATTTTGATCTTTGGAGCAATTTTTATAGTTAAATAAAATAACAGAAAAATAAAAATAAAGCAATAAAATAAATATTAAAAATACACACCTAAATTGACCCATTTCTAAAGAAGTGAAACGAAATAAATTCCAAATATTTGCCAATCATTTAGTTGTCATATTTTTCAATTAATAGAATACCATCTTTGATAAAAGAGGCCCACTGTACGTATCAGCATTAGACAGCATAATTTGCCGCTAGTACGATGTGTGTGTGTCTTCTAGCCAGATATGGAGGCGTCAATAGGGCGTGTCTGAGCCCACCTAGATATCCAGCCAGCATGTGTTGTGCCATCTTTTAATGTGCCACACACTCAACGCCAATACCATTGACACACCCCCTTCCTGCGCACCCCAGTGTGCCATCAGCAGGAGCAGCTTGTGTTGGGTGTGAACATGGCAGGGACATGGATGTGGGCCAGACACCACTAAACATTGGACAAATGTGCAATATGCTGCGATGCAGCGGGAGCAAAAGAATTCCAAAATGTAAGCGACAAGAGCATTTTCTCGCTGTGTCAATGAAGCGAACATGAAAAAGCAGCAGAAGCAGCAGGGAAAAAATAACCATTTATTTTGGTTGACACATTTTGCTTTTGGCGCTGCCATTGCTGACCCGCTCGGCGAGCAATTTAAAAAAAAAAACAAAATGAATGCGAGACATAAACACAGCAACAATATGAGCAGCAGCAGGAGTTGGAGTAGGAGCAGGAGCGGGAGCAGGGGTAGGAAGTGAAGCAGCTGGCATCGCGTTAGAGAAAAGAGCAGGAAGTGCAAATGTTTCTTTCACTTTTCGATTGATGTTGTTGTTGTTTGCATTTGCTTTTCCCTTTTGCCTTTTGCCTGTTACTAAATTATTAGTGTGGCCTCACACACACACACACACACACACACACAGACACACTTGGAGTACTCGGTGCAAATGGCGCCTGTTTATTGTTGAACTTTTCGCTAGTTTCAGCTTGCTGCCTGCCATTTTGAATTTTTAAAGCAAGGGGACAAAGAGCGCTGCAGCAGCCGCTGCTCGCACACACACACAAAGACACACCTTTTACAATTTTTGGGCATTTTTCGGTTTGTAGGCGCGGTCGCTGTCTTTTTGCTGTTGTTGTTGTTGTTGTTGGTAGGCGGCTTTTTGTATTTGCAAGCGCGCAAATTGGCCAGCGCCTGTCACCGAAAATAAGTTTTAACTCGGCTGGGCAAGGCTGCTGTATGTGTGTGTGTGTGTGCGAGTGTGTGTGTGTGTGTGTGAACGGGGCGTATACATAATTTCGGCTGGGGCTGCATGAATTTTTGGACAACATGTAGTATGAAGGTGGCCCAGGACCCAGGTAAAGCGGTAGCCCAAGAATGGCAACACTTATTATTGTTTGAGCAGCAACAACAACAGCAACAACAACAGCAACAACAGCAACAGCTACAACAACAACAATATCAGCAATAACAACAACAAAAGGAATATTTGTTGGCTAGCAGAGCGCAAGCGTTTGCCCGGGCATTTTCCGTAAATCTGAGAGACTTTCGCCAGCTGCTTGGATGCTGCTCTCTCTCTGTCGTTCGCTCTCTCACGCTTGCTCTCTCACTTAAGCCCTCTCTCCCTCTGTCCCTCTCTCTCTCGGCGAGACAGTCTCTCTCTCGCTGACTGTTTAACTTTCCATCACAAATGCCACAAATGTTGTGCGTTCTGTTTGCATTGTAGACTTGCGTCTTATATGTCTGCCGCTCGCCTCTCTCTCTCCCTCTCCCTTTCTCTAGCTCTCCCTCTCTCTCACTCTGCCCCCCCTTCTCGCTCACTCACTCACTCACTTTCTCTGTGTGTGATTTTTCTTACACCTCATGCGATACCAAACAAATTTTCCAGCGCCACGCACTCAACTTCATTTTTGTTGCAACCAAAAATATTTTGTTTTCAGCACACAACACCCGCACCACCCGCCCCCCAACTGGCACAACCCCCTCACTCCAATCCACCCTTATGCATAACACAATTGCGTATGTTGTGCGATTAATCTAAGGTTAAAGCAATGCGTGAGTTGTGAGTTGTTTGGGTTGAGTTGCTGCGTTGCCTCTGTCCACTTGTTGTTGTTGCGGCACACTTTATTTGCTGCCTCTGCCACATATCAAATTTGTAAATGCAAGGTGTATATATATATATATCTATATGTTTGCCTGACTTATAACTTGCTTTTGTTTGTTTTTTGTTTTATTTTTCCTCAACCGTGCAGAAATTTACAACTTGTAAGTTGAAGTCTTGCGCTTATTTACAGGGCATCTGTTAGTCGCTTATGCCTGTCTGCTTCTGTGTGTGTGTGTGTGTTCGTACATATGTGTGCATTATATTTTATATGCTGCTTAGCTCTCAGTGCGTGACCTTTTCTTACATTTTGTTGTTGTTGCTGCTGCCGTTCACTGTGCGCTTCTTCCCGTTACGTTTAATACGCATACGTATTTTTATGTATATATATACGAGTGTGTATATGTGTGTGTGTGTGTGTGTATGTATATACTGTGTATATCTGTAAGTATTATGTAGCAGACACACCGCAAGACTTTGCTTTTGTGTGTTAACAGCGCCTTTGAAGCTGCTGCTGCCGCCACAAGAAAACCCACAGTAATAACAATCACAACAACAGCAACAACAGCAACAGCAACAACAACAACAACAACAGCCTTGTACAAATTAGCATAATGGATTTTTTGTCAAAGCGTATACCGTCGTCGCCTTCTCGGCTTTTGTAAAATACTTTATATACGCAACGGAATTTTGCGGTCGGAACTAATCACGAAAATGCATTCACATTTGGCCCAATCAGTTGGCTTAATTAATTGGCTATATATAGCGAGGGGCTAGTGGGCCAGTGTGCTTGCGGGCTGGACCTCTGTTTTGAAACCTTAAATCATTTGACCTTTCAATAAGTGTAATTCGCAGCAAGTGCTTGCGGCACACAAGCAAAGATCTGCTATCTTTGTAAACCTCTTAGGGAAAGTAATTTTTAAATATCTTAAACAAATTTTACGAATATAAACAAAGAAAATAAATATTTTGCTGAAAGATTAAAAAAAGTGCGCGCAATATTGAAAATTACAAAAATACAACAGCAAAACTATATTTATATTAATTATTTGCTCGAATATAAGATAAGTTATCATATATATGTATATACAAGGTTCACAAGAGATAAATGTCAAACAGCACTTTCATTATAATCATCTAAATATGGTATATATATATATATATATATATATATATATGTATATGTACATGTATATAAATACACACGATTGCAACTGAGCTGTCAGCTATAAATTCTCATTAATACTTAAATCAAGTAAAAAATCAAAAGTGTCCCACAATACCAAAACCAATACAAATGCAAATCAAATACACACACATACACACACACACACACACATGTACATATATTTGTTGTGCAGGCTCCAGCTTGAATGTGAGAGAAATCACAAAAAGACAGCCAGGGAGAAGGAAACACTGACAAAGAGAGAGAGAGAGAGAGAGAGAGAGAGAGGGAGAAGGTATGTGTGCCTCTATCTCTCTCCCCACTTATCTGCACCCACACTGGCTTGGTTGCTGCGAGAGAGAACGAGAGACAGAGTACCTTTGAGTGATGGAGAGAGAGAGCGGCACTCACAGGAGTCTCTCTCTCGCTGCTCTCGTATCTATTTGTACTTCGGGTCTTTTGCGGGCATTGCACGGCGTTGTGTTTAGTGTGTTACTCGTATGACGTCATTAAAGCCACAGCCTCACCTTGTCCAAGCATGAGGTATGCTCTGAGGCTGACTAACCTGTGCTGCCACTGGGAAGAAATAGCATCGCCACCCAACCCACTCCCACTCCCACTCAACTAAGCATGCTTAAACAACGCACGCATCTGTTTGATATCCTTGCTGGGAAATATTTGCGCGTTTTTTTTTTATATATATACAGCTACCAGTTTTTGGGGCTTATAGAACAGGTTTCTGCTCGTATTTGGGGCCCTCCCGTTTGTCATGCATTTTTCATACATTTCATACATCATACAACAACAACAACAACAACAACAACAACGACAATATTCAACACACACAACTCACAACTCAGCACTCAGCACATTTCCATTGAAATATATCTCGATGTGTTTGTGCCTGTCATTTTGACATTTGTTTACATATTTATGTCAGGCAGTCAGTCAGTTGGTCGCTAGGTTTTTCTAGTCCACTCTCTCCCTCTCCCTCTTTCTCTCTCTCTCGCTCCCTCTCTCTCTATGTCTCCCTCTCTCTCTCTCTGTCTGTTTGCTCACTGTCTCTTTGCTTCCCAGAATATCTTTTTGTGTGCTGTTGCCTGCTATTCACTGTCGCCTGCCTCCTGTCAGTGACTTCCACATTGGCTTGGCCCCGTCCTGACCGCGTGTCCTGTTCTATCCCATCCGTGTCCTTTGCCTGTTTGTCTGCTTGGCTTTTTGCCTCACTTCACTTTACTCGCGAGACAAGTATCCTCACACCAGTTGGACACTTTTATTTCCTTGCAGCTGCTGCTGTTGCTGTCATTCACTCGTCTAGGTGTGGATGGTTGTCTGATCTTTCGCCATCATCATCAGCGTCCAAGCATTGGACAGCTTTATGACTAACTCACTCTATATGCTTGAGGCTGTGCATTATGCTGGTTTACCAATATACATTTATACATTCGCTTAAGGTTTAAGTTTTCAATCTTGTCTCTCAGATCATATCAATATATCTACTAACCAATTCGAATGCCGCAACTTCATTTGCTACTTCACAGTACTTACTGCTTTAAGCACTTTATAATATCCCCTTTAGTAATAAGTTTCTCAAAGCACATCAAACAATATGTAATCCACCCCTCACACTAACCACCTCCATCGAACCACTTTCAAATACCACATCAGTTTGCAACAGCCCTGAACAATGAAGTACAGCAAGTTCCGGCTTCATAACGCTGCTGCACGAACTGTGCTTCAGTTAACAAAACTTATTTTGCCCAACTGCAACAGCAGGCAGCTAAATTCCAAAATGGTTTGCCATGCAAAACGCACAAGCTGCATAACTCAACGTCCAGCAGCTATTAATAAACCAGTGTCAAAGTTTCCCTAAAATTCACAAACTGAACGTAAACACAAATAATATCGCAGCACTGTGGCAATTGTTCCACAAGCTGGCAAAAATATTCAAAAACTATATATTTATTTATTTATTACATCAAGTAAAAATCTGACAAATGTTAAGCTCAATATTCAAAAACTAGAAATAAAAAGGCAACAAACTTAATTCATCATAAAATAAAAAGACAACAAACAAAAGTTAAATCAAGAGTATATATTTTTGGTTCGTTTGATATATATATATTAACATTTTCTTATTATTTATATTTATATCTGCGATAATTCATAACTGTGCATAATTTCCTTCAGTGTGCCGCAGTTTTTTGTTTTTCCTGTAGCTTTGATTAAACTTTCACCCTAAGCGGCTTAAAACTGCAACAAAAAGCTAACGCAAAGCCACAAAAAACATAAGCAATGCTTCAAAAGTTATGTGCTCCAAATAAATTAAATTCATAAGCGCAAGTGGGCGGCGTGAGGGGGTGGCAAAAGGGGAGAGGGGGGGAGGAGTTCGGCAGTAACACAGACAGGGGAGTCTCATGCGTTAACCTTTGGCATTTTTAATTAAGCGAACGAACAACACATAAAATATCGACACTTCAATTGCTACAAATGGAGAACAACAAAAAAAAAAAGAAAAAAAATCGCTGGCAGGCAGAAAATTAAGCAGGCAGTCAGTGAACAAGGCAAGGGCGAAGGGCTGGTGGTGCGGGTGGTGCGGGTGGTGCGGGTGGTGCGGGTGGTGCGGGTGGTGCGGGTGGTGCGGGTGGTTGTGGTAGGGCCCATTGCCGAGGGGACCTAACGAACCGCACCGAGCGCAGCCGAGTGTGTTGTATTGCATTAAAGGTAAAACAGGAGCAGAGGCAGCGACAGAGCAACAGGGACGAAGATGGCAAATGAACGAGCCTATTAACAGCAACAAGGATGACAGCAATAGCAACAACAACAACAACAACAACAACAGGCACTAGCAACCACAACAACAACAGTAGCAACAGCAGCAGCTCTTAATTAAGAACTCATGTTAATTGTAATTATTTGGCACATGAAATTTTTATTAATTTATGCCGCGCACACAACAACTACAACAACAACAACAGCAACAACAACAATGGTGTAAGGCTCGTAGTTGTTGCTGGTGTTGGAGTGTTAATGATGATGCTGCTGCTGCTGCTGCTGCTGCTGCTGTTTAGTATGCCTGAAAAGGGGTGTCGCCATATAATGGACCCAGTTACCGAGTACAGTTATCAAGCCGGGAACCGGGATGCCACACCTGAGCAGCGAGCAGAGTCAACGTTACAACTATATATATATATATATATATATACACGTATATGTATATGTGATGTGTATAAAACGAGCAAATGATGAGGCTCTGACCTCCACCATTAGCTGCTCCTGCTGCTGTTGCTCTCGCAAGTATGCTACATGTTGTGCACACACTACACACCACTACCACTACTACAACTGATGTGGATATTAGTTTGTCTACTTATATATGTACTTTGTTTACCCTGTACAATTTATAACAGGCATTTGCATTTGCAGTTTAAGCGACCAACATAAATCAAATAAAATATTATCAAATATTTAATGTACTTTTCAAAAATTGCACTCTCAACTATGAATATAAAATTCAATCGGTTAGGTTATTGCAATCTATAATCAAAAACTCGATCTATCTGCAAGCCATGATTTCAAAATCGGTTAAGAATTAAGAAAGTTGTTAATTGAAATCCATTTCATTACGTATTTTTTGTGCCTAACATATTTAAATGATTTTCCCATATAAATATAGGACTAAATAGATAAAGATAAGTTTCGATATGGAATCACATTTTCAAATTCCATTAAAATCTATAAAAAACAGTTGTTATTTGGACAAAGTCATATTAAAAACGATTACTTAATGATTAATGATAATTACATGGCTACAGGGTAGCTGTTAGTTTAGTAATTGCGAGAATGCAATTCATACGTGTTTTTAATTATTTAACTTTGGCATTGATTAGCGGAGAGTGTCTATTGTCTATTTCCAAATACAAATGAGAGATAATTTTGTGTGAATGCCTTCCTCGCCACAGATGCGAGAGGGCATTGCTTGCACTCGACTCGCCTGGGCGTCTCTAGCCTGTCCGGAAGTACTTAGATTGACGACACGGATAGCGCCGCTAATGGTTTCCTGCAGTAATTGGCTATTTGCAGTCGCGAACCAAAATAATAATGTGGTTGTCCTTATTATTATTGTCATGCCCGAAATGCCTGAGGCAGATAGAAGTGAATTCAGAGCGCGGAGTGTTAAGAGCTGCGCATGTGTGAATATATTCTAGGTGAAAGGATCCCCATTAGCCCACCAAATATGTGTGATGCCTATGGAAATAGACCAGCAACAGTGACGGAGAAGTCTTAACAATCGTGAAAGATTTAAGATCATAAAACGAACAAAAAAACAGCCAAAAGTCAGAATGTAAAACTCATCCGAAATCAAGGAAAAATTACTTGATTTAAGTACGTATGTAGAGTCTGATATCTGAGAATAAATATGAATTCTTATATCAAGTGTATTATAGAATAGAAATATCCGAATAATAAATAAAAAAACACATTCTTTATATAAGATTGTGTAACTCCATTCGTTACTAAAGTTCTAAATTTTGATATTGAATATTTTTGTTGGTTTTTTGAGTAAGATTCAAAACTTACTTTCCTTTTTTCGTTAATCTGCGAAGCGATCACAGGTCATTATTATAACTCGTATTGTATGCTTTAGTAGTTTTTGACTTGTTCACACACACATACACGCACACACATACACGAATATTTGCCGTCTAGTTACGGAAATGGAATTTTGCAGTTGTACTACACAGAAGTTTCCGGTTCTTGTCTGCAGTTTGTGATTCGCACTGATTAAACGACGCGAACGAATCAGAGTTTCTCTTATAGGATTAGCATTTCACAAATAAATCGACTGACAAAGGTTGACAGTTGACACATACACACACACACACACACACACACACATGGACACGCACACGCACATGCATACAATCACCCAGCTGGAAGCAAAGGATATTTTTCATTTGACGCAGCATTTGAATTCTCATGATTTTTTGCATTTGATGTTTATAATGATGTAAGCCACACAAAACTCAAATCCATTCGCATCTCGCATATTTTATGACATTTTCTCACATTTTCATGAGCGGAAAATACTAGAGAAAAACCCTCGATTATACCATACCTCGAATACTGTTTGTGTTTGGTAAAATCAAGGTTGTATTTGAAGATGTCGACCTGCTGACGGCGATTTCTGCTTTTTTTCTATTTATTTTTATTTACATTTCAGATGATATTTTCTAAGCGCCACGCCAGCCCCCAAACCCATTTGCAGTTGTTGTTGTCATTGATGTTGTCGCTGTTGCAGTTTCGAATTTCATTAGAATTTTTCTTTTGTTTCGTTGCGCGTCATATGCTGAGAGGAAATAGCATTGCGAACCACTCTTCCACTGCCTCCCACCCCATTCAGCCAGCAGCAAATAAATGAAAAGTGATTGAGACCAACGAGATGCGGGGGCCTCCTCTGAAAGCGAACTGTTGTTAGTAATAGTTGTGGGAGTTGTTGCTCTATAAACAGACAGTAACTGACAGACAGACAGACAGGCGGACAGGCGGACAGGCGGACAGGTGGACATCCTCTGCCATCGACGGCGGCATCGATGGCAACTTGATAAATAAAGAATTTCAATTAGTGGCAAAAACCCGACCAGGTCTCATATGCACTGCAGAAGTGCCAGGCGTTAATCTTTTGCTTTGAAAAGGGATATTTTTAAAGCTTTTGTATAAAAATATCCCCCAATTTAAACATTTCACAAGCTTTTGAGCAAAGCTTTTTATGGAAAATGATAGCAAAAGCTCAGAATCATTGAGAAGAGCTTAGCAGCTTGGGAATTCGAATACTGCTTGATAAATACTAGGAATCGGCCAAACTTTTTACGTTAATACCTACCTATATAAGTTAACTTATCAAAAAAGCTTGGGACATTTGGAAAGCTGCCTTGATAAGCCGTGTTATCTACTAATAAATCGACAATGAAAAGCTTTTGAAGAAAATGTTATTCAGACGCTTTGAGAGTAAAGCAATTTAACAGTAATCTAATGCAACAAAAATGTTATACGTATAACAATAAGACAGGAAAAAGCTTTTTATCCTAGGCTCAACAGTCCTTATGGTTTCTTGATTAATATTTCGTTTTTCTTCTATCTAATCTTTTAAATTGTATTTTTTATTTGTTTGTTTGTGGTTTTATCTGTGGTGGTGCGTTGCACAGACAACTATCTGCAGAATAAACGTGTTCATCAAACATAATTTTGATTTTATCCACTCATTTTTACTTCACTCTGTCGTCCATTATTTTGTCTTCAATTGGACTCTGGTCTGTGGCGGAGTTCAAATGCTTCGTCGTTTGTTTTTATGAAATTAAAAACTTTTTGCGTCCCTGCTGCGCTGTAATCTTTATCGACCCTGCTCACAGAATGGTATGGGGGAAGGGGAGGGTGTAAGGGGGCTGCATCGTGTTTTACCAGCAACAATTGCTTGTTGATTTGGCTGTCGCGCCCAGCGTGTCTTGGGCCAAAGTTTTGCCACAGTCGCTTCGAGGAACTGGCCCAAAGCGATATCTACTGGACTCGACTCGAATCGACTCGAATCGAATCGCTGTGAAAAGGTCCAGACAGATTGTTGGGCTGCCAAAGACAATTTACGGCTCGAACGCTGGACTTCAACAAATTATCGAGTGACAAAAAAAGAAATTGCAGATAGAAAACGTTGCAGTTTTGTGTGTCTTCCAGACAAAAATAAACCAAAAAAAAAAAAACGAAAAAATGAAAACTTTTCTGTAACCAGTTCGCTCGGTTTGATAAGAAATAATTTATTTCTTATGGCGTGCGGTCGGTTTAAGTTGCAAGGTGAGAGCAGATTGCCGCACGACAAATTGAATGCTACACAGCAGCTTAAAATTGGCACACAGAACATAATATGTAAAAATGTGAAATACCAACAAAAGGTTTACATTTTCACCATAAATTTAATCATTTAAATTCGACAGGTTTTAATTTTCAAAAGGCTCATTTCAGTTTTCATTTCTTTTGAGCAGTTTTTCTCGCTTATATAATGGATTTATTCACACATGTGTGTGTGTGTGTGTGTGTGTTTATATACTTGGAAAATATTTCTTAACATATGTGGCTTAAGGGCAGCTGCAACACAAAGTTAACTGCAACTGGCACCTCACTTGCACTTGCTGCTTCTATCTTTGTCTCTGTCTCGGTTGCAGGATGTGTGTGGCATGTCAGTTGAAAGCCACAAGGTTGTGCGCTACTAGACAGTTGAAAGTCGAAATGACATTTGAAATTTACGGACTATGACAAAGTGAGTTAAGTGCATTTTGAAAAATACTCGGACTACGACAAATTAAAAATAAAATCTTAAAAAAAAAAAAAACTGATTCAAATGCGACCAACTGCGCTTGCATACTCCAAATATAAATATATATATATACATATATACATATATATATATATATATATATATATATATATATATATATTTGACAATCAAAAACCATATCACTATTAATACATAAGCTTTTATTTTATTCGTAATTATTTAGATATTGTGCTCTATGTAATGCGACTGAATATCTCCTTGACATATCACGTAGCACACATTCTAATTCCAAAAATATCGCTGCATAAAAAATGAACCGAATTTAAATTTAAGCCTATGATCTATTTTGAATACTTGTTTTACTTTGCTAATACATTTGCATGATTCGATTTTTGTTAGTTTTCTTTTGTCAACTTAAGCCGTAAACTAGTTTGGGTCTTGTTTTCTTTGTTTTCCAATGAATTCATAGTTTATTGGAATTTATTATAGGCCTCAAACATGTTATTTAGATGCAAAGCACGGGCTTCTTTTTCATCTTTTTCATCAGCATCGTTGACCTTGAAAGCGCCCACTATTTGATTCGGAAGCAAAAAGCAACGCGAAATGCAAATGCGCCTCAAATTTTTAATATAAATATGAGGCTCTGCTTCTGCAGACAGCATAGTCACATTTGATACCTCAAACGCGCTACACAACAACTCATCATGAAATTCCTGATCGTCTTCGTTGCCCTCTTCGCCGTTGCCCTGGCAGCACCTGCCGAGACTGACGAAAGTCGGGCAGAGACTCTGCGTAACGAGGCTAGTGTTTTACCAGAGGGATACGACTTTGGGTAAGTCACGATCATCAGAAGGATCATAAGATGCATTCCCTCATCTTTTGCCTTATTTTTGCTTCAGATACCAGACATCCAACGGTATTTCCGGCCAGGAGACTGGTAAGGTGAACAACCTCGGCGCTGAAAATGAGGCTATCTCCGTTCAGGGAACTTATTCATATACTGCTCCTGATGGTCAGGTCTACACCGTCAGATATATTGCCGATGAGAACGGCTTCCAGCCCCAGGGCGAGCATTTGCCCCAACTCGAGAATGTGAATTAAATAAAAACTAAATAAAAATGAATAAAAATAAAAAGAAGTAAAATAACTGTTCAATTGAGTATCTTTCACACAAAAGGCTGTTCACACATATTATATATTTTTAATGAAATTCAAAATTCATTAATGAATCCACACGTGCGATTAATGATTTCACATAGTTGAGTTGCAATTTGTACTTCTTCTTGTTGTTTGCTAAAGTTACTCACATTTACAATGGTAGAAAATGTTGTTTATGTTGTTTATGTTTATTGAAGTAGCTTCTAGGTATCAACACCCGCCGCCTGCTCAAGGATACGCATTTATGAAAATGTCTAGCCAGACATAAGTGCAGCATATTTCCAAAAAAACATTCATACAATTTTTCAGATCAAAATATAAATAAATAAATAAAAACGCTTGCTAACTCGATATTGTCTTATTGCCATTGTTGTTGTTGCATTTGGGCCTCAATCAGTGAATTTAAGTTTTTATTTATTGTTTCTCAGATATGCTAAATAATAACTTATTTATTCTGTGCATTAATGAATAATTAGCTTTGATGAAGAAAAATATCCAAATATTTTTTTAATTTTATGGAAATTAGATTTAAGTTAATGTTTGAACTAATTTTCGGCTGGTGCAAAATTCGAATTAAATCGATAAGCACGAAATTGAAGAGACAAACTTGAAAAATGTGTTTGACGAAGATGCCGCAGACCAGTCAAACAGCTATTGGCATAGCCATAACCTTGAGCAGCCTAGATCTAGGCCTGGTCTTGAGTCTGGTCAAGACCAGGCAGCGTGTGCGCGTTGCCAATCGGCGTTATTAGTAAGAGATTAGGCGCATCTGCTTATCTGAGATATATGGTTTTTTTCTGCTCGATTGCCTCTATGCTGAAAGCGACAGTGTGTTCGTTCACATATCTATATTAATATATGCACAAGGGCGTACACGGTATGGCCGTGGTGGGGAAGGGGCAATGGGCAGGGAAGGGCGGGGGAGGGGCGGGGGGATGGCGACAAAAACATGTTTTAAGAACTTCGCATAACTGCTAATTGGCTAGAGAGTGAATTGAATATGAGATTGAATTAATTTCTTCGTCAATGCCGCCTTTTGAAGTTTAATCAACTCATGTGAATAACGATTTTGTCACTTGACTATATTTCGACATAAAAATGATGGCACTAACTCGAATATAATTGTTAGCCATAATTGTTAAGCCTATTTCACAATTTAATTGGGAAATCAGCAGAATTTACTTATCTTGTTGATTCGTCGGCTTAATTTCTAATTGCATTTTAGCGATTATACATCAAGCAAAAGGTTTCAATTTAAATCCGATTTGTAACTGTTGGATAAGAAATCATGTAACCTTTATATCCTTTAAAGCGGAAGTGTGTTGTTGTTATGTATTTGCATAAGGTTAAATTTCTCGAAACTATTTTAAGAGCTGCAGATGCTAGCTGCTAAGAATGCTAAGACAAGAATGCGACCCGAGCTTCGCCTTCGAATTGAAACTGTGAAGCATGCTTGGGCGTCATCTACTATTAATAAAACCAAGGAAATTAATTAATTAGTAATGTAAATAATCTATACAAATCAATAAAATCAAAAACAAAATAAACTCAAATATGTAAATGGTTTGCTAAATTTGGATTCATTTGTCTGCAGGTCTCGCCTTGTGACGTTTTTAAAACACGCTAACATAAAACATAAAAAAACTTGTTATAATTTTATCATATCATCATCATTTCAACATTTTGCCATTCATAAACTAGTTTCAACCGCATACGAATTCTTAAAACTGATGAGTATAAATACGACGCCAAACAACCGAAGACAGCATAGTCACATTTGATACCTCAAACTCGCTACACAACAACTCATCATGAAATTCCTGATCGTCTTCGTTGCCCTCTTCGCCGTTGCCCTGGCAGCATCCACTGGTGACGAAAAAGACGCACTGACTCTGCGTCACGATGCTAGTGTTTTACCAGATGGATACGACTATGGGTAAGTCACGATCATCAGAAGGATCATAAGATGCATTCCCTCATCTTTTGCCTTATTTTTGCTTCAGATACCAGACATCCAACGGTATTTCCGGCCAGGAGACTGGTAAGGTGAACAACCTCGGCTCTGAAAATGAGGCTATCTCCGTTCAGGGATCTTATTCATATACTGGTCCTGATGGTCAGGTCTACACCGTCAGATATATTGCCGATGAGAACGGCTTCCAGCCCCAGGGCGAGCATTTGCCCCAACTCGAGAATGTGAATTAAATAAAAAGTAAATAAAAAGATTATTATCCTGATACCATTTGAATTTTAATTGTCGAATTTATAAATATTATGTACATATATATATATATATATGAGGAATAATAGCAATTCCAATTTTTTGGGAAGTATATAAAAAGTGAAAAGAAAATATTTAAATTAAATTAAAACAAAAATTTAATATTTAAATGTAAATTCAAGGGAAGAACATATATTATTAAGGGTGTAACTCGTAGAATACATTTTCTGTGGTTGTGTCGATTTATACATCGTTCCTTAAATGGTGTTACTGGAGTTAATAAACCTTAAGATATGTGAAGATGTAGCTGTTTTCGATTTTTGGCTGTGATCCGAAAAAATTATGTCATTCCTTGATATAACAACAGAAAATGCTAACCAAATATGGTAACTTCAGCTTGAAGTTGTTTTTAATAGATTGGCGATTATCGATTGAATGAATTTAATATGAACTTAATCTATTTTTAAGGGCGTTGAAAACAGGCTATGCAAATATCCAATAGAATTTTACTTCCTATTATTTCATAATAGCTTCTTTTTGGTTATGGTACAAAGGGAGACAGCTGCTCTTCAAAATCAAAGTGTGAAGCTGCCATGGCTTCAATATATTATCAATGAGCTCAAGGTAATTAAAGTTAGCTTCGATTAATTAAAATATCAATAAACTCAAATGCTTGATATACACAATTATGTAAATGCTGAAATTGCTGAATTTAAATCGATGTGTTTTTTGTGCCAATTGACTGAAGTGTTGTCTTTATTGCTTAGGTTTGTGGCCCTATTTTCCAAAGACTTGGCCACAAAGAGATGGACAAATTTCGGCCGCTTCTGTTTGGCAACATTTCATTTAAAACTTACATTTAATAATGAACATATGTATATATGCGCTTTTGCAAAAATACCAAACACGGAATGTTGTAACTGTAATTTATGCGCCTTTCACACACTGTGAGAAAGAGGCAGCGAAAGAGAGACAGAGAGAGAGAGAGAAAGAGAGAGAGAGAGATAGAGAGAGGGAGAAAGAGATAGAGAATTTTACTGAAAATGTGTAATGTTGACCCGACGCCATTCTCGTTGAAGGCTGAAGGCTTTTCTGGCCATCCGGACTCGATGCTCGACGCTTTTCATTTTTCTGTTTTTGGGCTAAAATACCAAATTACGGCATAAATAATGCATAGATAACGAAATTTATTACATTTCATGCATCAGCCCAGACTAACAGAGCCTGGATAGCCAGTCAGACAGGCAGTCGGACAGCCAGCCAGCCAGCCAGCCAGCCACGTCCGGACACACAAAAACTTGCACATCACACGGCCTGCAGGGAGGCGGCAAATGTTTAACGGATGTCGTTCTGTCGCCTCCTAATTTATGGCTCATATAAGTTGCGCTGATTAGCCTCGACCAGCAGTGTTTATCTTCAAGTATTTCTCATGTTGTTCCATAGGTGGCATTATTATTGTGCATGTATTTGTGGAGTATAGCTTTTCAATTCGAGTAAACAATATTACAATATCTTGAGCTGGAATGAGTGCCCTTATTTAATGTTATGAAAATTAAGTTAAGCTGAGATGAAAAACGCGCTGAAATAGTTGTTACGTGTTAATGAATATTTAATACCCTTGCCCAGACATGATAACTTGGATTGACAAACTACATTGATTAGCGGTCATTTGCAGTGTAAACATCAAAATAAAGATGCTACTCAAATTACCTAATAAGTTGATTTTATGATTGGAGACAGAGTGATTAAAATGCTTGCTTATCGATACAAATTTATCCAATTTCTATATATATATATATGCACATGGCTCAATGGAGTTATCTTTGAGCACGTTTTGTGGCACAATAAGTAGACCCTCAGCTAGAGTATAACAATTGGCAAATGTTGCGGTCTGCGACGGCGCTGTCGCCTCACTTGTTGTCAATTCGAGTTTGATGTCTTCCTTATATATCGTTGGGAGTTGCTTATAATTGCATTTGCATATTATTTCCCTATATTGCACATGTCGTCCTGTCAGACATGACTTCAGTCTTACTGCTGCTGCTGCTACTGCTGCGGGGGTTGCAAAAAAAACTAAGAAGAAAACTTGGTGGCGCGCACATTTAGGTTACTTTCCGCATCCGCATCTGCTTTGACTGCTGTTTGTGGGGTGTTTATTAAATGGCGCATGCTTGCGGCAGTACCAGAAAACAAAAAACAAAAAAAAAAAAACATAAAATGAATAAGTGGAAACATGTATAAAAAGAGCTAAAAGAGTTAAAAGTTAAGCGTAGCTGGTGAAAAATTATACCAAAACAATTTGCATATAAATTAGGACTGACGGAGGTGTCAAGTTTGTGGACTGCGTGCTCAGTCCATGAACTGGTCTCTGTTTCTTTTTCCAAACAGGTTCCGTCGCCAAGTTCAATACAAATCATATTACTATGTTTTTTTTTTTTAGTGCATTCTGTTATTCTCTTATTTGATAATACGAAAATCATGACATGCAAATGCAATTAGTTTGCCAAATTTGATACGTAATAATGAAAACGTTTTTCTTTCAACTTGGAGACATGAAGTTCTTACATTTAAGAATCCACAAAAAGTTTAACTTTCAATTTAAGGAGCTGCAATGAAAGCGTAAATCCCAACAAGCTGAAAAACAAATAGGATGTATCAAGTATCCAAAATCATTTTGGCAACCATTTTATGGTCGTACTTTCGAATATTCCTCTTGAATACTGCAGTGTCAATACTCGTAAAATGCCGGTAACAGGATAGTAAGTAAAAGACAGAGAGAGAGAGAGAGAGAGAGAGAGAGAGATAGAGGGCAACAGAGGCAACAGTTAAGCGTAAAAGCCAGTCTCGTAATATCCTGCACAATTGTCAGTTTCTCTCATTGCTTTATTTTTGTTGCCACAGCCCCTTTCCTGCCGGCAAGTAAACAATGCTAATGCATACTTTGACTTTGACAAGAAGCAAAGCAACTCGCCGGAAGCTGCACTCAAATCGGCACGAATTGAAGTTGCAAAGGTCGTCAAGTTGGGGAGTCTTCGACTTATGGATATTGCTGCTCGTCAGAGGTTTTGGTCTTCTTTCGATTGGGTTTTTGAGCAGCGCTTGGGATTATAGCTAGGTTAAACGTTTGTTGCACATCTTCTGTTTTATTTTCTTTTCATTTTTTTTTTGTTTGTTTATCGAATCTAAAATGAATTTACCTTTTGTTGATGTTTTTGCCAACGACTTTTGCTTATTGGCTTTTGGCACACACGCGCACACCTTTTGTTTTGTTGTGTTTCGCTTTCACGCATTTCGAATGAGCTGAAGATAAATACAAATATTTTTAGGCGTTGGATGTGGCACTAGGGATATATTCGGTTGGCTCATATGATGATGAATGATTATGGGTCTGCTCTAGATTTGTTGCCGCTGATAAACTCAATTTGTTTCTGTCTGCAAAAAAAACTCGCATTTGCCGCATTGTATGCGAAATGGCTTTCTCTGCGAATCCGAAGACGATTTCGACGATTGACGAGAGTGGGCAACACAAGTTGCAACTGGATTTTATGTCACTTAAAAGCACTGCATTTCAAGTGCATTTTTAAATTTTATGCTCAACTTTTCGTCTTTGTGCATCAATTTGATTTTACTGTTTAACACACAAAAATAAGGACGAATGCTCTAGTTGAAATTGTTAGTGGACTAGGAGATATCCTGAACCCATGGCTTTACCTATCATGGAGACCAGCTGCCCAACAACTTGATTGCACCATTTTTTTCCCCATCATTCAGAGTAGAAAAACTATTTCATTTTCAGTTGTGTTTGTTTTAAAACGAATCAAATAAAGCTTCTTAATTAAAATATGCGTTTTGCATATTGCTTTCAAAAGAATTAAGTGCAATTTATCACTCAAGTGAAGACGGAAATGTGTCTCTGCAACGCACTGGCTTACAAGACTGTCAAATGGATGGGCAGAGAGGGGCATCTGTAGAGGAAATTGACAACACTTCGTATCCAATAAGGTTTCCAAGTCGAAAGTGTTCAATTGGCAGATGCCCTGTGGAATTCGAATGTTTGCCGAGGACAGCGATTTGCTGTGAGAATACGAAAATTGTGCTTGCGTCTAACATATGAGGGTATATCTGTCAAAATTGTATATATATATATATAGTTGTAAATAATACCCCATTTCTTAGCACTTTATTGCAAAGGGTATCGACGCTGCACTCGAGGAAATTAAAAGTTATATTCAAATGCCATGCACGAGCGTAAAAATTAATATCCGTTCTTGGCCAACAGCTTTATTGCAGAACAAAAATCTCTTAATGTGAGTGAAAAAAGTGTGTTTTATAATGCAAGTTTGCATTATTTGATTTTTTTTCATATTGAAGTTTGGCCAATCAACATTGATTCAATTTAAGCTCAAATAAGATAATCAGTCATGTTTTTTCCAAAACACACTATTTGATTTCCAATCATTCGATTTGTATTAACAACAAAATGAGTGCAACTGATTTTCAAGATGATACATTTTTAGTTATGGTTTGGCCGCTTGATTAATATTGCATTTCAATTCAAAATACAATTGAACACAAAGTATGTCGCATTGTTATAACTTTGTCAAACAAACTATTTCTGCAAGTATTGCTTTTATGTTTTCAACAAAAACTTCAAATAACTAAACGATAAATATGCAATAAATTGATTGCGGACGTGCTTTAAAATGCTCCGCTAAAAAGTATGCAATTCAAATTGATTTTCAAAATTAAAACACCGCCTGAAAGTATGCAACAGTTTGCTGAATTAACAAACTACGCATTTGTTTGTGAATTTATATATACATATATATTTATATTTATATATACATATGTGCCTAAAGTATGTCAAACAGAGATGCTGTGAATGATACGAGTACGGAAATCATAAATATCATATTAATTAAAATATGTGAACACTGATGCACAGCGTCTGATAATACAGCTAGTACACTTTATATTTAATATCCTGCCTAGACATATAGCACAAACATGGCAACAATGGCCGCCGCAAAGGATAGAAATGTCGAGGCATACAAAATGGCACACGTCGTCTGCATCCAGTCGACAAGTGGACCAATACACAGGGCGACAATCAATTGGGCAACAAAGACCATGCTGCTAATGATGGCCACATCTGTGCCCAAACCACGTGCCTGCTTCAGTGGCACCGTTTCCCCATTCCGCACACGGAACTGCAATACAAAGATAGATAAAAAAGTGCAAATTGAAAGATGACACAAATCATAAACACATACACAATTCTTGGCATGATAGCTGGCAACCAGAATGTAGGGCATGGTGAACAATGTGCCATAGAGTATTCCAGCCGAGGTGCTAAAGAAGAGGACGCCCCACTTGGTCGGCCAGAGTCCGAGGATCAGCATACCAACTCCATAGTATATCATGCCGCTCATGTAAACTGCCCTCGTTCTACAAAAGTTCAATAAAAGGTTATGAATTTTATAAGTGCAACATTCTTAAACAATTATATTTTACATATATGTATGTATGTATTTTTTTTTATTTTCATTAATTGATTCTTGGAATGCACTTACCCGAACCACTTCATCAGCTTGGTTACCGACAGTGAGTAAATGGAGCAGGAGAATGCGTAGATGGACATGCCCCAGCAACCAAACCGTACACCTTCCTCGTAAAGCTGCAACGCCACCGAGTTGGGCGGCGCCATGGGATCCCCGTGGAAGACAGCCTGGCCAACAAAGTCGGTGAAGTAGAGGCAATAGGTGACATGACCCATCCAGCAGAGGAGATTTGTGAGCGCCAAAATGCGCATCGATTGCGGCATTATGAAGATGCTCCTCAGATAGCCACACAGTGAGACTTTAGCCGTTTCCTCCGACTCGTCCTTGACTTCCAGTGCCTTTAGCTTGCCGCCGTTACTGTTCTGATAGCCATTAATGGTATCGACTGTCTTCAGATCATTGGCCATTTGCAGCTCGAGAGTGGTTGTCTCCTGTATATAGTAGATGGCATTGTTGTTCTTGTTTAGTTCTCGCTTAATAGCCGCCTCGGAGAGTGGACGCAGTAGCTCATCGCTCTCAATGAGCGTCAGGGGAATCTCTCGAAATGTTGTTATCGTTATCAGATAGCAAATGATGAATATAATCGTCACAAGGCTAAATACAGTGGGTATATTGCCGCCCAAAAATGTGCCGATATGCGTAGTCTCCCAATCGATGCCGCCAATGGCATAGCCAATGGTGCCGCCAAATCCGGCGAACAATGTGAACATGGTCAACGCCTTCGACTGCTCCTCGGGCACACACATATCCAGCAGATAGGTGCGTGCCGGCGTCTGGCACGTGTCCGCATCGAAATCCAACAAAACCATGCCGATTATTGTCAAAATGACGGCAAACTTGTAATTAGCTGGCGTCGCGCCTGCTTCCGATTCATCTGAGATTAGAGCCGCAACGGAGCTCACATTGTCATAGCTATTGGAAATGGGAGGAGTTGAGGTGTAATTGTAGCCCACATCGCCGAGCAAAATGCCCAGATCCTTGCCATATGGCACCAGCACCAATCCACATAGTATGCCCAGCGAGAGCAGCGAAATAATTGGACGTCTTCGACCCCAGCGCAATTTGCAGCGATCGCTGACACTGCCCAGCAGTGGTGAGACAAAGAAGCCGATCAACGGCGACAAACCCCAGGCCATGGTCATGTGCGTGTGATCGATGCCAATCTGTAGCAAGATGGGTGTCACAAAGCTCGTCTCGGCCGCATACGCAAACTCAATGGCCATCGCAATGGCGGACAGGCGAGACAGTTCAAATCTCGTTTTACGGCGAAACACATGCGAATAGTCAGCGTCCTGTTCTCTGGCATGATTTTCACGCTGCTTCAGCATGTACTTAATCATGGGATTCTTCGCCGAGGATAGCTGAGCGGCTTGCGCTGTATCGGCTGCGACTCCGACCATGTTGAGCTCTTAAGTTGAACTGTGCAGCTAAAAGAGAGATAAAATATACATATTATGCACAAAACTGTGAAAATCTGTAGTTAACACATTATTCAAATCAAGACATTGAACCCAATTGTGCTATGGAATGTTTCACTCGGCACGTCCAAAAATCCAGATAGCAAAATGATCTGTTATTAATTGAGTTGCATTCGGCATTCAGCATTCGGCACTCAAGTTGACCACTTTCCCTCTCCCTCGCCACAAATTGAAATGTTTTTCATAAATCAAGTCGAACTTAAAATGTTCCTCTTATCAGAGAGCGTCTTTGTTGCATGATGCTGATAACACTGGTAGCCCAATTCGAGAGCAGAACCCAACAATTGATTGTTGTTGCAGCGCAGCTTATGCCATTGTTGTGCATAATGAATTTGATTAGCTTTTAATTGGTTTCATCTGTCAGATTAATATTCATTTAGCATTGAATTTGATCACAATGACACGAGAAAATATACAATAAAAATACATCTTTCGACGCTCTTTTATGTTTGGCGTAAACCTGAAAGACTTATCAGCGATAGCCGTAGAATTTTATTAATACCCCAGTTTATTATAACAAATATTGGCTAGAAAGAAGTTGCTAGTCGCTTAGCGGATACCCTGTAATCGGCGCTGAAACATCACTTCAAATTTATACAAATCTTATCATCTCAAATCGAATAATTTAATTGAAAAAAAAAATCATCTGAAGCGGTCATACCCGTCTGGAAAAGTTGTCCCATTACAGGGCATTCAAATACAAAAAGCTAATTTATAGAGTGACGAATGTCATGCACATTCTCATTCCCATTATATCCACGACACTTTAATATTAATTTGACAAAGCCGCAGGTCAGGCGGTTGGTCTGGTCTTATCACGACATCTTTATACTATATATACATATTTGCCACATAAACTCGAAATGAACTACTGCTGTGTTGACTAGGTCAATAAATTGATTGTCTTAATAAATGCACAACAACAACAGATAGTCAAACTTTATGCTAATCAGTTAATTAGATGCGATCATTAGGAAGTAAGTCTGAATTCCAATTGTAAGAATTAATAATTTGATGGGTTAAGGCTTCGATCTGAAACTAGTTAACATATTGGCCACAAACTCAAGACAACAATACGGTTTCACACGTATGGTAATGGCAGGTAATGATCCGTTTCAATTAGCTGTTATTTGTAAGATTTTTTAATTAAGCTGATCATTAAAACTAATGTGTGACAGGAAATTTGATTGTTTGTCGACAGGGTGTTATATATATAAACCTTTCTTTGCACATTAATGCTACCTTAGCACGATTTGTATTAATTTAATAGAAGATGATGTATTTTTTCACTAAGTACTCACCTATGAATTGCAAACTATAAAATGTGTGCGTGTTTATATTTTGATCGTTTTATTTATATTTATTTATTTTTCGAACTGTGTTTTGATTACTTTTTATTGTTCACATACACTTAGCGATCACTGTAGAATTTACTCACTTGCCGATTGAATGTTTAGCGTCAATAAACTATAATCCGTTAAAGGTTTTCTTTTGCACAGATTGTTGAACATAAAATAGATTTCGATTTTCTTCAACTTTAATTGTTTCTGGTGGCACTTGCGGTTGGGCGGCGGCAGTGAATTTGCTATCATAACTTTACCCATGCAGTTGAAGATACAAAGCCCAACAAATCGATTTATCACTTATGATTTAATTTGATTTCTTTCTCAGTTCTTTAATTGATTTTTGGAGGACTTCAGCTTCTTGCGCTCAAGAATATTGTTTTGTTATTATTATGTTTGCTCTACAGTCTTGTTGTTTTCGGGTGTTGTTAAAGTGCTGACATTGCCGCCAGTCGAACGTTGCTACGACAGCTGTTTACTGCGCTCTGCAATTTGTGGCAAGACATGTAAATTGCTTTCGTTTGACAATTTGCACGACAAAAACAAAAATGTGAAAAGAGCAACAAACTAAATATATACAATTTTCTTTTTCTATTTTTTACACTATATATATATTTATATATATATATTATGTATGTGGCTGGATGGACGTGTTTTCTTTTGGTTTGCTCGATTGGGCGCTATTTTTGTTGGTGATCTTGGACTGATGATCTTCTTTGCCTTCCGACTCGATGACTGAAGCGACTGCTGCTCGACGCACACGTATTTATACACAACATGCAACATACGCAGTCTCTCAGTTTTAGGAGTGTGCAGTGAGCGAAAAACAGTAGCGACTAACCAAGCAGATTATACTAATAATGATTTTAATTTTTTATTTTTTTTAATGATTATTATATGTATTCTAGTTAATTTGATAAATATAATATATACAGCACAAATATAAATATTTACAAATGTTTAAAAGATAAGATGCAAAAACTAATTCATGTCGCTTATACGAAAAATCAGGTCGCGTGCTCGAGTCCCGCTGTAGGCATGGTTGTTTGAAGTTGTTTGGCAGTTTAGTCTTCTTCTTATTATTCTTCTACTGTCTCTCTCCCTCTCTCTTTGTCGTTTCACTCTTTCTTTTAGATCTACGGTATCATAACTGTCCAAAGCTGGCAAATGCAAAGACCTAACCTTACCTAATAATTATTTTAAAATGTCAAAATTCTGTTTTTTGTTCTTTGAAATTTTGCCAGATGTCTTCGTTTATAGTCTCTGGCAAGAGCGTTGCCACATCTCTCTGTTGCCATTTGTCTGGCGGCACAAATAGCAAAGTTTCGGCCACATTGGCATTTAGTCAATCTTATTTCGCTCTGTGTACTCTCTCACTCTCGTTTTGCCGCTCGCTCTATTTGCCTCTCTGAATATCTCTGCAACTTTGTTGTCCGATCAACGCCTTTGTCGCCTTATCGACAGGGTGGGTTCGATTTTGCTGTGCTATGATCATGATTTTCCTTGGTTTCTTTTGCTTAGCTCTTAGCATACACATACCCATAGAGAGGGTATTAGTGGCTTTGTCATCAACAGTGCCAAATATTTCGATCTATCTATCTGTTATTGATACAATTATTATTATTTTTATTATATATTTTTACATATATTACATAGATTGCCTTTCGCTTAAAATGATGTTCATTCTTGAAGAATCCATAAAATATTTAATTTTTTTTAAAGTGTTAAAATGTTGTTGTTTAAATGAGATTAGAGATAAATGTGTGCTTAAATTAATATGAGTAACTGAAACGTGATTAAGCTATGAAATAATCAGTTTTTAAGTTGGAAAGTGGGATCCCGCTAAACTTAATTTCTATCTATTATGGCTGTTACTTAACTATTAGTTACAGACGCAATATAATTAATAAGGGTATTTACTGTTCGGTCTGACGTAGTTCAATGTTCTTTCTTGCGTTTTGTTTGCCATTTGTAATGCACTTTAGCTTATTTGCTGGATTTAGCAATTATTTTGTGTCGAAAACAATTACAGTGTTCACACGAAATTTTGACTCGTTGCGATTTAATATTCTTCCAAGAAATTAGAAAATTATTTAATGAATTGAAATTAAAAGGAAGAGTTTAGATTTCGATGAAAGTGTTGCTGTCTTAGATAAATTTAAATAGTTTGGCATTTAAGGAGTTGTATTATTAATTGATATTATTTTACATATTATGTAATATGTAAATAGTGATGATTTCATCCCAATAGTAATCAGCTTATAGCCCTGCTCAAATTTGCTCACATGTCTTTCTGGTTTACTTTGTTTTTCACAAAAACACACTACTGGTATTCTAGGAACATGTGTACACAAAACAAGTTTGGCACTGACAGCTTCCCGCTCCTAAAGATCTGTGGAAATATACAAGTATCCAGCATAACTATCACTCCGTCTGCCACTTGCCACTGTCCACTGGCCACTGGCCACCTGCCACACTATCGTACAAGAGATATCAGTCTGGGGGAAGTCTTCAAAATAAAATTGGAAAATTCCAGACATCTGATATTTATTTTATTTTTGTTTGTCCATTGCTTTTAGATCAGGCTTATCTCTGAAGAGAGACTCTTGAAAATCAAGGTTACTATCTATAAGTGTTAATTATAAATAATTTAAGCAAAAATGGCTCTCAAATTGTTATGAAGAAGACGTCGCACATTTTATTTTCATTTATTTTCTAATCTACTAAGTTATTGATAGTAGTTATTCTGCTTAGGTTTGTCAAATTGCAAATTCTTATCTATTTTGAATTTGGTTTATCATAATTCTATATATAATATATAAATGCTATTTGAAACATTTGCAATCTGAGAAGCGAAGCCATAAGCGTGTAACACTTCAAAACTAATTGGAATTCCATGATAAATGTTATTATTTGTGAGTTATTGGCCTTAACACTGCAAACCTACATCCAACAGATAAACATGTGTTGCTTTGACCCTCTATATGTACTACATACGTTCTCCATACAATGTATAATAACTATTGATATTTAATAAAATTAGCACTAAACTACTTGGGCGGAACTTGTTACCACAAATAATTAACACTAACAAATTTGTGACATTCGGCCATAGAATATGAGATTCAAATTGTGTGTGTGTGTGTGTGGTGAGGAAATAATCGAAACAAGAAAATATAGAAAAAACAACAACAACAAAAGTGATGTAAAAAACTGCGGTCTTATAACCACAATGATATGTGCCAAGTCATTGACTTGTCTAAGCACTCTCGCTCTCATTGGGCCTAAAAACACTCATGATTGCGGTCAGGGGAGGGTGGTGAATGAGTGCCTATGTGTGTGTGTGAGACTGCCTAAACCGGTAGACGAGACTATTTAAAAAGACATTTCCAAAAGTTCAATTCGGCTACAAACTGTAAAATCGACGATCCTTATCGGTCAATGCAAATATACATATATATATATATACATATCAAATATGGCAAACAATGAGGCTGACTATCTCTTCCCGTCGTCTGACTGATAACTAACCGGCTTTATCTTTGTAAATCTCTACAATTTGTCTTTTGTGTTGACAAATGCGCACACAATTTGAGCTTCTAATTGCAAAGAATCCGCGAATGCGCTTTGATAAAACCCAAAAGCAAACATATTAAGTAATTAAGGCAAAGTGTTATTATTATTAAATACAGCAAAATTGTGGTTATAAACTGAACAATCTGGCTTTTAAGGGGGTATCATCAATGGCTTCTGTGGCCTTCACCCAAATAAAGAAAGCAGAAATTTTTTTTTATTTCATATTAACATGCATTTTGCACTATTTAATGTTACTGCTGCTGGCAAAAGCTAACTGCTATGAGAATCGCAACAGGTCGCTTCGATATTATTTATCGACAGCCCAAAAGTATGCAGCAAGTGTTTAGCTTGTCTTTTTGACTAGCCAAACTCTGGATAAAAAATATGTATAGTTGAAAATAAATGTTGCAGAAAACTTTAAGGGAATACCATAATTTTCAATATTTAATTGTGAAATCATATTTCAGAACTCCACTACATTCGTCAGTGCCCAAGTTGGGCAGAGACATTTATTTAGTTGTCATTCTGTTTTCCACGACTTTGCACATTGTTTAATGCGGTTGTTGTCATTGCTGTTGTTTGGCTTTTGCTGCTGTTGCTGCTGTTGCTGTTGCTGCTGTTGCTGTCATCCGTACATCTTCATTTGCGGGTTTTGTTTGCGGCTGTTGAAAATGAATATGTCGGGATTCTGTGGCCCAGCAAATGTCTTAAGTCAAACATGTTTTTAGCATGCAACGCTGCAGACGCAAGCTTAATTACTTACCACACAGTGAACAGTGTACAATAGACAACAAAACTCAGTGCCTGCCACAGGCGTTCTAGCTGTCATTTCCTTTGGTGGACGCAGTCTTCTATCAAATTACGCATACGTCGTGTGCAGTCGAATAAAATAAGCTGCGGCTGCAATTGCTTCACCTACTTAATCTCCGATCATAGCTCATTTTCAACATTTTTTCATTGATCAATTTTAAATTTAAGCATTTGCTAACTTATCCGATTGTCTTAAAAGATTGCTGAATTCATTTAGCATTTTAATGAAAATATTTCAAACAAAGGTGATTAGGTCTTTAGAGAACTGATGCTGAAAATTGTATGTCTCGTACAAATAATAAAGTTTTCAAAACCAAATAAAATGGATTTAAACCAAGTGTTAGTGGCAACTTCTGCTGGTAATAGCGTTTGACAAGCATTTTGAAAGAAGTCTGAAGCGTTTTTGCCACACGGCGGCTATTAAAGGTGCTAAAACGAAAGTGGCTGACAATTTGATATGCCGTTCGCTTTGCCAAAAAGCCAAAAGACAATGGCCAATAAAAAAGCCAAAGGGAAGAAAGGAAAAAGGTTTGCTCCAAAGCCAAAACTCGTTTGCAGTCAGCTGCAAAATGCTTCTTTTATTGTAATCTGCATTTAAGTGGCTTTCTTTTGTGCTGACATTCTCGGGTACTCGGTTGTTAGTGTGTGTGTGTGTGTGGATGTGTATGGTTGTGTGTGTGTGTGATGCACTTTCTTTTCGTTTTTTATTTATGCTGCTAACGCCTTTTTTGCACCTTTCAATTTGCTGGCGACCAAAATGCAGCAATTTTTCGGCTAACTGCCGCTCGTTTGATATGTTAATCTGCGACTCTTTGATGCGATTGACTTCTCAAATTCAACGGCGATTGCCAGACAATTTGATATTCCTTACGCTCAAGTGCCACGCTAAGGAGAACAACAGCCATAACGGCAACAAAAATATAACAAGGGCTGAAAAGCTGAAACAGCTAAGAGTGCTCTGGTCGAGAGAGTTCGACTAGCTGATACCCTTAACACAAGTCCGTAAGTCTCCAAAAATCGTGGTCTTAATATTAAATTACACAATGATGGAACTTAGCGATAAACAGATATATGCTTTTGGCTTACGAGAGTTTACACTCAAAATTTTAAGTTTCTACTTCTTACAGAGAGACGGAAACGATCGCGGTCTGGATCAGAAGCGGGCTCGAAGCTGCTTCGTTCCGTCTGCCACATACTTTTGCGTGACTCTCTTATACCCATTTTATTCATTTTCAATGGGCTTAGGGAATATTACAAAAACTGTTTCAAGCCCTCTCAGCCATAAAGTAGCCAATGGCTTGCTACTTGCAGCTTGCAACAAGTTTCGAGGCCATTTCGCTAGCAAAAGTTATTTATTTCATTGTGTTTTTATTTTAATTCTGATATTTAATAAACAAGCGAGCCGCACTTGGCAGTCGCTCATTGTTCTTGTTACAATGGCCAGTCGCTGACTCTTAAGAGAGCTCGCAGAAAAAATTCAATTTCAGCCTTCGAGCGGCGAAAGAGTGCCTTTCAAACTGCGCTCAGTCGATTTACTTGCAGCGCGCGCGCATTCACCAAATTGATTGCCACGTCGACGCGCCCGAAATGGCGGCATGCAATTTGCCAGCAGGGCCCACTGACCCCGAGCCTAGAGACCTATAGACCCCCCCATTTCTACGTACCTTGGCCGGAGGAGTCTTATACATTTTTGATGAGTTGTGTAACGCGCGGAGAGAAACTTAATTTGAGATGATGAACGATGTAGTTATTTTTTCTGAAGTGCTGTTTCAATGAAATTTGGTTCAGATACCTATTCTTTACTTTGTTTCATTTAGGCTTCAAAAGTAATAGAAATAATCATGCTGCAAGGGTATTTAGGATTAGACGCATTGAATAAAGTTTTAATATTTGCAACTCTCTCAATCCCTTTTCTAGATTTCACTTCGCATGGCATGCAAATACGGTAAACGTGAAAAATTTGCATTCCAACTGCTGCAGTTACCTCACTTACACACAACACGGTTTGGTTGGGGGCATGGGGCATGGGGCATGGCAATTCAAGTGCAAATATGTTGGCAAGCCGTATTTGAGTTTCAAGTTTTTTGAGCATGAAATGCAATTGTTTTGAATTGGCCGGCGTCAGGTATTGCCACACCCACCACAAAATGCCCACACAACAATAGATGTGTGTGTGTGAGCGTGTGTGCGGAAAGTAACGAGCTTGGTAACCAATTTGATATATCATACAAACAGTTGCCCCCAGCCAGAATGTTAACAAGCGTTTAAAAACGTAAAAATGCCAGATAATGTTTATGGCTAAACGAATTTATTCTGTTAGCGATAATAATGTTGTAAAGATAGATATCTATATATATAGTACAAGTGGTACACACACATAAGCAGTGATGTCTTTTTTGGTGTAATTGTGCAACAACAGAGAAAACTGTTGTAAACGTAGAAACAAATGCTTTTCAAGTTTATGTCTCAGATACCAAAAGTGGAGTTTCCTACAACGCAGACAGCTGCAGCGAGCAGCTTGATTAGCTTGTTATTGTTTGTGACATGAGAGAAAGAGAGAAGGAGCCAGACAGAGATAGAGAAAGAGAGAGAGAAAGCGGGAGATCCCTCAAAAGTCAGGCTTAGAGATGTGGCAGCTGCAGCTGCAGCTGGAATGCCATCAAAAGTGATAAGTTGCAACAACAACAACAACTGTAACAAAAACGGATGTGGCAACAGCTGGCTGTGTGTGCTGCACAGTTGCAAGTGCATGACCTGGTCACACATAGCACATTGATTGGCCAGAGCCGGAAAAAGAAGTTATAACCATTAAGGCGGAAACGGATGTGGCACAGACATTTCCGCCTTTTGCCAACTCTAGCAAAGGCACACACACTCACATGCCATTCACACTCAGTTAAAGAAACGGTCTCTAGTTGCAACACCCCCCCCTTGCACCATCGTCTGTCACATAAAATCATTTTGCATTGCAAATGCGCATCGAGTCGAGTTGTGTTTGAGTTCTTTTTGTGTTGGTTTCACTTTGAGTTTAGCGGCTAACCGCATGCACATCTAATAAAAATATTAAAGAAAATTTTCCATTTTCCATTTGCCTTATTTGTATTTGGGTGTATGTATATGTGTGTGTGTGTGTGTGTGTGTGTGTGTGTGTGTGTGTAGCGAGCTGAAAATGTTCAATTTTGCAACATTTGTTCCACTTGCGAGCGCAATTTAATTAAATATATTAAGCTTGAACCAAACTGCTCTTGTGACTTTCTTTCCAACAACAACATCTTGGTTGTGTGCGTGTGTGTGTGTTTGTGTGTGTTTGCAATTAGAAACAGGGCGCCTCATAAAAAAACTAACTAACGCCTTTGGCGCTCCTTGAATAAATAACTTGCTTTGATTGTTTGAATTTTTCAGTGTTTTGGGCTTTTCCGGAGTTTAGCTGCCCCGCTCCTCTCCTAACGACAGCTGTTCATTGGCGTGTAAAACACTTAAACAAAGCAAAATTTATGCTACTCTTAAATGTTCTTATATAATTACTAATTTAATGCTTTAATTGCTATGGTAGTCGTTGATGTTATGTATTCATTTATTAAACTGTGGCATTCAAAACTTGCTCTCTTTTCCTTATTCACAGCGACTGACTCCTCTTCTTCTTCAATATCACACATTTAACATCGATCGACATCGATATTAATGTTAAGTACAGCGTGCTAGCATGTTAGCATGTTAGATTACAGATGTTATGCTACAGTTTACAGCTGCCTGCTACGAAACTGATTTCTATACGGATTTGAAAGTTTTGCTTTGTACTCCCGTTTTGCTAAACAAAGTTGGTTAATCTAAGATTTCTACAACAATATATTAATCTCAAATACTTAATAATTTTTATTTGTTTTTAATTAAATGCTTAAATTTGGAACACAGTTTGAGCAGCGTATTACAAATTTGTGTATAAATTTAACTGGTTAACAGCCACACACGAATATCACAGAGCCGAATTCCTCTTTCAATTTGGCCACACATAGTTGCTTGTTTCTCATTTGACTTGCGCAGGGTTGACACCCGCTAAGGGGTAGTTAGTAGGGAGGGGGGATTGCAAAAGTTTTTGTAGCACTTGCCGCTGGCTGCTGCAAGGCTGGCAAGGCAGACCGACTTACTTGCCGCATAGCGCCTATGAAAACTAATAAACTGTGCAACGTGCTTATTTGCAAACAGTGCTGGAGTCACTGTAATACTTATGCGCAGTGTGGGAAGCGCGACGGGAAAGGGGTGTGGGCGGAGAGCCACCCAGGGAGCCCTAGAGGTCCAACAACTTTGGCAAAGGTATTAAAGTAACGGGCGTTGAGCACAGCCGCGCCTGTTTGCGCTCCCCAGCGGCAGTCAGTGCCACCATTTCCAACGGTGGAGTATTTTTTTTTTGTAAATACCCTGTACCTGGATTATAGTTGAAAGGTGTATTTTGACTATGAAAATAAAATATATTGTGGCAGTCAAAACTAAATTAAAGTTGCAGCAAAACATAAAAATTAATTTTTTTATTGTCATGTTGAGAACATATATTTTGTGTGTTTTCTATTTGGCAATGCCAGAGTATTTTCTGGGATATATGCGGAAGCGTTCGGTCTCGAATTATGTCATGCTAACTTGCTTTTGCTTAAAATTGCAACAATCAACATAAAATTGCTTTCATTGGCAGACAAATTAGATCAGAGTCGTTTCGCAGATGCATTTGGAAAAAGGCTCTCAGCTCTTTGGCTTCATTTTTACACATCTCGAGTGTGCCTTTTTTCCTATTACTTATTTTCTATTTTTCCTTTTTTTATTTATTTTTGTTGAATTTTTTGGCAGCTGCTGTTTGAATTTATGGGCTGAGCAAACGTTGCCAAAAAGCGACATTTATGCCATTTGAGATAATTGCATTTTATTGCCTTTTATGCACTGCGCGATGATGAAGCGCAGAAAGGCAGTCACGACTCTCTCCCTCTCTCCCTCTCCCTCTCTCTCTCTGTCTCTCTCTTTCTGTCTCTGTCTCTGTCTGACTAGGACTGGGTTACATAGTCTGGAGTGGAATCAGGACAACTACCAGGCACACAGCGTGGAGCAGTAAAGTCAAGTTAATGTGCTTAAAGTGCAGCAGCAGTCGCTTGTTTCAAGTTTACTGTGTCGTATTTTTAGCTGCGCTTTTATGGCCGCTAACAAGTCGCAACAACTAAGCGCGTAAAATTGTTGCAACTTTCGCACAGACGGCAAATCCAAGCCAACAAAATTTCGCGCTACTCGTCACAACTTCTAAGCTAGTCGAGAGGTGAAAGCAGTCGACAAAGTTGTCCAGCGACAGCCCTCCAAAATTTGCCAGCCAGCAAGTAATGTAAAGTTATTGATTACTTAAATAAGTTTTATTTTAAATATATAATTTTATTTTTCACATGAAGTTTTGCTCGAATATCGATATAAATCGATTTTCGATAGCAGTAAAAAACACGTTTGTAAAACTATAGCCATTAAGTGAATTTATAACAAAACCGGAGATTTTTTTAACTATTGTAAATAATGTGGAAAATGAAGCTGCAAAAGCAGTTACTGATTAAGGCTGCGATATTTGATAATTAAGAGCAACTGAAACTTAGAAAGAGAAACTTATTAATCGATGTAGCGATAAGTATTAAACGTTGCTGTTACATTCAAATATATTTCAAAACTAATTAACTTTAAAATGTTCATTAAGAAACGCTGCAAAACTTTCGCACATTCACATTGAACAAGCATTCCAACTTGTTATTCATATCAATAAATATTTATTAAACTAAAAGATTGCAATTATAACTAAGTAATTATAATCGTAGTAAAATTTAATTTGATTTTGAGTACAAACGTGCATTGTTTCTTGTCTTTCAAACTACATTTCAAAGCACTTTTGTATAATCTTTTCAAAGTATTATTAGTATTTTCTAGACACACACAGACTCGCACACACACATGTAATTTCCTTTGCGAAATTAGCAGAGGAAGCATTTTCATAATCAAAAAGTTTTTGGCCACAGTGCTGGGCTTGTGTGTGTGTGTGTGTTGCAAGTGGTACTTTGAGTGTGTGCCAAACCTATGTGGCACGTAGCGCAAATCCGATGTCTGTGAAGATTGCAAGTGACTGCAGCTAATTAGAAATGGCGGAAAACGGAAAGAATGTTATGGCAACCCTAGCACGTGCCCCAAGACAATTGCCAACTCATAAGGAAAATGATATTTAAGCTTTGAATCTGCAATTCTCCAATCGAATACTTTCCAAAAGGCCTGCTAATCTAAAATACGCAATAATCTGACCAAATGTGTGTGTGTGAGTGTGTGTGTGTGGGTGTGTGTGTGTGTGTGTGTGTGTGTGTGTGTGTGTGTTTGTCTAACATGTTTCCAACTGTCCAAAATATCAAAGTCGTTATTAATTTAGGCAGAACAATGCCAAATAGAATGACAGACAGGCAGACAGGCGGACAGACATGTGAGCAATGTTTAACAGCAAGTTCGAAATGCGACAATTTCCAACATTGCCAGTGCTTCAAGCATCTTGGCCACGTCTTGAGACGACTGAGAAACTTGAGTGCATTTGCATCAATTGAAAGCTGTCTGTGGCCAAATATCTATTTGCTGTACAATTGTGTCTGTGTGTGTGTGTGTTTCATTCACCTGTCTGTTGGCCATAACTGATGTGTCCCAAATCTGGGGCATAGTTCATGGTGCATTGTGTGTGTCTCATTATGGCTGAATTCATTTAAGGGAACTTCTATTTGCTTTCTCGATATTTGTTTGCACTATTGAATTATTTTGAGCTATTTTGACATTCAGCAACAATTACGTATTGTGCGTAGAGCATTCATTATCAATGATTAATTGCATGCACTGAAGAACCGGCTTTGCACAATATTCAATTAGCTCGTTATTTAAATGTTGGCTAATCACTTTCTGGATGTGTAATTACCTTTGTTATTTGGCCAGATATATAAAAGCAGCGTGTCAAACCGAATCGTATTTCGTTTCCAGTTCCGTTTAGCTACTCGTTAGGGTTATGAATCAGTTTCGATTCACTCCAGTTCGTTCTTAAAAAATATCAAATTTCCTGCTGCACTTGGCTAAAAAGGAAACTCTATGCCAAAGGTGCATAATAAATAGTTAAGTTTAGTTAAAGTCAAATTCAGTTTATTAATAAAATAAGTTTGAGCTGGATATACACTGATCTATCTCATCCTTTTCTTAATGGCTCATTCTTTGATATTTTATAAGAACAGTCACTTCAAGTTCTAGTTTTTAAAATTCTATTTCTTCTCAATTTTTATTTTAAGATTAGACTTTTTGCATACTCAGAATGATCTTTTCGATCTGCCATGATTGCTTGTTCGACTACACTTTCACGCTTTCGGCTAAGCGTATTTTGAATTTAGTGAAGCAAATGGGATCGTCACTTGAGACTAGACTAGACATATGCTCAGGTCACAGCCCACAACAAGAGCTGTTGTGGTAAGAGCCTCTCAAGATAACAATAACAATAGCTGCAACAACAGCAACAGCTTGAAAATGAGGTAGTATTTGTGACGACGCCTTTGGTTAACTCGGAAGCCAGCCACTTGGCCAACATGAAGTGGCTGTGCTGCGAGGTGTTAAGGAGTCGAAGGAGCCGAACAATGGCCGTCGAGGTCCTTTGGCCTCTTTGTAGATATTGCCCGCTGCATTGTGTGTAATTCATTCCATTTTATTTACACTGACCGACCAAAAGCTGAGGCACTTTTATGTGCCGTGCGATAATTATCAAACAATAAAAACAATAAACTGCGATGACACCATAAAAGGCGCAAAGTAAATGCCACTCACCCTGCCACCCCCTGCCACCCCATGCCCCTGCCACGCATCAACAAAGAAGGTGCGCCAAAGTTTTATCTTTTGCTCGGTTCCGTTACGTTGCGTTGCGCTTTTTTCTTCCAGTTTCTTTTATTCTTTATTTTATTATTATGCTTATAAGGGCCCTGCACTGAAAGCTGAAAGCTGTGACCAGCCAGCAGCGAGAAGAACCACATCAAAAGGACGCAACAGCAGCAGGAGGCAGGAGGAGCAGGAGCAACGACGACAAGTGCACTTTGTAAGCAGCCGCATAAAAGAGAAACGACACAGAAAAGTGAGGAAGGAGTCGAAGTAGGTGAAGAAGGAGCTGCAAAAGAGTATGAAAAAGCATGCAAAAAGGGTTGACGGAGCGATAAGCGGAATTTATTTGTCTGCGGGTATTGACAAGTCTCAGCACCAAGGTAAGGCGAGGGTGGTTTGAGGACTTTACATGACCCTAGCCAAGTTCACATTATGTCAAAGTCAAGCCTTATCGCGGGAGCTGGGGTCGTCAACTATTGGCCACTGATTAGCAGCAAATTCAAGAGCGCCACTTAAAATTCTAACGGCACATCGATAATTTATTATGCAACTCTGTTTTGACTCTGCACAGAGAACAGAGAGCATAGAGAACTGGGAGCTGAAAACTGGGAACTGGGAACTGGAAACCTTTTGCCTAACCATTTCGTGCCAATAAAAGATTTACGCTGCCTGAATTTGAAATGGCCCAAAACATTGCCGCATTCAATACACCTGGGAATTTTGTTAATTACGCTGAATAAATGCTGCGAAATGTTGAATAACCCAATCCAGCAGCGACGGCGGATAAGGAAACGGAGACGACGCCACCAATCCCTCTGTGGGGCAAGGTTTGCGAAGGTTTCCCCCTGCCAGCAAGTCCCCAAAGATAACTCATAACGTAAATAGCGAATATAATTTAAACGGAAATGCGAGAAATACAAAACGAAATGTATAAATAGTGAAATGCTTACCAGCTTAGGATATAAATGAGTCAAATCCGGATTGAGTTGAGTGTGGACAGCTTCAAGCGGAAAATAATGTCGAAATCGCCTTTGAAAATTGAAAATTCAGCATTTAAATGCAATGTTAAGCTAGCAAAATTATACATCATCCAAAAGTGCGTTTATTTAATAACTTTGCGTTTGGTGTTGAGTTCAGTTCAAAATATTAAATATTAAATATATTAACAAGAAGTTATTAATGTTCGATTCTGATCTATATGCAAGACTCGAGCTCAAAATTCCATTCTGGTTGTATTTCATTAAAAAATTCCTGTGTCATCGTTAAATCGGGTGCCCGTCACCTGATTCTCCACTTGCGAACGTCTCCTGCCCCTGCCAGTGGAGAAATCAATCAGGCGGCACAATAAGGAGGCGTGGCATGGCTGGCAATGAGTTCAGCTCCTGCTCCCAAAATGACTCGGCAAATCGGCGTTTAATGGTGCGTGAAACGTGAAACACTTTAGCCATCGTCGGGCGCCGCAGAATGTGGCGCGGCAGGGCGCTGGCTTTTTAAAGTAAAGCAAAAGAGAGAGAGAGAGAGAGAAAAAAAGAAAAGACGCTCAGCGCAGCTCATATGTAAATGGCGGCTGTAAATGGCTGTTAACTTGGCTAAGTCAAACACTTGGCGCCCAAGACAGGCCCGGCTAACCCTTGAATTATGCATTTTAATTTTGGGCCGGCACGTCAAAGCGAACGGCGTGGCACATTTATTACCGGCTCGGCTATTCTCAACACTTTCATTTAACTTTCTTGGTCCCCCATTGCATTTCCTTGGGCCATTTCTTAGACTTGTGTGTGCGCCTGGCTAAAATGGCGCCCAAGATGGCCGACCAGCTGTGTGTGCGCGCGTGTGTGCGTGTGTGTGTGTGTCTGCGGGCGTAATGGACATGTTAGAAGATTGTGAAAATGATATATGACTTTTTCATTTCCTTAATAAAATTAACTTTTGCTTGCGTCCGTTTTTGGCTGTTGGCCACTTTGCCCCTTGGCTTTCGGCCTCTTTGCTTTGTCGGCGTCTGTCTTTACATAATGTGCGCCAAATTGCGTTGATTTTTGATATATTAACAATTCATTTTAGCTCATTAGTCAGCAGGTCAGCATGCTGCCCGTCTATATATCATTAGCTCGATCATATATGTGAGCTTCCATGATTTAATATAGCGCATGATTAAAGCAGTTCCACAGACTGTCTGTCAACGCTGATAAGAGAGCATGACGAGACTTTCTCCAATATATTTAATATCACATTTAATATCACACTCTGTTGCCTTTTCATTATTTTGCCGGATGGTAAGATTCCTCTACACATTTTAATTGGACTCCTCCGTACCTTAAATACTCTGCACAAATTCCAAATGCAAAAATATTTAATATTAATAATGCTCATGCTTTGCTTTGTCGCTGAATACAAAGAGTTTGCCGTACGATGGGACTGATTCGCGTATTTGAATTTAATTCAATTTATGTAGAAGAAATTGTTGGCTATTTTCAGTGTTTGAACCCATTGTGCAAGCTGGCTTAAAAAACCCAGTCATTTATTTAATTGAAAATTGTCTTCGCTGTCAGCAGCAGCAGCAGCAGCAACTGAATGCAGCTACTTTAGCTGCATATACTTAAGTGCCACTAACAAGCACAATGGCACAAAAAACAGACAGAAAAACAGCTCAGCATAGTTAGCGGAAAAAGTTGTAGATATTACAGGTTGATTTGCTAAGAGCAACTGAGTTTAAATGCAAGCAAGTCAAGTCAGGCAATCAGCAATGGCTAATTAATTAAGTGAGAATTTTCTACACAAAGGAAGTTGACTTAAGAGATAATTAATATTGTATTATGTTGTGGATTTCATTGTTATCGCTAATCGATTTCTATCGGAATAAGGAAAACGGAGCGATAAAATGAGCTAAGCTCGATACACGAACTTACTTTAAGATTTTAAGTCTCTAACTGAGTGACAGACAGATGAACAAGGCTAGATCGACTCGGTTCATAAAAGTAGTTCTCTATTCCGTACAAAATGCAGCTAATTCTGCAGATATTTCATTGTTAGAAATAATTGTTAGAAGGATTTGAATCACTTATAGGTCTTACATATTAGTTCCTCTTTTAATGTTGGGAGTTCACTTAACTCCTTGCTCTACAAACATTTTACTGCTTAAGAAACTCTGATATTTTACCTGAACAGAGTGGATAACAAAACAATGATTCTAAAGGAGAAAAACAGTTCTTAAACACATTTTTCATCTTGGCAACAGTTGCCTTCAATTTATATACTGGCAGAGTTATAAACATATTTTTGTCGAGCATAAAGCGATAATTTTTCACTGTGCTCCAAACTCCTTTGCCATTGCACTTGAGCTGCACTTTTTTCTCGAATGCCTCAGTCCTGTGCAAAACGAATTTGAAGTGTTTAGGGGTGAAAGGGAGAAGAGGAGAAAGGGGGGAGGGGGTGGGTAGAGGGTTGGACATCGTCTTGATAGAACTGCAGCTATTAGTTGTTTATATGCGTATGGCAAAGGTGGAGGCGATGTCTCCATCATGAGGTTGCCTGCCTCTCAGCGCTGCTCTTGCTGCACGTGGCTGGTTTATTATGCCCGGAAGTAATCATAAATTCAGCTCACACACACACACACACGCACACACACGTGCACACGCGTGTACTAATGTATGTGAGTAGCACCTAGTGTGTCAGTTAGTGAGCTGACAGCAGCTGTAGCTACCTCTTGTGCCCTTATTGGTGGGGGGTGCGAATGGAGGCGTGTCTTGTCTAATTTATGGCAGGGGAATTGAAAGTGATAGAGCTGAAAGCAGCAGCAGCAGCAGCAGCAGCAGCGGCAGCAGCAGCAGCAGTCAACATAGTTGCTGTTGTGTCCAAGTGGCCATTCCAGCTGCCGTTGGCCAGAAAGTGCGCAGCTTGACAACTGAAGACAGTAACAAATTAGGCAAGTACGTGGCTCGTGCTCAATTTGCATAATGAGCCACTGACAAATATGTGTGTGTGCCTCTTCTCTATTTCTGTGTGTTTGGGTGTGTGTTACACATTGTTGGACTAGCTGCACTGCTCGGATTTCAGGGCGTCCGAGTAACACCGGCAATAAAAGCCAAAAACGACACCGTCAACACCTTTTGGCCAACGACCCGCACACGAAATGAGAACAATCAGCAGCTGGCAGCAGTCAAAGCCTAAGCACACACACACACACAAACACACACAGATACACACACGCACACCTACAATTCTAGTTGATCTGCAAAAAGGCTTTTCTAAGCTGCCAAACTCATGAGTCGTTTTATATGCCAAGTGGCAGGAAACGAGCGTCGAAATGTGTCACAGTCAGAGAAGTTTTTATAGAATTGTTGTAGTACTTTTTTTTATGTACCCTCTACCCTGCATTTGAACAGCGCTGATGTGGGGTAGGACAGACTGGCCAGGCAAGTCAGCTTAGACGTTTCACTTATTTTCACATTGATTTGAATTTTGTGTATTAACCAATTTCCGAATAGAATAGATAATGGCTTGAGTGGAGGGTATCTAGCAGTCGAGCAGGTTTGGCAACATTGGCACTGGGTGACTTGTTTTTTATTGATGTCGTTTAAAGTCGCTTAACTTTTGCTCATAAAATGCGACAATCAAACAGCTCAAAAGTGTTGCAAAGCGCCAAGCGCTTCAGATTTATATTATTTTTAAGCATGTTGCCCAAATCACCAAACACCTTGATTACGTCCGGTCCGAAAGCAATTTAACTTTCTGCCAAATCTAACAATTATTTTCTAAAAGCTTTTCTATTAGTTATTTAACAATTTGATTTTCTCGTTTATTAATTAGCTTGGACTGTTTTTATGAATTATTTATTGGTTTATTTTATCCATTGCTTGTTAAGTTATGTATTAGTTGGCTTCAAACAATTGCAATTGCAATGGATGCTCTGAAATCAACACTTGAATTGTTGATTGAGTTTGTGTATTCAATGCAATTGTTTGTTGTTTTGTTTGGCCACAGAAGTATGTGAACTATTTGTGGGTTTAGTTCATTAGGAGAGAGCAAACATTGCGTATACGTAATTTACAGAGTTTTGGCCGCAACTTAAATTGAACAAATTTCTCAATTTTTCGTCTGCTAAAGCTGCAAGCGTAATTTCGCCCATTAATTTCGAGATACAGATACAGTTTTGTTGGCTGACCCACAATCTCTGCTAAAACATATTTTTTTTTTGTATTTTTTTGTTTGGCTGTGGCCCACATGTTGGCTAGGAGGAGTCAGCTTTTGGCTCTTTGCCTACGATGATGATAATTTTCGTATAATCATTTGGCAATCACAAACAACTTGTTTGCCGACTGCTGCTGCAAAAAACCAATTATTGACCCGACTAACATGACCACGCAACGTGCAAACAATTGCGTTTGCGGCCATGTTTGTTGGCCTGGTCAAAGAGAGCGCACGGAGGTAGAGTTAAGGTCCCAACTACAATTCGGAGCTTGGAGCTGGCTAGGCGAACGTGTTAACCATTTATTGATTTATACGGCCAAAGAAACTTGGCAAACAATGCGCCACATTTGCTCATTTGGTTTGTCAATATTTTGGCCAGCAAAAATCGTTTGCCACATTTGCCATAAATTCAGCACAGTGCCAAAAGTCTTGACATAAGTATCTGTATCTGCGTCTGTATTTCATTCATTCGTTTAATAATTTAATTTATTTTGCTGTGAATTGTCAAGTATTTAATGCTTCACAAAACGGAATTGTCAAAGACAAGACGCATATGTTGCATGGCGACAAAACTTTCAGATATTATTTGGCAAGAGAATCCGGCCGGGCTTTGTGCGCGCTGTTGGCTGTGAAAATGCCAAACTAATTGCGCTGATTGAACACAAGGCCGCAGTTGTGGCTGCTTTGAGCCACAGGCCGCAGTCAAATCCGCGATTCAATGATTTCAGTTGGTCTGCCCACCCACCCGGCAAGCATTTATTAGCCCAGTTAGTTGCGCTCATCAGCCAGTCCGACTGTCTGCCAGTCTGCCAGTCTGCGAGTCTGTCAGTCAGTCAGTCTGCCAGTCAGTCAATTTACTTACTAAGTTACTTTTTTATGGCCCAGACACTGGAGGAGCAGCCACAAGCTGACGACGAGCGAACGCCTTAAGCCTTTAATGATTTGCCAACAAATTTCTGCGGTTCGCATTTAAGTTGTTAGAATAAATTATTCGAATATATAATTCTGGTGGTAATTGTGGTTTTTGTTGCTCTAATAGCTATGATTACTGACCAACTATAAGCCAATTAAATTAGCATATTCCAGAAAACAAGAAACAGCAAGCATCTTAGGCATAACGAAGATTACACACCCTTGTCGAGCATTGTCCTCCTGGCGACTCCACAGACAGACATGACTATCTAAACTTGACTACCGAATCCGATCAAGAATATATATGCTGCATAGTTACGGTAGCAGCTGCTTCAATGCGTTGCAAACTTCACGTCAAAATTATAATACCCTCCTCATAAGACGGCTAAATGTCTATGAGAATTATGTGCTTACTTCCCTTTTTGCCAACTCATAAGTTTTTATTTACTTGCTGAATTTACTTCACATTGAAGTTGCCTGTTTTAAAGCTCATTATGTGAGTATTTATGATGGGAAAGAACAGGAAAAAACAAATTTGATATAGTCTTGTTCCACTTTAGTGAACGGCATTTAATCTTCAATTTCTCGTTAAAAAATAAATCGTTTTGCTTTGGTTTATTTATTTATTTACCATAAATATATTTAGTCAATTTGAATTCAATTAACCTGTTTCAATTAGCTTCAGTAAACACACACATCAAATGATGATGATAATTCGTAAATACATCAGAACTTGTTGGCATCACACATAACGCTCTGGTTAATTATAAGTAAATATAAAGAGCTCACAAACTCAGCGCTGACAAATTAGCTTTAAGCCAACTTAGCTCTTAGGCAATTAGCCATGGCAAGCCCCAACTCTTTTCGAGGTGGCGCTCAGCGCATATATTTTTTCCTTCCAGCCTTTGAGATTAAGAATTCAACAAGATGGAAAACCAGAGGGAAAACCAAGCAAGAGATAGAGAAAGAGAATGAGTGAGAACGGAAAAGCGCTTATGTTTTTTATCAGTCAGCAGACAAACAAAACTAAAATAAGATGGCAGAATGCAAAATGGCATTCAAAATTAAGAAAGAGTTTCGCACAATGTCATCAAAAATGAGCAAATTAATTATGCAGCACACATACATATACATATACATATATATTTATAAGTACTTTATATATACACACATTACTTAACAAACATTTCCCCCTTCTATACTCTGAGCCCATTTCAAATGGGTAGTTGTGCAAAGTTATGTAACAGAAGGAGGCATGTCCCACCACATGAAGTATATATATATATATATATTAGAATTTGTCCTTACGAGATTGAATATATATTTAACAGCTAGCTGGAGAGTATCTCCAAGTCGGTATCTCTCGACTAGAGCAGTTTAACATTTTTTTTTTTGGCTCTTCTGGTTTGAAAAGTTTTGAGGAAATTAAAGTTGGCGCGTTCGTGTGGAAAAATTCAGGGCAAAGTGCGCAAAAAAAATTTGGCAAATTGTTGTAGCAAGTTAAATGCATTAACTTTTTAGCTGATGCGCCTTAATCCCATAATTAAAACGATTGCAAAATGTATTAATTATGTTTTTTCCATAAATATTGACTTGACTATTAAATGCGATTTAACGAGCGCAAAGCCAACGCAACGTATACGTTATTTTTGACCGTTATGCGCAGCCACTCAATGTAATTTAAAAATACACAATTCAGCCGCAGGGTCAGGCGTCATGATGTTGTGGTTTCGTCAACATATTCATTCATGTACATTTTTTATACATATATATTCATATCTTTTGTGCTCAGCCTGCATGCGAAAGTGAATATCGTGTAATAAAAAATCGAGCAACAGTTATGTTGGCCACATCAAAAGTATTTATTTTCTTACCAAAAGTATAATGTTGCGTTAATAATAATTGTTAAAATTGCTGATTGAAGAAATGTAATATAATAAAGTAAGTTTGTTTAACGTGAAGGGTATCTGCTAGTTAAAAACTCACAGCGGCAGTTTTATCAATGCTGCCCATAAAATATAAAACCAATTAAAAAATGGACTCGGCTTGCATAAGTGTAAAATGCCTTAATTACTTGCAGCGTAATTATGTAAGCGATAGGCAAAAGGACTACCCACAGGACGCATCACATCACATCACAAAAGGCGACGCCCAGCTGTCGAGTGGCAGTGTGTGTATGTCCGGGACGTGTGTGCTGAATGTGTGCATGTGTTTGTGCTTCTTGGCTGGGTTTGGGTTCTTGTAATGTGCGTTTGCTAAGTGCATTACACAATGCTCCAGATAACTTTATGTACACATCATTAGGTGTCTTGTCAACAGCAATCAGTGTCCTTTGTTAACAACATACGCACTAAAAGCATCCGACTCCACAAAACCATACGGCCCCCCCTCCCCCCCTCCCTTACGTCCATGGCCCAGCAGCCGTCTGATGGCAGGCAAATTGAGTTAGACGCGTTGCGAAGCCGCTTAAATTTACTGTTAATTTGGTTAGTGAATACATTAATGATGGCGAATTTGATTGTGGAAATGGGCAAAATGGGCAAAACGGGCAAATGCTGAGGTGACAAATGCCTAAGCCAATATTCGCAAAATCAGGCTTATGTATATGTATATGTATATGTATATGGAAGTACTAAGCACATAAAAGCAACCAGTTCGCCATAGAAAATGAAAGGCTTATGTTTCCTAATGTATGAAATGTGACGATAAGTAGCTGCCAAGAGGAACTCAGTCTATCTCTGCCTGTGTGCGATATTTCCCTCAGCTGCGTTAAGTACATATGTATATGTATATACATATATATAGATATGTATATATAAGTATATATATTTGCTGAAAAGACGACAAATGCATTATGCAAGAGCTTACACAATTTCTTGTGACAATTTGAGTGGTGCAGCTGCCGCAGGATTTGCCCTTGTGTATACAGTTAGTTGACATTTATTGACACATGCCTCTAACATATACATACATACACGAATGCACTCGCGACACCCCAAAATTGTGCAGCACTTAAAGATAAAGCTCTTGCAACTCAACGGCATAAATAATGGAGTGGCAAGCACTGCAAAATGTTCAAAATAGTTGTATATATACATATATATATGTATGTATGTGTATAAACATATCAGATATTGCGAAAGTTGTGTGTCAATTAACTACAGACTCAACAAGCAAGACTTCCTGAAGGACGATTTGAAGTTTAGGCGACGACTGAATAATCTTTCATCAGGGTATCGGTAATCGATATCTGTACTGTAGCAGGACTACTGTTATGTAGATACAAGGCCACTAATGATGTGGTACTAAGACTGTAAACTAACATCTGTAAACTAACATTTACTTAACATTCACATTGATGTCGATCGACTACCAACAATAAGAAGAAGAGGAAGAGTTAATCTTTGTGAACAAAGAAAAAAGAGCAGATGTGTTTTGAAAAGAGATAAATTTTAGTTCTCACTGTCACAACACATACTTGAAATGTTCATAAAATATGCGTTGAGATTTAGAAAAGACAATTTTTTAGCTGATGCGTTTTGAATAGAGTTAGATATTATTTGCAGCTGTGGCAAACAGATTTGACGGCTTACTTGCAAAACTATGAACATAAACTGAAGTGCCCTCACTTTCATTAGTGTATGTATGTGTGTGTATGTATATATGTATGTGTGTGTGTGTGTGTGTGTGTGTGCTTGCAATAACGCAAAGTTGGCACAAAACCATCAGTCCAGTTGCACAAAAACTTTTGTCAATTAAAATATGAAAAATACGCCCTGGCAGTCAGCATCAACCCAAAAGCAGCGAGTGGCAGCTTCAACTAATAAAAGTTTTTGCAGGCCAAGATGCAAAGGACACTGCAACTTATACTCTCTCTATACATACATATATATATATAGATATATATATATATATTTTTGGTATATTTGGCAAGAGCACTTGCAACTGTTGCCCGCTCTCGGAAGGTGTGGTGGAGGAAAGAGGATGTCTTAGTGGAGAGATGTCTGGGGAGCATTTGCATGCGCCCAGAAATGAGTGAAGCAAACTTTTGTAATTAATAAATTATTTATGAAGAATAAATGAAAAGGAGAAGCTGTCACACAGCGAGTGAAGCACTGGCCAACTGCAATTCACTTCATTTTAAATAATGAAAAATTACTTTGGCTCTCTTGCCCGGCGTCATAAATAAACACTCAATAGACGGTGTCCTTTCCGAAACGAAAGCAAAAGAAATGTGAAAAATAAAGAAAATCTGAAAATAATACTGTTGCCATCAAAATGAAAAAAAAAGGACTTTCCCACGCTGCAGGCTCTAATCAATGCTGCAGCTCACCGTGCAGAACGTCCATTCAAATGTCTGAGCTTTTATTTTATATTTTCTTGATTTTCTTTTATTTTTATTGTTGTTGTTGTTGTTGTGCTAATCCATGCGGAATTGTGCGACGCTCTAAGGGGCAGCTCGCTCGATTCCGATTCCGATTTCGATTCGTGACTCTTGTAGTAGTGTGGCACGCTCAAGGGCACAAATTAATAACACAAAAGAATAAAGAAAATGTGAAAATCGCTCCGAATATTTTTTTCTCGATTTTTTTTGGCTTTGGAATTGATTGAATGCGGAGGCGCGCGAGCGAAACGACACTCAATATCAATTTCAATTTTGATAATTTATAGCGCACACCAAATTGCGATTGCGGTAAATTGAACTTTGAAGTGATTGACATTGAAAATATTTGAATCAAAATCAAATCAAAATTCTTTCAAGTCTCCTATGCATATGCTCGAATATTCAATGTATTTCTATTAAGTGGAAAATGTCAAGGCAAATCATATTCAATAAAGGAATATTCCAAGGATGCAATATTTAATATAAATTTGTTGATAAATTGATGCTTTATCAATCTTAATTCTCTGCAACATTGAAAATGAAGGAGGTGAAGATGAGGCTGTGCAAAAGTAGAAGGAGGCATCTTTTTTTGATCTACCTTCAAGTCGAAATAGCCATGAGAGACTAGAGACTCCTACTTGGAATATAATTATAATTTCTTGTATATTTTCTTCGTTTCGATAAATTTCTCTATTCAAGAATGCAAATAAATATGTATAAATATACTCAAGTTGAGTCCATCCCTATTGCACTGCGTACATATTTTGATCGCAACAAGCGTCAAGCTGCAGCTTACACTTAGTTGTACTGCGCTGGTTTTAAGTAAGAATTAAAGCAAACAAAAGGATGACAGGAAGAAGAAGCAGAGTATAAACACTCTGCTGGCTTTTGTTGGCTTAAAATGGACGATTTAAGAGTTGATGGCCAGGATGGGTATGACAGCGATAAAGAAAGGAACTGCAAATGCAGTTGGCATTTTTTGAGCTCCTATGCATTTTATGCACTCAACTGATGTGAGATAAAAGATCCTGCACTAATGACGCAGTAATTGCCATTGTTTTGGCGAGCCTGTGCAAATGATACCTGAGCTATCATCATCATCATCATCCTCATCGTCGTCGTCGTCGTTGTTGGGGTAGATAAATGCTGTCGCCGCTTAACGTAGTGCATTATTGCGTTCGCAGACAATAGCAATGTCCTTAAAGTCCTTTGTAAGCGCGCAGCAGGCAGTCGGCAGCGGAAAACGAAAGTATCGCATTACGACAAGGAACAGGAACAAGACCAAGAAGAATGACTCTGACAACGAAAATTGTAACGACGATAACGGCTGTGCATGGCGACTTACCAAAAAAACCCTGCCTGCCAAAAAACCAAAGTTAAGAGATCAGAAAAAAAAACGACAGACGCATCTGTCGCATAATAGTCAAAAAGTGTTGCCAAGGCACAAAATAGACGGCAGTGCGTGAAATTAAATGTCAGCAGGACATTGAAAGCAAAACTGCCCTCGGGCATCAGCTATCGGCTGCCAGCTCTGGTTTTCTGTTTTGGCTTTGGCTCCAAAAACTTGGCAACATTTCCAGTTGCATAAAATTCACGCACAATTATTTCGCAACGACAAAAGTCATTACGACTTGTGCCAGTTTTACTTTTTGTTATTGTGGCAAACGCTACTGTTGAATTTATTTGGTTTCCGCTGAAATACAAATAAATAATATATATATAAATAAACTATATACATATATATATATATATATATATAGTTCATTTATGTATGCACTTCAAATATTGGGCAAATAAATTGAAAGCAAAACGCGGAAACCGCAGTTGAATTGCATTGCCAGATGCTTAAACAATTTACATTCCACGGCGCAAATTTACTTTAAATGTTTATTTATCAATTTAAAGTTATTTGTAAGGTTTAAACAAAAAAAGAATCGAATGCTTGAAATCTTCTTTAAATGATCAATTTAAAGTATTTGCAAGTATGTGAAAATCGGCCATTACTTAAATGAATTGCTTGAAATCGGATTTGTGTGAATTGAGTCGGAAGCATCGTATTTATGCCACTTTCGCATCTTCAATTGAAAGGTATGCTTTAAATATTTCTATCTGAAATGCATTTATTTGTCAGTTGTTGCTTTGGTTTATTATTGCTTGTCAAAATATGGCAAACTCAGGCAGCTGTTGTTCCTCAATTCGAACAATTCCCAGTTTCGGTTAACTTATGAAAACGGACAATTGATTTCCCAGCGGCAAACTTGCAACAATTTACACATACACAAATTCAAATTATATTTATCTAATTTGGAACTAAACACACAAGATGAACCCAGGCCAAAATTGCAGCAAGGACACTTAAACAAAGCTGCATTTGATTTGTATTTAGTTGCTTGTGTGATTTCCCTGGTGTGTTGCCGGCAACACAATGTGGCATAAGCTGCACTGCACTGGCATTATATAATATTTTATAGAAATTCATAATACAACATTTGACCAGCCTCTCGTTGAGGATGCCAAACTGAATTGTTATTCGATTCCGTTTCCGTTGCGTACTTCGAATTGGTTCCAAATTGAATTCGCTGTTCACATGAGCTTTGCTGCCAAATGTGCGAATAATATCGGAAAAGATTTGCAAACAATATTTTTGTTTATTTAATAATTATGTTGGCTAAATTTCGTAATTACATTCTACTGTTTGCTTCATATTTTATGTTAGCTGAAAAGAAAACACCAAAAAATAATAACTTATTTGTTGATAACCAATCGATTCACGCCAAATACTGTGAAAAGTAAACTTTCATGGTAACAAATTCTTCTAAAATTGTCCAACATGCATGCGATAATTGCCAGCTAAATGTCTGACTGTGTCTGACTGCATAATTAAACATCAGCTGTCAGGGATGGCTTTGGATCATCATTAAATAAACACAATCGATCATTTAGACAGCTTCAGCAGGATGCCGACATTAGTTGGCCATTGTTAGCACTATGCCTTTTACCTGATACACACACACACACACACACACAGAGAGAGAGAGAGAGAATGATATCCATTCAAATAAAAGCTATTGATTTGCATGGCCTTGTTTATAATACAGAGAGTACATCAATAGTACAATAGTACAAATACGCGATGCTGTTCAACTTTTGCAGCTCATCCATTTCAATTTCAATGCATTCGCATGGTGAGTTTGTGTGTTTCAAGGCCCCAGTGGGTGGGACGAGGCTGGTATTTGCCATTCATTTCATCTAAAATCCACTCGTCGACACAAATGTGCGAAGCGAACAGGTTCCTGTTTCCTGTGGGTCTTTTGGCCATGGCCAAAACAAAAAAGAAGCAAAACATGAAAACAATAAAGCAAATTACAAGGAAACGCCTCACTAAAACGAAGTACAATAGTTTGAATATGCAGTGTAAGCCCTCAGCTCAAAGCTAAGCTATTTGAACATCCTTGTAGTCTGGGATTTTCTCTCAGTTAACAAGCTTAGGCTACAGAGCATGCCAATTATGAGCCATAATTAGAGCCATATTTATTATTTCATATTTAAGCCGCATTTGTTTATTTGCCAACTATTTAAGGCTAAGCTTAAATTTTGTTTAGTCAGTGATGGACTGTGATTTGCTGCTAGCCTTGGCTAATCCTTTCCAAATGCTGTTGGCCATCCGAACGCCGTCGCCTTTACTCTCAATCTTGCTCTCGATCTTGATCTCTCCCGCTTTTTTTTTGTTTGTTATATCGATGGCACAGCGCCTGGGAAACCAGCCACGAATGGGTTCCTTGCGTTGATCCTTCGATCCATCGATGACAAGCTCCCCAAACAGCCAGTGCTTGCGTATGCGTGTAACCCGTATTAGGTCACCCTGCCGTAGGCCAATGCGAGGATCATCTGTGCAGGGTATGAATATGCTAACCCACAAACCCTGCGACCAAATGGGCAGCCAATGTCCAGTAAAGTTGCGAATGCACTTGTAAAGACGAGTTCGCTTCCGTTTAGCGGTTTTCTGGGCGAGCTGCTCGCAGGTGAGGTCATATGTTTCACAGCCCGGGCGCACAGCCCAATGAATGCCCATGCTGCGCAGCTGAGACTCACTGTTGAACACCTGGCCCAAGTTTGCATACCAGCCGAGATCGTAGGGAAACATAAAGGGTTTCAGTTTGGCAAAAGAGCGACGAGCGTTGGCCTTCTGCAGTATCCAATGCTCGACATCTGTTTGATTCTTCAGAATGCCAGACACTTGCATCAGCAGCAATTTGAGCATGCAGAGCACAATGCCAACGGCGAGGCCAAAGACAAAGATGCCCATGGAGATGCTGACGAAATGCAGACGCAGTACTTCCACCATTGGGAGCGGACGCCCCAACTGGCGTCTATAGATGAAATGAAAGCCCGCACAGCAGAGCACAACAGCGGCATGCAGATTACTTAACATATAGTAGAACAGGAAGTAGACAAAGTTGGCTTGATTTGCCCAGCCAACGCAGCAATTCATCCACGGGCAATGGTGATCCATTTTGAGGACACAACGATCACAGCGGCGACAGTGATGCGAACGTGGAGCCTTCCAACCCTCACATTTCTTGCAGTACTGCATTAGCTTGGCCTCCTGCTGGTGCACGGGCTTCCATTTACGGGGCAACAGTCCGGAACCCAGCCGCACGGCCGTCGCAAAGTTGTAGATGGCCAACAGGTTGAGCAGCACAAAGTGGCCAAAATGTGCACGGGTCAAAAATGTTAAATACGGTGGCCACCATTTCCACGTGGTCAGTGAAACAACTAATGTGATAATCAGCACGGTTATTGGTCCCCAGTGCACAAAGCGACGCAGCTCATTCGGATCGTCCTTGACTGCCATTTCCCTATTTGATATTCTGAATTTATGTTGGTAAATATACAAGTAACAAATGTGTTTTTCAAAATCAAGCAAAGACTACTTCTCTGTTTGAATTCTACACTTAAGAATCTCAAGCTAAAGATCAGCAATATATAATGATTTTCATAGTGGGTATTTTGTACTCTTATAATGACATTATAAAGCTGCTTTTCGGCTTTAATATTTTACTTGCAGTGTATTTTTGGAGCGCAGTTAAGTCTGCTATTAATCATGAGATCGAATCAAATATTCCAATTGGAATGAATTGAATTTTGAATGGATTATCATCAACATCAGCTATAACATAAATTAGCAGCGTTTTTTTTCTGTTAAGCTTTAAATTAATCAAATTTAAACGATTTATTTTTGGTAATTGTAGTTGTACAGAGAGTCAATGGTCAAACTCTAGCATTGCATATAAATTTGCCACTTAAGCCCGAAAACGAAATGAAATACAAAATAATGAATAATAGCAAATGCAAATAGTACTCGAATTGTATTGTTTTATATTGAGGGTGTTCCATTTCCGGGTATTATTGCCGGTTGTTGTTAAAAATTAATAGCAATATTCACGCGAAGAACAAAAGAGGCGCAAAACTTCAATTGAATTCTGAATGCGAGCAATAAATCGAAATGCATTTTGTTTGGCAAGTGGAATTTGGTTATAATTTATGGAGCAACATTTATAACAAAAATTGCATTTGCCATAAAAACATTCGCTAATGCAATTAAACGCTGACAACTGCAAACAATTGTTGGACATTTGAAGCTTATAAGGGATTACTTTCACACATTGATAACGAAGTTGGAAGAGTTGATTGGTTTTGTCAGCCCATCTGAAACTACGAATAGAGAGAAAGTATGAAAATCGATAAATATCGATTAGTGACAATCGAACAAAGTTTTATATATGCTCAAAGCTAGAATCGGACGACCCTATTGCTTGCCTTTTGGCAGGGTATGGTTATTAAATTAAATTAGTTGCAATGCATAAATTTCAATTAAATTTAACTTCTCGGCACAAGGAAGCAAAGAAATAAAAGATAATTTAAGACAATTGCTACCTGGCTCGGAAGCTGCCTTCCCGCTCACTTTTCTGCTCCAATGCGCAGCTTTTGCAAAGGAGTAAAGGATATATACACACACACACACACACACAAACATATGCTTCATCTAATGAGTCTATCTTTGCGCTGTGGGGATTTGTGTGACTTGTGACTCTTGTTAGCCTGCACTTTTGTTGCCGCACATGCCACACGACGCCTAACAAGCTCTGTCATTTATTTATGTGCAACATTTGAGCCTAACAAGCGAAAGTGGCAAAAGGCCAGAGGCACAAACCACATTGGACTGTCCGCATTCTCTGTGTAATGGGCATAAATAAAGATTCCACAATTGGAATTTAAAAGCATCCTGGATATCTTTATCACTGCCTCTACATGCTGAGCCTGTTAGCAATTTGTATTTTTATTTATATATTTTTTGCATTTGAAGAAACTGATTGAAATATAATTGCAATTTGAGACAGTTTTGGGGAAAGGATAACATCAATGAAAAGTTAACCAAAGCGATGCAGATCCACAAAATACTGAGGCCATCACAAGTTTATTCCCATTCCTCTAAGAACTTAAGAACTTTGAATTAAATATATTTGTTAAATTAATTATCTTAATACTTAGTTATGTTTCAGAACATGCCCTTACTTAGTAAGTCATTGAGAATAATTCGTAAGTAGTTGAAATGAATTTAACCTTTTTGCTGTGCTGATGGTAATCAACCTCTCTCTCTCTCACTCTTCATCGCCATCTCTCTCTTGGATTTCATAAGTTCAGAAACTGAAATGCAGACCAATTGATGTCATAATATTCTCTGACGTTTTCATTTTCCTTTTATGTTTCAAGTGGTTTACTCTTGAGTTTTTCATTTTGCCTTACTGAATAATGAGCGCAGCTTATGAAAACAGTAAACGGATTTGGTAGTGCAGCTACTATATATAAATAAATATATATAAATATATATATATATATATGTTATATATGTCTAGCGTAGACCCCACATTTCTTAAGTTAATTTGAAAATTAAATTCCCAACATTAAAACGCATAAGTGACACTTAAGCTTGTATGTGCCGGAGCTTTGCAGCAGCCTCACTCACTCACTCACTCGCTGTCTCTCTCTCTCTCTCTCTGTTTATATATCTCACTCTCTCTGCTACACTTTGTATGACTAAAGCGCGCTGTTTGTTTTTCTTATCAAAATGCCTGCGGCAGAGTGCTAGCAAACACACACACACACACATAGAAAGAGAGAGTAGGGAGTTTGGGGATAGCTCTGGTGCACATATCCCTTAAGACAAACAACGCACAGAAAACGAGCTCTTGCTGACGAGGCAGCCAGGCAGCCCGGCTGTTAGCAAGGAGTGGAGGAGTGGAGGAGGGAATGCCGGGCTGGCCGAGTGCACGCTTAAGAGTCAAGAGTGCAGAAAAATGCATAGCATACAAAGCGGCACAGCGAAGGATGCGAAAAAGTAGACGCTGCAGGGGCAAAGAGGCGCGCTGCGGCTGAGACAGCCAAAGACGCTGCCAAGGCAAACAAGAAACAGCCGAGGAGGGGCAGATCCGCCAGCGGAAGGCATATAAATTGCGTTGTGAATGGGGCTGCTGGTTTGTGGAGGGGGAGTGGAGGGGCGGCGAGGATTGTAAACGTTTTTGGTGTTTGACATACGACGTGCATTAGCAGCAAAGTCAAGGATTAGCGCCACTTGTCCTGAGAGCAAGTCGGCCTCGAGGCAACCTCAAACTGAGTAACTGAAATTTAAGAAACAGCCGCAGTTAATCCATTAAATTCAACTGTGAACCAATTTGCAAGCGATGCTACAAACAGAACTGAGCAATGCAAACAATTCAATTTAAATGGGGAACAGATAGAGACAGACACACACACACACAGAGAGAGAGAGAGAGAGAGAGAGAGGAGAGAGAGAGAGAGAGAGAGAGGAAAAAATGCATTAAAGAACGCTCTTTAAAGTATTGAACAGCACGTCAGAAATGAGAAACGTACAACGAGGGGGAAAAAAATAGCTGAAAGGAGAACGCAAAAAGAAAAGCAGCAAAATAGACAGCAAAAATATGTAGAGATGTGAAAAGCGGAAAACGGAAGGACGTCAAGGAAATGCCAAAGCTATCGCAAACGCGTTTCGCAATTTTTGAAGGATGTGTTAAGTCAAAAAATATGCAAATTCTAGGCACACACAGACAGACGCACAGCAAGGCAGGCAGGCAGGCAGGCCTGGTAGAGTTAATACGCCAAAAAGGTACAGCCAGCCACTATATAGTATAGCTATTCTCCATTTGTAATGGTGTGCGAGTGTGCGAGTGTGCGTGTGTGCGAGTGTGCGTGTGTGCGAGTATGCGACTGTGTGTGTGGGTGTGTGTTACGTATGTACGTGTTATGCATACGAAAGTAGTGAAAATATCATCAATGGCAAAATATGAATATCTAAAAAGCATAACACAAATGGAGCAAAAAATGAAGCCACTGTCTCTGTAAAACCCAGCCACGCCTCACCCACTCTACCACCGCCCCCTAACACAAGTTCTCTATATATGTGTGCGAGTGTGTGTGTGTGTGTGAAACTAGCGCAGATGTCGATTTGAAGTTTACGCATTTGACTCTTGAACTCAAGGGCTCACTTTGATAGAAAACAAGAGCAGCTACACAAATACTCTTGATTTTTTTGGGTACTTCTCGAATATTCATAAAAGTTGCAAGAATAGCTGACTATATATGTATATACTATATAGAGTTACTATTGCTAGAAAATACACACTTTTACATTATCTTAGCTCTTTGAAATGTCAAATCAGATGGGCTTTGACAAAAGAAATTCAAATTTCGAGGTGTCTGAGACATATTTTGAACCCTTCTTTAAGACTATATTCAAACTCGATTCTAAGTTGAAAATCATATTGAAATTGAAGCATTTAAAAAGTATAGCTTGGCAATGATGAAAACTTTTCACAGTCCTTACCTTGTAAAAGTGATCAGTTTTTTAAGAACCAGCATTTTTCTAGCTCGAAATGAATGTTCGAATTGTGTCTTCCCAAAGCGTATCTAGGGACAATTTATAGTTATCACAGCTGTCGCTTTGCCAAAGCTGAGATGATTTTGATTAATAGCACAATTATTTGTCCACATTTTTGTTTTTTGCCCAAATAAATCATTTGTTGATCAATTTCACTAAGATTTTAAGCAATATATTCCAAAAACAGGAGCAAAGCTTTCCCACAGCAGATATATGATAATAGTAATAATACAAATTTGTATGGATTCTGGATAATCACAACCCACTCCTGAAATTACAAGTACTATAAATTCAAACCAAAAAGCAAATAAATTCCAATAACAGCACAAAACTGACAAACATCATGGAATGGAATTCTTAATCGAATATAAAATATAAAATAAATTATTTCGGATTATTGGTGATTTAGTGTAGAGCATTTAACAAACACTTAAAAGCAAATAATCATTCCCATTTGTGTTAATTAAATTAAATAAAATAAATCCAACGGCTGCCCCAAAAAGTATGCTATGCATTTTGTTGGAAATTATATTTATGCACAAGTGAAATTCAAAGTGGATTATAAATAGCTCTTTAGTTCCAGCTCATGGAACAATTAATATATATAAAATACACTTGCTGTCCAGCTGCAACTTGCAGCGAAACGTGCCATCGAATGTTAAAGTATTTGCTTGCAGCAATTGTTGCAGCAACGAATGAGTTGTGGCTGTGCTTCCATAACTTCTCAATGAATGGATTTACAACCAAACAGAAACTCACGCACTAATCTGTAATTTCATGCTTGAAGTGCTTTGCAGTTGCTTCTTTTGTATCTAATCCTTAGACTCGATTGTTGTCCAATATTTATGGACACTGAGCTCCATTATAAATGCGAAAAGTGTGGAACGATTTATTTGTACTCGTTCTGGAATTGTACTGAAATTGATTTCGCAACAAAACCATTCGATAAATTTATGCATATATTTTTATTTTAGTATATGAATTTAATTGTTGAAGTGTTTGCTGCTCAGTAGACATAAATTTGCGCAGCGAGTGCTGTAAATAACAGTTGAAGCAGCAGCAGCAGCAGCAGCAGTAGCAGTAGCAGCAGCTCGCACATAAATCTTTGGTCGCAACGATGGACAGTGTTAAAAGAATGCAGGCTATGCAAAAATACACAGATACACACACACACAGCCACACACACACACACACACAGAGTGCGACACAAAACTAAAACATTCACAATTCACAACTCACGCTTTTGCTGCTGCTTTCGCCACGGTGTCCTTGTCCTCAGTCAGCCCATAACCTCAGCCTCCAACCAGCCCCTGCCCTTGCCACCACCTATCCTTGGCCCTTGCTCCATCCTGCCCCATCTGAGCCACTTGAATTACGTACGCCACAAGTGAAGTAATGAGGAAGTTCCACAGCGCAAAATGGCAACAAAAAAGCAAAAAGCGAAAAGCAAAAGCAACAACTGCGTAAACGACGCCACCGAGCAGCAAACGGAAATAAATATTAAAGCTTAAGGCTGTATATATATATATTATACACACATACATATATACATACATATATATATATATATATTATATATGCCACTATACTATATAATTTTCAAAAGTCCAACTAATAAATAAACGTTTCCTGCCCGCATTTTAAGCGAGTGCAAAACGAACCAATTGTTACCATCCACAGTCCACATTCCACAGTCCACAACTGGGTGACTGATAAACGATGCTAAGTAAATAAAAAATGCTGCGCAATTTATGTGGTCTCAAAAGTTTTATTATGCCAACAGTCCAACATCAATAAAACCCAGTAAAAATGCTCAACTCGAGAGTGCTCAACTGGGAGTTACCCCCAAATGCCCAGCTATTAAATATATTGTACTTTTCTTATCAATATGAAACTCTGTGTTTCTTAACCGATCTTAATAAAAACTTTAGAGTTTATCAATTATACATATTTGTGTGCAAAATACATATATCAATTGGAACTACATCTTCACAATTGTGTCTCATTTACAGATGCTTCCCTCTGCCTGTTGCATACTCTCGCCCAACTTCATTATACAATATTTTCTACAGGGTATTTCATATAATAAGACAAATTTATAAAGTAAGTAAGGCAGAGGAAAAAAGACATAGCACGCAATTGATGTATTTGCCCAATAACATGACAAAGTTGATAGAAAAACACTTTAATAGACTTCCTTTGAGTAATTTGGCGAGGGCAATGGGAAACAGCGAAATGCGCAAAGAAAGGAAATATACAAAATAAAAATAAAACATGAAACTTTAAGCAAACTTTCTGTGAGAGCATTAACTGATGAAATCGAGCAACGCAAAGAGAAAAAACTCTTCAATTCTTAGCCCGAATTTCAAGCCAATGGCTTTTAGTTTGTTGCCAAATTTAAGGATCTTAAACATACCCATCGATTTTGAAAGTTGCTGCGGAAACTTCAGCATACTTGAGTCATGTTTATTTAGAGCTGTGTAATAATAAGATGATGGACTATAAAGTCAATTATAATTGAGCTATTGCCATACAAGGCAGTTTTATGGACCTTTTATGACAGGTTGAAGTATGGCATTGTTTCATCCTGGTTCTGGCTTGTTCTGGGTGTTCAGGTTGCTTTTGTTCCGTTTGGCATTCGTATGAGTTGAATTATTGAAATTGACTAGCAGCACTCACTCAGCACAACATTCACATCCACATCCACATCCACATCCACTCACATGTGTTGGGTATGGGAGAGCACAGGATATGAGAGAATAACGAATAACAAAAAAACATTTCGAATTGAGTTTACTTCCATTTGTCTGCAGGACTGTGCGTGTGTGTGTCAAGGTGTGTCTGTGTGAGTATTTGTGTTGCATGCAGCATTTGAGATACCATGCCAAATGAACTCCAAGTCAAACTAGTTAAGTGCGGCTGGCGGTGCAACTAGAGGCTTCCTTGTAATCCGAGCCAATGGAATGGGAAATGGGAAACTCGTTCAAATTGCTTAAGGCCAAATTGAAGCCACAACGACCCGAAGGCGTTGACTTAAATGCAAAAAATAGAAATAAAAGAAAAAACGTTAACAGCGCAGACATTTGCGAACTGCTAACTGCTGACTGCTGAGACAAGCCAACAACAACTATGTGGCATGACAGACGCACACCGAGCAAAAATAATTTTGTAAAAATAAGATTTTGCTACTAAATTATATAAACTTTTGTGACAGTCAAAACTAACTAACTATCTTCCTTTCAGAACGATTTACCTTCAACGATCAATCAACGAATTTTCCGTTTGGCAAAATCTATATGTTTTTTGTGCAGTGTATGCATATTGGCAAACAAAATGTTGTGAGCATATCAAGGGCAATATCCATGAGCTCAGGCACCTACCTATCCCTCACTCTGCCTCTCTCCCTAACTCCACATGCTGCCGGCTTACACACCCTCACCCCTCTCTCCATTCCACAACAGCCCCTACAAATCCACCCTATTGTCGGCAAACATTGTCGTCGTCATCTTTCCCAGTGCTTAAGGGCTGCATAAAAGCATTTATTATTAGATTTGATTCAATTTTCTATTCACTTACGTTATGAAAATGTGACGATAGTCTCAACCACCCACACAGACAGACAGTGCCACGCTGTTATTGTCTGTGTGTATTGCACTTAATTCAAACGGTAAATAAAAATCAATGAATTGCTCCGTGCCGGCAAGGCAAACCAGCAAAACAGCAGCAATCGCATTATTTTATTTGCATAAAAGTCAATTCGGTTTCCCGTTTTTTTTTTTGGTGCAATAAAACTGTTTCAATATTAAAAGTTGCATAACGAACGAGGCAGGTCACAGATTTATAGCGCACACTGTGTGCAACCATTTATATGGATGTATACATACATGTACATACATGCATATGTATATTTATGCTGGTATGTTCCTGTTTGGGAATCAGTTTTGGCTTCAGTTTTTGGTTCAGTTAGTGACGCCGCTGTGGCGCACGCCCACTAAACAGCAAAGTTTTCTAGCCAACACACACACATACACATGCACCACACACACACATACGCATACATACACATACATACACACAACCAGCTACACAAACATTGACAGCGAAAAAAGCTAAGGGCGACATCCATAAACTGTAATCAAAAGCTATTATATCTGCTTGGCGCTGCTTCCAAACGGACACAAGCCAACCTCCAACCCCCCCCCCCCCCCCCGCACACACACACATACACACACATAGGCACACACACTCACACATACGCACACACATACTCGCAACACAGTCTGTGTTTTTTGGCAACATTTTTTTCTCTCAGCGAGATAAATTCAGTAAATTCAATGGAAATTGTTTGCCAAAAATCACAAGTTTGCCAGATTTTCGTTTTACCACTTATTATACCCTATATCAAAGCCATTATAATTTGTTAAAGTGCGTAATAAAGCGACTCGAGTATGTGTTGTGTATTGATTTGTTGCTAAATGGAGCAGTCTTGGCCACAGCAAACATGCTTTAATAGCAGCTAAATTAAGCAGCAAATAAATGTGACAAATGTGCAAATCGATGGCAAAAATAACCAAAAAATGTATATTATAAATCTTAAGCAACATAACATGCATCATTGTAGATCCAAAGATATCGCTTATAATTTCAGATGTCAGAAAAATATCTGGAACAGTTTAATGTTGAATTTATGTATGATTTTTAATTGTCTTTTGTCGGTATGCATTAGTTTCTTGAGAATGTTTCACAACAAACATAAAAATGTAATTTCATTTGAATATTGTTATTGCAGTTGTCTTCACATACATGTATACATGTATATCATCTATCCTGTGTGTAAATTGCAATATATTTGCTTAAGATTCTTAAGATTCCGTGTCAACAGCTAGTTTAATAATTCATTGACAAATGCTGAGACTAAATTTAATTTGTGGCCAGGACATTTGACTATTTGAAGCGTTATTAATATCGAATTTTTGGCGAACGGAGACCTACGTGCATATGTCTATGCATATTAAGCCATAAATATTAGGCAACCAGACAGGAGGAAGGGGCGTGGCAATAAAGAAACATATGCTAAATGGAGTGAATTCTTAGATGAGCTATGTGAGCGGCAGCTCTGGAGTGTGTGTGTGCGAGAGAGAGAGAGAGAGAGTGTGTGTCTTGAACATTTGCCAAAAATTACAGTTATTACTGCAGACAGTCGTCCTGCAATGTCCTCGTACACGTCTTCGTCCTTCTTAGAGCCCCGCTACCCCCCTTCGAAGACGCATTGGAAATTTAATTCAATTGTCAGGCGGGCGCAAGCACATAAATTCTGCACTTTATTGCATCCGCAGTACTGAAATGTTCACGTATATCCTGGCCAGGACTATTAAGGGGGAGTTTTTGGGTAGCGGGGCTGTAGAGTGACACTGCAATTTTAATGAGGCAACACAAATTTGTTTTATTAGTGTGATTTCAGGCAACGGGGTGTGTGGTGTGTGCAACGCCCCGCCCCATATCAATGTGTATTGCTGCAAGCTGAATGCCACCGGAAGCGAGATGCGTTTAATGACATCCAGCAGCCATGTTTGTTCCTGCTGCTTTTTTCGCCTAGAGCTTAACTTTTCTTTACTTAACTTTACTCAGCTTGCAGCTGGCATTGAGTTAATTTGTGATACGCTCTAATACAACAAGACTGGCTACTGTGTGCTCTGTGTGTCCTGTGTGTCCTGTGTCCTTAGTGTCCCCTATCGCAGCATTTCAAAGGGCTTAAAGTGAGGCGCTTAGTCTAAGTCGCCAGTAAAGCGACGACGAAGCGAAATATCATTGTGCCGCAGCACAATGCTCCTCAGCAATTAGACTTAAATGCAAAAGGTCCTTGCCGGACCTGCCTCAGACAATCAAGCAACCAGCACCAAAACAAAACCAACAAAAATAGCAGAAAAATAGAAAAAAATATGAGAAACTCGCCAACTGCGCGTCGCCGTTTAATTGAAAATGAAAACAAGCGTATAATAAAAAACTAGCCGCCAGCGAAAAACATCAGCTCTCGCAGGAATTGTACATAGATTCAAATTGCAAAACTCGGCATACCCTATAAATTTGAGGGGACTAGCCAAATCACAGCCAAAGCCGACGTTGCAAATTGATTTTAATTGATTTGTGCCAAAAAATTCAAGGAAATTCTAAAAAGGACATCTGACTTCGAGCACGATTTGTTGGGCCACATGAAATGACTTACACTGTGCAAAACTACCCTTAACACAATGCTGCATATTTATAACAACTATAATCTAAGCGCCTACATAAAAACCCTATAAAGCTATTCAAGTCCACAAAATGCCGATTATGCTTAGCAATTTTATGATAATCGGGAAAGTTGTGAACGTGTTTTAGTGCCGAGTCATAATAATATTTATTTGGCACACTCAAAGGTAAGCTGAAGGCAGCACATCATTTCGTAGCTGTAATAAAAGGAAATAACTTAGGCAAGCCGAAGTTTAAATACCCTTCAAAAGAGATGGATTTTTCCATTTATGCAGAAAGTCATCAACATTTATCTACTTTGTCATATAGATTGCTCAGTTTAACTGCTGTCTGTGCTGCAAGGGTATTCAATCTTCGGTTTGCCTTGAATTGTCGCTCTTATTTTGTTTGCTTGTTGTTGTTGTGCTTTTTTCATCATTTTTGCATTTATGTGCCACATTCAGACAGTGCTCAACTCAACCAGTTTACGCGTTTCTTTTAACCAAACAAATGCAGGTCAGTTGGCAATTGGGTCACAATAAGTGCCAGCAATAAATGACGGCAATCAACAAAGCCTATATACTATATACAAATATATATATATATATGCATATGTATATATACATATCTTTGGCTATTTTTAAAATGTTAATTATGCTGTCAAAAATCAAATAAATTAGCTTAATTTGAATGCAGACTTCAAACAGTCGCTGAACTTACTCACTTCTCAGTTTGCTGCTTCTCTCTTGCCGCTCTCTGAACTTATTCATTTCGCTTCTCTCTTATCTTATCTCTTATCTGATTCGGCATTTGCTTTTCACACGTCTCAAATTCTCAAGTGTCCGTGGCTGCTTCAGGAATCTTCCATAATGAACACTTGACTACTTTGGCCACTTTAGCAGCCAAGCATGCCAAATCTCAAATAGCCAAAAGTTCGCAGCATCTTTTTACTACTTATCATAACTTGGCAGAAAACCCAACCAATTTCTGTGCGGAATGCTCTGCTCTGCACTTGTTTTGCTTCTTAATTGATTTGGCAAAAAATCACATTGGAATTTTATTTGGATTTGCAAATTTGTTTTTCATTTATTTTACAATTTAAAATAACATTTTTTATTACGCAAATAACTGCTCAATGAGAAAAAATCTTGTCAAACGTGCCAATTTTTTGTTTAAATTAATACTATTTATAGTTGATATTGATACAAAGTAAAAAACGCAATTCAGACACGAAATTCATATGGAAATCAGCCAGAAACTGAGCCCCACTCAGTGTAGCACTTTTTCAAGCATCGACTGCAGCGCATAAATTGAGGAAATGACTTTAAATAATTGATTTAATCTGATGTAAGCTGTTTCAAAATAAAATTAGGCAAGCTGCGCTCAAAAGCAATTGCAGCCGGGTGGAGCCGGGTAGAGGAAAAGAGACAAAATGTTGCAGAGTTTGAGTTGTAAGCTGCTTAGCAGTTTCTCTATTGCCCTGCCTAACTTTTAGCGTTTCGATGCCTTACAACACACTCACACACACACACACGCACACACAGACACACAGAGCTTATTGGAGCGCTCAGTCTAGCCAACCCTGGTCTGACTCCGAGCATTACCTTGTGTGATATCCACATACATATCTTACTTAACGTGCCTGCAAGACTTTTTTCATTAGGATAAGTCTATTTTATGCCAGAAACACACACATAAAAACACAGTTGGAACTTGGTGTGTGTTCCATTTCTTTTTTTTTTTTTTTCTTTCGTTTTGCCCAAAAAATGTTTATTTGGTTTCTTATGTTATTTATTTTATGGCACCTTTTGCCATACCTTATTTTTTTTTCTTCAGCTGCTATTTATTTTCGTCGACGCGTTCTCGTCTGCTGGATGTGGTCCTTGGCTTGACTTTGGCCTCATCGATATAACAATATCCTTTTGATGTCATTTCCGCTTATGGCTTATTTTCAAAATGGCAGGTGTAAAGGTAATCGTTGATTGTAAGTGCCTGCCAAGCCAAGTCAGCCAGGATTTTACAAGAGTGTGCGCCATGTGTGGGTGTGTGTGTGTGTTATCCACGTGTGTGTGAGTCTATTTATTTAGCTTTTATGTCAATTCTCAATTATATTTCAATCAATTTTATTACATCACCTAATGCCCAAAGAAGATTACTTTCTGTCATAAATAAGTTATAAATTTAATTGGAAAAGCTTTTTGCCCAAAACATCCACCCAAATCGCCCAGAAGAGGACCAACCTGGGCATTGTTTAAGGATCTGGGCATGTCTATCTGCCGCTCGCACTCTGTTCATTTCCTGTTGGTTAATTAGTTACTTAATAATTTGCATTCTGACTGACATGGAGAGTGTGTGGCAGGCTCAAAAGTGACAGGCTGCACAGCACAACAATGCCAACCATTTTAGTGGGGACATTGTCCCTCAACTGATTTCTATTGATAGCGCAAACAATGCCAATCATGTTGAGCAGCATTCAGCTTAATTTCCACCAGGAATTTACCAAAATTCACAATTGCGTCAATTTGACTAAGCCGACAAAACACGCGGCGAGTGTTTGGCTAGATTACGCATACGCACCATTACACACCCGCACACACACACACACACACATCGAAGCGCCAAAGTGCGACACTTTTGTAATTATAATAAAGTAAACCGAACTGCCTGTACTCTATATAAATACATATATATATATATATATACACTGTCAGCTGCATTCGGTAAGAAATTGTAATTAAGAATTGTTAATTAGCATATAAATTGCGGCACCTTCGGCAACTGCGGATGTTCCTCTAAATGGCTTTAACACCAGAAAGCCGATTAAAATAATGAAACGACCTGCGATTGCTCTGCGATTAGCTTGAGTCGCAATCAGCAGCTGTGAATAAATTATATATACATTAATTAATCATATTAAGCATTAAATGCTTATCTAAAAATAGGCATTTTTACTAAATTTAATATATTTATATATGAATGGATCTGTTATATTATTCTAGCATTTTTATAGCTGCCTGGATGTTAAGCACTTCTCGAGTGCTTCTCACTTTTTTTTCGTCATCTTTCAGATGTTACACTGAATTCATAACTGCAGTTTCCATAAGAAAACAGTTTAAAAAGGAGCTGCTTTAGTTGCTTCTTAGATTTAATGGGCTATCTAGGGTTAAGAGCTGTCTGTGTAGGCGTTAAATATAAAAACACATGTTGTAAGCAAGCACACTTTTTCGCCCAGCTGCGCCACGTTGCCAAGGTGCTGATTGCAATTACTTGTATGCGACGACAACAGGATTGGGTTGGGTTGGGTTGGGTTGGGATTTCTGAATGTGAGAATGAGTATGAGAATGAGTGGGATGCTCTAGCAAGTATTTATTCGAGCATCCGGAAGTAGGCCGACCACATCAGCTGCTGCGGTGAATGAGTATGCACACACACACACTGGCACACACACACACACATGTGCATATGTGGTAATAGCACCTCTGTATTGGCCACCCTCCAGGCTTGCCAATTGAGCCAGAGAACGCCCATTAGCAAGGCAAAAAGCAACAGGCAATAATGCCAAGGCTGTGCGGTTATCGAGGTCTGCGGGGGGCGAGGGTCGCGGTAAAATTGCGTGACTGTGCAACTGTAGCCTTGGATATATATACATATATACATATATATATATATATATATACATATCTATATGTATATTATAATAAAAGTAATTAACAAGTGTTTGCTCTGCATGATGCGGAATTTCAGGCGTGGATAAGCAGCAACCTGTATGCCATGTGTCAGAGGTTGAATGGAGTTGAGTTGCGAGACAGGACAGCAATGGCACACGCACCTGAGCACACACACACACACGCACACACACACTCGCATCGAATCTAATAAAAAAGTGAAAGAATCAGCAGCAGGGCATACTTGAAAATCTCTCGACAAATACTTTTGACAGCTCTCCGGATATTTGATGCTACGAAACAAAACGTAAATTGAAAAGTTTTACACTTAATACGCACACATCGATATGCACAAGTGTGTGTGGGTGTGTGTGTGTGTGTGAGTGTTGAAATCAATTTGTGTGCATTTACTGAAAATTGAATTTCCAATAAGTATCGACGCGTGCACACATGTTGCTCACATGATTGAGTTTAACACAGTGTGTGTGTGTGTGTGTGTGTTACTTTTTTTGCTATTGTTGCTATTGCTATTTCCGTTTCCGTTGGCAGTGCTTTTACACGTGGCAAATGCTAAAATTGATTGTTCAGATTGCTCGCACCCAAATTTGCATGCCCATTAAAGCTGACAATCGCTTGAGTGGCCCGAGCAGGGGGTTAACTGCGGATGCTGGGGCGCGGCGGGGGCAACTAATTGAGCTGCAACACCGAAACACCGAAACACTCAAAACAAAGTGTTTTGCAGTAGAAATTTTCGGTGTAGAAATTCAATTCGATTGCCAATAAAGCAAACAAATTGTGTACAAGTGTCAAGGGAGGCGATGAATTAATTGCTTGTCATAAAAACAATGATTCTATATTTATATTTTTCAGCAAGAAAGCGAGTTCGATTAAAGATTGGATTGGCTTACTATGATATATAACTCTCATGGGAGCACAATAGCTCGTTAGCTGAGTTCTTGTATGAAAAACTTTGCATTTGGAAACAAAATTATCAATATCAGCAGTGTATTTGGAATTGATATTTATGGGTTTGAAAAACGAATTACAATTAAAAATATTAACAGATATTTACAAGTATAAATATTACTAAATTTAGGCATTGATTGATTCTTCTTAAGTTTGAATGTTGTACTCATCTAGGGGCCAAGTCTGCTTGTACAAATAAATAATCCGTTCATTTACAGCCATTTACAGACCAGCTACATTTTGTTTGTGTTTTTCTTCAATAACTTTTTATATTTTGTTTTTATAATTAACATTTTTTGACTATTTAAAATTTCAAATTGATTCAATCAATCAGTATACTACCCATGTGATAAGACAAATCTGTTCGGAATATCGTCAGATTAGTTGCAAAACTGAATTACTACTTCGCTGTAAACAGAAAGAGAGTCAAAGCATACAAGAAACTTCAGATCTGGTTGTTTTTTAAACTATTTAATTAACAACTTTATTCGTGACCGGAACAAAAAGTGGAACAAAAGCTTGCTCGAATATCTAACTCAGACGCTCCGATAGGGAAACTATCGATATTTACATTAATGAGTAAGACTTATGTAAAGTAGCGATAAAGTGACGAAATTAACAGCTGATCATTCAATATTTACACCAATATCGACGAGAACAAAAATAAATATTGGGCTAACTGAAATAGAGAAGAAGATTATGAAAAGCAGCCAACTTCATGTCATGGTTCGGCGCACAGATAAATACTACATGCAAAACGGAAAACACAATTTGCGCTACAGGCTTAGCAGAAAATTCTACTCTAAAATTTCTCAGAGAGGCATGCATCAAAAATTATCCACTTACAACATTTTTGGGCAAACCGAAAGTCTGCTTAAATTGATTGCAATAACAAGATAATGCCCCCTTCCCCCCAACACCCCACTCTCTTTGCTGTACAGGGTATTAAAGAGCAACGTTCTGCTGTTACTGTTGTTGTTGTTGTTACTTTTCGCAGCAGCCACAACGAATAAACTTGAAAAACGGTTACTAGGTCAGTAACACCGACAGTTAGTACTTTGCAGACGCTCTCTTCCTCTCAGAGTTACTCTCGCTCGCTTTTTGCTCTCACTCTCGCTCTCTCTCTTTGTTTGCTTTGCATTTGTGAGTGTGCCGCCCTTTTTAGTACATTGAGAGATTTTGTAGCTTTGTCGCCGGAGATGAGTCGCTGGCTGGGCCGACTCGTGGATGCTGCCGACAACAGCCGCCAGTCAGTTGACAGTCGTGCGCGCGTCGAACAGGACGATAACGGCGGATGGCAGCGGAAGCGTGTTATCAAACACACCAAAGTTGAGAAACAACAAAAGATACAACAAAAATAAAGAGCGCACAACGAACGCTGTGGACGAGTGCCGAGTGCCGTATAATCCCTCGACACACAAAATATATATAAGAAAAAAAAATAAATAAAAAAATCGGAGTGATAAAAAGTGCGTTGACTGTGTGTCTGTTTTTTGGTGCTCGCTTCCTCCGCTCCGGCTCGGCATTACGTGATAATAAAGAAAGCAGCAATAATTTGGCTGCTTTTCCTGCTTTTCTTTCTGTTTGCCAGCAACTTATGCAAATGTAAAAGTCGCCCAAGCGCCAATTTGGCCAAATCATTTTGCGAGCGTTGCCAAAGCCGGCAAATGCGGCTTTACAATTTATAAATGTGTGACTAACAAGACCACCACCAACAACAACAACAACTATTATAACAATAACAATAACAACAACAACAACAAATACTAACGACTAAAAAGTAAAGATAAATTGCTGTTAAATATTTGTAAGTCTTACAAAAAGCGTCTGCTGCGAAATTTCTTCAGATCTGATGAGCTGTAATATTAGAAGCAGAATTTGTGCTCATTACTTTGCGTATTCGTTTTGTGTTTACTTAAAGTAAAGAAGAAGAAGAGAGTAACGGAAACGGAGCTTAACAAAAAAACCTAATTTAAATTTGAAAAACAAGAGCAAATTTACTAATGTTTCTGTGCATGTTTTTTGTTTAACCAAATCTGTGTTTCCAATCCGATCTGAATGAAATTTGTACAGCTAATCAATTATTTGACAGGATATACCATATATTATCGAGTTAACATATAAACATGACTAGATCGTCTTGGCCGATCTTGATGCCGATCAAGAGTAAGACATACTCTATGGAGAGCTGTTTGATTTCGATACTTTCGAAAAACTTGATCAAAATCTCAAAGCAAATTTTCTAGTTGTTAAAATGCTTTTCCAGTTTCGCCAGAAATATCATAATTAAATAATTGAAAAACTCAATGAAAATTTGGGGCAAATAGAAAATGTGCGAAAATTATAATTCGTATATTTGCACAAATAAAATTGTCAACAGGCGGAAAGGAAGTGGTTTCTAAACATAGAATAAATACCAATTCTAATTCGAATTCCACATTCACATTTTTTCGGTCAACCAGCAAAGAAATCGATAAAAAATTGTTTTGTAACTAAAACGCAAAAAGTTCATTTTTGTTCCACATCAAACTCAAATTATTTACAAATTTTCTTTTATAAATTCAGCAAATTGTTGCAGGAAAAAAGCTAGGCAGGACATACGCATACTAAGCACCTCATTAAAATGCTAATGAGCTGGTTTACATATCGCCAACATTTACGGCCTCATCAGTTGTGTTTACGTTTTCGCTTTTAACTTGTTTTTGTATTATTTTTTTTTTGTTGTGTTTTTGCCAGCAGGTGGAGCAGAAAAATATATTCATTTTTATTTGGGCATCTCAACGGCAGTTGATGGCTATCATTGTGGGTGCAATTGGACAATGGGTGTTGGGAGTGGAAGTGGAAGTGAAGTATTTGGGGCACAAGACAAAGGTCTACTTAAATGTGGCAAGTGGCGAATGAATGGCGGGCAAAGTCAAAGTTGGGTTTTTAAAGTCTAAAGAGTAAAAAGTAATTAGCAAGCAGAGCTACAAAATAATTATTTAATTAACAAAAGTGGACGCTGTGCGGCAAGTATGCAGATACTGCCCCCATCCCCCCACCCCCTCCCCATCTCTTTTGTATGCCAGCTTTAGTCCTGTCTAACATCCTTGGAATTCTTCTACTCTAAATGTTCATTCATTCGTTTCATTTATCTAACAGTTTGTTGTTTTTGTTGCTTTTGTTGCTATTTCCTTTTTTTTTTTTGGTTTATTTTGTTCTTGTTTATGCTTATAAATAGGCATCCGGAACCCAGAGTGACTTGCAACTTTAGGCCTCTAATTTAAATTTAATTAAGTAAGCTTAGCATCAGAACTCAGTGCGGACACTCCACGCCGGCATTAGTTTTGCAGTCATTATAATGAATAAAGTTCCGAGTGCCTCAAATGGTTGCGACTGCGGCTGCGGCTGCGGCCAAACTTATGAATATTAAGCGTCCTCTGTTAATCTATTTTCCAAATGCCTCTCGCACTGGCTCGAGCTGATGAGTTGGCCAATTTAAGGACACTCATCGCCGCTGGCGCACTCAAGGAGTTAAGCGCAGCGCTCCAGCTTAATATTCGTCTAATGATTAAATGAGCGTCTAATATTCATGGCGCATCTTATGCCATGATTAACTCTTGTCTTTGACGAATATTTTCTGCTCAGCACTTAATTGAATATCATTCCCCAAACTATGCATAAATTCCTTTGAGTGCTAATAAAGTTGTGTTGCAATTACGCACAGGTTTTCCGAGCTGCACAAGAAAACACAGAATGCGGCTGCAACTGGGATTAGGAGAGATATCTACGACAGTTGAGCTGGGCAGAGGAACCAGCTCACAGCTCACCTGGCAGAGAATGGAAAGATAAGAGCTTACTCGAGCAGAAAATACTCATTATGATTAGAGGGAGATCAAACACAGTTTCACAGAAATCTCTGTTAAGCTCGATATACGAACATTTTAAGATATTATGCAGAAAGACTCTGAAAGTTTTAGGTCGCAGAGAATTTTCCTATAGCTGAAAAGCTATGTGATAAAATATCGAAATAAAATTTGATAGTTTTTCTTGACAGATACTGTAGGCTAAGAATTAGAGTAGGAATTGTCAAAGCAACTCATATGAATGTAGATAATCTAGTGTCCTTCGGCAACATGTTAACAACTCGAAGGTCATAGAAACCCACATCAACCCGACAAGGATTTTTGCATTAGTGAAAGAATTAGAGTTGATAATAAAAACCAGCAGATTATTGAATATAAGCCAAGTATGTATAATATCTTCAAATTGAGTGGGTAGCTTTAAAGTCCTTTGTCCGTCGTAACTTCAAGTATCTGATGCCAGTTATAAACCAAGTTAGCTCGAGCATTTATGCATATATTTAATATATGAAATAAGAAGATTTCGTAAGCACAAAAAGGACCTTCAACCAACCTTTTTTGCCTTGTGGCCAAAATAAGCGGCTTAACACACAATTTAAACAAAAATTTTAAAGCAACAAAAAAGAGGCTCAACAAAAAAAGTAGCAAACACACACTGACTGCAAAAAGTTTTGTATCAAACACTGGGCAACAAAATGACACCCAAAAAAGCGCAGGAATCAAATGTGTATAAAAAGCCGATTTAAGCAGTTGGTCAGCGAAAACTATACGTTAAATAATTAAGAAGCAAAAACAAATGACACTTAAAAAAATATAAGCGCAAAATCAGCACAATACATTCAGCGAACCGAAAGGATAACGACAGGACGAAAAAAACGAAAATAGGTGGATGGAGTGAAGGAGATGCGGCAACAATAAGGGCACAAGTTGCACGCACACTGTGTGCAACACTAGCAATCAGCAGAGCACACAACAACAGCAAGCGAGCAGAGTGGCACACACACACAGGCACACACACACACAGGCACACACACCTGAATGTTGACAGAGCAGCGGCGCAGGGATTGACGGCGGCTTGCCAGATAGGCGCAACTCAAGCACAGGGGATTGATGCCAGCCAGACTTGCCAGATAGCCGACTCTATGCACATATTTACATACAGTTGAGCGCGCACACACACACACACACACACCCACACACACACACACACACAACACAACACACACGCAGACATGTGCATACAATCGCGGACAGACTTGGACAGTGGATGAAGCAGGCTCATAAATGTGAACATCACAGGAAAGTGAATGGCTGCCAAACAGAGAGGGAGCAGAAGAGAAGGGGAGAGATGAAGATAGATAGAGGGAGAGAGAGAGGGAGAGAGTGAGGGAAAGAGAGGGTGTTGAACACACGTGCGATTCCAACGCGTGAATGCGAGCAGCGTGTGCGACAGAGTGTAAGTTTAACAGGCAGTCAGTGTGTGTGTGGCAGTGTGTGTGTGTGTGAGTGTAGGTGTTGTGTGTATGTGTGTGTGTGTGTGTGTTTGTTTGTCGGTCAGCTCAAACCGAAATCATTCAAATTAAGCAGCTCAAAATGTATGCCAAAAGCTGGTCAATCACATAATGACCCAAAAGTAATCGATATCAAGTAGCAAGCAAATTGAATATTTGAAGTCAAGTTAAGCTTAATTCAATGAAGACTGAATTCAATAAAATATTGCAACAGCAACATATAAAACCACAGCTATTAAGTTGGTTAAACAAATCAAAAGCAAATGCCAATTTCAACAATTTAATTATGTCCGAATTCATAGATAAAATTTGATTTAGTTCATCTAAACTAAATGTTTATAAATATATATAAGAACAGTTATAAAGTGAATTAAATAAATCGACACCAGCCTGGCTGCAAATTGAAAACAATTTCATTATTTTGATTATTCTTTCAATAATTGAAATAAATTTAAATCGAATTTGACAATTGTTCGAAATATTCAATTGACAAATTTCAATGGCTTAAAATGTTTATTTTTTAAATATAATTTTTGTGCTTTTGCCGGATTTTATACATATTTAATTTCAATTTTATTTTTAATTCATAATTTATTCTAATTCTAATTGAAAATTATGCCGCTGACCACATAAAGTACACATTGATCAGCAGCTGAAGCTAGTCCAAGCTAATCCTCCATACTTAATTTTTGATATCAGAATGATATCAGATGAATCAGAATCTGATCAGAAACTGATCAGAATATAGTCTAAGATAAGAACTTAATAAATTAATGTATAATTATATGAAATAAAGCGAGGAAATCGGTGCCATAAATGTCAACATTTAAATGAACTGAGAAATTGGTGAAGCCAAAGCTATCAACTACAAACAGTCAAGAACACGAACAACGAGGTAAAAGCCATCATGGAAATGGCCAATTAAGTGCAGTATAAAATGGTCAAGCAAGAAATAAGTGAACCCAATCCGAGTCGAGAACAACAATAACAATTCGCAAAATATAGTTAAACAAAAACAACAAGCAAAAATAAGGCAAACATAAAGAGCAAGAAATCGATGCAAAATGCGCATTGGCCAAATGCTGAGTTGCCTTTGGCCATATTGTGCCTTGACATGGCTAACATGGACTACCGTTAATGCGCAACCATCGTTAACCGAGAAAATACCGTTAGGTAAGTGGGTAACTTGAGACCAATTTGTAATTGATAGGCCAACGTTGCTGCTGCTGCTGCTGATGCTGATGCTGATGCAGTCAGTTGCTGCTTGCTGCATTCTGTGGCAAGCTGAGTAGGGCAGCAGAAATGCCGAAAGAGCTGCAAAAACTGCTGGAAATTCTGGACAGCCTTTGTGGGCTAGTTTTCAGTTTTCAGTTTTCGGTTTTCAGTTTGTGGGACCACTTTGCAAACTGAAACGGCACGCTTATTAACTTGCACAAAATGTGCTCCAAATTGGCCACAACAGCAACAAGAAGAACAAGGAAGTAAGCCAAGTTTGCCAGTCCGGCCAGTGAAAAACTCAAATAAAATTCAAGCGAAAAGCAATTACAAAGTTTAAAGTGCCTTTGCTTTGAACCTAATTGACAATTTCACTCGCTGCCAGCAGCAGCTCTCAGCAGTTGCCAGTTACCAGTTGCCAGTTACCAGTTGCCAGTTGGCCGTTAACAGCAGCAACTACAACAAGTATTAACCATTTTCATTCATTTTGGACAGGTGCCATCTTTGAGCAGGGCACCGATGAGGTGCAATCGGCCTTCAAATATGCCATGCTCAATCACAATCTGAATGTGAGTTCGCGTCGCTTCGAGCTGCAGGCCTATGTGGATGTCATCAACACCGCAGATGCATTCAAATTGTCACGACTCAGTAAGTCGAAACTAAACTAAATAAATTAATAATAATAATAATAATAATAATATAAAAACTTGAGTTTCACATGAGTAATTTTAATTCCACTCTGAAAATAATAAAGATTTTCTTTTACATAATTAAAACGCAAAACTAGGCAAATAAGTAAATAATTAATTGGGTAAACTAGTTGTTGACTCGAACCAAATGAAATCGTTTCTTTTACACAGTCTGCAATCAGTTCTCGAGGGGCGTTTACTCGATGCTGGGCGCGGTGTCTCCCGACTCCTTTGATACACTGCACTCCTACTCGAATACGTTTCAGATGCCCTTTGTGACGCCCTGGTTTCCGGAGAAGGTAAGTGGCTACCCACTTAAAGTTCACTAAATATTAAAGTTCTGCAGGCAGAGAGAGAGAGAGAGCGAGCAATAGACAGACTGCGAGACAGAGAGACAGAGAGAGAGAGAGAGAGAGAGCAGTTGGGCATTTTAATATGAAATATTAATCACACGCAACGTTGACTCACCCAAATAAAATTTGATAACCTTGAAAATGGCATGCGAAACTTTGGAAAAGTACCCAAGCACAATTTATGAGCAGCGACGGCTCTCAAATCATTATAAATACAAAGCCCACTATTCCCCTCTCGCTCTCACTCTGCCCGTCTCTCTCTCTCTCTCTCTCTCACTCGCTTGCTGGTATAATGATGTTCTTTGGCGCTGGTCTTTAAAAATTTATAACACACTTTTGGCCTCGTTGGGCTGCTGCTCTATAAATCAAGCAGGCAAATGCCCAAAACGAGCCAAAAACAAAGGGGCTCCACAACAACAACAACAACATCAACAACAGCTGCAACAACAACAGCTGCAACAATAACAGCAATAAGGACAACAAGCTCAATAATGATTCATGCTTACTAACTTGCCAACTAGCCCGCTCTCTCTCCCTCTCTCTCTCTCGCTCTCTTTTCGAACGATATATATTTGTATATATGTATGTGTATATGTATGTATGTGACCGCTGTTTTCCATAATTTGCGCGTTTTTTAGGTGCTTACGCCATCGTCTGGCTTCCTGGACTTTGCCCTCAGCATGCGACCGGATTATCATCAGGCCATCATTGATACAATACAATTTTATGGCTGGCGCAAAATAATTTATCTCTACGATTCCCACGATGGTGAGTACCAGTAACACTAACTAACTCCATGGCCACGCCCACCTCCCCCCCTCCCCTCTCCTATAAACCCCATACACGCATTCTTAATTTAGTGCGAGATTGAACGTTTGCCCAGGAGAGTCAATAATCTTTACAAACTTCATCTCGTTATATGGGAAATGAGTTTTTCTACACTCAGCGAAAATGTTAATTTCTGAATTAATAATATCGCAATGAAAACCAGATATAACAATAAATTCTGAAAGCGTGCAAATATTAATAAAAGTCTAAGCGGCATTTTCCGGATCAGGGAATGAAATGGCGGAAAAGCAAGTTGCAACACACAATGAGGCAGCAACTGAGAGACAAAGAGGCACATCTGCGGCAATCAAGCTGAGCTGAGCTGAGCAGAATGGAAAGTCAGGCAGCTTTAATCAAGTACGATTTAAACAAACAATATGAGAAGAATAGATATGATAATGGAACTTAGAAGTTGAGATACTCTTTATCAGGCAGTTCACAGAAATCTACTGCAACAAAATTGGGATATTATCCAAAAACTCGGACAGATTTTTGTAAGCTATTCATATTTGCCAGCAAATTATGTGATTAAATAAATAATAAAAATAGTTTAATAGTTTTTCGTTTTATTTAGTTGATAAGACTGAAGAATACTCAGCGGTCGCAGGACCTCAATGAGGAGAAGTCCTCGAAGCATATGAATCCTGATCCTGAACCATATAAATGCTTACTGAATAACTATATGCTCAGAAGGGTGCACATTGGATTGCTAATAAATAATAAATAATATAAAAAAAAGTAGTAATGTTATTGTTTCTCTCAGTGTATGTGTGCCCTCTCATCGTGAGTGGCTATGCCAATTTGCTTTGTTATAAGTTTCCGCGAGGATTTTCCATTTAGTTGCCTTATAAATAAAACTTAATGACATCGCCGTCTGCGCTGACAGACGATTGGCTTATATGACGTGCTGGCAACAGACACAGTCAACAGACAGTCAGACAGACGGACGGACGGACGGACGGACGGACGGACAGAGTGACAAGCCAGACGCCGCTTGGACAAGTGGCCGACGTCTGCATTATGATTATTAATGGATGCCACGTGAAAATCTTGATTTTTTTCTGCGCTCATCGCGAGAAAACAGCACTCAATCAATTTACAGACAGCGAGTGTTTATGGCTGAATCTTTCAGTGTATGGGTGTGTGTATATAGTGTGTGTGGGTGTGTGTATATAGTGTGTGTGTGTGTATTCGTTTCTTTGTTTGTTTGTTTGTTTGTGTTTTTTTTTCGAGTTGTTTGAGCGGACTCCTTGGAAATGTGGCACTCAATCAATTCCGCCAAACAAACAGCATTTTGCAAACAGGTGTACGAAATGAATATTCATTTGTGGCCAAAACTTGAGTTTTCAATTATGTGCACAGCAAATATTTGTGGATTCAAACACTTGATGACATCACAGCCATGTTGAATAGCAAATAAAATAAATATTTATGAGCACATTCTTTCAATTCATGGTGTCTCATTTGAAACTTGAAAATATACTTGAAAATATGCAAAAAGCCAATTTAGAACTTAACCAAATAAAAGTGATTCTGAAGAAGCACTCAATAAAATTGATTTAAAAAACAAACATTAAAAAACAAATATGCAAAAAATACATTTCTAAAATTTATGCTTTATATTTTTATTGCTTTCATTATTTATTTTCATTATATTGATTGGAATTGTGGGCGCAAAAAGTGGAAATTAACAAAGACGCAATAAGTGTGGCTGAAAAGCGTTGGCAACTCAATGAACTTGTCAACAGTGTTATTTTTGAAAAAGGAAATAAGTCAAAGTGGAGATTTAGATATTTTGGCCCCCAAAAAGCGAACGCCTTTCATTTTTCGCCCATAATTGTAGCTGTTGAGTTTATGGCCATGTTTACACAGCCGGCGTGTGTGGAGCGGGGGCTGAGCGGGCTGACGGGCGGAACGCTGCTTGTTGGTTGCTAAGGACACTGGAATATCCTTATCGAGTTGGCTTGGCACGTACACATAACGGCAGCGGCCAATGTTAAAGGCTTTTGTTTTTTTTTTGTTTTTGGCTAGCTTGGCTGGCATGTGGCTAACACTCCCTCTCTCTCTCGCTCTCTCGCTCTATCTCTGTCTGTGGCAAAGTCGTCGTTGCCAACTGTTTATACAAGAATATGTGCTTCCTCTTCTTCTTATTCTTCCTCTTATTATTCTGATACTATTGTGTTTATTTGCGCCACGCAAACGAGTTTATTACATAGAAATTGGAGAAACATTTTTCGCCTATTGACCCCACCAAAAAGAACAAAAAAAAAAACTATTTATGGCCACTGGCAGCGCTAAGCAATCACCAGAGCAACAACAACAACAACAACAACAACAACAACAATGGCAACTAATAGCCACTCTATATAGCAGCTTCGCCCTCAATATTTTCTATATTTTCTTTATTTTCGTTATTTCCATCTTTTTCCATTTTTTTTTTCTCTCTTTTTTGGGTGGCATATCGCGCCCTAATTCATGCGGATATGCCCGGCAGCTTATGGGTTTATTGTCGCTTGTATTTACGACTTGGACTTGGACTTCGACTTGCGCAGAATTGGCGTACACCCATTTTAATTTTAGCCATAAGATTATGGCTTTTGTATTGCAAGAACATGAACCCTCCACAGTCAGACAGAAAGAGAGACACACAGAGAGACACAGAAAGAGAGAGAGAGAGAGAGAGAGAGAGAGAGAGATAATGTGCATGTGTGCTCTCAACAATGTATATTTTAAAACATTTTCTTTCCATTTCGAGTGTATTTTCATGGCTCAAGTGCTCTGACTTTTTGCTTTAGGTTTCTCCAATTCTTAAGCCCTGAACCCTGAATTGAAAAATGGGTAGAACGGCTACAATGAAGCTGTGCATGTTGAGTTGAGTACGATTTCATAAAATATATATGTATTTCACATCTAGCCATATCAGTCTGCTTGTCAGTTTGAAAAAGCCTATCGAAGAGACTATAAGTTACAGAAAGTTTCCATTTTGAATGTAAATTCTCATTTGCCAAGTTCAAATTAAGAGTTCTTCATTTAATTCATAATTTGCACATTTCGCTATTATCGATTAAAATCGATTTTCGATTGTAAATGTAGACATAATTTTTAAAACGTATTTTTCTTATAGATATAATAACACATTTCACATTTCGCTGTTATCGATTAAAATCGATTTTCGATTGTAAATGTAGACACAATTTTTAAAACGTATTTTCTTATCGATATATTAAGTAGAATCTGTGAAAATGTCCTTAAATTTCGACAGAAACTGAAAACGTTTTCCCATTGACAGTATTATTTATGCTCGAATCGGAATATATATAGTATAAATATATATTATTCTAATCTGTAGAATATATTCCCATTTATAGTATTACTTTTTTATCTTTTTTCACAGTCCATTTTTGAAATCGAATTCTCCTCCCAAAACATATTTGCCACGGCAAGAAAATATCCGCAAGTGTTTGATTGCAATTGTATTTTATATATATATATATACATATATATATATACATATATTATATATATATATATATAATATTTGATATTTGCTTACCAGACACAAAGCAGCGCTCCGCAAATAGCTCGAATTAGTGAGAAATGTTTAAGTGAGTTATTTTTGGATTGGTGATTTGATATTAAGAGCGAGCAATCAAGAGCTTTGTTGCAATGAAAGTAAATGTCTCACTTATTTTTTAGCACACTGCCACACACACACACACACTCACACACACACACGCATACACTCATAATATACAATGTGCACAGCAGGAGAGCAGCAACAAGAATGAATTCCTGTCAGGACGTAGGCAGTTTGAACAGTTTGTTTTTGCTCTCACATGAGAATTTATTACGCCGGAAAGGAGGAGAGGAATCGAGGCAAGGGGCATGGCTGTGGCAAGGTGTAAGCACTGTGTTGGGGGCCCTTCTGCATTTGTCGCCTGGTTAGGGAGCATATCCAAAAACATTCACTTCATGCTGGCAGTCGAATAATGAGTTTTTGTTTGCTTTCCGTCCTGTGCCGCAGCGATCAAAATGACTTTGCCCAAAGACTTGATAAATATTTTATTAAACATCCGACCCAACAGGTACTAAATCCTTGAACTCGCTAGCTTATCAATGTGGCCAGGGGAGGGACGCAAGTGCACATTTATGCAAATGGCATTATTTATAGATTGATTGTCATTGATTGCCTTTGATTGTCTTTGAATATTGGCAGAGCCAGCAAAATCAAAATCAAATGAATACAATTTTATTTGCATACCCATTGACTATTAAAGGGCCAAAAGGGATATGCCTAACTGTATTTATATATACATGCTATCTGCCCTACTATACTATGCATATTGTATACATATTTGTATGTTTTTTAATCAAGATTGAAGGCGAAGCTTGAGCGAACTGCACGCAAAATAAATACAATTTTTAATTATGTTGAGTTATTTATTAAACAAGTTTTCGATTTCATTGTTACAAAACGGAAGCAGAAACTGAACTGTAAATATACGCTTAAGACTCAGAAGCGGAACTAAAAATCAACATTTGAATACTGAATAAAAGTCAGATGCTTAAGTCTCAATCTTAGCCAGAACCTATACACATTTGGCTTTGATTTCATATTTTATATTTTATTTATACACATTTGGTTTTCCACACTAAAACTCGATTTAGCATTATTTTTCTGGCTATAGCAGCTAGTCGAGCAGTTCTCAATGTTTACACAATTTCGAAGTTCGAATAAAAATGTGGCACAAATTTGATTGTAGGTGGCATCATGCATAACAATAAGCCGGGATGCGTTCTGCATTCGTCTTATATGACTGGCAATGGTTAAGTAATAATAATAAAATCTGGCATAGACAGAAATGGATTCAAAGAGGAAATCAGGCTAGGAGGACGACGACTGCCTGTGTTAGCCAAGTCAAGCGGAGCGTCGTCTGTTTGCCATTAATTTAGCCATAATGGGCTTTTGCAGCGATTTCACTTTCATGTTACTTGATACTTTTGAGTCCGCCTGCTGGCACAGCCATTGAGAACATATGCGCGAGGCGTAGATTCCCATGCCACGCCCACTGCCTGCCCGACTCTGTGTCTAAATAATTAAAGAAACAAAGTTTCTGATAACACAACAAGTGGAAGCGGGGCCTCAACAAGCAAGCTGTTAAATTGCTCAGCGTGCTGGGTGAGAGGAGTTACACATCTAAGATTTCCTTCAAGGATAATAGTTGCCTGTCAAAATGCTTATAAATAAATGTGGCAACCAGATTTGGTTTTTCATTTCTAGGTTACCACAACTCGTTAGTTCAAATTTGGAGTGCACAAGTTGATTGTCCTCAAGAGAGTTATTTATAAATATAAATAGAGAAATGCGATGCGAGCTTCAATTTGTCAGTTTGTCTATGAGAACACAAAGTATATATATATATATATATATATATGCCTGATCAGCATCATTAACCAACTTGACATATTTTCATCTGTCTGACTTTTTCTTGCAGAAGTAGTAGTAGTAAAAAGCTATTAAGAACAGACAAAGTTTAAAGGGTATGTCATCTTCGTTCATCCTTATTTGTAGCTTTCAATTTGCTTAGTCAACTACTTGTGAAAGTCATAAATAGCTCAGCTGTTCACATTGTACTTGTTCTATTTTTGGAGCACTTCTTGCACTCATAAGGAAATTCGTGCAAAATTATTAAGTATTTATTTTTAGAGCCACAGCGATGATGTGGCATGAATGCTGGTGGATTGAATTTTGGCTACTTTAAGTGCGCAGAGTGCAAGAATTTATGTTTCGCCTCAAGCACAGTTTAAATGTTATAATTCGCCTATCAAAGTTTTTATGAATATCACAAATGAATTATATATGCACAGATCCAATCTATGCCATTCCAGTCCGAGTGCTTCGCATGTGCTTTCAAGGCTGGCTTTCGAGGCGTTGAGCTGGCTCAACTTGCTTATATTAATTCCATTATCTTTCACATTTGTTGTTTGGCATAAAATATGTACACAAATGTTTTACTTGTTCGCCTCTTCTGCCTTATAATGCATATCTGTAGCTGTATCTGGCTTTGTGTGTGTGTGTGTGTATATATTTCATGGCTCAGAGTGCTTGTGTGAGTGTCACTACCGATGGCAGGAAAACTTCATTTCCGCAAAACTAACTTTTGTTTAACATAACAAATTGTCTTGTTTACTCTTCGCATGCGAGTGCAAATCGAGTAAGTTGCCCAGCCCCAACATCAAGTAAATAAGCTGTAAGCAGGCTGTAAGGATATGACAGCTGTTTTTTTTCTCTTTTTTTGGTTTTTAATTTACATGCGAGGATACGGAAGAAAGATATCTGAAAATGATATAAATAGAAATACATACTCCGAATCAAATATAGACACAGAGTCATATACAGATGCAGATTGAGATAAATGTGTAGCTGCAGATACAGAATAAAACTGATGAAGAGGTATGGAAATAGAAACAGATACAGATATAGAAATAGAAACAGATACAGATACAAATTCAGTTATCTAATACTGATATGGAGTTATAGATGCAGAAACAGATATAGATACAGATATAATAAGAATAGAAGTACAGATAGATATACAAATGGATACAGTCACAGAAACAGCTACAACTACAGATATCTGATAGAGATATATATACGGAATCAGGTATAGATGCAGAAAGATGTACAGTTAAATATATATACAGATGCAAATCAATATTCAGATATCTGATGCTGATATACATATAAATACAGATACAGTATCAGATATAGATACAAATACGGATCTATTTAGAGGTGCAGATACACATAGATGTACACATAAATACACAGATAAACACAGATATAGATTCAGAATCAAATCAAAGATGTACAGATAAATTTACAATTAGATACAGATACCCGATACTGATCTGGCTAGAGATACAGATATAAAATCAGAGACAGATACAGATAGAGGTATATATGTATGTATGATAGAGGTATATAGATATGTTATGCTACTGATACATATGCACATAAGGATGTAGATACAGTCACACATACAGATACAATTATAAATAGATAAATGTAGCCGAAGTTTAGCTCGTTCCCCAAACAGATTCAATTTCGATGAATTTCCTATGACGAATTGTGCATGAAAATAATTGAATTTTCTACGATAGGCCATCAAAATAAAATATATAATTGTAAATTAAATTCGTTACAAAACAAAAGGAAAAAATGGAATGAATAAAAACAAAAAGGAAAAGGAAGAAAAAAGGAAATAAAACAATAAACACAAAACGGAAATACGCCACATACGCGTAAGGACTCACAGACAGACAGACAACAAAGCAAAAAAATAATACAAAATAAGTGAGAGAGGGAGGGAGTGTGAGAAAGAGAGGGGGAGAGGGAGAGGGACAGGGAGAGAAAGATAAAATAAAGCAAAACAAGATGGAGCTGCTAACTTAGGCACACCGAAGCTGAAATATTCTTGCCTCTAACTTGTACTATAAATACAAGAAAAACAATAAAATAAATACAGACTGATCGTACCTATGAAAATCCTATGATACATAAGTTAAATGATATATAAGCTATATGATCTATGAATGAATGCCCAAATGTGAGCAGTACTCATATTTGGCCACTTTGATCGGGATAACTTAATAAAAAACTGGTTTTTCCTTAAAAAAAATCATATATCGTATGGTAGCTATATGATGCAGAGATCCGACGAATATATCCAAGATCCGAAGACGGATATATCTAACAAATATCATCCACTTAGCTGCGACACTATATCGACTCGTCGACTGCAGCTGATCAGGCATTTATATACTTAACGAAATCAATCACGTGTCCTGCACGACAAATTCAAATTGCCCTCTGCAAGAGTATACAATAAATGAATCGGAATCAAGACAAAAGCCAATTTCGGGCCATCAATTCGAAGGACATACATATTATGGGCGCTTGTTGAGTGCGGCGGCGGTGGTTTGGGGGGTGGATGGAGGGAGGAATGCGTTGCAAATGTTTTTATATCAAAAATGAAATAAAACAAAAGCCGAAGCTCGCAGCACAGTGTACGCTACTCAATTACACACATACACCCATACACCCACACACACACACACACACACACACACACATACACATTTGAAATACGAAACGACAAATCTCAAATCGAAAAACACAAAACCCAAAACTCAAATCCAAAGACAAGCCAAGCATGAGGACTATTTGGGGCCAGTCGCCAGCGGGCAGGGGTGGGGATGTAGGGGAATTACACAACGATTGAGTTTGGAGTGGGCATAGATAGTAGCGGGGTGCGGGGGCGTGCTGCATTGAGGCCTGAGCGGGGTCGGGAGGCAAAGCAACAGCAAATGAAATTGTATAAAAGAGAAAGCACAAAATTTATTACACTCCAGCAAAGCGCACAAAAAAATGCGACAAAAAAATTGGCGAAAGTATGCACTCAACGATACCCTGTAAATGTGAGTTATTCGAGTAATATTAAGTTCTCACTTGATAAAGTGAGCAACAAATAACTACCCTGTAAAACTTCAAAGCAAAAGCACTTCAAATCCAGCAAACACAAATAACATTTATCGCTTCACTGAACCTCGTCAAATGTGATGGACTGGCAAATACCCTGTAACAAGTTGCAAAGTAACTAGGGTATTCATGTGATAACTGCCTTCGTATGTAAATTGCTAAAAATTGTATTAAAATGTGCGCATGAGGCAACCGGCTAGCATATACCCTGGGAAAAAGAGCAATTCAGTTATGGCTTAAGTTTCCGTTAGTCTTAACGAATAAATTCCAAATTTGTTGCCATAAACGGTTGCATTATGATACCAAACGGAATCATATCGGTTTGCCTCACTGGTTCTTTCCAGTTCCGATTTAGAATTTCAATTGGCAAAATTGCGTTTCCGGCTTGCCTCCCCTTTACGCACCTCTGCACTTCACAGGGTATGCGTTCTTTAGCCACGGATAGTGTAAATCAAAACAACAACAAATTGGATATATGTGTGTGGGGAATACGCTTTTATCCGTGAGCAGAGCGGGCGGCAGTGGGCGTGTATTTGGCCGTAACGCCTGATAGAGTAGTCATAGCTGAGCTGGCTGCCATTGCGAGTGGGAGCCCCAAGCAAATCCCATTTTATCCGCAAACATAAATTGAAGGCGCATTCACAAAACAGATGAAGAGCAGAAGCAGGAGCAGGAGCAGGAGTGGGAACAGGAACAGGAGCAGGAGCAGAGGCAGCAGTCGTTGCAGGAGTGGATTTTTGTGTACGTTGCGTAGCTGTCATACAAATCATCTGGCCATCTATCTGACTGGGCTCGGCATGCGTGTGTGGGAGGTGTATCTGTTTAAGTGTGAATAAGGTTGCATGCAACATGCAGTTAGTTGCACGGAGAGAGCAACAGATAACTCAATAAGCGCAAAATGCAAGTTGCGTTTGCACTCAAATTTTGCACAAGGCTAATTTGACTGGCATTTAAAAGCACACACACATGTGTGTGTGTGTATACATATATGTGTGTGTGTGCGTGTGTGTGTGTGCGTGTGTGTGTGTGCGTGTGTGTGTGTGCGTGTGTGTGTGTGCGTAATTTACGCTTAGGCATGCAACTTGACTGTTTAATCGAGCTTCTCATCTCTCAGTCAACAGATTTTTCCATGGAGTCACATTTTGAACAATTGATGTTTCTATCTGGGGACTTATGCAACTGAACTTGAAAGCCGATATGTTTCGATATTCGCAGTTATCGATCAATTAGATTGGCATAAGAGAACTTTTAATCCAAATATTCAACTATCAATTTATTAATAATGAGTATTGAAAATAGTCGCTTTCAATTGATCACGTTCAAATCATTAAACTGAAACGATTTTACTTTAATATTTATCTAAATTACTTATCATTATTATATAAATCCACTGTTGTTGTTAGAAACTAACAACAAATGCATAAACTACTATCTGCAACAGATTCTGAGATGATTTGTTGCACACTTTTGTGCTCTAGATTTAATCTGGCTTCTGTCTAATTTGCATTTATTTCGAATTTCTAAAGACTCAAAATTCAAATTAATCTTTTAGCACTTGAAATGCGTTCTGTGAATTTTCCCTTGATGATGGCCATGATTTGTGTGTGTTCCAGTTAACTGTTCTGTTATGTGTGCGTGTGTTGTAATTACCACACGCACACACACACACACACTGACACACATTTGTTTCTGCTAATGCTTTTCGGCCATTGTTTTGCTGCTGCTATTTTGTAGGCCTGCTGCGGCTGCAACAAATCTATCAGGGCCTCAAACCGGGCAACGAGTCCTTTCAAGTGGAGCTGGTTAAGCGCATCTCGAATGTCAGCATGGCCATTGAGTTTCTGCACACGCTGGAGCAAATCGGCCGTTTCACCAACAAACACATCGTCCTCGACTGCCCCACGGAGATGGCCAAGCAAATACTCATCCAACATGTGCGCGATTTGCGTTTGGGTCGTCGCACCTATCACTATCTGCTCAGTGGATTGGTAAGTGCCGACCCGCTGCTTCCTCTTACACGACTGTTAACTGTTACAGGGTGTTAACTGTCACTATTACAGGTCATGGACGATCGGTGGGAGAGCGAGATAATCGAATTTGGTGCCATTAACATAACCGGATTTCGCATTGTTGACACAAATCGGCGACTCGTGCGCGAGTTCTATGACAGCTGGAAGCGACTCGACCCGCAGACGAGCGTCGGCGCTGGCAGAGAATCGATTTCGGTAAGGCTCTAACTTTAACTGTAATTGCAAGTGTAGTACAGTTGTCGCTCGCATAGACGGAAAGTGGGCATGAAATAGTGCTTTTTTAAGTAATCTTTTCCCTGAGTTGATAAAATTTAAAAAAAAAATATATATATATATATGAAATCGAAATGAAATATATATATATTAATAAATAAATTATTATAAATTAATAAATAAGACATCAAATAATTTTTTCATTAAAAATCGTTGAATTTTCAACATTTTCCATTACTTTTAATTTCTTATATGGCTAAATAAACCCTGAGCAGCCTTTAATTCGAGCGTGGCATGTACTGAAAGCAGCAGCAATGTCATTGCTGCTAGCTGTTAAATATTTGCTGGCATCAAATGTTTACCATTAGGACTCGCTCTCACTCTCCGTCTTCCTCTCTCTTTCTCTCACTCCCTCGCCAGCTCAGTGCCTGTAGTCAAATAGCACAACAAATAGGCACAATGGGCGACAGATTTCACTTTTTACATAGTTCTTCTTTAGTTTAGCGGCAACTTTCAGTCAAAGGCACACACACGCACACACACACACACACACATCTATGCATGCATGCATGCCTGTGTGTGTGTGTGCCCTTGCTACCGTTGTCCTTGTCATGCTTAGCACACATGGAGAGATAGAGAGAAGGAGAGGGGGGCAACAACAACTACTCGAGAGTTGGCGAGCGAGGTTTAGTTTGCGTGCTGTTTATATTTGTATTTCCTTGGAATTATCCCTCTGTTGACAAAGATTTCACTTTGTGGCGCTTAAATGTTTGTTGTATTTTGCTTGAGGACTTCAAACCCTGCTCTGCTTCTTCTTCTCCCTCTCTCACTCACTCTCTCTCTCTCTCTGTGTACACATTATTTCTGTAACTGTTGTTGCTCTCTTTGACAATGCTTATTTGTTTATTTGACTTGTGCGAGTGTGTTCTACATACAAATACACTCATGCATACAAAAACATACTCGCATGCATACTTTTGCGGAGACTTGGCCTTTTTAAAAGGCCTTGCAAAGTTGATGCAATTACTTACATGCTCAACAGAATAAATAGAGCAAAGCGCTGTTAACTCTACAGCATGTCTAACAGCATCTTTCGCTATTCATCAATTGAAACGTTCGAGCAATTTTGCTCTAATATATTAAAAATAAAATTATAGTAAAATTAATCTTATGAAAATGAAGTTGCTGTATTTGACTTAAATTCAGTCCCAATTACAGTTGAATCAAAGTAATAATTTACGAGCGTAACAGACTGCTGTTAATTAACAGTCCAATTTAGCACCGATCACAACTCTTTCTATTAACAGCACACGGTTCAAGCCCTCTTTTTAATGTTTGATAGACACTTAAAGCCCACAATTAACACGCTCTAAAATAAGTAATGACGGTGAAAATTGTGAAAAACAGCGAGTAAAGCGCTCATTAATGAAATGTGAGAGGAACATCAACAGTAACAGTAACAACAACAACAACAACAACAAGAATTTGAAACACATCCCCTTTTATGCAGGCTCAGGCAGCGCTGATGTACGATGCGGTCTTTGTGCTCGTTGAGGCGTTCAACAAAATTCTGCGCAAGAAGCCGGATCAATTCAGGAACAATGTACAGCGACGCAGTCAAACGCTGTTGGTTGCCGCCCAAGCAGCCGCATCCACATCCAGCGATGGCTCCAGCAACAGCAACAGCAACAACAACAACAATAACAACAACAATGATGGGAACTCCGGTTCCAGTTCCAATTATGGCTCCGTGCCGCCGCGTGCCCTGGACTGTAATACGGCCAAGGGCTGGGTGAATGCCTGGGAGCATGGCGATAAAATATCACGTTATTTGAGAAAGGTGCGTTTTAGCAAGCATTACTGTCATGATCAGAGTGACGATGACGACGATGATGATGATGATGATGGGGGCAATAACAACATGCTCGCAGCTTCCAGGTGATGACACAGCAATTAAAAATACCACCTCCATTTTTTTTTTTGTCTTTGTCAGGTGGAAATCGAGGGACTCACCGGAGATATCAAGTTCAACGATGATGGCAGACGAGTCAATTACACGCTGCACGTTGTCGAGATGACCGTAAACAGTGCCATGGTATGTAACCGTAGAGACCACATAGCTAAGCATGTGAGTGAGTGTGCATGGGTGTATGTGTGGGTGGGTGTGGCAGGAAGTTAGAGAAGCAACTGCCAACAATGCTGCTCAGCTCGTTTGCTTCAAGAAAAATGTGTGCAACTGGAGTAATTAAAACGTGTGCGAAAAAAAAGTAATTAACTTCAAAGTGCCAATAATTAAATATCCTAACTAACCTGCAGATATAGGCAAATATAGTACATATATGATGGAGGAGACCAATGTGAATGAGGCTTAAATTATGCTTTAAAATGTTGGAGTTTGTGTATAAAGTAGATGTGTATATAAATATGTAAATATGTACCCTTCAAGGAAAAGAGTAATTCAAACCAAATTCTCAATTTTAAAGATATCCGGGTAATGTATATAATAGAGGTGGGATTGATGAGGAAAACAATTCTTTATATAAAATCTGCATATAACCTGTGGCATAAAGAAGACTTATCTTTAAAGGATATCTGCAAAATAAAGTGCACATATCCCGCTATATCTTGAATACCCATTAAAAAGAAGTTCCCTCAGTTTTCGGTTTTCATTATTCATTAATTCTTATCTTTCCATTTGACTGCCATATACTCGATGCAGGTGAAAGTTGCTGAGTGGAATGACGATGCCGGATTGCAGCCGCTGAATGCGAAATATGTTCGATTGCGCCCGCACGTGGAGTTTGAGAAGAATCGCACGTACATTGTCACCACGGTGCTGGAGGAGCCGTATATTATGATAAAGCAGCCCGCCTTCGGGGAGCAGCTGCATGGCAATGAACGGTTCGAGGGCTACTGCAAGGATCTCGCCGATTTGCTATCGAAGAAGCTGGGACTCGAATGTAAGTGGCAATCGTATGCAATCCATCTCAGCTTACGCGTATTGCATTCCAGATGAACTGCGTCCGGTGAAGGATGGCAACTACGGCTCCGAGAATCCAGCAATTCACGGTGGCTGGGATGGCATGGTGGGCGAACTGGTGCGCAAGGTGAGATTATTCTGGACTCGCTTAATAAACTCGCTTAATGAAAGTCTGAAATTCGTCATGTCGAAGTGGAATATCCTTAAAAAGTGTAGATATAGATATAGATATAGATATAGATATAGATATAGATATAGATATAGATATAGATATAGATATAGATATAGATATAGATATAGATATAGATATAGATATAGATATAGATATAGATATAGATATAGATATAGATATAGATATAGATATAGATATAGATATAGATATAGATATAGATATAGATATAGATATAGATATAGATATAGATATAGATATAGATATAGATATAGATATAGATATAGATATAGATATAGATATAGATATAGATATAGATATAGATATAGATATAGATATAGATATAGATATAGATATAGATATAGATATAGATATAGATATAGATATAGATATAGATATAGATATAGATATAGATATAGATATAGATATAGATATAGATATAGATATAGATATAGATATAGATATAGATATAGATATAGATATAGATATAGATATAGATATAGATATAGATATAGATATAGATATAGATATAGATATAGATATAGATATAGATATAGATATAGATATAGATATAGATATAGATATAGATATAGATATAGATATAGATATAGATATAGATATAGATATGAGTTAGTTCCATTTGTAGTTCCACAAAGAGTTAGTTCCTTTTATAGTTCCACAAACGAACTCGAAACCAACTACAGCTCTAGTCTGAAACGGAAACTCAAACTGCTGCACTAAATATAACCACGCACTAACTCTCTCTCTCTCCCCTCTCTCTCTCTCTCTCTCTCTCTCTCTCTCGCTGTCTCTCTCTCTGTCTCTGTCTCTTTTACATTGGCTGGTACAGGAAGCGGATATTGCGATTGCCGCGATGACGATTACAGCCGAACGGGAACGTGTCATTGACTTCAGCAAGCCGTTCATGTCGCTGGGCATTTCCATCATGATTAAGAAGCCAGTGAAGCAAACGCCCGGCGTGTTCAGCTTCATGAATCCTTTATCACAGGAAATTTGGGTGCGTATATACAACTATAAATATACTATACACACATATATATGTATCTGTGTGTGTCTTGCCTGACTGGCGAAACTTTAGGTTCCACTTAGTGACTTTGACTTGAGCGCTGCATTCCAAAATACGTTGCATGCTACAAGCTGCAAGCTAGCACAAGCTGTTTGCTGCCTGCATATTGCTCCTTTTACCAGTTGGTGAAACACGTGCCCTAGTTTGCTATACATATATATATATATATATATATATATAAGTATATAAAAGACTACGCTTGGCTGGCATATTTACTCTTGTTTAGCATCTAAAATGTTTGCTGAAGGAATTTTACTTATCAACTTTGAAGCTGGAGGCAGTCAGTCAGTCGTCTGAAACCTTAACTTTTTCAACTATGGACTGAGTAACATCAAATGTTGGTTCACGTTTTATTATGTATAGCTTCTAACAAAACTAAATCATATACATTTTAAGCTATGGTTTGCCATTCAACTAAATAAATCCGGTATAACATTGATTCCTCTAACTGAAAAAAAAAATTATTAATTTCGGTTTTTGTTGTGTATTTTAATCGGTTTTAGGCACTGTTTAAATATTCTGAAATAAGCCTTTTCATAATCAAACAAATACATAACTAAACAAGTTTGAATGCTCGAATAGGCGATACCCTGGTTTACATAGTAGCTTTCTGACACAAGTTTGTTCGATATAATAATATTTTTAGTGAGGAAAATCTGTTTGCTATCAGATCTGAATGAATACATATAACAACCAAAAAAACATATTATATATATATATATATAGATTGCATTTGCATAATTATAAATCAATTGAAGAATTCTTTGCTATCGATAATCGATTTATATCGATATGCGCAAAAAGAGAACAGTGTTCGAGCAAATAAAATAAACTTTATCTGCGCATGGTATACATAAGATATTAGATAGATCTGTTCATACAGACAGACGGACATAGGTATATCGACTGGGTTATTGATGCAGATCAAGAATATATATATATATATATGCCTTATAAGCTTCTGCTGCAACTTAGTTGACCATTTTCAGAGTTCCGAGTATGAAGAGACAATTAAAATAAAATTAAGGCTGTCTCCGATTTGAACCGATAAATAATTTAAGAACTGAAACGTGGCCTAGACGTAAAACAAGGCAATTTATTTATTTAATGTTTGATTGTTTGTTTTCTGGTTTTCTGGTTTTTTTCCGTAACGAGTCAAAAATAATGCAACATTTCGCGCTGCATACAAATGAGAAAAAAGTTGTTGTTTTTTTTAAAAATATTTCTTTCATTTTTTTTTGGCGTCCTACTTTATTTGCTACTGTGAAAAACTTTGCGGTAAACTTTAGTACTTTTTTATGTGTGTGTGTATTATTCCTTCCGATTTTGGGCTACCTCGTAAGCTTGCCCAAAGTTTAATAGAGTAAACGACAAAGTTTTTTCCCTGCCACTGTTTGCGTTTATATCCTTCGCTTTGTTTTTGTACATTATAAACAAGGATCTACGTAGCCGTCAAGTTGGAGTATTAAATTTGGCGCTAGTCCAAAGTTGGTCGCTCGACGCTTGTTTAAATAATGGCCAGCCATCAGAGTTAGATGAGCATTTAGTTGATGATGTTGATATTCGAGTCAAAAGAAGCTCTCAAGCTAACCGACTGACAGACTGACTGACAAGATGCCAGACGGACTACCTCCAAAGTTGAGCCAAGCCAGTCAAAGTGGCTCTTAAAGCAAATGAAAGCCAAAAGTCAACTGAGCAACTTAAGCACAACAAGAAGAATACTTAAATATTTCGGAAAATATATGTATATATATATATATATATATATATATATATACTATGGCAAAGAGGGAAAGCTGTCTAAAATGATAGATGAGTTTCCATCAAAATATGTACAAAATTTGTTTATTTGACTTTTGCAAAAGATTGTGGATTGAAATGATATCTATAATTTAAGGAGGATTCTCTGTCTCCAACTTTGAATGTAGTATTAAATATAGTTGAAGAAATACTTTGCTTAAGTTTGTAAAAGTTACATTTATGGAAAGATTTGAATAGTTTCTAGATATACTTTTTGAGGTTTATAATATTAAACCAGAATTTCGAGTCAGAATCAAGTTTTTAACTTTAAATGTGGCATTATGCTAGGGATCGCTCTTTTTAGCAAATCGGTTCAGTTTTCAACTAAATAATATCATTTTCAGTTCGATAAATTAAAACTTAACTTAAAATCCGATTTGATCGAATAAATATCGAATATAATTCTCAGTTTATAGCAAAAGTAGCAAAGAAATCGGAATGCAAAAAGGCAGAAAACGACGTGTCAGAAAGCACCATTGTGGAATAATGTTTTTACTGATGTAAATTTTAAATATTATTTATTTATATATATACATATATACACCAATATTTGCGCCTTTACTGTTATTTTTATGTGTCATAAAATCAAACTTAATTCGGATTTTATTAATTTATTTATTTGAAGGCATTTTGGTAAGCGTAGCTTTTGCGATCTTAACGTACCTATACAGTTTGTGGGGGGGAGGCTTAAAGTGTCGTAAAATTAGACGTTTATAGGGTTGGGGCGGGGAGGGGAGGGGAGTCGGTGAAGGGCACTGTGAAATCTAACGCTTATGTTGACATGAGCCCCAGCGACGAATTACAAATGCAAATTGCTTGCGCGCAAAGAGCAAAGGTGCCTCGCCAAAAAAATAAATATATATAAATATACATACATATATATATGTGTATATATGATATGTATATATGTATATAGATATATATATGTATAAGGCTACAAGAACAAGTCAAGCGGCGACGACAAAGTTAGCAAGCTAATATAAAAAGACTTTTGCAACAACAAGAATTTATCATAAATTAAATGACGCATTGTTGTTGCACACACACATGCACACACACACACACACACACGCAAGGAAGGATGGCAACAGCAACAAGGAGGCGCCTCAATAAAAACCAGGCTACTGACAAGCAGGCCTATGCGCAGTGTGTGTGTGTGTGTGTGTGCATGTGTGTGCTCGAGTGTGTGTTCAACTATGACGACGACAGTGACAACGACACCTTGCCTTTTTTTTGCTGTTGCAAATGGCGCACAAAGGCGCGCCTCCGTGGCAGCCATTGAAGCATTGATAACGACAACGCCAGCGACAACAATATGAACAGCAACAACAACAACATCAAGAACAACAGCAACAGCAACAAAAACAGCAGCAACAACGGCAACAGTTGTCTGTCTAGAGAGGCAACAGGCTTTCAGGCAGCAGCCATCCTGTCAAAGTCCTCCACACAACATCGTCACCTGGCTTTGTTTTTCAATACCCTGTAGTCCTCGAAAATGCTTACAACGGGTGTATTAAAGGCACCAGAAGATATAGCCAAATATATATAATATATTATTGTAAATAGAAATATGCCAAAACTGAAGCGACTCCTTGCAACTCCTTCAACATATAAACAACATAAACACAGCGACAACTCACGTTTAGTTTAAAGCAGGGTGTCAAACTGAAACCGGAAGCGTTAACCATAAATATCAGATTGATATTTATAGTCGGAAATTCAAAGAACCCGTAATCAAAATATTGTCGCGATATAGTTTATGGGTAATTTTTACGGGTTTCCTTAAGCTTATGACTGATACTAAACCGAAAGGATACACAATCTTTGACGGAATCTCCACACTTTAAATTCCTTTCGGCTTGTAACAATATTATTTAACCCAAGGCAAAGTCGAATGCATTGCAGGGCATTTGCTAGTCGGTCACTCTCGATTTGGTGTGTGCTGCCACCCGATTCGCCCATTAAACTAATGTTTCAACGCTTTTCTAGGAAGCCATTTTGTTGCTTCCGCTTCAATTAGGGGAAATTTAATGAAACCATTTATAGCCCAAATTATACAGTCTTCAATGTGCTACTGCACTGCACATATATGCATATACATATATATGTATATATGTAAACAGGAGTCAGGCAGGCAGCTTAAACTCTGGAGCATGTCCTTGCATCTCTCAAGCTTTGTGTTTCATTTTAATGCACTTAAAGCGAAGCTATAAGGTCTGCAAGGATTGTATGAACAGCCCTTGAGCTTGCCACTTGCAACTTCAAATATATTTATTACAAGTTTTCATTTAAATGCTTTTCCATTCCCCTATTTTCCAATAGGGGAGCCAGGAAAATCTTTAACATAAATAATTCCGAGTATCTGCCACAATTATAAAGCTAGAGTCAGCATAGAGTAATTACACTTTGCTGATCCTGCTGACCTTCAAAAATTGGCAAACATATTTTTTACATATTTTTGTACGAAAAAAAACACATCCTTTTTCAAAATTGATTCAGTTTCAAAGGACTTATCACTTTTTGAGGATATAAACATGCGCTTAAATTGATTATTAAAAATTAATCAGTATTATTACACGGTATGTGGCATGCCACAAGTAGCAGACAAGCAGGCATGCAGGCATTGTGGCGCAGTCAGGCAGGCAGGCTTGAATTATGTCGTATTCGTGGCTTTTCAGCAAACACGCTTTTCACATTTTCCTCTCGTTTTTCGTTTTTCCGCAGGTGAGCGTCATCTTCAGCTATATTGGTGTCAGCATCGTTCTGTTCTTCGTGTCGCGTTTCTCGCCACATGAATGGCGTGTGTTGCAACAGCAACAACATTCTCAGCTGCAAGGTAAATATACTACTTATACACACACACCTCCCCACTTCCCCCCCACCAACACCTTAACTTCCGTTGCACGTTGACAGAGTGCTGAGCACTAATGGAAATTAAATTTAAAGTGGCTTTCAACTATTTATTATTAGATTCATTTTTGAATTGAAGTTGGAAAATTATTTCTATAAAATCGATAAATATCGATTAACTGTAGCAAAGTTGGAAATTGATAGACGTCGATAATTTAAAGGTTACTTTCAATACTATAAATTATTTAAATACAATATTTTATTTGATTATTTTACAAATTGGAAAATTGATCGACTATGAAAATATTCCGATTATTTTTACAGACTACCTCTCAGCGAGAACATATAAAAAGTAATTTGCCATTTTGTAAATATAATTTTATTTGGCAATGTTAAACGTACAAACGAAATCCTGTCAACGCATTTATTGCCTGAATTAAGATTTTACGAGCCTGAGGCAGTTGTGCCGAGCAACAGGAGTCCAAAGAGGGGGGAGGGTGAAAAGGAGTACGATTCACATACAGTGGCATGTTTTCAATGCTTTCCACTTGTTTTGCATGCGTTGCCGCATAATTCAATTATGGCATGCCATTTTTTGTGGTCTTCTCTGCGGGGTGGTTGGGTGGTGCCGGCGCTCAGCCTGGCAATCAAAATGCAAAAAAAGAGGGGTGTGGTGGGTCACATATGAAGAAGCTAACAATTGCCGCACATAACAATCTATTGGCATCCTGCAAAACAACTTAATGTAATTTTAGCGGAAAGTAAACAACGTTTTGTATGCAAGCAACGTGTTGCAAGAAAAATGTTGTAGGCAAGCCATGCCATAAGAGGGAGGGGAAAGTGAAATGCGAGTGCATGAAAATGTTCAGATATGACTGGCTGTATAAAGAAGCAGCCAAGTTGAGAGTCGATGCTTTTACAATTGAAGCAAATAGCAAATGGCAGCTGGATGGTAAGTGGCAAGGGGGAACTGGTGCCGGAGCAGCTGAAACAGCAGCTGGAGGAGCAGATTTGGCTATGCGCCTGATTGCATATCAATTAGAGCAAGCGCAAAAAGTCAAACCAGACGAAAAGAAACGAATCTGAAACGGAACGAAACACAGCGAAATGATTGACAGTTGCCAGTCGGATGGCAGCCGAAGGATATCTGTTATACACGCATACACTGAGCGAAAAAACACACAGCAAAAATAATACGCAAATCGCCAAAGAGCGGCTTGATTTTGATTTTACAGAAAATGCATTTCCAAAACGGCTTCAGAAAAATAATTGCAGACAAGAGGTTTGCTGGATTTTTAATCGTTTAAAACGGAAACGTATTTCAGTTCCGGTTCCGGTTTCGTTACATAAAAATGTAGATTAAGTGTTGAAGTTGCTGTTAAGCTCTAAATCCAAAAATATAAATTCTAAATTAAATTCAATTATTTTCATATAAATTTTAATTTTAATTTGAAAAATACATTTTTATTCGAGTGTGATACATGCATGCACATGTTCAGGCTTGTCCACTTTCGGTTTGTTGTCTGCGGTAACATATTTTGTGGTCCTCCTCTCCCACTCTCCTTCTCTCTCACTCTCTATGTCTCTCTGTGCTCTTCTTGCAGATCCACATGCACATCACGAACAGCTTGCCAATCAGCAGCCCCCCGGCATCATTGGCGGTGCCCAGTTGCCACCCCCGCCGCCACCCGGGCCACCCACACCGGGCGTGCAGTCGGCTGCTTGCGCCGCAGCGCTGCAGGCTTCGTTGTCGGCTGGCAGTCTGGCGTCTGGCTCAACTGTGGGCGGCTTGGCATCGCCGTCGTCGTTGTCGTCGTCGGCAGCAGGAGGAACTGTCAATGAGTTTAGCATTTGGAACTCTTTCTGGTATTCGCTGGCTGCATTTATGCAGCAGGGCTGCGATCTGTCGCCTCGTTCCGTTTCCGGTCGGATTGCGGCCGCTTCGTGGTTCTTCTTTACGCTCATCCTCATCTCGTCGTACACCGCGAATCTGGCCGCCTTCCTCACCGTCGAGCGCATGGTCACCCCCATCAATTCGCCCGAGGACTTGGCCATGCAAACGGAGGTGCAATACGGTACCTTGTTGCACGGCTCCACATGGGATTTCTTTAGGGTGAGTCTGGCATAACCTTTGACAGGTGAAAATGTCCAATTATTCAAGCTACAAGGCATTTGTACATTTGGTACATTTGGTACATTTGTACCATACACTTCACTGCTTGCTCGTGTTTGTCTGCATAATTGCCAAGATTGGCAGAATATGTGCCAATTTGTATAAAAAGGTACAGTGTACCAATTAGCAAGCGCCAATGTACACTTGTACCACACATGTCGCTGTAGAGAGTGAGCGAGTGTAGCGAGCCTGAGTGATCTCACAGTTAGTCTGTGATCGCTGCTGTTACGAACAAGTTACGCGGCGCATTCTCGGTTCTTATAAAAATGCTGGAATTGCATTAAAAAGTGTATTTAAAGGCAGCAATTATACTATATTGCTTAAATATGTGATTAGCATTACAATATAAACCACATAACTTACTTGTGTGAAAAATGTCGTGTGTGTGTGCTTAATTTTTTTTCTTCCTCGTTTCCAGCGTTCTCCAATTGGGCTGCACAACAAAATGTGGGAATATATGAATTCGAGGAAGCACGTCTTTGTCAGTACGTACGACGAGGGCATTCGCCGAGTGCGCACCTCGAAGGGCAAATATGCTCTGCTTGTAGAGTCGCCGAAAAATGAATATGTAAATGCACGCGAGCCATGCGACACAATGAAAGTGGGGCCCAACTTGGATACCAAGGGATTTGGCATAGCGACGCCGCTTGGCTCAGCACTCAAGTGAGTACAATACACACAATCATACATGTACACATATATATATATATTTACCAAATACAGTTAGGAATTGGAATGGAAGCCGTTTGAAATGTATGGGAAGCGGGCAATGAATGGAATGAATGTTATACGTGGGCGTAAAACATACTCAGAAAATACACTGGTGGCACGCAAAATGAGTACGCTTTCTGTGTTCAAGTGCACATAATTTGTGTTACTTAAAGTCCTATTTAACTATAGAGTAAACTAAAATTCAACAGATTGTAAGCCATCATCCTTAAAGTATATTAAAAAAAGAATTACATAAAAAACGAAAGCTTTTATTCGATTAACTGATTGCGAATTGCACTTATTCTGAATAATATTTGAAACATGTAACTATTTTAATGTCCAGTATTTCACATATATTGTCTTTACACATATTTTACTGTAGAGGTGTGTGCATATTTCTTGCCACCAGTGTAGCTGTAAGCAAAAGACATCCGTACGAAATGGACTTAATAATCGTTATCCACTGTTCCAGGGATCCAATTAATTTGGCTGTGCTGTCGCTGAAGGAGAACGGGGAACTTATTAAGCTGCGCAACAAATGGTGGTATGACAAAACGGAATGCAATCCCAACAAGGACAGTCGCGAGTCCTCGCACAATGCGCTTTCGCTGAGCAATGTGGCTGGCATATTCTATATACTCATCGGTGGACTGCTCGTCGCCGTTTTCGTTGCAATTATTGAGTTTTGCTTCCGCAGGAAGGCAAACGGTTCCTCATCCTCCTCCTCCTCTGGTGGCGGATCGAATCTCGTTGGCGTTGGTAATGCGGGCAAAAGTAACGGTTCTATGATGCTGCGCACCCCCAACTCCGTTCCGGGCGTGCTACCCTCGACACATCAAAGGAACGCGATGACGGACACGATGCACGCCAAGGCCAAATTGACCATTCAAGCGTCTCGCGACTACGACAATGGACGCGTCGGGGTGAGTAAATATTACATTGAAGTCCATTTAGCTTAAAGCTACAACTAATTTACTCTCATCCTGAGGATTGTTTTCCCACTTAAAGCTTAAAGCAAATTTTTGGAAATTATGAAAATTATGGAAAGTTTAATTTAGTTCGCAAGGCACTTCCATTTAAAAGTTCGCTTAAATGTTTAATAATAATAATTATAATAGTTAGCACGATAACAACTGACTTCGCCCCAATGTGCATCAATGTTTTCTATAATTGCTGTGATGGAAAGCTAACTGTTCCTCTCCAAGCTTATCCCCAAACAACAACGAGTAACGGTTTAGTTTGCGTGGATTATGCTTTGCTTGGGAATGAGTGCCTTGTCCCCAAACAACAACGAGTAACGGTTTAGTTTGCGTGGATTATGCTTTGCTTGGGAATGAGTGCCTTGCCTTGGCTGTGATTTATAATCTTCAAAGCTTGTTCCCTCTTGTTTTAAGATTTCCCCTTTTTATTGCATGTTATTTATATGGTTTTAATGTGATTCTAATCGCCGCACAGTATTTGAATTGCACCTCGTTGCAGTATTATCCGCCGGCGCAACTCTCCGGCGCCCCTTCGGACGCTGGGGAGGCGCTGCACATGAACGCGCACGGTCAGGTCTGACACGAGCACGTGCAGGAGTCGCGTCTCTGACGCACACCCTGCGCGCCCACAATACGACGCATAATGGCAAATAGCCGCCAGGAGACGGAGAAAATGATGGCCGGCTGTGTTGGTGTAGGCCCCAGTGGCACCATCAACGGTGCCGGTGGTGGCAGCCACGAGGGCAGCCTAACCCTCTCTCCGGTGAATGGGCAGAACGCTGCAACACTGATGCGCCACTCGCCGGACATAAAGAAACATCCACATGCCCCCCACCCCTATGACAAGTAAGTGAATTAGTTGTTTCTACACTAAGCTAATTTTAGATAATAAGTAACAAAAAAAAAAAAAAATTGAACAGAAATATAAAAATAAAGCAACAGGCAGACGCAGACAGACGAGACTTCGACAACAATATGCGAATAATTATACAATTTATGCAAATTGTTTATTCAGGGTGAATTTAGGACTATTCCAGCATAATCAGATTGACTAACAATGTGCATAAATAATTGAAATTGGAGCTGCAGCAGCGAGTATCATCAACAATTAACGCGTTTTCATTTCATAAATCAATTAAAGCAGACGATTTATTATTTCGTTTTTTAATAAGTGCAAACAGCACTTTTTAATAAATTTCTGTGCCAAACTGCCCACAAAAGTGGTGAAAATTATTTATGTGTCTTAGAGATGGGCACGTGACACGACTAAATGGCGATGTTTTGCACGCGATGAAGATGATAAGTATTCTTTCTAGTTGAAGTTGCCAGACAGTACGACATATTTCAGATCCCTTAAAGTACATATGTATGCCTGATCAGCCGAGTGGATCTCATCATCTCCGTTTGTCTGTAAGAATTCGAATTTCAAATTTGAAAATATCGTCTTTGCCGCCCATCTCTAAACTGATGCCGATTTTTTTTTTTTAGTTTGTCTGCAGCGCAATGCAAAATTGAATGATATAAATTACTGTAATATTGTTAACAGTCAACTGGGAATGAGCGGGGATGGGGGATAAGGGATGAGGGGTGTGTGTGTGTGTGTGTGTGTAACGGAAACTATTTGCTTTTAATAGTACAGTAAATAGTGCTTACAACACACACACACACACATACACACATACTATATATATATATATATATATATACATATAGACAGCAATTCATTGCATTCAAACGACTGATTAATATTTTTAATAAACAATCAAAAGTGAAACAAGTAAAAATGAAAACAAAAGAAATATGGAAAAATATAAAATGCAGAGAATAAAACACAAATGGAAAAGCATTAAAAAGATACATTGCTGTGTTCCATTAACTATACTAAAGGGCTCATAATGGAATTTGTTGTCGTATATTTGTTTATAATTAAATTACAGAAAACAAAAACGAAACGAAAACGAAAAAAACCAACATAAGCGAAAACTACTAAATAACGAGCAGAGGCTTAATAAAAATATTGTAATTGTAATAAATTAATTAGTGCAAGGAAAATAGTTAATAATGAAAATATAAAAATATAGATTGCAGCAGGCCAGTGAAATTTAATTAAATTTTATTTTGAATTGAATTGAAATCATTTTCCTTTGATTTGAAACACACACACACAACTAACAAAATGATTCACAAATAGTAGAAATATTTATTTGTCTGAATATGACATTATTCAACTTGAACAACAACAATTGCAAAATTCCAGAATTCCACATAGACAACAATAATAAATAGTAAATGATGTATAAATCAACTTTATATAGTTCATATAGTGTACAACATCTTTTGTCGAATAGTGTATATGTACATATATATATGAATAAATATGATCGTATAAATAGTTGCCAAAGAAATTACCATTAAATTGCTTAAGTCATATCAAAAGACATTTAAATGGTACTGAGATAAACCTTATAAAGTATACAAAACTTATATTAACTATTGTAAACTATTTACGTACTATTATTAACTGTTGCTAGTTAAATTATTTGATAATTCTGTTTTCCTTTTATACATAGCATAAATATACATTGAATAAAACGCTAAGAAACCGAAAAAACAAAAAACCAAAAACAAAACAGTTGCAGGTAAATTGCATTTAAAGTTCAGTTCAGTTCAGTTGAGTGCGTGGTCAAAACTATTCCCAAAACAAATAAAGATCAAAAACTGAAATCAAATAAAGCATAAACCATTAAACATATTCAAATAGAGAATACTAATAAATGTATATGTGCAAAGATAAATAATAATAAATATGATAAATATTTATTGCATTGACAGCATGACAAGCATAAAACTCGAACATCAAATATATATATACATATATATATAAATATATATTGAATAAATCAAAACCTAGTTTTAGTCTTTACTAGAGTATCATAAGCATTAAGTGAAACTAAACCCGAAACCAAAAACAAAAAAAAATGAATTCCCAATTTTAAGTTGCGTTCAAATGGCAGAGGCGCCCCCATTTTGTTGTTGCCCCAACTACAATTTTTATATGTATTTTGTGTTGATATAAAAGATTTATGTCAGAGCGCATTTGATATATTTACTAACATTAAGTAAACATATTGTTATCACACTGCATTTAAACATACAACAACAACAACAAGAGAAATCGACAAAACCAACAACAGAAACCAAAGTCAAAATAAAAGCGTTAAGCTAAATACAACTATTAATAATAAACATTTTAAATGCGCTTGTTTCAATTTCAATTTCTGTAATGCTCGGCCGGGGAATACCCTTTTTCGCATATTTGCCGTGGTTATTGTTGGCTTTAAGGAGTATTTTTCGAGATGTGGGTTAAACACTGCTCAAGTTGTTACAACGTTATTTGACTTGGCTCGGTTGCTGTAAGCCAAATGAATTAAGAGCAATTTGTGCTGAGTAAGTCGCAGAACTCTGCACAAATTGTCGGTTAGCCGCAGTTGCCACATGCTGAAGCACGAACAGAGTTGCCACGTTGATGCCAGGCCGCAGTGTTGATGCAAAGACGACTTCATTATGCGTCGTAGACGATTTACCGCCCGCCAACCTCCCGCTCCTCACCTTGATTTCCCTCAACTATTTGCAGTGAAAATTGTTGCCGTATTCTTCATTCATTTGTTGCCCCACAATTAGAGACAGCGAGAGAGAGAGCGAGAGAGAGAGAGAGCAACGGCAGCGGAAGTTATGATTCATGACTCATGAGCAGTGTGGCACTCGCCACAGTAATTAACACAGCTGCGACCGGGCGGTCTGCCTCGCGTGCAAATTAAGGATGTCCCGTGTTTGCCGCTGCGTGCAACTTGCGAGCCTCACATTAGCATAAAGTTGCCAGCCGCAACTTAAGCACCAGTCCCTTTGGCCATCCCTTTGCTGTATTTGACATTTGACGAGTGCCGCCATAAAATTAGCGCCCGTTCCTTATACTTGACTCCGGCAACAAAGCAAACCACTGATGACTTCTCATCACATCATCGCATCAGTCCACAAAGCCCATAAAAAGTGGATCAACTCGCTGAATATGCTGAATATGCTTCCTCTATTAATTGAAATTTTACAGCCTTACTATAGTTATTTCTTTATGTTTATTATTATTATTTTATTTATAATAATTATTATAATTAATATATATTTAAATCTATTATTTTACTACTGTTTCTGGTGCTACTTTTATTTGGAATATTATAAATATTTTCAATACTTTTATAGTAGTTTTATTCGTATGTATTTAATATCTTAACTGTACTTTTGTCTTGTTTATCAAATCATTTTTTATTTAATATTTTTCATTTCTTTTCATCTTGCTAAAGCAACAAAGTTGTCTACTTTAGCGACATAATTCGAATATACTCGGCATATAAATCAAACTTTTGTGTTTTTGAACGAATAAACTGCAACTGCAAGAAAGTAAATCACCCACTCAAAGAAAGGTAAGTAAAAATATTTATTATTCCATTTGAATTTAGACAAATCGATTTGAGTAGAGTGAAAAATGTTATTAGATACGTTAATCGATCGATTTTGTTTAGGCTCACCTTAAATTAATAAAGTTCAGGTTCACTTTAAATTAATAAATAATGAAATCATATGCTGTTTGTGCATACGCTGCAGATATTGCTTATGACATCATTTCTAGCTGAATGCATTTTTACGTACGCTGCAGATATCAAACTAGGTCACTGCATGCGGAAATATATTGCGATCGCGGCACTCTATGGAAAGTGCCGCATAAGGTTTTGTTTTTGTACTTAGAATTAAAAACTGCTGCAATATGTATCTTTATGTTTAAGAATGAAGTATAAATAAAGGCCCGCTCGTCAGAGCAGTCAGTTCGAATCTAATCATCAACTCCGCGAGTTTGATTTCATCCTACACTTCTACCATCGCACTTACTGTGCGCAACGAAGGACCTCACTCTCCGTAGTCCACCTAGTTACAAGTACTAGTTGCGACGCCTTTTGAGCAGTCAGTTTATGTGCTGACTGCCTCCCTTAAAACACACAATCCATTCAGTAGTCAGTTTACGTGCTGACTGCTAGACACACAAACAGATTTGTATATAGAGAACATTTATCAAGCAGATCGCAAGGCTCGGCTCAAAATGGGCTGTTCTCGAATAGGTTTCGTATTTATTTTGCCTAAACATTAATTTTGGACGGTTTCTTTTTTGGTTTTAGCTGCATTAATGGATCGAATCAATCAGCGAGAGCAAATGCCAAATCAATTTGTAGCCGTTTCAAAATGAAATATGGCCAACATGCAGCGACAAAATCACTTACCAAAATCTATAGCCAATTGACATTCGTGAATGTGGCTAATAAATCTGTTTAAAATTGCTTTCGATTAATATTGCTGATCGAATTACGTTTTGTTATTTTGTTCGATATTAAGTATGAAATAGTAGTTGTCCACATAATAAATAATATACTACTAAAAATGAAGAGTTCGATTGCCACAAACTAAGGCAGATAACCCAGTTGGATTCGTTTGGACTTTTATAGCATTATTTTCATGCTTCTTTTACGTTGCTGATTGTTTGCTTTCCAGTAAGGATGAAAATGGAATGTGTGTTTTTTTAGTATTCAGTTGGTGGTTTCTCAATCTGCTGATGTTTATCTCTTCAATGGAATGAAAACAGAGCAAAGCTATTAAACCCTCGCAGAGGATAAGGTATATATATATATATTCTTGATCTGCAGCACTAGCTGAAGCGATTAAGCCATTTTCTTCTGTTTGTTTCTATTCTACTTGTCTGCAGGCAGTACACATATCAGACTCAGCCGAATCGGATAACTATGGCGTGTAGCTGCCAACAAAAGTTTTAGAATTGAGTTCTTGAAACCAAACCCTCAAACTATGTGTCTTATTATGCTCCTCACATTTTTGGCAGAAAATCACCCTTAAATCCCACACTTCCCTTAGGAACAATAGGTTGTGCTTTTTGAATGTATTTATTATGAAATAAGCTGCAAATCTTGAATAAGGCTGTATTACTTTAATTCGTATACATCTACATAAATTATATATAATAATATACATATGTATATATTTATATATATATATGTATATATATATATATATTCTAGAGCTCAACACGCTGCGTATACGTGATGTTGATGGCAATTGTTCTGGCATAACAAGTGTCTGAAATGGGATTTATAAATACAAATATATATATATATATATATATATATATGTATATATGTTGCATATTTTATTGAAATTCCACACTCGCAGCTGCGTTTAGTGTTACTGTTAGCAAAAATCCAAGTAATTTGGCAATTACGTTGGCAGCATTTCAAATTCATTCACAGCCGCCTGTCCAGCGAGAGAACCTGAGCATTCCCACTGGATTCCATTCTGCAGAGTGTAGACGTCTGCGCCCCTTAATTACACGTAATATTAGACGAAGCCTACACACACACACACACACACACATCAACAAACACACACACACACACAGACACTGAGAAGATATCATATTTTCCGGGGCGTATAATTGATTTTTGGGCTAAAATGTGTGGCCGTCAAGCCAAAACGCAGCATGAATATTAAATGCGTGTGAAAGACTTATGGTTGGGCAAACAATAGAAGTTTTAGGGGCGTGGCATAGTTACAGCAGTGTTGGTTAAGGCGCCACAATAACTATGAGCCCCTCTGCAAAAACCAGTGAAGCAGAGTCGCACTTGAAATACCCTAAACGATTTCAGATCAATATGTGAAAATCGAACTGGAACTTTATCAATTGTATTTAAACGGAACCGAAATGCCATATTATTTAAGAATCAGTTACAGTCAACGCTCTTATATAGTATATAATGCTTAATCGAAAATGGATACTGATTTTCATTTGAAATCAATTCAGAAAACTTTAGCAGAAACTTTACACTTTTGCCGGAACTAAAATGGACTAGTTCCGACAAAGTTTCGACTATGAAAATTCAACTATAAATGAGTTTTTCTACTGCATGCAACAAACTCTTCCACAAATTCAGCATACCCCACATAAACAATTGCGGCAGAGCACTAAAAAAAAACAAGACAAAACTTGCGTACGAAAATGCAGAAGGAATGAACAATTCTCGTCACTCTGCGCTAGTCTCTGCAACTTGATACTTTGTGCATTGCTGTGCTACACCTCTCCCTCCCCCTCTCTCTCTCTCTCTCTCTCTCTCTCTCTATCTCTCTTTCTCTGTCTGTCTCTCTCTCTTTGTTGGATTTGCTGTGTGCGCTTGTTGTCCATTATTAAATGCTTTGCGGTTTTGCAGTTAACCAATTTGCTTGATTTCCGTTTTGCGAATCCCAAATTGTTTACCAATATATCGAACTATACACATATATATATATATATATATATATATAGCAATTCTGATAGTTGGAAAACTGTTGTGCGGTCTGCTGTTGTCGACTTTTACAATTCCCATGCATTTGCGCAATTATCAATTAAAAGTATTACGCCAGCAAGAGGAGCAGCGCAGCGCAGAGCAGTGAAGAGCAGTTCGAACTAGTCGATTGGAGCATGTAAAATCAATCAGGACGACAACCGGCAACCGCATTAGCTGGCCAACTAGGCAGGATTCAGACCGCAGTCAACTTGCTGAATGCGCTTTGGCCTTTGCGCTTATAATCTGTGTGGATGGGGGCACGTTATCCTTCCTATCCGTCCTGCCCTCTGCTCGTCCTGTTCTTCGTTTGTGGCCAGTGCGGTTTCTTAGTCCAGTGCACGATTTAGTTGGCAACTTTGCGACATCGTCTGCTAATACAACAAGTATAATTATCGGAAATGCGGTCTAGACGTGGCCAACACACACAATCACACACACACATACACAGTTACCAACATAATCGCGGATAATGAGCTGCTGCTGCTGCTCCATAAACGCCCTTGTCAAAATATAAGTGTGGGCGTGGCATTAAATCACTGGCTGCAGCTGACAGACGACTGGCAGACGAAATGTCTGCAAAAAAATAAGTTTTTACCATTTTTCTTCCTTTTTTTTTGTCACTCAGTTAGTCAAGTATCGCTGCTGACAGCTGATTGATGCATTTTGCAATTATTTCTGATGCCTCGACTTCATGTCGAGATTGAAAAATTGTCAGTTGCATTGCCATAAAAAAAATAAATAAAATTCGTTATATATATGTATATATATGTATGTCCAAAAGATGTGCGAAAATTCGCATATACATATGTTGTGATGCTATGATGTATTTGGGTAGAACGCTGAACAGATGCCACTCTTAATCGATAAATAAACCAGGCCTATTTGTAGACACTTATTATATTGTCATGAGTTATGAATGGGGCTGAAAAGTAAAGCCTATACAGACAATAGACTCGGCCTGATCACAACGTCAAACAATTTATGATATATTAATTGATCTGTCCAAAAGTAATAATAAAATCGGAGCTGTCTGAATTATTCCAACTTTTTCTTAAAGATATCAGCAACAAATTCAAGCTTCGAGGATTTGAATACACTATAAAAGTTGATTTCAAATGGAGTTGTTCCTTACAGAAAAAGTTGAAAATAGTTCTTAAGTATTTCTATCAATTTGACTCATCCTCAGTAAGTCGGTGACAACTTACAAAAAGAGAAAGAAAAGTCTCCCTCTCTCTCTCTCTATAGTTGCCTGTTAAGGTTGTTAGTTAAATTACTGAAACTATAGTATATATGTACTCAATATTGTGCAAGTGGCATTATAATCACAGCAATATTTTTGCTTGACCGCTTCGTCGAAAGAGTTTCCAACTTTTATATTTGCCACATTTTATCAACATTGAAACTTTCGTACAACAAAATATTACCAAAGTTGTAGCAAAGAAGCCAAAAATTTTTGTTCTTACCTTTAACTTTGTCTTGGCACTTTGACTTTGCCATTGCCTTAGCCTTTACCTTTACCGTTAGCACAGAAGAAAATGCATAGAATTCAACTAATTAGGACGTTGTGGAACCAGCAGCAGCAGCAGCAGCAGCAGCAGCAGCTCGGCAACGTGCAAGAGTTCTTATCGCTTGTGTTGAGGTGCTGAAAAATATTAGAAAGTTTTACAACTCTCCCGCTATGCTGCTCGCTTTGCCTCTTTGCACCATCGCGCTTGCCCCATCGCAATCGCCGTCTCCATTGGTGCCGCACGCAAAGTTTTACGTTTGACAGCTGCAGGCAAGGTGCCGGCGGGTTAGGGGTTGCGGGTGTTGGCACAGAAATCCAGAACGCAAATGACAGCAAATCCTCACGGCATCGTGGCACAGTAGATGAAGCTGCAGCTGCAACTGCAGCAGATAGCCACATTCAAACAAATTGGGCATCAGCTTTAAAAATTCAAATGCCAATTTTACAACTTTTACAACCAAAAGCACTGTATATAAATCTGGCCGTCAAAGCTAATACTGTAAGGCTTATGAATTGGTTTCATATTTTATAGTTGTTATTTATGATATATTAAATATATATATATATAGCTGTTCCTAATTGCAACCAGAATTGGTCTACAATTGAAAATATATCTTGTCTGTCTCGCTGAAAATATTATGCAGCAATCCTGTTAAGATGCAATGTTAAGACTGTAACATAACATCTGTAAGCTACCAGGCAAATATGTACTTAACATTAATACATTACATTACATTAACATCGATGGTGATCGATATCAATTATGCGATCACCAACTTAAAGAAGAAGCAGCAGAGTCGCTGTTCAAGAAAAGTGAGGAAATGGAAGATAATTTAGTTTTGACTGGCACAATTATATATTCACTTCTATGAAATCAGAAAGTGAATATAAAATTGAAACAAGAAGCGGGTTTAGTTAGTGAAACCATAAACAGAAGCAGAGCTACAGATATGCAAAGCAATTTAGAGTTAGACAGAGGAAGATGGTAATTTCGCTGATTTAGATTCATGGCCCTTTTTTATGGGTATTCGAGTGTAAATTTGTTACACTCCTCCAAAAAGGATGCACAAAATTAAAGCCGCTTGTAAGCTTAGCAGTAAGAAGAAGAGTTGTGCGCTGTACGCCTTTTTGGTAAAGACTAATTAAGTATTTAGTTACCCGGCTTGGCTTGGAAATGTGAGGCTGAATAGGAGCGAGAGGGAGACGGACGGGGAGACGGAGAGCAGCAACTGAAACTAAGTGAAAAACCAATTTTTGCTTAACAATGCGAGATTCTTGATGAGGGTTTGTTGGCTGCAGCAACTCACAATATTCCCTTACAACCACCCAGCCTACGCCCAACTCAGCTCAGCTCAGCTCAGCGAGCTGTCGCTGCAAGTTAAAATTGGGTGAGGAGGAGATGCGGCTGCGGCTGTGGCTCGTGTCAAAAGCGATGCCAACTGGCAATAAAAGTGACGCGCAAATTTCAAGGCAAGTACAGCAGAAAGGCATTCAACAAACGCCAGACGCAGTGCGGCAACTGTAGCAGAAGCAGTAGCAGATCCACAAGCAGCTGTTTGCGACACATGATTTTGTGGTGCAACCAAGATAAATGCGATGACTGACATCTCGCATAAGTTGTAATGTGATATGAATTCGTAAATTACACTGCCAATTCGCATATGACATTGCTAACTATATTTATATATGTGTTTTGTAATCGTTCAAATACTATCAACTCTCATAACTATGTGAAAAGTGAAACAGTTTTCAAAGTTGCCAACGCGACTCTGACTGGATTTGCATTTAAACATTGCAGCCTCAAAAAGTAGTTTAAGAAATGGATCAACCTTAAATGTGGTAATGTCTCCTTTAATGCTACAATCAAAGTTGAAAGGTTGCTTCAAAAAGTGATTTAAGGAATAGGTTAAAACTTGCCATAACTTTATCCAAACTGAACAGGAATTTTCTGGCTAGAAGTCGCAACTCAAAAGATCGAAATGCATGCAGAGGGTATTTGCTAGTCGGCTGCTCTCATTTCTAGGGCACTTGTCTCGTTTATTTGGAATTGTCGCTGCCACACACGTCGTATGCGTAATTTTGGCAACTACACACAGCTTGCGGCATGTTGCAATCAGAGTCAAAGGGAGCAGAGAAGACAAGCAGCGAGCAGAGAAGTCAACAGCTAAGCAGCCCCAGGTGAACCGAACTTTGATTAACCCCTTGCAGGTTATTTGCAGTGCGCGAATACATGTCCCCCCACACCACCCTGCCGCACCACAACCAACCCTCCATCCGCTGACTAAAAACCTGCAACAGACAATGCAACACCACAGAAGGGGTAGGCAAGGCGGTAAGGGGTACTATCGAAATTACAAAGCGTTTAAAGTTGCGAACTGAGTTGGTTTCCTATCAAAGACTAATTAAAAACTTTGGCCAGTGCCCGAAAGCGCTAAAAGATTCAAACTCCGAGATATAGATACCAAAAAGGCGAAGCCACGTGCAAAGTTTTGTCATTTCGCATGAAATTTCAACAAAGAGTCAAAGTGCAACAACTGCAGCTAATGCAACGCCCGCTCCACCCGCTCCACGTGCCACAAATTGGCAACGATTGGCCGTTAGCAGCAGCTAAAGGCCAGGCCAAAATCAATGTGAAGCGTTCGCATCAGTAAAATCATTAACCACAACCAAAAACAAATGGTAAACAAAAGGTCATTTTTTACTGGTGCTGCTGTTGAATCTGTTTCATGCTTGTTTTCTCTGTTCCTTTCTGGCCATTATCGGTGGCCACATCAGTTGTTGCATATAGCAATCAGAGCGCGCCGTTGAGCACGATAATAAAGCTGCCGACTTTTTACTCGCATCTCGTTTTTTGTGCACTTCACAAAACTGATTGGTTAAAAATACCGCGAAAAAGGAGCAGAGAATGATGTTGATGTGCTCACATTATGGCTAAAGAGTATTTTATATTTGGGATAATTAAATAAACATGAATATGTGTTACATATTTACTGACAGATTTATAATACCCTCAAAGAGACATTGAAATGCATGTGTCACAAACGGCAATCAGCGAAATCAATAAATAAAATCCTTGCCCCTTTGGTCAACTGCCAGTAATGGACAGCAAAAAACAACCTGAACCAACAATTATGTGCAACAAAGACCTGACAGAGAAAGCAAAGGTCTTTAAATATGTATTTGCAGGTATTGAAAGTGTCGAGAGAGCACGACTAGCAGATACCCTAAGCGCAAGTCCTTAGAGAGGTATGTACGGAAACCCGCTTGGAGCGCAGGCAGTCATCATTGAAATAAAATAAAGTTAATCTTGTATTTCATATATAGTCGAAGCTGCTTTTTGCTACACTTGCACAACTCCATTATACCCTCTAAAAATGGATGTATATATATATGGAGTTGTATTTTGTAGTTAATGCTGAAAGTTTTTCACTCCTCGTCTTGTTTGTTGTTTGCTCTCTTGTCTGGTATTATTGAAGTCAAAGTTAAATGAAGTTTTGTTGGACCACGCGGCGTATGCGTAACGCGGAGGACAACATTTCAATTTTACGGAAAGATGCCGCCAAGTTTTATTATGGCACTGCGGTTACTCAGTCGCCAAGAAGCAACTCTACTTTTTTTTTCTGCGGCTTTTGCTCTTCTTAGCTGTTCCTTCGCTGTTCTTTGCTCCTGCTGTTTGTCAAACAAATTAGCCAAGAACTTTGGGCCCAAGTAGCGGAGGCTCTGTAACCGTTAGACATACAGTTGTGGCCAACTATTGCTGTTTGTTTATTATTGCAGCGCTGGCAATTTGTGAGAATTTAATTAAAGTTTTGCCATCCGGCTTAAAGGCCACTCCAAACAAAGCAACGCTCTTCCAAGATTAAGAACATGTCAATAACACGCAAATTCCACTAACCAAACGCGCACAGTGGCATAAAGGGCGTGAAAAGTGCGTAATCAAGTTGCTGATAGAAAGTTTTCAGCTCATTTTGTTCAATATTATTTATTTATTTACAACAGTGAAGTTATATTTTAGGATTATTTGTTGGTAGAAACTAGACATGTATGTATATAGTCTTGATCAGCATTAAATCCAGCTTGATCTACCCAATTCCGATTGTCTGCTCGTCTTTGTCAGTCTGTCTGTAAAAAATCCATCTCAGAGACGAAGAAACTAGTGAAACTCAAATTTTGAATATATGTTCTCATGCATGTTATCGATAACTGCCGCCGCTTCGCAAATATCTTTGTAAATCGATTTCCGTTGGCAATAAATGCCACACTAAATAAAATAAAATATTTCTGCTGAATTTAGGGTATCTGCTAGTCGAGCAATGTTATATATTATGTGCTCTACACTGCAACAGTTGAAATATTTAGCAACAAAAGTCAATTTGTGGCCCACAGTGGGCGATTGTGTCAAGTCAGTCAAGTTGATGGAGTGACTTGTCGTTGTCCGTTGGCCCATTTTATTTGGCTGTGCCACTGTCCCAAATTGTTGGCAACATTTTTTATAAGTTTTTATTGTTGCCATCGGCAATAGGCGGCTCTGTCAGTGGCAGTGACAAAAGGCAGCAGACGGCAGACAGCAGACATCAGATTGGGTGGCAAGGAGACAAGGTTGCCACGTCTGCGTTTGTCCCATTCGCACTGGCTGCTCATCAATTACACTTTGCCACTGCCTGTTGCCACGACAAACGAACCCAAAGTTGGAGACGATGCTGAGGCAGATGCTGATGCAGATGCTGATGCTGATGCAGATGCAAATGGAGACAGTCAGTTGACCAGTTGAAAATGATGGCAGCTCATTTGCAAACAAACCACTCGACTCGACTCGACTCGGCTGCTTAACAAATGCAGCAGTTGCAGTTGCAGTTGTTGTTGCAACAGCAGCGGTTGCAATTTGCAGCACAAATAGTGCATTAAACGCAACACACACAGCAAAACACACACTCAACCCACACACACACCCAATTTGAGTATCATCTTTGAAATGAGCTTATTAGTCAAAGTCATTCACACACACATAAATACATAATACAGAAAGCTAGATACACTTCGTGTGTGTGTGTGGGTGTGTGAGTGTGTGTCATGTGTGTGGCAATCGATGAAGCATATGAATTATTCAGCATTTATTGATTGCTTGGGCACTACCACGAATTGTGGCCTAAACAGCATTTGAACACGTTATGGCTTTCAGTATATTTATTTAGCCTCGTTAAGTTCAACCAGTTGTAATGCGAATATTAATGCGAATATTTACAGTTACATGTACTCATTATCATCCGCACTAATCACCATGAAATTATAATTCACGTTTTCAGTTTACATTTTAATTGCAGCTTACCAAACTCAAATTTGTACATTTTATAACGCATTCATTTTAAATTACAATTAAAAACATTTGACGGCATTTTGAACTGGAAAATATAAACATACTCGTCCAATTAGAGGCATTAGCTTATTAACATTTTACGCACATATCGTGATGTATTCTATAAATATTCAAGCACTTCAGGCACTCTCGACTGATACACACACTTCACAAGTACATCATGATGTATGCAACCATTAACAGCTTTCAAAACTCGTCTAATGGCAGTTATTAGTTGGTTAATATTTTAAACATACATCGTGATGTATTACTATACATATTTAAGCACTTCAGGCACTCTCGACTGATGCACACACTTCATACATCATGATGTACGCAACTATTAACAGCTTTAAAAACTCGTCTAATGAGAGTTCTTAGTTGGTTAATATTTTAAACATACATTGTGATGTATTATTATACATATTCAAGCACTTCAGGCACTCTCGACTGATACACACACTTCATACATCATGATGTATGCAACCATTAACAACTTTAAAAACTCGTCTAATGGCAGTTATTAGTTGGTTAATATTTTAAACATACATCTTGATGTATTATTATACATATTCAAGCATTTCAAGACCTCCCTTGACACACACCACATACATCATGATGTACACATCCTTTGACATCTTTGAAAACTCGTCTACTCAGAGTAATTACTTGGTTAATATTTTAGACTTCCATCATGACATTATATTATATTATATAAATATTCAAGCGCTCCTCTGACACACACTTCATACATCATGATGTACGCATCCATAAACATGTTTAGAATGCAATAAAATATCCACTCACAAATAACATTTGTTAGTTTTTCTATTTCGAATAAATCAGCAAGTTTTATCTTGGCACATTTGGAAAAGTGTTGATGCAACGTCTTTTACAACATATGACAAATAAAAAGAATTTTCATTTGTTTCTGATTGACCCTTTTGGGTTACATGGCTTTTTTTCGTTTTTTTTTCTTCTTCTTCTTTTTTGTTGTTGTTGTTGCTGTTGTTGCTTTTGCTTTGTATGACATTAACGTGGTCGTGTCCAGCTCGCATTTAAATCCCAACAAGCTATAACAAGGTCGCTTTTGCCTTTGCCTTTGCCTTCGAGCATAAGTCTGTCCCCACCTTGAAATCACATATGTTACACACACAACGCACACACACATTGTACACATGAGAGTTGTCGTTGTCGTTGTCGTTTGTTCTGTTACATATCCGGCTCTCCATCGTTCAATGCACATTTGCTGTCCATTCTTACGCTTTGTCCGAAGCCATTGTCACCTTTTTTTTTTGGTTTATTTCATTTTTTTTTTTGCCTATACAAATCAGGCTAAGGCAAAAACGCCCAGAAGCTATCCAAGGAAAGCAAGCTGTCAGTGTGGCCTGTTGTCCTTTTATTATGCCACTCCCCTCTGCTCTTTGTGGATCGAGCAGCATCTTATATGCTATGCCAAAAACCAACTGTCAACGCAGCAGTTTCCTGATTTTTTTCTCCACTTTTTCTTTATTTCCATTCAGCCTTTTGATTTCGTGCGTAGTTTATCTATGTGTGTGTGTGTGGAGCTGTCAGCTGTACGCTTGCCACTTCTTGTTGCATCTAATCGCATAAATATGTTGCCAATGAGTGTGTCAGAGTATGTGTGTGTGTGTGTGTCCACTGCATATTTTATAAGCAAACAGGCCATGTTCTGCTTCAGGCTACTGTGTATGTTCCTGTTTCACCTGTTTTTATCAGCCTGGTTAAAGACAGGCGCTGCAAATGCAGTTGGGCAGCATCGTCAAATGATCTGTGAGCTTAATTGTAAAAGGCAACACATGCACTGAGAGAAACACAGCACAGCTAATGCAAACGGAAAGCTTTGTTCACGTTTGTATGCTTTTTGTCAATTTCAATTCAACAATTTTGCACAAAAACAGAATTTTCTAGCTTGATAAAATTTGAAACAGTTTTTTGTCTGAGTGTAGCTTCAGTTGAGATACAGCAGCAGCAACAGTCAACTCTCGAACTCTGGAGCTGTAGCTGGCTTAATGATGGTCTCAATTATGGGCCAAGTATCTCCGGGCTTTGTACCCATATCGCAACCAACCGTTCCGCAAACCATTTTTGGCCCTGACTCGGGACTGAGGCGCTCTCGCTCTGGCTATCTGTAGCTATTGGCCTGGTTTTTGGCCCAATATGGCCCAGTGCCAGTTGGCCACGCCTTTGTGTGTCTAACTGCAAACGATTTGCATGTGTGCGTATGTGTTTGCCTGAGTGTGTGTGCGTGTGTGCTTGTGTGTGTGACAAAGGCAACTTTACAGACATTGTGCAAAACGCAACCCTTCCCTCCCCACCCCAAAACGGGGCAATTTAAAGCGTTTACTTTAATTTCGCTTCTTTTTTTGTTTTTGTTGCTCTTTCGCTCTTTTTAATCATTTATTTAACTTGCACTTAAAACAAGCGGCAAAATATTAAATCGAAAACTTTGAATTGTTTGACCCGCACTCTGCACTTTATATATATATATATATATATGTATATGTATGTATGTATATATGAAGTTTGTATGCCTTGATAGAGAAGTCCTTGACTTCATAAAGTGTTCATATATATGTATGTGTGCTTGAACAGTTATTAAAGCTACGTGTATTTATCTCTCGGATCTATATTCTATAAGCTAGACCTTCAGTATTACAGCCCTAATCCAACAATCCACATTTAATACTCTTATAAACACAACTATATAATCGGAACTGAAAGTTAAAAGTTGTCAGCTTAACTCCGCTCTGCAAGGGTATATGAACTTCGGCTTGGCTATGACAGTCATTCTTTCTTGTTTCAGCATTACTTTAGTAAGTTTTTAAGTTTGCTAAAAATGTTGCACTGAAATTGGTTGCCACCATAATTCGTGCATGCTTAAGTTGAAGTTATCGCCAGTTGAAAATTTAATTCCTCGCCCTTGGCTCATCTTATCCTAATTGAAATTCAATAAGTATTCCAACGTAATTTCTTGTATGCTACTATTATCCGAGAGCTATTGGCAACTTTTACAAAGTGTTTCCCATTCTCTGTGTTTGCAACTTCTGAGAACTGTCTGCGAAGACAGCTTCAGTAACTGCTTGGGTGGTGGTTTGGGTGGTTCCGCGCATTGTGCCAGCGACTTTTGGCAGTTTGAGTTTACATTTTCATTTTCATTTTTATGATATTGTAATATATTTGCTTTCAGCGCATAATTGACATGGGTCGTTTGTTCAGGCAGCAGGCGTCGATTTTTCATCCTATTTTTATATTGCCCTCATTTACCTACCCGATGATCCTAAAGTTGCCCAGTTTTGAACAAATTGGCCACGCTCAGGTTACTTTCTGCCAGGGCATCGGAGAAAAAAGGTTAAGCTAAGTACTCAGCGGCTGGTATCAGTGTCTCAGTATCGACATCGCCATCGCCATCGCCATCGACATCGGCATGGGTTTGGTTTGGTTTTAGGTTTTGCCTTTGCTTTTGTTGGGATTTGGGATTGGAATTGTTTGGGGATTGGGATTGGGATTGGTTTGGTTTGGTTGTTTGGACAGCTGGCACTTCATTGGCAGTTTGCTAGGTTATTAAATTTGTTGAGCCAACTTTTTGATGGCTTCATTTTAAATGCCGTAGCATTTCATAATTTTCTGGCTCGACTTTATGTTCTTTTTGCTGGCTGCTCATCGCCGGCAATTTGCATTTTCAACTACTTAAAGTCGCAAATCTCAGCTCTAAATTCATAATCACACCCCAAAGTGTCATCCAGCTAAATGAAATTCGCCGTTTTTGTAGGCGACAGTTGAATAAACTTTGAATAGATCTGATTTAAAAAGAGCACCAAAAGCACCAACGTGAATAGTATTGGGACTTTAACCTTAATAGATTTCGCTTTTTTCCTGTTCGTGTTGCAGCAACTTGTTATGAAACCAATTCATGGGGTAATACTTTAAATTGATGTCACTTTTTTGACGATTAACTAGCTGAAAAAAACTGTGATTGCATAATAAATATAAATGAATAGTAATTAAAATAAATAACAGGCACACTTAAATGGCAACTGAGTTCAGCAGATTAAAACGGAAAATGGAAAATGGAAAAGTTTGTGTGGCTGTAAGTGTGTGTGTGTTTGCGTGTGTGTGTGTGGGTTGGCAACACGGTTTGTCCTAATCAAAGATTTGAGTGATTTTTCAAGACGAAATACGCCCACAGTCTGGGCCATTTGAAGGCAACTTGCCAAACAAATATAAAAATAAATTGTTCTTAGACCCACACAAAAAGACACACACACACACACGCACACAGACACACAGACAGTTGCCAGGCTTCGCTGCTGTTTGTATCTGTATCTTTTCTATTGCCACATTGTTAAAATCTATTAGCCACATTAAGTGCGGCTCGTAAAATTCGATTGCATCATTTGTTTGCCTCTCCCTCTCGCTCTGTCTCTCTCTCTCTCTCTGTCCGTCTGTCTGTCTGTCTTTCTCTCGCTTGCACGCTAGACAATTGGCAGCCTGGTTCTATCAAGAGCAGCACGCGTTTGGCTTCCCCCCATTTTGGGGCTCTGCGAAAAGTATTTCAAAACAAGTTTCGTCTATTAAAATAATATGGGTTTGCTGTGCGAAGACTGATATGCACGCCTCTTGCCAATAAACAAATAGGTTAATCGACACCAGCTCAGCTGTTTTCCTCTCTCTCTCCCTCTCTCTCTCACACACTTTTAAGTGCTGTCATGTTTGGTTTTGCTGCAACCTCAACTCTCAACTTTTGCACATGGCATTAGCTGACGTTACACAGCACAGTTTCAGTTCACACTCAACAATGGCACTCAGCTAGCAAGCAACAATATTCAACAATGCCAGCGATTTGGCCATATCAAAGCGATATGTTGCCAACAGGCATTAGCCCGCACTTCACATGACTTGCCAATGAACCAATTTATACTCTGCCACCTGCAAAAATCCTATTAAAAAACTTTGTTTGACAATATAAATTAACAAAATAAACATATAAATAAAAATCACGCTCGTTGCTTAAAAAACACAATTCACAGCAAATTTATTTTATTGTGGACCTGAACTGAACACCCCTTGAAAATGGGCAAAAGGGGTATATTGCAACACACTCCGGAAGAAGGCGAAAAGCATATCTCAGCGTCAAAGGCAGGTCAACAGCTAAACTATATTATAAAAGCAGAATCATTTGCCGAATATTGGAAAGGATTTGGGATTGTGGGATTTGTCTTTAATTTTTCGAAATTAATTTTCTAATTTCTAGAAATTATATCCAAAAACAAGAATAAGGCGAGTATTTTCTGAGACATGTTGCATGTTGAGGCATGTTTCTCACTTATGCATAGCCAAAGACTTGGCTGCAGGGTAACTGCCAGTCGAGCTCTCTCGACTGCCGCCTTCTTACACACTCTTTGCTGACTTGGTTAGTGGAAGCTGAACGATTTGCCAACCATTTATGTTGAGCGAATTTTGAACATACGCTGTTTTGGGGCATGTGTTGCATGCGTTGCAAATGCGCGTAGATCGGTGCCGAGCTTAAAGTGCTTACCGCGCTAATGCGTCGCAAAGTATGCAACAGCACGCAGAATAAGTGAATGAATGTGCCACAGGCGAAACGCGCTATTCGCGATGCCACATGATAAAATGCACATATAGTCAATTACAATTGTCGTGGATTTACATTAAGCAGCGTAAAATGAGAACTGTTTCTGGTTTCTGGTTACTGGTTTCTGGTTTCGGGCTGTGTGCAGTGTGCTGTGCTGCCGACTGGTTTTGCATGGTGGCGTGTGGCATGTGGCATGTGCCAAATGTCAATCATTCTGGCAATGTAGTCAAATCAACTGTCAAATAAGCGTTGCAACATGCGTTTGCCTTTGCCAATGGACACTTGTATTTGTGTGTGATCTGTGTGCGTGTGTGTGCAGCACTCAACAGCAATTCAATTCAGAATGCAAACATGCAACAGCAATCGAGTTACACACACACACACACTCTGTGTGTGTGTTTGCATATGTGTCACAGTCAAAAGGGGCATCTAACAGAAGTAATAGGAACAGCCAAACGGGAGCCAAACGGCTTTAAATGCATTTGTCAACAGACAACCAGAACAAGAACAAGAACAAGAACAACAACATTCGATCCTTACACAACACTGGCAAGTGTGCCTAAACACCAGTCAAATAATTCAGCTGGCCAGCATCACCGTTTTGGCCAGTCCTAAATGCTGAAGAATTTAATTGAAAGCAACAGTCTCAAATTTGAAAAGGTGGAATGCCAAACGAGGAGTATCTAAATATTTTTCGACATTTACGATTGGCATTTGACAAACGACAGGACTTGAAGCGGACAGAGTGGACAGAAACTAGATGTTGAGGTGTAGTCTCAAAATTGTGTGGCTTGTGAATGGAGTCTTGAGTTCGGAATGTGTTTCACTCTGCGAGGCATACCATACCTATGACGGTATTTTGGGCATTGAGCAAGGGATAAAGTTAATCGGATCTGGAATTGGGAACAGTGCTAAAATGTTTAGAAATTGGCATTTTCTTGCTGAACCTACCCTAAACCTTTTGCCCTAATTAAAATTTTATTACGCAGTGGCCCAGTCAGTTTAACAGTCAGTCAGTCAGTCAGTCAGTCAGTCACTCAGTCAGTGAATCTGTCCAAAAGGCGAGTATTAATATTTTAGCCTGCAGGTGTTTATATGCCCATAAAGACTGGCCAAATCTTATAGCACTTTCTGGCAACCCTTAAATGTTAACCGCTCCCCTTTTCTCTAACCCCGGCATTCATCAGTTACCAGCAAAGCATTTTTTTTTTTAGCCCTTTTCCTTGTCTTAGAATTTAACAAAACCCAACCCAAGCCGTGCACATAGGTTTCTTTCAGGCCATTTGTTTGGCCATTTGTGCCACCTTTTGGACCGGTCCAGTAACGATGTCCATGACAATATAGTCGCACCTTTTGCTGATTTTTATTTCATTTCCATTTCCAGTTCCATTTCCATTTCCATTGGCATTTTATTGAGCACCCACACACAGAGCAGCAGCAGAGGCAACCTTTTGGCTCTGCTTATTACTCCAAGCAGTCATAAACGCTCAAATGAGCTTTTGAACGCAGTAAAACGCATCTAAGTATAAGTATATATGTATATGTATGTATGTATATATGTATTTAGTGTTCCCCACTCTATGCTGCCTATATACAATCACAATTATTTCGCCATCAATATTATGACGTCCATAAATTGGCCATAAATAATGCTTACAATAAATGTCATTGCGTTAACGTCCTTGAAAACTTTTTGTGTGTATTTAATATAATTTAAATTTATGTTTGTAATTCAAACTCAAGAGAGAAAAAAAATAGGGTAGCACAAAATGGGGCAAAGCATGCACAGCTAAATCGCTGCAGAAGCGTCCTTAAAGTCCCGAGGGACTCGTTAATCAGCATTTTTATGCTTGCCTTGCTAATGATGTGTCTGGGACGTCCTTTTTCCTTTTGTCCACCTTTCTGTCTGTTGGCTGTGTGTGTTTGTTTTTTTTTTTTCTCACCTGGCAGACAACGTTTGTCGCTGTTTTACACCTAAATTAAGTAAAGCTATCCTTGGGGCATTTAGAGAAAGATAGATAGAGACTGAGAGAGGGGGGAGGGGCTGGCAGAGGGGATGCAGGCCGACTCGACCGACTCGGACTCAGATTTTGTGTGGCATTCCCAATTGAAATGCTGTCCGCGCAAACCTATTACAAAATTTACAGGCTGTGAAAATGGTTTTGATATTTAGAAAGATATGCTCAAAATATGTAGCCGGCTTACGTTTTTCATTAGCAAATATTTTTAATTGGCGCACACAGCAGATGCAGATAAGCCAAAAGGGATACGAGAAAATGGGAAAAGCTTTTTGAAAATGAAAATGAGATATGCATTTTACGATAAGTAAACAGGATGCTAGCCGAGAGACTTTAAGAGTTTGTTATATTGAGGCTGATCTTATCGATAACTAACTTATCGATGTATAACGATATATACATATTATATATATACTCAGACATATCATTGATCAATAGTAAAAATTTCATTAAGATTGAATGAGAAGCAAAGATTTTCCTGTTTGAACATTGAACAAGTAGCTCTTAGCGCCTATTCCAGTCGAGCTCATTCTTTAGCAAATCCGTTAAATTTCCACAACTTTTCTAGGCTTACAGGGTATATATGAGATGGCAAATAGAATGAAGACGACATTTTGAGAACTCTTATTGCTTGATTGTAAGCCTGCCAAATGTCAACGCAGTCAGTGCCTCAAGGATTAGCGTACAAGGGATTGACTCTAAAATGCCACGACAATAAAACGAAATAACTGCACCTGTAAGATATATGTATATGTATATATATATATATATATAATGGAAGGAGTAAGCTAGCCAGGACTAGACTGGCTGAGAGCTGTACTCGATGTGACTGCGACTTTTCTGCCTGGCATAAATTTCAAGTTTATTGCATAAATTGTCGTATTTTGAAAATCTTATTGCCTTTATAATGTTGCCAGCCAAGAGGTGGGTGAACCTGTAGCCAGGTATCCTGTGTCCTGGGTTACCAACCTACACATCTCCCCCACACACATCTCCAACCACATTGTCTGGCCGTAAAAGCAATGTTAAGGCTCAAGTTCTGGCTACGCTTATAGTACAAGTTGGTAGGCGACGACTTGTGTTTTTTCTGCTGCTTTTTTATTGCGATAATAATCATAAAACATGCACTTAACAAGCAGCTTGAAATATGAGCTCGAAACGCTGGCATCTAACTTAAATTTTCCACATTTTATTGAGGTTGATTTATGTACTCCTTTTGCGGGGTGATGTTTTTTTTCTTGCCATGAACTTCTGGCCAAAAAATCAACGACCACTTAATTGATGCCAAACTCACTGCCTCTGCCTCTCTCTCTCTCTCGCTCTCTCTGCCTCTCTTCGTCACACTCGCACTGGGTTTAGCTAATTCATTTGTTGGCACAAACAAATTTGTTAACAAATTTGCGTTAATGCCATAAGAAATATTTATACCCATTCTCTGGCAACCCCCTCCCAACCAGGCAGCCCAACACCAACACCGCCTCCCCCTTTCCCCTCTGCAACACGGACTTGCCATCGAGTTATGTGTACATGTGCTGTCATTAATTCAATTCTGGGCCAGTCCCAAAGCGTCCCATCTTTTTCGTAAGCCTTTCGACCTTCAATGAGGCATGTGCCAGCAGCAACAGCAGCTCATTAACCTACAGGCTGCTGCGGGGGTGGTTTCGGTTTGGGGTACGGGGTTCGGGGTTGTGTGCGGCTCTCATTGCTACTGCGGTTTATATTTGGCTGTTATTATTTGTGTAATGAAATAAACGCACGACTTTCATCTTCATAAAATGGCATTATGGCATTAGCGGCGCAAATTTATGGCCAACACCACCAACAACCAGCAGCAAATAACCAACAACGAGCAGTCTCTCTGCGGGGGGTGGCGGATTGAGGCGTGGATTTGAAGTCCTTGCTGATATCTTAATTAATTTGCTCCTATGCTAAACAGTTCTTAGCCCAAAACTGCTTAGTGTCTAAGAAGGTAGAATATTTAAGCTGCTTATGTTTTCACTCCATAAACTAAGCGAGTCTAAACATAAATTACTATTTCCGACCTGTGCTAAATATAATATAATATTCCATATAATGTTGTCCACGGAGAATAGGATTTTTCAAATTTAAATGTAGGAGTAATCTAGAGATCAAAACATAATCAACATTTGCGATTTTTAAATATAGAATCTGAGATGAGAAATATATTTTCAGAGTTAAATGTGGGATTATTGCGAAGACCAAATCATGGTCAAAACTTGCTTGCTTTTTAAAATCAATTAAGATTTGTGAAGCTGGGTTTTTTTTAAAGAATCCTTGCTCGAAACTAATCCCCTTTTGGGATTTGAAATCAAATACTCTTGTAGCCAAAATATTAAAATGTTGATCCATTTTACATCCCCTCAAGCCAAGTTAAGAAACTTGGATTATTTTCAAACACCTTAAGCAAAGCAGCAGTTATTATATTGTATTTCAATCCAGCTGATCTGTTGTTGTACATCATTTGCATAAGCATAAAAAAGACATTTATCTACAGTCAAATTTTATTTCCTTTTTTACACATGTAAACTGTATATCTAGTCTAATCAAACAATCATCAAAACTGATTTGGTTTTATTAATAAATACAAATAAAAAAAAGATACAAAAAAATATGTTTCCGGGCACATAAAAAAGTTGACTTAATAATCATAAAAATGGATTTTTATTGTGCCTAGTTGAAAACTTTGACAAGGCTGAAAGTGCTTTACAGTTTTCGAGGTGTGTGTGAAAATGTCTTCATTTAAATATTTTTATTTCTTGCGCCCAACTTTAGTTTTGTTGATGCGGCACACAATTTCTACCCAGTTGCAAGTTATAAGGCAACACGCGGTTTGGTTGTCTCAGTGTGATAAACGATTGTCGTTGCGGTTGCAGCATGCTAAATATGCATAGTTACGTATGTGCCACAGTCCCTTTTCCCCCGCCCTACCCCGTCTCTAAGATCTATCATTGGATGAAATTTAGTCTGTCATGCAACCGTTTTTGCAATTATTCAGCAAAAATGCCACAGATACGCATTGTAATAACATAGTTTATATATAACATAGTATATACATATGTATATATATGTATGTTTGTCATCCTCTTAGAAAATGAAATTTTCCATGAATTTTCTTTGCCAAAAAACTGCAGGCGACAAAAGCAAAATAAAATGTGGAAAAAAAGTTTCTGTTTGATGTATGGCTGGCTGCTTACCAAGTTCACAAGACGCTGATATGTGCCACATACATACATATATGTGGGCGTGTGTGCGTGCAAGATACATGTGGCATTAACAATTGATCAAGACGAGATGTGCTAGGCGAAAAAGTATTATGTGGTAGATGAGCAAAATAATCGCAGGTGCCGAATTACATGAAAAATCACTTAGGAAAATTAAATTTCACATATTTTTTACTTGAACGCCAGAGTTGGCATTGGGTTCAAAGTTGTTGTTTCTTGCTGCTATTGTTGTTGTCTTCTTCTTCTTCGTCTTCAACTTTAGCGCTTTCTGCAAAATATGTGGCAGAACTCCGGCAGTGCCGTTGCCAACAGATGTGTTCAGCTACCACAAACATGAGTAATGTGATGTTTTCGCCTCAAAGCCGTTGCGGATGAGGATGCAGAAGAGGCTGCCATTGGAATGCGCTGCCAGGTGCGCGGAAAAGTTGTTAATGTATTATACAATAGGTTGATTGTCTGGGCGAGTGTTAAATCGAATAATATGATTTATTTAAGCACCACAAAATCAAATTCAACTATCAACAGTTAATAGAGAATGCAGCAAACACAATGCTCGACCAACTGATACCTTAGCAAAAAGAATGGTTGCGTTTCCGGTTCCGGTCTTTATTGAATTCTGTGTATAAAACAGAGAAAACAAATTGATTATGGAAGAAAAGTTTTTCATATGCACTTTACATAATCGAATATTGATTTGCCAGCACAACTTTTGTATATATTTCATTTGGCTATCTTCTGCTTGCAGGATACAAAAGTTATTATGTAATTTATGCACTTTAACTTGGTCACTAACACAATTTCGGCAAATTTCACATTTTGTTTGTTTTCTACGCAAATTCTTACATGTTTTCTCCGCTTGAATTAATCGATGGGAAAGCGCAAACTACTCTTCTTCTTAATACTTACCCCCCAAGCCACCCTCATAATCTGATGCTCGTAATTTCGCGCATCTCAATCGAAGTTCAGCTTCGCAGCTTTTTACATAAATTTCTTGGGGCGAAAGTTTTGTACAAGTTACTCAGTAAGTTTGATGAGTGCCGCAAAAGTTTATTAAAACCCGCAAAAAAAAATATTGTTGTCAAAAGTGAAAGCAAAAAAATGGAATGAAAAGTTGAAAAAATGGAATGAGCACTGGAAAATGTGTGAAAAGTGCAGACAATAATAATACAACAAGGATTATACTGACATATATATATATATATTATGTGAACCGTCAACCTCTTAAAGACTTTCATGTTAAGTTAAGAGTGACTTTTGAGATTTTCGTTTCCAAAATTGAAATTCAATAAGTGAAAATGCGCATTTATATTAAATCTGATATATTTCGATGTGGACAGATTTGTGCCGTGCGCGGCAAGGACGATTATTTTTGAAAAATACAAACAATTTTGGTTTTTATCAATTTGGCCCCGAATGACATTGATTGATGAAAATTCTTTAAATTGTGATTTTCACAACAATAGAAACAACAACAGTTGCAGGCTGCAACTAATTGTGTGTGTGTGTGGATTGCGTACATGCCACATGTGTCAGACCCCTTTTTTGACCGTTAGCAGAGCTGCACTTAAAGCTCAGTGGCAGACAACTGCTGCTGCTGCTGCTGCTGCAAGCTTGAAAATGCAATTTATGTGTGGCAATGAAACATTTTTACAACAATTTTTCGTGCAACTAGCAGCAACGAATGTCAACAGCAGGCGATCAAATTGTAAAACTCTTGCACATAAATCTTGAGGCTGCTGCTTTTTTTTCTCCCTCTCTCACTTTTTCAATTGTTTCTCTCTCTTTTTATGTGTGCACTGTCATAACTTACACACACGCACACCTGTCCCTAAACTTCCTGTTTTTTTTCACTCATTTTTTTTTTTTTTGGTGAAATGCGTGACGCATTTTCGCTGGCATTTTTCAGAGGCCAAACACACAAAAAGACATCAGCAGGCAAGGCAGCAAAAATTAGTGAAAATAAAAATGCGAACAAGTTAATAAAACTTTCAGCTAAATGTCAGCAACAGCTGCACAACATGTTTATACACTGAGAAAAAGCAACTAAGGTCAAGACTATGTTCTCGATAACTTAATATTTCTTCCATTGATTCTGTTTCAGATAGAATTAAGAAACACGAATCCATTTTTATGGCTAAGAAGTATATAATAAACTTGTTCTTAAGTATGCTACAGGCAAAGGAAGCTTCTCCGATCCCATAAATATATATATATATATATATATTAATGATCAGAAATGTTCTTCTGCCTGTTATGCTGCTTCCCACATTTAGAAAAATAGAATCTTCAACATCGGATACCAAAGGATCAATCTATGGTTCAGTTTTACTCATTTGTAGACCCACATTCCACCATATTACTTACTTTAGTATTAACATGCTTCAATTAAGCTATACTATTTTTCTCTGTGTATGCGTCAACTGCCTGAGAATTTATAAGTTTTTCTTGTTTTGATATATACATTTTTCGCATCAAATAAAGCTCAACTATTGCTTCAACAGCAGTCTCTTCCCAACTCTCCTCCTCTCTCTCTCTCTCTCTCTGTCTCTCTCTCTCTCTCTCTCTCTGTCTCTGTCTCTCTCTATGTTGTTGTTTTTTTTGTAATTTGTACAAACAAAAGACAAAAGCAAATATATTTTGATTGATTTCATTTGCAATGGGCCCGGGACCGGGCCCAGGTAATTGGCCCAAATGGTTGGCCACGCCAAAAATGCCCGCCGCATAATGCAAATGCTTGTCATTGTCATTGTCGCTCTGTCAGAGAACTAACTGTACAACAGACGGATGGACGGGCGGACAGTGAGACTGAATTTGCCACTGCTCTGTTCCGCTTTATTATTATGCAAATTTTTGGTGGCTGGCGTTGCCGGACTTACCAAGTCATTTCCGTGCAAAAAACCCGATGGTTTCCCCCCCTCCCCGCCGCATGGCTAGACTCGACTCGGCTCGGTTGTGGCAAATTTCCGTCGCAATTGCCGCCATTTATAAAAGACCACATCGTCGATCACACAATGAGCCAGCGAGAATTGTGAATTGTGAATTGTGTTTGCTGACTGGACAATGATGGCCAACCGACACCTAATTGAACCAGCCTCATAATAAGCTCGTCCCAAATTATGCCAAATAACACGTTGCGAAGTCAAATAAAAGATAAACAACCAAAATGAAATCTTGAGCAGAGCAAAATAAATGATCAGAATAATGGGTAATATTTCAATGTAATGAATTCTTCGCGAGTTATGTTAATGTTTGAGCAATAATAACGCTTACAATAATCCTCAGTGGCTTTTGTGGGGCTTTGCTTTGCCCGCAATCTTTGAGAGGGATTCGAAAGTTTTGTTTGATTTTTGACTGCTTTGGCGAGGCAAGAGAATTTGTCAAATTCGACAAGTGCTCGTAAATCACTCGACATGGACGACTCTATGGAAGCCAGTTCTCAGCAAACCAGCGTCACTCACACAAAACACAACCCGCAATTGAGGGTCGCACTGTGCGTATGTCTGTGTGTGTGTGTGTGTATGTTGTAGCCTCGTTTGCGGCTGCCAGTTGCCATTTCGCCGTGCTAATTGTTACGCCTGCCAGGTGCGTTTGACAGTTAAATTTGACAAGCTTACGCAGGGTTGGGCGATGAGCTAAGGGTTGGGACAAGTGGCACACGAGCAGCATTTTAAGCTAACTCTTCACACATAGAACAGCAATAAAATCAAACATACAAAAATTGCTGTTGCCTCAACTTGTGTGAATGTGCCCAAAATGGAAGCTTTAAGTTGCTGCAACAACTGTTGAAGCTGCGGAATTCGAAAGCACTTTGATCAAATTCAAATGCTTAACTCTTAAGTTGAGTTAGCTTCAATTAAGCAGAGTAAATGAGTAGATGAGTGTGATATTACACTCAAATCAAAATGCTGTAGTAAAAAGTGCAGGTCTACAAGATTTCGCTACGCAATTGAAATCTTATAACTCTGTTTTACCCATCAATTTCAATTATGAAAAATATTCTAGAGTGGTTCTCTTTTCGATAAGTTTCTGGTTAAGATTCTGCATTTCTCTCAAAACATTTTTTTATTTAGTTTTTAATATATTTCGATTTATTTCTTATCCCATCATAATTCGTGTTCAAAAAGAATTTCCGTTTTCCGCTACGGCTTCAAAGTTTGAGAAAACCAGTGAAAAAGTTGAATCTGCGAAGTTTTGGTTAATAAATATTTTAGTTCCGCAACATATGCAGAATTTCAGTTTGAAAATATTTGATATTGATTCATGCACATTCAGTTATACTCTGTCTTTATTTATTGACTGACTATACTCTGCCTTTATTTGTTTACTGTGCATCATCCGATCTGTGCAGGGTATGTGTATGCACTTGTGATTTGTGACCACTCAATGCATTAGAGCAGGTGTGCAGGTGTGTGTTGGTGCGTTGGCAATGCACAATCGTGCTGCATGCTGCTTGCTGCATGCCTCTTGTCGCATTCCGCATGATGCCCAGAATTTCACTAATTAGTGCAAAAATGCGCTTTGGCTGCGGCGGCACAACGATAATTACATAAATTGAATATAGCAGGCGGCGAAAGTATGCAGCGTTTAATTATGTTGTACCAAAGGGTCGGCGTTTGGCAATATATACCTTACCACAGCTTACTTTCAGCTGCCCCTCACCTCGCCACACAAACACACATTTGTTGCCCTGCTAAGCAATCTAATTGAACGATTTTAGGTGATTATTGCGGCATTTAGCAAAACTAAGTAGTTTGAATTGCAGTTATTAGAGCTCAGTTTCAGGTGTGTGTGTGTGTGTGTGTGTGTGTTTGTTTGCTGTTGTTCGAGTTGCTGTGGTTGTTGTTGTTGTTGTTCGGTTGCTTTATAACATTGTTGGCGTGTTTTTCCATGTCCCTGTCTGCACATCAGTTAAAATTTATCAGCAAGTGGCAGGGCAGGACTTTGCTGCCCAACAGCAGCACTCGAGTGATAAAAATGTAAGCCACAAAAGCGTGGCCCAAAATGCACCCACACACAACCACACACACACACACACACGCATACATTTACTACCACACAAATGACACAGTTTCTTGCTGCTGTCCGTTCGTTTGACTAACAAGCAAAAGACAGTGACAAATTAGTTTTTGGGTGAGCTGCTTATGTGAATTTTCGCAATTTGCATAATGAGACCATCCCCCCCCAAAAAAAAACTACCCCATCGTGTATATGCATTATATGGAAGAAGAGGAGAATGTGTGTGTGTGTGCAGCAGATAGCCACACATAAAAAGCAAATAAAAATGAAATTATTTTTGACACTTTTTGGAGAAATCTTTTGATTTGAAAGCACTTAAATTGAGTTTCGCCAACTTGATGAATTGTTGCCACAGCAAAAGCAATAAGAAATGTGGCACAAGAGAGATGCTATATTATTTCGAAATTTGATTATAAAATAAGCACAAAAGAAGAGAAATTCAAGTCAAGCATATATTCCACAACAGCTACAAAATAAAACCAAAATGAAAAGCTTAATAATGTCGACTAAGAAATCAGTTAAATATGAGCAAGAATCCCGCCTTAGGCAGGCGAAGCAATCCTGTTATCAACTCGGAAAATTATAGAAACACTCAACCCGTTGAGGATACCTGGCTGCGAAGGGTGCCAAGCTGATAGAACAGGTGAAATAATAAAATCATAAAAATGTAGATTGTATTCGAATCGATGTTGGCATGAGCAGCCTTTAACCAAGTCTGCTGTGTTTTTTAAGCGTTCAAGTATTTATATATTATGCTGATTTTATTGCTTTTACCTGCTCGATACACAGTCTAAGTGCAACAGAAGTGGCTCGGCTTGGCTTGTAAAAGTTTTGCTTGAATAGGTTTACGACTCTATTGCGTGCCTGGAGACAATTTCTCCGGGAACGTTTGCTCATTTAATAGATCATCTCTTTGATTGTTGTTCTGTGCTGTGTTCTGTGTGGCAGTTGTATTCTGTGCTGTGTTCTGTGCTGTGTTCTGTGTTCTGTGTTGTTCTGGCTGCTAATTTAAATTTTATTTCCGGCAATTTGCTAAATTTGTTGCGATTTCTGATGACACGCTCATTTTATAGCAATAATGTGAGTGGTTTAAGCGGGCAGCGGGGGGTCGGGGGTGAGGATGAGGATGGGTGTAGGTATAACAGTTGCTGTTGCTGTTTGCCATTACTGTTGACATTCATTGAAATTCATGTCATGTAGCCGTTCAATAATAAAACGCAAATATATAAATAAAAAATAAAGGTAAATAAACGCAAAAAGGGTTTGCTAATGGTGGCATGCACCCAAAAAAAAAAAAAAAACGCTCAGACATCCTGCCTCTACACCCCTGTGTGTGTGTGTGTGTGTGCAAGATGCCGAGGATGTCAGCCATAAAAATGCGTTGATGGCTCTGACGTGCCGGCATGAAGTTACTCAGCGACAGCAGCTCAGCTTTGCCACCGACTACTCCAACTACTGGCATTAAAGTCACATCCACATCCACATCCACATCCAACACAGGCACAGGCAAGGGTTGTCCTCTTTAAAGGCGAGGAGTCAAACGGGAGCGAGTCCTGTGTGTGTGTGCCCGTTGCATGCATTTCAATTAGACGCCGCTCCTCGTGCAGCCCCGGCAAAATGTGCAACAAAATTAAAATGCGCACTTATGCAGATTTGCACATTGAAACTGTCACTGCAGTAGCAACATCAGCAGCTGCAGTTGGAGTATGAGCAGCAGCAGCAGCAGCAGTAGCTGGAATCGGAGCTATGGCAACCGGTTTGCCCAGCCGGTTGACTGACTGGGCCTGGGGTCCCCGGCAAACACAATGAGGCCCAAGCGCATAGTGCGTTTGCCAGCCGTTGGCAGACTCTAATTATTTTTCTGCCGCTGCAGCAAGGATCCACCTGCAAAAATGGTATACCGTCTCTATTACCAGCCACCCCACCCAGCCCGCGTCGGCACTCTTTGTGTGTTGGCAGAGCCCGCACAATAAACGGGGCTAAAAATAAAGCATATTGTACAACCCCAACCCAGCCACACCCCTCGCCCCGCTCGCCCGCCCGCTCCCTATGAATATTGTAATAGTGCTTTTGCCTTATTTGCTTTACATTTGCCAGCACACAACAACAGTGTTTTCGCAACCAGATGCAGCAGGATTATAATCAAACTATGAGCGCTCTATTGGAACCAGTTAGCTCAGCTTTAACTATTAAATCTATAACAAGATTCAAAACCGGTCGGAACAGAATTATGCACAAAATAGACTTGCTTTTGGCTATTTGTTCAATCTCAAAAATCCATTCACGAAACGGTTGCAATTTGAACTGAAAGGAAGTTAATCGCTGGCTTTTGTAGCCTCTGAGATCAGACAGACAGTGGAACAGGCCTATGAAGATTATGCACAAACAGATCAAGAATATATAAGTGATTTGGGGTCGGCGATGCTTACTGCTGTCAGTAACTTACATTTGGTTCGGGATATAATTAATATTTCGACAACAAGTGCAGGTAGAGCGAGAGAGACAGGGAGACAGAGGGTGCAGCTCTCATTTCGAGTCAGTTGAAACATACAACAGTTGCTGCAACAGCAGCTATCCAATGTCGGCAATTCCCATTTGCCATTTTCAATATTTATTTTGCCATTACAACAACAGCAGCAACAAAGGGAAACAAAAAATAAATGAAAGGATAGTGTCGAGGGGAGGATTGCGGAGGACATGAAGGAGTTTTCGCCAACGCATTGAGAACGCAATGGGACTGAGCTGAGCCAAGGCAAAGACAACATACAAAATACAGCATAGCATATAATAAAAGTAATATGCTGGCGCAAATGCATTCGCATCCAAGAAAATCAATTTCAATAAAATACAAGAGCATCCCAGCGAGCGCGGCAGGGTGGGAGGGAGCGAGGTGTGCCACTGTGTGGGCAGTGGCAGAGTGCGAGAGTGTGAGAGGAAAAAAGAATTTCTCATATTTTTTATCACAACGTTTCGCCTCGTTTTTTTTTTTCTCTCTATTTTTCCTTTCTTTGGCCATAGTTTTTTGTCGAATCTGTCAATGCTGTCAGGGGAGGCACAACAAAGCAACACTCGCTGCGCTTTTGGGACGCAATAACCCCCCCGCTGCCACCCCTTAGGACACACTTCTGTTGCTGCTGCTGCTGCTGCTGCTGCTGCTGCTGCTGCTTATGTAACACACATATTTGCTTTGTATTTTTAAAAGATTATAAAAGCGATTGTATATGTTTGTAATTCAAACCGAAACAACCGAGCACAAAGTCAAAGAAATACTAAAACGAAAACGGAAAACGGAAAAGCGGAAAACTGAAAGCGTAGAAAACCAAGGCAAACCAATCGAAAAAACCAAGTCTTGCATTTTTCACGCCACTGCTCCTTTAGTAATGTTATATGGCTCTGTGATTCGGGCTTTGAAAGTCAAAACTCAGATTGTCCCAAGATTTTTGTGATTCCCGCTTTCTTTCCATCTTTCTCTCTTACTTTCTGCTTACTTTGTCTGTCTTTGGTTTGTTTTCAAGCTTCTCAATTCGAATTACAAATACATTCCACGTTCCAAGTTTGAGCTGAATTCTCGACAGCCAGACTTTGCAAACTACTTGATAGTTATCTATATATATATATATATATATATATATTTGCATATCTGACTGCTAAAACAAGCGCTGCTTTGTTCAATCAATTTCCAAGCGTTTCTGGCATCGAGAACACAGGAAATCGCCTGTTGAACTGCATCCTAATGCAGTGTCTTTGAAAATACCAGAAGAACTGCAACTTTTAATTATTTTTGTTTTTGTTGTAATTGTTTATGATAATTGTTTATGCGTTTCAAGCACGAGTTACAAATTAAAATGTTTAATCATAGTTTTCGACAAATGCAAATAAATAATCAGTTTTCATTATTAATTTATAAATAATCGATTTATATTGTTTATAAATAAATAGTAAGTTTATATTATTTGTAAATAAATATTCGATTTATATTGTTTATAAATAAATAATCAGCTTATATTATTTATAAATAAATAGTCAGCTTTATTATTTATTTACAAATAGTCAAATTATCTTATTTATTTACAAATAATTGCCTCTCGACCAGCCAAATAAATTACTATTTTTTCCATACATTTGCCAGTCATAAAAGTTGATTTAAATTGTGTTTTTGAAACCAAATCGCTTGCCAAGAAAAATGTTATATAATATTTTACAAAGATGGCAGACAGACTGGGAGAGCCTCAGCCTGGCTTGTAATTTATGGTCATGCATCAGAGTTTACACAGAAAAATTGAGCTTTGATTGTCAATTAAAATGTCGTATTTATCATGCTGCAAGAGTTTTCTTTATCCAAGTTATTGTTCATTGTTTTCATATTTGTTGTGTTTCATGAACAATGTTTTCCTATGCTTACCGTCCCTTTCCAATATTTTGAAATCAGGCAAGGCACTCAGAATATCCTCAAGCGAACCTTTTATCTACATCAACCTCTCCCCACTTGTCCCACACTCATAATTTCAAATACCTCTTTCGAAAACGCACATTTCTAAGATGTCATTGTGAAATTCTTGCTTTTCCATTGTTGTTGGGGGGAAATTGAATTTTTCATTGTCGATTGCCCAGATTCGAGCAAGGAGCTTAGCAGTTGATATGGCCAGGCTGCAGATTCTGTGTGCTAGCCAACAATTGCACACATGTTTTATAAGCCCTGTAAGAACCCCGGCTGAGACTGTTGATTGCATTTGATTTATTTGGACCAAAGATATGATACAAATCATAAACGCATTTGGCACACACACTCATCCAGGTTATAGAATCCGCCCCAAGGTGCCGTTGTGCAACAACACGGCACATTTGTTGCAGGTGAAAATTGTCAACATGAGTTGACAACAACTGAGAAATATTAGAAAATGACCAAAAGCCGATGCCCAAAATAAAAATAACAAAAGAAAAAAAACTATTTTCGATGTTGTGGCAGCCACTTTGGAAACAGCAACATGGCTGGGCTGCATTTTTAGTGTTACAGTCACGTCCTCTGCCACTACTGCATCAGCCATAGCCACATCAACACCAACAACAATGCCACACAATACATCAGACAAGAACAGCAACAGCAACAGCAACAACAACAACAACAACAACAGTCTGCAGGGCGTGTCAAGTGTCCGGGGTGGCCATTTCATTATTATGATGCTCAAATTGAGCGGTAAGCTTGTGGCCAAAATAATAATATTGTGTGGCATTCAAGGACAATAGTTGCTGCTGCCACTTCTCCCAATGCTGCTGGTGCTGCTGCTGCTGCTGCATGGTCATAAGCCATCTATTGTGTAACAACCAACTATTTGTGTTCAGATTGCAAAAATATTTACGCTTGCCTTCAATTTACTAAATTGCATATTGAAATCATTTTTTAGTTATTAAATGACATCAGTCCAGTTAAAGTAAGGAAATATTCCAAAAAAAATATTGTTAATTTGTGAAATTGATATACGAATTTTTTTCGAATTTTTGCAATTCGCTGACATTTCGTAAAGTGCTCAGTCGGAAAACAACTTTGAATATTTGTTGATGAAAAAATTGTTTGCTTAATAAGCAAATAGCAATAAATATTTTAATATAATTATGCGTATTTCAAATGAGATTTTGGATAAATAATCAAGTTGGAAATGCTGCGGGCGAAGCGCGTGATAAATGCAATTAACAAAGCTTTACATTTAACATACCCTGTATATATGCACAGAGAGAAAAAATGTCTATTCACTATTCATATTCAGTGTAATGCTTAAGAAGACTGCCTCGGTTTGAATACGTCGATTTATTCATCATATTTCCCATAGTAAATCGTTTGGCTGTATTCGAAAGGGTATCTCCTAGTCAAGCATTTCACACGTTTTTCATTTCATCTCTGTTGGCATCAATGTCTATGATTGCTGCCTTTGTTTGTGGATGCAGTTCTGTGTATGAAAAGTTATTTAAGAAACTCTGTCTCAAGTGGTTCCAAAGGGTATCTGCTAGTTGAGCACTTCGCAACCTTATTGCGTCTGTCTTTCCGCTGCTCGCTTAAATTTGCAGTTTAATTGAAATAACATTTACACTCACTAACACGTGCGCAGATATGCCATACGCCTGATGGCAAATCGCAATCAAAAGCTTCGTTACTTTTGACATGGCTTTGCCCACATTGTCATGACACACACAACACACAAAATACACACACACACACACATTCACACACACACGCACATATCTTACCCCCAGGTATGGGAATAGCTTCTGACTTATTGGAAGCAGAGACGCAGCTCTCTCCTCGCATGTGCGTGATGTTCAGCTTGACGCAATTAACATGTCCAACTTAATTGACGCAATAAATTCTTGCGATACGCTCACCTGTATGTCATGCCATGCCTCCCCTCTCCCCCTTAATGCCTATATAGGATTGCAGATCTCTATATATATATGTACATATATATATATGTATGTATATAAAGCAAGTGAATCTCTCACTCTGTGTGTGACTGTCTGTCTTTGAGTGCCTTTCTGTACGTGCCACTGACTTTTGCGTGTTGCTCAAACTAAAATGGTTGTTGATGGCAGCCGCCCGGAATGTGTGGTGTGAATGAGTGCAGCCATGGGCAGAGGGTGGGGTGGGGTGGGTTGGGGTGTGGCATGTTATGTTCACTCAACAAATTTGAATCAATCTGTTGAAATTGACTCAAGGCGCTCACTTGATTAATTGTCATTGTCCAACAAAATGCAAGTCGACAGATTATTCCGACACATTCACTGACATCTTGTTAGAATCACACACTAAATAATTAAATACCAGCGCTAAATACAATTCAATTTATTCCACATTAACTTGACTTGATATAAATTTCATTTGGTTATTTGCAGCGGCAGTTGTCGTCGCATTGCTTATTACTGTAACTCCCTGCCACATGCCACAATTTTAAGTTGCCCTCCACCCCCACCAAAACATAAATCATTCGCTGAGCTGAGCGCCCAAGAAAACTAAAGCTCGCAAAACTTCTACGGCGGAAAATGTCCGCGCCAAATGTTTCGTTTACGTTGAACAGCAAACAGTAAATTTATGACCTGTTCCCAAAACAACCCAAACAAAATACAACAAATAACAAGGATTTTGAGCACTGCTTAAGCGCGACATTAAATTGCTGCAGAGTGCACAAAAACATACATACATATACACACATATATGTAATTGTTTTGAGCAGCAAAAAATAACTGAAAATTGCTTCAGATTTGCTTGTTTTTATTTCCCTACATGTTGCAGGCACAATAATGCCACTGGGAGTTGTTGTCTTGAGCCAGCTGAGAGTGCTTGAGAGTGTGTCTCCAAAAAGCAAAAAAACATCTTTTTTATTATCTTATTTATTATTTTATTTTGTTATGCCATTAATTCAGCTCTTATACTATGTATTATGGGAGTTTCGAGGTCATTGCTTATTATGTAATTTGACACCAATGATAGTTTAGCCATTTTATTAATCATGCTAATCAAGGCAGTCGGCCAGAATGAATGAAGTTGGCATTGATGAGTTGCCACCCATTCGCAGCTGAACCTTGACAGACTTATTTGGATTGACTGCCACATCAAATATGCCAATAATATTTGGTTGCATATTATTGTTGCTAATTAAAAGACAATTGAATTATTTATCTTATCTGCTCACCGCATCAATTCATCATAAATCTAATGTTAATAATTTTGATTGGCATTTATTTCACAAAAGTGTTGAGCGATATGAAATCAAATTTAATTTTAACTATGCCATATCTATTATGCTTTTCACTATGCCATATCTATTATGCTTTTAACTATGCCACATCTATTATAGAGTATAAATATTATTGTGCTGTTTGTTTGTGATTTTTTGTAATTAATTCGAAATATAATATTACCTACTGGACCCCGCATAGAACAAAGGCGCCGCAGATGTGCAATGCATTTACATAATATTAATTAATTTCACATACACACACACGCACACACACACTCACACAGATAACTATAGTCTTGGGCAATATTTTAGCAGCGGTATTTGGCCCATCGGCATTTCAGTTAGCGCATGCTAAACAATAGTTTTGGTCACCGATTTCAGATATGGCATTTCACTACACACACACATACAGATATTTGTATATGGCAGACAGCAGATGTAGCCACACACACACACACACACACACAATATTGTTGGTTGTGCTGTGCTGATGTTATTATTTAATGGGCTCGCGGCGATAGTTAAACAGAATTTGATATAAACAAATTGCGTGGTTTCACATGACTTTGAGGTTTCATATTTCAGTTAATTGATTGCATTAGAGCCAAACTTCAATATTCCATTTAATTTGAATTGAAATTTACAATTTAATCGTGTTTTCTAAATTAAATTCAAATTACATCAATTGAATTGCCGCGCCAAGCGCTTAAAGAGCAACAAAATCAAAAATTACTGCAAATGGCCGGCAGCTAAAGAATTACAATCTGTATGAATATCGTGTTAAGCGTTTTTTAAGTACATACTTAAAAGGAGTCTCGATTTCTTAGACGGTAATAACTTAAAAGACATAAAGTGATGTCAGCTATGAAGTACAACAAAAATGTTGTCGATTTAATAGTATAAGAAAATATGTAACAAGCTAAAATGATGTAGTTGGGAGAGCTCGATTAGCAGCTATATCGATACATCAGATATCGATTTGTATCGATATATCGATCGACAACTTATATTTAATAGTCTCTGAGATTGACAGGTTCATAGCGACGGTCAAGGCTATCTCAACACGGTTGGCGCTGCTGATCAGGAAAATTTGCTTTTTGCATCTTTATTATATCCCTTTCAAGAGTTTTTAATGGGATCAGCGTATAAAAATGGTAAATAATTGTAGATACTGCAACTCTGAATAGATGTAAATCACATTTGACAAACTGACAATCCCAACTCTCGTTCTCATTGACTGCGCCCCCATTAATTGATTTTAAGCAACAAGAAAATACACTCGTCAAATGTATTTACATTTGGTGGCACATATAAGGGTCCACAGGTTGCAACAACACAGCCATACCATGGTCGCCGTAACAGCCTCATCAATCACCTGGTGCAGCTCTCGAAAAGGTTGCTAATGATTTATGATCTCGCTCCAGAGGGAGCGAGAGCAAGGGAGATGCAGGCAAGCATCGCTAAATGCGAAACTCAATCATTTAATTAGCGCCGAAAACAAAAGAAAATTAATTAAACTTTGAACCTGTGCCGGTGAAGTTTTATACAAAATTTAATTCAATTTATGCCGTCACACTCCATAAGACACTCTCAGCTGCCCTTGGCGTCCCTGCCCGCCTCTACCGCTGGTCTGCATAGGTCTATCGCTGACATTTGCATTATAAATTGTGGCTGCTCAATTTTCATACATGAGACAACGAAAACATCGCCTGACATTTTGTTATGAGAACACGTAAAAAATTGCACATCCAAGAATCCGCGCGAGCATCCCAGCATTGTTGTCAGCGCAACTACATGAAAATTCATGATGCTCGAAGCGCACTCTGACACCTATTTTTTAATACTCTGCTGCTCTGAAGGTAGTGTTTGGGGTATAACTTGAATATTCACATCGATTGAGAATCTCGTGTTCATCTTCAAATGTAGTATTATACTAGGACTCAAATCATAATCTAAAAGCAATGTTTTTTGAAAATGGGATCCCATTTGACGAACTTCCTAGGTGAACTTTTTGAGGAGAGTCCAATTTTAACATAGAAATCGAACCAGCTTTAAATGTAGTATTGAAGAAGGCTTGAACCATGATAAAAAGCCTTTCGTTTTGAAAATTGATTCAGTTTTGGCAAAGTTATTACACTGAAGAGTTATTACCCATCCCTAGAAGCACTTTTAGCAGGTTGAATTTTTTAGCTGTCTGGAGCAGACGGGGTCAATTCGGTCATAAGTTACGCGCTGGCGATGTCCTTGAAAGATAGCCACTTAAATACCCACCGACCACGCCTAAAAATGGAAAATGTCAAATCTGCCAAAATTTGAAGTTGACCCTCATAAAATTTGAAGGACATTAAGGACATTAAGCATATTTCTTAGTCCAAGGCGTAAGTGCTTAACACAACAAGGTCATCAGCTGGTATTGCACTGGTAGCAGTGTATTTCGCAGTCGAATATGCCCGACTGCAACGATCTCTCTTATTTCTTGCGGCGCCGGCATTAGATGGGTCCAAAATTAGTGACAGGAGCACATTGGCATTGCCTGCCAGCCTGCCTGCCAGCTAAAATCTCGCTTGGTTAACAGCGAAATCTGTGCCACGGCACTTTAAAGCCAAATTTGATTTACATTTGAATGCACGAAAAAATACATTTTTTTGGCTGCAGGCAAAGCGACAGAGTGTGAGGGAGGGGCAGTGTGCAATAGGTCAGGGGTGACAGGTGAGCGACCGTTAGACGTCAAGTCGCCATTGAAAACAGCGTGTACCATTTTGTCTGCATATGTACAAAATATATATATATATATATATGTGTGTGTGTGTGTGTGCGTGTGTAAATTTGAATTTTTATTTATTTTCAGTTGGGACTTTTGCATAACTGCTCCAAATTCAATTACACAACAGCCAAAAGACATCAACAGCTGCACAACGAATATAACCAAATACTCTATCAAAAAAAAAAAAAACGTCGGAGAATCAATTGCAATCTGTAAAAGAGATGAATATCAGGAAATCTACGAAACTCGAACAGCTGTGAAAAATTAAAACAATTATTGTTGTTAATATTAACACAGACAGATACGGATTGGATTTGTATACGCGCATATATACTTGAGAGGATTGCCGTCCGTTATAGGGTATTAAAAAAATATTTAAATGTATGCACACATATATATATATATATATTATAAGCGAATCAAAGCAAACGAGAAGTGTAGTAAAAGTAGCGAGTGCTCGACAGTTAAGTAGCCTTTAAAGCACAAAACTGGGCTTTTGCCATTTTTTATAGAATTCGAAGATGCTGTGTTAAAAATCGAGACTAAACAATTCAAAGCGTGTCGTATTTCGATGCCTGTTCCAGTGATGTTCTTAGAGTGGTTCCCTATTTTTTTTTTTTTAGATGTTCAGTTCCATTATTGTAGAATACGAATTTCAATTGCAAAGGTTACGATCCTGATTCGGATTCTGCCGGAGTTTGGATTTTATTGCCAGTTACATGTAGCCGCATAAATTCAGTAAGCCGGCTCACCCAGTTTCATAGCTACAGGGTATAAAACATAAAATATAAATAAAAAAAATGAAACCTGCCAAAAATTGCAACGAACTGCAGAAAAACATTTGCATTTTTATTGAATTGCAAAAGTTTTATAGGGTCAGTGCTGTAACTCTCATAAAAAGTACACACAAACTGGAGAGAGAAAGAGAGAGAGAGAGTGTGTGTGAGAGTGAGAGAGGGAGAGCGGAGAGAGTGAGTCAACAGAAAATGTTGGAAACAGAATCGCGACAATCGTAAGTGGAAAATTGTATTGAATTTGGGCTATTAAGTCGTTAAAACTTGCAATTTCTGCCAGCTACCAATTGACCCCCAAAGTCCACAATAAACAGTCAACTAAAACCGAAAACGGAAACGAAATCGAAATCGAAATCGAATATAGTATATATATATAAATGCTAATCCGCACGAAAAATAGCACATGGATCATAAAGCTGGCTGTTGCTGAATTACAAGTAAGGTCGCACTTTTATGATGGTCGCCATTGATTGCCTATTTGTCAGGCACACGTGACTGGTGAGCGGAAGCGGCAGAAACAGCCAAGAAGGCCCCGCCCCAAACTCGGCAAAATGGGCGACAACAGTTAAACGAAGCAAACGTATAAAACTAAACACACGAAAAACTAAAGTTGTAGTGCGAATTTTATCGCAAACTTTTACGCTATTTAACCGCTTTAGCGGCACTAAAGCCAATGCCAATGCGATATTAAGATGAGATTTCCAGTTCAGGACACGCAACGCAAGAAACCTCGAAACGCTCAAGTCCTGAAATTGATTCATAAAATGTGCGATGAGTGCAAATCCCTTTCGTCTTTGTTGTCGCTAAATAAATAAATGCGATATGTGATGTGATTGTCATTTGTTGAATTTTAAGTACATTTTAAAAGCCTTTTACCAGTTTCTCGCATCATTTGTTGTTTTACGCCTGCCTGCTCGGCTTCGCTGCCTGCCTGGCTGCCTGGCTTCGCTGCCTGCCTGCCTGCCTGGCGAATATTGACGATATCAGCCGAGCAAATGGTTTTATTTATTGACACATGTTTTCTTTAATCCAAAAGTGTTGGCGCTGGCTTGGTGGGAAAGGTTGCTTGAAATTCTCATGCTTCATTTAACACTATTGCGCCGAAAAGGAAAGGCTCCATCCGTTCCAAAGTACAGCATATGCCCAGCCCATCTCATTAGGCTCTGCCTGGGCTGGGTTTTCGGTTTCTGTTTTTATTTTGTGCTCTTTTGTTTATTTTGTACATATTTTAAAATATAGATAATTAGAAATTTCAATAATTTGAACAATTTTTGGGTAACTTTTCTTGTTCCGCAAAACATTGTTGAATTATATTTATGAACTATTGTTGAACTACCATAAACTGCTCAATAGAGTTTTCTACACACAGGTGCAGCTGGAATGTGTATTTTATGGATGCCTCTTGGCCGTAGGAGTTACTCCTAACCAGAAATGAATGCTAGTTGCATTTTGTGCAAAGTTATGTGCTGGGAATTGGGGCAGCTAACGATCCGTTTAACCGTTTAAACAGGCTAAGCTCACAGATATTTAAGCCAGCCAACCAGCCCACCAGCCAACCAGCCAACCAGCCAAACAGCCAACCAGCCCAAAAGCCCACTGCATGCAGTGGGATTTAACTTTGGGCCTGGGCCCTCAACAGCGCCTGCCTGGCCCGCATGCTTACATGCAAAATTGCATTTGCAGTTGCTGCTGTGCTAGGTGCATAGTTTCATTTTGAGCACTGGCACAGATACGCAGTAATATCCAAGATAAATGCTCATTAAGGCATTACATTAATTATGATATGTGAAACGTAAGCTCACGTGTGAATGGGCGAGTGTGTGTATGTGTGTGTGCGAGAAGTGTGTGAAAGGCAGAGAGAGGCAATTATCTTTTTCCATTAAAAAAAACGAGTTTAATTAGATACGTTAACCGTTAGAGTTGAATATTTCTTACTTTATTAACTATGCGCATTCATAGGCGAATGAATTCTTAAAATTTAGTGTGCATATTTTTGTGCTGGGAGTCTTTTGATATTCATGGGAAATATGAAACCTTATATTAATCGATGAAACTCCCAATCGGAATCAAAAAACCTGAAATAATAATGATAATGCTCTATCTGATATCTTATTAACTTGATTCTAACTGGATTCTGTAAACTTTTGAGCTGTTCCATTACGTGCCAGTAACTATGCTGATATATATATATATACTGAGAAATAAGACAGATTCCTTAACAGAACCTTTGCACTCTTCCAAAAGCAGAAACGGAACCGGCACCTATTTGATTTCGAGTTGATATCCTCGATTTAAGTGAAAACATATTCAAATTTTAGCAGCACAAAGTTCAATTTACTATTTACCGAAAGAGTATTTAATCAGCAGCAGCCCAAAGTTTACTGTTATTTGCATTCCATAAGCCCCCACACGATGAAAGTGTTTCTGTATTGTTTTACAGCTATTTGCAGATGGGAACTTTGAAATTGTATACTTGCCTACAAATAACTCATAATTGCCTTCAAATTTACCGTAATGCATATCACAAATTCACATAGATATAAATATACATATATAAGTGCGTAAGTGTGTAAGTGTGTGTGTGCATAATGAGCTTATTTAATGATATTGAATGCCAATCTGTGGCACTTGTGCTCTGTCGCCTGGCAACCGTTTCAGATGTCCGTCCGTCCTTCAGTCAGTCAGTCACTCAGTCAGTCAGTCAGTTAGGCATTCAAGTTAAAGACACATTAGGAGCAGTGAAGAAAAAAAGACGACTCGACTGTGGAAATCTTTTCGCGCCATTAATTTTAAGGTTAATTCTTTTCCCCAAAGTGACACAACAACGCCAACAGAGAAAGGAAACCCAAACACACACACACACACACTCGCACACTCGCAAACACACAGCATCGATTTTATTTGACCTTCGACGCGGCGACAAGGTCTGATTTTAAGCAAGCTAAGTGTGCTCCCCGCCCAACACAACTCCCCTTGCTCCTCCAATTCTCCCCCACCCCCCCCCCCCCCCCACACACACAATAAGAACAGCAAAAGGCAGACGAATAAGAGGATGAAGTGGAGTGGTTGAGCAGGGGAGTGGAGTGGAGCGGAGCGGAGAAGAGCATTCACATATTGCGAGTATTTCATCATTATTTCGCAAAAGCTGACAAACCCATAAAGTGGCCAACGCTGGCCACATGTCAATTAAAGTTAATACACGGCTCGCTTCTTCTTTAAGCGACAAGTGCACTGGCCTGTGAGTTGAGGTGGGAGGGAAAGGGAGGGATTCGGGCGGAGTGGGGCTGGTCAAATGAAGCTTTATATACCCTGTTAATATGCGGATTGCTGATGGTGTTGCATCACTACACAAATGATTGATTGAGGGCAAATAGTAGCTGCTAATCGAAGAACTATAACTGTTGCTATACCCTGTAAATAAATAGATGATTGATAAAGAGTGTTTCGAAAAACGTAAGCAATTCAATAATAAGTTTAACAGCTAGTCGAGAAACTATCTCATTTTTGATATACCCTGTAATTATAATGATGGTCTCTCAATTTTAATAATTCATAAAGAGTAATTGCAAAGACCTAGGCAATTACATATATTTCATACTGGGTAGCTGTAACTAGCAGAACAATCCGAGCTCATTTATACCCTGTAATTATTAATGATAATTTAATAAATATTATTTCCAAAAACCAATTTTGAATAAGTGTCACTAAAATCAAATGTATTTCAAAAATCGTTCCCACACTATGCGCTGCCATTTTTGACAGAGTAGCAGCTAGTCGATCACTGCATTCGAGGTCAGAAGAGATTTTTTTTTTTATTATTATGCTTTTGACTTTAAGAGCATTAAAATTGCTCATAATTACATTGCGTTCACATTGACGTTGGCATTTTGAACTTGTCATTTAGTGGTCGCCTCGGGACGCAACAAAGAACACAAAACTTGTACAATCACACGCACACACACACACACACACACTTATACACGCACACACACTCGCACGCAAACTACAATTAGTTTAATAAACTGAGAGAGGAGCAAAACAAAAGCTGACTCAATATACCCAGTGCATAAACAGTGATAATAAAACAACAGAAACTTTGACAAAAACAAGGACAACGAACATTATTTTGCCGCAGGACATGCAATTAAACTGTGGCCTTTGTGCCCGGCTAAAATGCATTCGCGTTCGATATGTGGCCATAATTAACCCAATGACTGCTTTTCGACAAACGTTTTCGGCAAATTTCAAATTCAGCAAATTTATCTTTTCATCTATATTTTGTGTATGCCTAATTCATTTTTTCTATGTTTGGTTTTTCTTTTTTTTACTGTCAAACACAATTGACGCCCAGTTTTTGTAATTGAGCTTTCAAGCGGCACTTTGGACGACGCCTCGTGGCGCCGCTAATTAACTCAACACTAAAAGCCTCGTTCAATATTCAATTAAATGTCTAAAACACTCACACTCGCACACACACACACGCACAGCTGGCGCCATTTTTAAGCTGCCATTGACATTTCCGTTTCCGGCGTCGCGACGCGCCCTGAGATTCAATTAGCAACAAAACTGCGTCATTGTCAAAAAGCATTGCACATGCGAAGCGCCAAAGTGGTGCCACGCCCCCCCTCCCTCTCTGTCTGTACTATCGTAGATCCAGGTGTTACAACAGGTGTGGTAAACTCTCAAAAATGTCTTCCTACAGCGGCAGCTTTTAGTTTTTAGTGTGTCATAAAGGGTTAAGTCAGTTTGTGCCACAAATGCATTCGAACATTCCACAGATTGCTGTGTGCGTGTTTAGCTTTTATTCCATTCGCACTTTCATTTAAAAGTTAAGCAATGATTTTTATACTAAATGTTAGTTTTGTTTATAATTTGAAATAAAAGGGTTTGCAATACCAACTGCCATAATCAGCTATGCTGGCTTCAAATCACTTGGCTCGATTTTAAACAATTCCAAAACAATTGCAGCACATATCTGAAATACATACTATGAGATAAGCGAAGAGGATTCTTCTCGAGTTGGGATTTAGTTGAAAACTTCCCCGAAAGAAGGATATTAAGATGATAAAATGGGTATGGATAGTGGCACCCAGATGAGCACCTATATTGTGGTTTATAGTTTAATATAATTTGGCATTTTCAATAAACTAATTCAGATAGTTGTTATGGAAATATTAAAAGCTGCACACTGGATCCTTTAAAGCTCAACTCTTATATTTATTATTTGTAGAGAAAATGCCGCCAGCTGTTTTTCAAATTCAGAAACTTCAAGTCAACATTATGCATTTAAAGCATTCCACAACATTTGTATATCAAATACATTTGTACATTTAAATTATGTAAATTAGATAGACGAGTAATTGGCCAGGCTATTAAAGAGAGACAAGAGCGCGGGGGGGGGGGGGGGGCAATGTTGTGCGCTGCAACGGCAATTACTTAAAGGATAAAGGATACGGGCTGAAATGCAAAAGCGAAAGTTGGAAGACGCGCTAGTATTTTGATAAGAAATCACTGCAATCAATCAACTTGCAACTGCCAACAAGCAAAATCAATTGAAATTAAAAGATGATTTCGTCTTAGATACACCCGCCTCCGCTTCCGCCCCCTGCCCCACGCTCCCCTCTTCGCAACTCTCATTACCCTTGCCTAAGCAAACGCCCGCAAGAAAAATCACTTACATTAATGAGTTCAACTTGTTTTTGTACCATGTGGAATTGGTGGCAGCCTCAGTTGCTGTTGATGTTGCTGTTGCTGTTGCTGCCACAGTTGCTGTTGCTTCCTAATGCTGCTAGCTGCTCTTCTTCTTCCTTCTCTGCTCTGCTCTTCTCTTCTCTTTTCTGGTGATTTATAATGTCAGCAGCCAGAGGCAGAAGTTACATTTCCATGCACAATTTACACCAATCCACAAGCAGCAACAAAAACAATAAACACACAGTCACCCACACACTCGACACACACACACTCACACACACACTCATACACACTCATACACACATGTGTATTCTGGTGTACGGTGAAGCAAAGCAACAACCAACTGCGGACTGAGCTAATCAATCTCGTGGCATGTCAGACAGTCAATTTGTGTGTATGTGTCTATTATTCGTTTGTAAGAAGTTAGTCTAATTAAATAAATAAGTGCACGTGATTTATTTGCCAGCCAGCAGCCGGGCAACAACAAAAAAAACAACAACACAGCCGGCCATGCAAGACTAGCTAGACACCCTGTAAGGCAAACAAAAATCGAATAAAACGACAGAAAAATGAAGACTAACTTTGTTAATTTAAAAACTAACTTAACTATATTAAAAATCATCAGATTTTGAAAGCTGCGACTTTCTAGCTATTTGTTGATCTCCAGCTTAAAACTACATCTAAATCGAAAACTGCGATTCTAGATTGAAAGCAAGCTCCTCAGATTCTATCCTATTCAATCGATACTTGGCATGGCTTCAACCAAGGAATTTTTCATTATGGGTTGTCTCCTGGATCAATGCCACATTTAAATCTGAAAATATGATTCTAGCTTGAAAATCATGTAAGAATTTTAGTCCCAAAATCTGCATGTGAACACAGGTCCAATCTTTGCCACCTCTTAACTTATTATTAAGGACGTTCTGGACATTATTTGGCCTCTAGTTCAAAACTACATCAAATTTAATTTAATTTAATTTATTTTGTGTACAGGGTATTCACCCTCTGACTGGTTTTGCTTGATTTCGTTTCATTTTAAGCTTGAAATGAGTTTTACATACAATCAATTTATTTTGAGCTGCACGCATTTGCCGCATGGGATATGAAAATTGGCAGAGAGGCTGCCAGGCTGCCAGATGGGCCGACAACAGCGAAGAAAAATTTAATTAATTGCAGGCGGCGGCAGTAAATTGCTGCATTGCCTCAGCTTCAGTGACGTCAGTGTCAGGCAGCCCCAACTGCAATAGCAGCGCCAACAGCAGCAGCAACAGCACCAACAACAGCAGCAACAACAGCAGCAACAGCAACAAGAGCAGCAACAACAGCAGAAACAGCAGCAGCAGCTTCTGTTTCTGGTTGTGTTTCAGTTTCATGGTTCGAGTGAAGTGCAATCAGTGCGCCAAATCGGCGTGGCCTAATGATTTTCCTGTAATGCCCGGCACCAAAGAAAACATAATGAAGCAAGACAGGACAGGACGATGACAAAACGAGCAGCAGAACGGCAACGTCGACGAACAGGATGAGAAAGGACAACGGCGATGAGGACTTCATTACCAAATTGAGCGGCTACCGCCATCGTCATCGCCATTGCTATTGCTATTGCAGACTGTGCTTCCGTTTCCGCTTGGTGCAGTGTGTCCAGGCCAGGCCAGGGCAGGCCAGCAAATCGAAGAAGCTGCACAAATTCAAAGGGGGCGCCCCTTGATATATATATATTTATATATATATATAGATAAAGATATCAACGTGGCATCAAGCAATCAAGACCAGCGCTGCCAATGATTTCCTTTGGATTCCCAATACCAGTACCACTAATACCAATCGCAATCGCAATTCGACATAGTCCTCTTTGTGAGGGGGGATCAGCAGGAGGACGCCCTGGGGGCCGACAACTTTGCCTCGAAAATCCATCAAATCTTTTTCTTACCCACGACTTTTGAGGCCATAAACTTTTGATTGATACTGAATTTAATCAACACGACCGCTCTCGGCTTTGACTCTCTTTCTTTCTCTCGCTCTCTCCCTCTTTATATATATATAAGTATATTTTTTTTTGTGGGCCTTTCTTATTCTTATCGAGCTTCTTGGCTTCTTATATTTTTAATTTACGCCTCAAAATACGATTCTGCATGGTTTATCACAGAGATTGGCAAACGGTTCCGCTTCGCTGCACTTCAATTAGTTGGTTATAGTCAACAACATAAAGAACCCAAAAACCAGCAACAACCAGGCCCATAACAATATGAAGTACATACTTATATATATATGTATATATTATATTATATATATATATAAATATTATTATTTGTATGAAGACTTGTCGATGCGGCTCTTTGATATGGCTTCAATGTGCAAGAGGCAAACAGCGATGATGTTCATCTCGCAAATGAGACATTAGCTGAAATTTGACTCTTTCAGCGTGCTCTTTGAAGCGAGCATGCAAGCGACTAACAGATACCCTATTAAGGTAGAAACTTAAGCCATATATGATATAATCAACAAATGCTTAATCGAAGTACAAAACGTATGAACACAAAAAGTACTTAAAGTGCCAGATTCGTCACTGTTTCTTCCAGTGTTGTTGTGTAGCTCTAGCATTGCATTTACTGCTTGTATAATATACCCTCCCCATATTTGCAATGTGTACAGGGTATGCATGCTGTCCTTATTTTATGCCCTGCCTCTTGACATTTGACCTGAGTCTGGGTCTAGTATGGGAAGGTCGTCGCATACAATTTCAATTTCGCTAAAATTGGTTGACACACATTGCAATCCCTACAAAATATATGCACACACCACACACACACACACACACACTCGATGTGTGTGTGTACCACACTCTCCCCAAAAATATTCATGCAAATGCACTTAAAACATTTTAAAAGCGCTTTTGCGGTTCAATTTGCATAATTCCAGCACACTATAAAAATGTACAACATTTTACCACTAATGGCGCACACACTCGCACACACACCCCTCCGTTGCATACATTTAATTATCGAAATGGTAACGACGCGACTTCGTTTTGGACCCCATTTCTTTTTTCCTATTTCTTTTTTTTTGCTGTTGGCGCTGGCAATGCTTGAAATACACTTCTGCAAATTGACCAGGCCGGCAGACTTTGAAATGCACCTGACCAGGCGCCAGCCGACGTCGATCCAGGCATGCCCCAGTCCTTGTTCCGCATCCTTCAATTGTTGTTTGTACACATGTATTTTGGGCTTGCCAGCTCGTTGAGTCATAGTCAAGTTCAATTAATTACTTGTACAATCTGTTTGCAGTAATTGGAAATTGTAAGTCAATTCGATATCTGTTAGAAAGATGAATAAAGCAAACTCTCTGAAAATGCAAATACAAGCAACATAGATAACAAAAATATAAAATGAAAGAAAAATGCTGAAATTGCTTGCATTTACATGCGCATAAATATTAAAAGAATATTTAACAGCGCCTTTGCCTGCGAGCGTAACGTAACATAACATTTGTACTGTACCAGCAGCGCCGCCTGTTGCCATAAAACTGTTACATTCCCCTAACAGTGCACAGGCGCTGTAAGAGCTTAACAGGCAGCTGCCCCTGTGAACTGAGAACAGTTGCTGTTGACTGGGGCAACATGCGATACACAAACAGGGGTTGACTTAACATAACATAACATAGCACAACAGACAGCTGTCAGCAGTCAGCAACAGAGCACTGTTAGCTTTGTCCATTTACATTATTAATTTCAAGGACACCAATGGGAAGCGGCTCATCATCAGCAGCTACTTGGCTTGTGGTCGATTGAAAGTGGCCAAATTGCTTGGGCAATTGACACATTCAATGGGAATTGATGGTTATAAGCAGAAAGCCTTTTTGAGTCTGCCTAGTGTCTTAGCTGGCACCTAGATCCCCGAATAGTGATTGGCAATAGATGAGGTTGCAATGTTAGTGTTAATGCAGACAATAGTTATTTGATTATAATGCTAATATTATACTTAACTTGAGTTACATAAGTACATAACCCTAAGCCATAAGCAATTTTGAACAGCTTGAGAGGAAACCCATTTGAGAAAGATTATTGCACTGACAATAAAGCCGATTGCACAAATAACTTTTAATCCCTTTCCCTACTTGTATTAAGTGCCCTATTAAGTCAATCTGAAATTAATTATTTATTTATAAATGTACACACATATGTGTGCATTAAGCGTAAACGTTTACTTTATTGCCAGTAAAACCAAAAACCATTTTTGCGCTTGGCTCATAAACTCTCATAAGCTTGTCTTTGTCGAGGGTTTCCATTGTGTGAACAAATATATGTAAAGTAGATGCTATCGAGGGTAGCCTTTGTGTGAATAAATTAACTACATTTTCACATTTCCATTATTTTCCATATCTCAAATAATATACATATTTTTTTAAATTAACTTTTTGCTTACATTGCTAATTTGATAACGTTCTTCGTTTTTCGTTTTATTTTTATTTATTTTTTTGTGAATAAAATACTTCAGACATTTGAGGCAAATTCGTACGTTTTTGTTCACCCCCAATTAGGAAGAGCATTTAAGTTTAAAGCGATTCGTTTTGATCAAGAAAACATCAAAGCAAAACGATTTAAGTGGATGCGTTGCAAAAACATTAAACAGAGAATGTGAAGTCTAGCCATTTCATCAAGGAAAACAAAAATAAAAATAAAAACAAAAGCAAAATCAGAGAAAAGAAAAATAGAAACAGAAAGAGCAAAAAAGCAAAATACTTATGGGCAGTTGTGAAACAAAAGACCAAAAGAAACGCTAATATTGTTTGACCGTCTCTCTGCTCACTCATTTCCATCTTGTTGTGCGGGTGAAAGGTCAGACTTGTCCCTTGCCAGTGGGCTGGAAACTGCCGCTGCCTCGTGACTAGTGCCATGGGGCACTTGCCTGGCGACCTTGGCAAATTTTTGCATGCCACTTGGCTCAAATTTCGGCTGATGCTGCCGGTTTTTTTCTTTTGGGTGCTGTTCAATTTTAACAAACGAGCTGACATTTGAATAATTTTAGACTACTCAAATAGCCTTTGCATTATTTATTTATATTTTCTTTTAGCCGGAAATTAGAGACACATCCCTCAAGGCGACCAGTCGCAAAAATTTGTTGCAGCCTCAGGCTAAACGAAATTGAAAATGTTCAGCGCTAAATTTGTGCACGCAACTCAAATGAAACAGCAACAGAACAGAAACAACCCCCTGTCAAAACTCCAACTCCAACTTTGACTGCAGTTCACACCAAGTGCTTAGGATTAATTTCCTGCAATACTGAAACATTGCCCAGGGCCACATACGTGACAATGATTCGATTAAATGTTTTTAGCAACCCGAAGGGGCATGTACAAAAAATACAATAAAACAAAATAATAAAACATATGTGTTCCCAGAGACAGAGTCTGATCAAATGGAGGCTGCCAATCAAAGCCCCACATTTATTTTTCAAGTTGAAAAAGTTGTTTTAAGTTCAGATTCGAAGCAATTTGCAAGAAAAGTTTTGAAATAAAACTGAAATAAACACACCAGTATAATTGGAAGCCAAACAGTTTAATTATAAGTCAATAGCGAAAGAAATAGCGAGATAAAAGGAAAGTTATCAAATTCAGCTATAAAGAGTTTTATTATGCTCTCCACTTTTGGAACAAACAAGCATCGGCATCAGACTACTATATGATAAATAATTTGATACTTCTCAGCTTTATTTAAGCTTATAGAGACTTCATTTAATTCGATGTTCTACCTGAATATAATTATGCTTATGAGTGAGTACTTTTGATGGTTTTCATCGCCCTAAATTGACTAAGTTAATTGACATTAAATGCGGAACTTGAACAAAGTCTCGCGAAACCGAATCAGAAAAATTTCATCCCCCATTTTCAACAAGCACTTATTATAAATATTGACATTGTAAATGGCCAGCAAAGCAGTTGCAACTTGAGAAGTTTACAAAGAGTTGTAAACAGATGACAGCGAAGGGCAAAATCTGTATTATATTTACTGTCAGCCACTTAAACCAATTAATTTCTGTTGTTTCTGTTCAATTCAGCTTGCTGTTACACTTGCTGTTGTTACTTTTGTGCGCTGTCAGCGGCAGCGGTGTTGGCCATGGCCAAAAGAACGCGCTCCATCTACTACTACCTGTGTGTGAACTTTGCTTCATTAACTGAGCAGCGCACACAATGGAGGAGGAAAGGAGGACAGACAGCTGAGGCAACTGAGCAACAGAGCAACTGAGCAACAACTGCTGTCACCAGTCCTTGTCCTCCACAGCCTCACCCTCACACTCACCGTCGTCCTCGTCCTGCTCGTCCTTATCGTGGCTGACTCGAGCCATTGCTGTTTCTGCTGCTTCCAGGACGAGTTAAGTAGACTGCTAAATGACGATGCTGGCATAGCTGCTGTCGCTCTTGATGATAGCACTGCCTACTGCCTAGTTAGCGCTCACTCTCTCTCTCTCTCCCAATCTTATACCAGCCTCTCACTCTCTCTCCCTCTCTATTGTACTTAAGTGTATTTTCAAAATTAAAGCCTGTTAATGAGATTGGCTTTACTGACTCATGTTAAGTGGCTTTGAGTGTATCGTAAGTAAGCACTTTCATCGTCAAGTCCCAACCAGCAACAGCAACAGCAACAGCAGCAGCAGCAGCAGCAGCAGCGGTAGCAGTTAGTTCCTGGCGACTCCTTATTAAAAATAATGCTCTCAATGGTAACAAAATGTAACGAGCATTTCCCTTGCTGCACAACATTGTGTGGCCAGTTGAACTCCATCGACTAATGAATATGACCCTAAATGCTGGCAGAGATTTTTGACCCCTATCTCCTTTGGCTGGTCAGCAAATGTTGTCAGCATTCGATGGCAGGCTAAAACGAAATATCCCATTTTTATAGTGTCTGAAGAGCTCATAAAAATTGCATTAACTATTTGGAATAGTCTAACGAAACTATTAAGTAGTTATAAACATTGCAGAACATGCATGCTTATCTTAAATGGAACAATATCCAGCAGATATATAATTAAAAGGTATATTCAATATATATTCAATCAGCAGATGAATCAAGCCGATGTCTATGTGCAATATTTGATATTTAGTAGTCGTAATATTCAGGTTCTTAAGGTTATTTAAATCTATAATGGAGGTTTAGCTGCGTTTCATTGGATATCTCCGGCGGGCTATTTGCTAAAACTAAATGCCTATTAAAAATGCAACATTTTAAAGTTCGCATCATAAACAAACATTTTGCGCATTTTAATATTTTGGTTTTAATTGTTTTGATCAAAGTCAGCTTTCGGTTGTTAAACAATAAAATATTATATAAAAAAAAAAAAAAATTAAAGCAAAAAAATAGCAAATAAAATGAAATTTCAAATTGGAAAGTTTAAATATTCCAATTGCGTTTGACATTTGCACAAACACACACACACACACAATAGTGCAAACAACAGCGCACACACCTAGGCAACAAAATAACGAGAGAGAGAGAGAGAGAGAGAGGGGGGATAAAAAAAGAAAAAGGTAAGCAATAAAAAAACATTTTGAGTTTTAGGTTGTCGCAGCAGCCCCTAACAAAATAAATGATGTTCGTTCACGTGTTTCGAATGTGACAGATTTGAGCCCTTTGTCACGAATGATGCTTGATGATGAGTTAACAAACAGCAAACGCTGCAGCCTCGCATAGAAATACATATACATATATATAGGTAAATATATATGTATGTACGAAATTGTTGGAAATTTGTCAACATCAGTTTTCTTGAGCGGTTAAGACCAAGTTAAGGCGTTGTTGATGGTTTCTTCCCTTGCCCTGATAAATGAAGATGGAATACTTGAATGAAATCAACTAAAGTTCAAATTTCAAACAAATAAATGCAAATTAAAATTATATTATTTAAGAAGTGCTTCAGCTTGGATTAGAATAGTCAAAACATTCTCCTTGAAATAAATCCCTTTTTGCCAGTAATATTAATTTGGCTTTTAAACCCTTTTGATTATGTGTCGCAATTTTGGGTTAGACTTCTAACAACATCCTTATTATTAGTCACACACACACACACACACACAACACACACACACATACACAGACAGATAGAAGTAGAAACGTGTTGGAAGCTGCTGAACATTTTATAAGTGCCTCGTGCCACTTTCGACATTCGTGTCACGCAGCAAAGTTGTTACTCAAAAATTTTCGCTGCGCCTACAAACGTGCCACAAGCGATGGGCGTGGCGCTTAGCGAGCAGTTCTTCTCCCCAAGTCGTGGGCGTAGCCAAATAGTTTTTGTGGCAAATTATAGTCAGAGTATCGCAGACTCAAAACTTGGCTAGAAAAAAATAAAATGGATAAAAACATGTCGTCTTGGGCCAGTCCATCGCTTATTCATTTACTTGTCTGTGTGTGTCTGAGCCAACTTTAAATAGACCCGGCTTATAACTTTATTATGCAATTAAGAGCTGCTGCTTGTGAAATATCATGCATCGCATTCCTTAACTTTTTATTATTTACAAATATGAATTTGTCCAAACAAACTTTATTGAAATTTATTATTCGAGATGTGAAAAGTTGATCTCATAATGAGAACTCGGCAAATAACTAACTGATGGTAAAATTTATAATTATAAATGAGCTCTTTGATTCTGGAAAACTTTTCATTTTCCAGATGTAGAAAAATATATATTTTATAGTCGAAGTTCATTTTACTCAATACATTATCAAATCTGAACTGAAACCAGTGCAAAAACTGTGATCACAAGCCATTTCAAACATGCAGCTATTTAATATAACTTAAACTGGTTTTGGCCACATAAAGTTAACTCAAATAAATAGTTATGAGCTGTGTAACAATTAAATTGTGTGATCGCTTGAAAGTTAAAGCAACGATGTTGATTTTGTTGAACAATTTTAGGAGTTGGCAACTGCAGTGCAGCTTTGTTATGTAAATAATTGTCAACACCTTTTGAGGATTTTGCAAATTTCATTTTGCCTCTGGGTGTGTGTGTGTGTTTGTGTGTGGCTCTGTATGTTTTGGCCAACGTGGCGTGAACGCATTGGCATGGGCGTGGCACTTGTGTTCGCGTTTGCTTTGTCTGTGTGTGTATTTTGTGCACGGCACAAATGTTGCCAATTATTTACACACATAGACAGAGTAGGAAGAGGTGGGTGGTGTGCGGGGGAAATGCAGTTTGTCGCTGAGAGCGGACCTCCCCCAACAGCAACAGCAACACGAACAGCAACAGCAACAGCAGCAGCCGGCAAACCGCAAATGTGCCCGAAAAGGCGTGGCACAGAACAAAATGCGAACAGCTCCGTTCGCGGATGCTGCTGATGCCGCTTCATGGACCATTGAGAGACTGCGGCCAGTTGAGGGGGAGAGGAGGGATTGGGAGTCTGAAGTGAGTAGGAGCTTACCGGCCATATTTGCGGCTAATTGGCTTTAAGTAGTTCTGATTACATTGCCCACGGTTCCAGTGATGATGTTGATGATGATGATGATGATGTTCGCATTGTTGCTGCTCCTGTTAACGTTATCGATGTCGATGTTCAAGCACCGAAGCGCAATTTCAATTACTAAATACTAATTAGCACAGCACGGCGACGGCAATACATTTTTGTTAAGTTATTAAAAACGCGCATAAGGATTGCCATTGGGGGAGTGTAGAGCAGAGTGTGCTGTGTGTGGTGTGTTGCGGGTGTCGAGTCTGCTGCTGCTGCTGCTACCGCTGCCTCTGCTGTGCATAAAGTGAGGACATTAATTTGTGCTTAACGCTGGTTTATCTGTCGTCCGCTTTAACTATAACGCACACACACACACGCATGTGAGCCAAAGTAGCGCTGCAGATATATTCAGCCAAGATCCTACGTCCACCCACAGTTGTACAGCTGACCACAGCAAGGATGTTAACGCCGGTTTTGCTGTGCATTTAAATGTTGCACATTAATTAAAATGTATACACAAAAGCTTTTAGCTTAAGTAAGCGCCAACAGCAACAGCAGCAACAGCAACAGCAGCAGCAGCAGACATCTGCCCTTATATGTATGTGTATATAGAGGTAGTATATATCTGCTTGTATATGTACACTAGGAAAGCGGCGCACATAGGTGGCAAATTATGCGCAGCATGTGCTGTAATTAAGTTACCATAATGCAAAAGAATTTTCACGTTGTTTACTCTGACTAAGGTGATTTTTAATTTGTTGCAGCCCTCATAAAAACAGCGAGACTGAACAGCGCTAGCTGAGGCACGTCGAATATAGCATACCCTTGCGGATCAAGCTGTCTCTATGATATTGTACTGCCTGCAATTAAGAGACGAATATATTCAAAATTTCCTAAAAAAGAACATTAAAAAGTGAGCTACTAGCTTGCATAGAAAAGGACTCGTCAGCTTCTGCCAGAGTTATGACAAAATTTAAGATTAATTCTAGCCTAGTTCCTCTGTTTGATGCTCTCCCTTTAAAATATGTTTTCACTAAAGTGCTGCCACTTTTCTCACATTTGATAGATTATAAAATACAATTTTTATCTTTTCTCTAAGCTCAATGAAAATTCGCTTTATGTTCGCTTATGCTTGGCAAATCACTTAATACTTTTATCTCTTTTTCGTCTAGAGTATTTAGACTTTGTCTAATCTTTGCTAAGTGCTGTTTGCCACTTTTGTTTTTTGTTGTCTGCTGCACATATGCCATAATTGCTTCTATATGAAACTCGTTTAAAGCTGCGTTTACCTTTGCCTTTGCCCGCCTCGCTTCTGCCATACATTTTGGCAATTCCTTGACCTGAATACTGGCAACGTATTGTTAGTCAACAAGCAGAGTTTATAAATATGTGATGGCAGCTAAAACGTCTAGACGCAATGTGGCCAAAATACCAAATTTCGTGAACACATTTTAAAACAAAAGCAAAACGCAAATGTGTTCCGAGAAGGAGCAGCAGCAGCAGCAGGAGCAGCAGCGGCAGCGGAAGATGAAGACAATCCTTGAACCGGGAATTTTAAGTTAGTCCTGGCATTTGCATACTTATTAAAAAGATGAGCAGCCGTTGTGCACAGCCCGACTTTTGACAGTTATGCCAGGTCGCTAAGAATTGTATATTTAAATTATGACAGGACTAAAGTAAATATGCGAAAGCCGAAAATATATATAATATATATATACATATATTTACATAGGACACTGTGTGTGTGTGTGTGTGTGACTAGAATGCTTAAAAAGCGCGAGTGTGCGTGCGACAAACAACCGAATAAACAAATAAACAAATAAACAAATAATGCGAAACCTTTTTGGGTCCGAGGTCCTTTGATTAGATTATCTGTGCTACCTGAGCAGCCCTTGAGGCGCACATCAAAGTCGTGTTTCTTGTTGTTGTTCGAGACGACCCTTTTCGACACCTCAAATTAGTGCACTTTGTAGTTTCGATTTCACTTCCTGCCAAATTTGTCGGCCATTCAGCCTAAGCCTTGGCCAGTTTACTCACGTGCCACATCCAACAACCAAAAAAAAAAAAAGTAAGTTAAAAAAGAGATTTGGGTTTGCTTTTTTGAGCAATGATTTGCTCCGTTGAATTAATAAATTAAGTATACGAGCTCCCAAACCGAGGACATACTCTGTCTGATAACACATTTGACAATATGCAAACTTCTTAACCTGCTAAAGTCGTTGTGGGCTTTAAGCTGACCCTATTTGGGCCAACACTTTTCGGGCAATAGCCGTGTCATAAACTATGCATTAGCTGGGCCCGTGAACATGTCTGAAATACCAAACAAAAATACCTACACACACACAGCCAGCCAGCCAGCCAGCCAGCCAGCAAGCAGTAGGCAGCAAGCGGCAGCAGGAGCAGCAGGACGATGAGCTGCTGAACATTATGTGCATTTCCAATGTTTCCTGTTGTTTTGTGTCCTGCGTGTGGTTTTTCGTTGGCGCGATTCTTTGTCTTTTGCTCTTTATCTCTGACTGTGTGCCACAATGACGCGTCGTATGAGTAATGAGTGTGAAAATCTCTCTCTCTCTCTCTCACTCTTTTTTTCTTTTTCTCTCGCTCTGTCTCTGTCTCTCTGGCTCGCTCTCTGACTTGCTGTCTTTCATTGTTTCTCCATCAGACTCGCCTTTATCTACATGGCAAATATTACGTATACGCAGCGCGTAGCATTCAGTGGCTGCCATGCCCCCTACACCCCTACACCCCTATTTATATATATATTTACTATATGTGTGTGCGTGTGTGCGTGTGTGTGTCGCTATGTGTGTGTATAATAAAGTGTTTGCGACTTTTTCATTGCTCACGTACGCTTTTCATGACTGACTTCTTATGCTAAGGTTTGCATTTAGCTTTAGCTTTTGGGTTACACTTTCTGCTTGTGTGTGTTTGACTGTGTGTAGTGTGTGTGTGTGTGTGTATGTGTATGTGTGCGTGTGTTAAGCAAGTGCTTTATTTCATTAAGTTCAGCATCGCTGCGCTGCTCTGATCTGACCTGCACCCCCGAAAAATCTTTTGGTTCAACTTTTGTGCTTAATATCCCGTAGTGCGTTTGATGCGGTTTTGTGGCGCTTTTTATTATTATAGTTTGCCTTTCTTCAAACGTCCTCAAATGCTTGGCAAAAATGTGTGCGTACGAAAACGTTTGGCTTTTCTATTGTTGTAGCATATTTATGTATTTATGAGGCTATACATACATTAGATATCAGGCAACATTTTAGGCTTTGCTTCCCATGCCCTGCAAAACATTCAGGAGTCGTGTGTGTAAAAGGGGTAGTTGTGTCTTACTGGTCAAAACAGTGCACTCTGCTCACTTCTAGGCTTAATACACTTGATGAGCTGCATCTGAGACAAGTTCATCTAGCCTTGCAGCGACTGGACGAGAAGAATAATATAAATATTAATATTCTGCACATCAATTTTATTGTTTGCATAATTATTTAAACTTCAGAATTCGCACAGATAGTATAAATCTATAAATAGGACAGGGTATTTTCAAGTCGGACCCTCTCCACTGCAGCTCACTTACGTCTATGTCTAGAATTCGCTGGAGCAGACATTCCAGCCTGGCTGCTGCATATAGAAAAACACAAGAATTTTTGCAGAGACGCAGCAGCCGAAGAAGCCGAAGAAGCACCGCACCGCACCGCACCTACAACAAAATTTCGAATAGCAATAATATTTTTAGCCAAAATATATGCAGTGAGCCCTTCGTTCGACTAGCTTGCACCACTTCCCACTTGCCACACTTGCCCCACTCGAAACTGCCCCACAGCTACACAGCTCGTTATGCATGTATTTTAAGGTGAGGCCAGTCTCTGGTGCCTTGTTGTATTTGTTGTTGTTGTTGTTGTTGGTGCTGCTGTTGCTGCTTTGCGGGCGTCATAAATTCCTATTAATTCGTAATGGAAATTTGTTGAAAAGTAAAATTCTCCCCTTGAGTTTGTTTGAACGGAATTCGTTTATTAATATTTTATTTCAAATGCTTTGCATTGATGTGGTTTTAACGCAATGCTCTGGTTGCTGTTGCTGTTGTTGTTGTTGTTGTTATTATTATTTTTATTGTTGTTGTTGGTCAAGGTGTTTAAACAACAATCTAAGTCTAACATTTCTTTTGTGAGGCTAATGAAATTCTTTGCGGCAAAATGCTATCAAATAGATTCCAGACACAGACACAGACACAGACAGACAAACACAATAACAACTACACACATTGTGTGTGTGTGTGTGTGTGTGTGTTATTTGGCTTTCTCCTGTTTCCGGACTGCCAAAAACGATTAAGATTGCTATAAATTCTAATTACCAGAGAATTACGAGTTGGAAAATTACATTTTATTATATGATAAAAGTTAAGCTTCAACTGGACGGCGATAATGTATACTGAAATAGATTTACATGCGTATTCCCCAGTGCGCCAAGAGCGAACCACAAACTCCACTTAATCATGTGTCCGCTGCCGCTGCCGCTGCCGTCTGCCGCTGCCGTCTGCCGGCTGTGAAGCTTACCCCACCGCACCACCCTCAGCCGCTCCACTTTTCAACTGTATTTAAGTGTCAGAAGTGCAATTTATTTTTATGTTGTGTTTTGCGTTGCTTTTGCCAAAAATAAAAATCCTCGGCGAGAGAGCTACAACAATACCAGCAAACCAGCCAAAGGTTAGAAGTGGGCGTTGTGTATGGATGGGGGCGTGCCACTGCTGGGTCAGCTGTTGGCGCAATAAAACCAACCCACCCCCCCGCCCTCCCCTCTACAAAACCGAAACTGAAGCCCTGTCTGCGGCACTACATGTGAAAAGTGTTGATATATGTGAGAGATGAGCCAGGCGCTACCCCAACATAAAAAAATGAGGAGCCATGGAGAAAAGAACACAATTTAACAATTCGCATTGTGGTATTCGTTAGTTTGTGTACACATTCTAATTGCTGCTGATTATCTGGCAGTTTAGCAGTAATTGCGTAGCTCGAAATCATTGCGACTATCTTTGCGGAGTGGTCTTACTTGGCGTATTTTGCTTAGCTCTTGCAAATTCTCTGGGTCTCTGGGTCTCTGTGTTATTGATCGCCCTACGAACATGGCCAGAAGTCAAAGTTACATAAAACTTGTGCACAATAAATTAGTTTAGGATGACACGGAGACTAGCAACAAGCAGCACATGAATCACCCTGTGCAGTACAAGGTGCAACATGCACAAGGCCAATATTCGGACAAAACATGCAAAGTTCATCGATTTGAACAAAACATGAATCGAATTTACAAATATTCAAGACAGACACACACACACACAAAACTATCCAAAGAACTTAACTAATTGCAATATAATTTATTTACTTAGTAATTAAGTTGCATGCTGCAAAAGTTATGTAACATTTGCACACGCTTGCAACATGCCCAAAAACTAGCTGCAAAACAATTTCCAAGTCACGTTTCAAGCAACTAATTTGTAAATTTTATAGCGCAAATATGTAAGGATGCGTGGCGTGGGGACAAGTGCAAGGATAACCTCTACCTGGGCAACCGAAAGTGCCGGCAATGTTGCTGTGTGTACAGTTGTGCATTTGGGTGGCAATATCTCAAAGTTGGCGGCATGACATGTGGCACGTGTGCGGTTTTGATGCCCCTTCAACTGTACGCTAAGCCCGCCCATCAAAACGCGCGACAGACAATCATCGGGTGACTGACAGCAAGACAGGTGCAGGTTTGACGACTCTGACGATAGTTTTGTCAAACTTAAGCTGCCTCATAATGAAGTCACTGGCTGCTGGCACGTGCCACAAAAGCATTCGCTTGAATGTTGATTGAAATGTTAATACCCTAATGCCGAAAGGGAAATAGAGTATATTGCCTATTGCTGCTCGAACCTAAGCTAAACAAGAAAAGAATCAAATGGAACCGATTAATAATCTTCACCGGAACCTTTTACATTTTACATACCGGAAGCGAAAACATATTTTCAACGCAGCCTCCGCAAAGCGCTAGAAAATATACGATCTTAAAGTTTTGAAATCAGTAACTCAGAGAAGGCTTTGCTCCACTGGCTTCCAAGTATTTCTACACTGTAGTTAGAGAACTAATTAGTCGCTGCCACAATTGCAACTAATTTTGGGCTTGACGTATGCGCATGGAGTGCTCATACGGCCCGTTAACCTCAAGGATATCTCTTTCCAATTTGTGGGGGGGATCACATACATATATTGAATGCAGCCACGCTGCATATTTCATCAAAATTCAATTGTTTCCATTTACGGTCACAGCACTCGATGCCACTTGCCACTTGCAACTTGCAAGCAGTCAGCACCAGAAGCAGAAACTGAAGCGAAATTCACAGCTGTCCTCCATTGTTGACCCTTTTTGTGTCTTGAGCTTTGCGCTCGACCAGCCAAGCGCCAAGTGGGCATATATCTTTTGCAGTCACTGTGTGTACTTGCGCGACTGCACAGAGTGCTGACTGTACCATGGACCATGCCCACTTCTACCAAATACTCATGCAGCGAGCACATTTTTTTACTTCTCGTATTTATTTTAGCGCATTTATTTCCAGCTCTAGTGCTGCATATGTTTGCATAACATTTCGCAGTATTTTTGACAGTATTTCTATATAACATATATGTATGTATGTATCTGGGTACATATGTGTGTGCCTGAAATACGCCTGCAATTTTCAAGTGGATTTTTATTTTATTTCTTTGTTTTGTTACAGCAAAATTCATGAAATTCATTCCTTTAAGCCAAATGCTTCTCATGCCTTGTATTTTGTGTGGTATTTCTTGTCTTTATTAGCTCGTTCACTTAAAGAAAGATTTTTAATTATATATACAAAATAATAAATGTAAAAGTTATGAAATGCAACAGGTGGAACAGGTAACAGGTAAGCAGAACCAACTCCATAAAGTATATATATTATTCATCAATATCCAAATCGGAGGCGATTCAGCCATGCACCTCACATATTTTGTTGATCAATTGTTAAGATCTGACAGGGTATCTCCTAGTCTCAACTAGAGCCTCATAATATATATGTACTATTTCGTTAAAAGCTCACTTTTTGTCTGGTTTCCTCCGCACTAAAAACTAATTTTCAGTTGAGCTTATCTTTATTACTTATGGTTATTTCAACACTTTTAAATAATAACTTTTTCAATTTTTTTTTTTTTTACATTTTTGGAATACACGCGCTGTTGCTGCTTGAACGGTGTTTGGTTATGGATGGGGGAGTGGGAGAGGTGGGTGGCAGCAGTGACATCTGGTTGCATAGACACTGAATAACATAGAGGCTGGCGTTCAGAGTATGTAAGCGGCTTTGACCATCGAGGCCTGCTTGCACATGGAGTCCTTGTGCAACTGGTATTGCAGATTGTTTGGGGGCAAACCCAATAGCATAAGCAGCTTGTGCCCAATCTCCATGAGGGCCAGTTCATTCTGTCCATTGGCGGTCCAAATCGCTGCAAGGGATTCACAATTTGACATGACATGCGATGTGACAAGTCTCAGAAGTGGATGCCCTGTTTCTCATTTTTGTGCTTTTTGTTTGTACTTACAAATTTTGTTGGTCTTGCTGCGCAAGTTGATGACAGCGCCACAGATTTCATCGGTATGATGGACCGCCTCACCAATCAGTATAAGCAACTGCAGGACGCAGGTCAGTTCAGATGAGAGATGAGCTGTCCTGCAGCGTGTGGCATCGAGTTCAACTTACCACATCTAGCCACAATTTGTCCAATTCCAGGTGGCTGCAGCGTCCAATGCTGATGACCCAGCGGCCACCATTTTTATTAGTATCGTCCTCCCACATGGGTCTGTCCAGAGTCAGAAATGAACCAAAAGCAACAGGAATTGGTTAGGCTGTGCCAACTTACTGGATGCCCTTCTTAAACAATGAGTAATCACTGCCAATTTTAAGCTCCGACGGCGGCTTAATGTGATTGTACAGACTCCAGAAATCCTCGACCATATCGAAGCTAGTTATCTCATTCTGCATCTCCTCCCAGCTCTTGTTGCGATCGTTCTCCAGATACCACAGCGTCCAGGTATGCTCCAACGGATGCTTGTAGCGTATGGGCATCGATTCCTGTTTGCTGCTCGACTTGCTCGCCATCTCATCATCTGAACTGGATTTCAGATCCTGACTGGAGCAGGAGGATTTCCTATCGACAGCTGGCAACTCTGTGTCGCTGTCGAGTACACTGAAACTATTCTGTTTGGCCAACAACATGGTTATTACTGATTTATGATCTTGAAACGAATGTTAATTTTTAGCACGCCCTCAAAACGTAAGCGACGTTTTTTTTATTTTTACAACTCGCTTTGAAATACATTCACACACAAAAGCTAACTTAACTTTACTGCCCACACTGACAGCCAATGTCTCAGCTTGCTAACAAACTTTATCAGTTCCTATAATATACATATTTACGTGTGTGTGTGTGTGTGTGTGAGTGTGTGTGTATGGGGTGGGGGAGATATATGAGCACGTAAATAATAAGCTAGTCATTCAGCATGTTTAAGCACTCATCTCCCTAATTCAACACTAAACATTTTATTCCCTTATGAGTGGCAATTCGGCGTTGCTTGTCGCCAGTCGTTGATTTCGTGGAGCGATGCCAGCGATAGGATCGGATAGGAGTGCCTTATGCCTTCACTCATATAAAGCGTTAATTTTATGACACAGAAACACTTTGAGTGTGTCCAAGTCCCTAGCTGGATACAATTTATGCACTTAAGCCATTGACCTGCTTACACGCAAGTACCTATACCCTGTAACTAAAGTGTGGGCATGTCCTAAATGTTGCCTTCTTTTTTACAGGCAGAAATGTTTTAGTTGAAGTTTCTGTGCCATTAAATCAAGTTTAATTTCGTTCGAAAATGGGTTTTTTGTTATTGAAATGCAGTATTAAACGAGAGTTCAAATCAAGAGCAAAAATTTATGGCTTTTGTAGTTGTAGCAAAGCTTTGGCTTGGAAAGTTTCTTCGAAAAGAATCTGCGTTGAATTTTGTTCTAGATTCACACTTTCAGATTTGCATTTAAGAATATTCTAGATTCAAAATCACAACCAAAACGCCATTGCTTTTGAAAATCGGTTCAGTTTTGACAAAGTTATGGGATTGGAATGTTTGGCTAGAATCTAAGATGAGTTTCCGATTTAAATCTAGGATTATTGTGTAGGATAAGTCCTGATCGCTTGAGTTCTCACAAAGTTATAACTGTGGAAAATTGGAGATCGTTCTATAATTCTATAATAGTCCTTTCCACTTGGCTGCACTGAAATTCCATGATGACCTGTCGTTCATCCAACATTCAAGCAGCCACATTGTGGAGTTGCTGTCAGCCACAGTTCGATCAGATTCGTCCTGACTGTTGATTAACTACAACTGAAAAAAGGATCTCAATTTCATTTAATTTTTCTGCTGTTTTTTTTTTTTTTGCTTGTCCGGCGAATACACATTTAAAATACGCGGAATTTACGTTAAAATTTTATTGTCTGCTTTATTGAGCCGCGTAGGATGTCGTCCAATGGCCACTGGACGATTGGCAAACGATTTAAACTGTGGACTCAGGACGGTGTGGTTCACTCAGCTGTGGTTTCCGTAACACATTTTACGCCATTGTGTTGGCCATGGTTCATCGTCCGGATTGGACGATGTGGACGAGATATGCAGAATGCACAGAAGGCTTACGATTCATGCCACTCATCGACAGGATGCGGGATGCGAACGCATCATTTGAGTCCTGCCTCATTCCACTGGTTGTTGTTGTTGTTGTTGTTGTTGCTATCTTGCAAGTATGCAGGCTTCGGAGAAATGACTTAATCTGAGAGCTGTTCGCGTCATTCGAAGTACTTTTGTGGTTTATTTGGCTAGGGCAAGCGCACAAAGCAATCTACAATCTGGAAGCAGATGCCATTAAACATACATATATAAAGTAAATAAAGTAACCAAAATAAAGGCCTGCCTGTATTTATCCTTCAAGGATGTTATTTTAATTTTGTATCGAGTGTAAACTGATGATGAGTTGTGGAAAATGAAGTTTCTGTTTATAAAATATGCAAAATTCTTAACTAGGCAGTTAAATCTAGATTTAAACAGATGAGCTCCAGTCTGCCAGAGTGTATTATTCCACTATCTGTGTTCAATTCACTGCTGTGTGTGGCAACACTGGCGGCATCGGTTGAAAAACGACAATTGTCAGTTTGTTGCATTATCAGCACTTTACGGCTCATTTGCGTTTTAAACATGTGTAAATAAGTTAAGACGCCAGCCCAGCCCCCAGCCGAGCCCGTCGAAACCACACCGCACACGTCATGGGGCAGGATATGAGCTGGCTGCCGCCAGCCAGCTGATCTGACAGGACGTAGAGTCGATGGCGTCGACTCATCGTTTTCACACTCTGCTGCAGTGTCGTGCTGTGATTTATGAAATTTTCCAAAATGCTGCCAAACTGTTGCACTTTATTCACGCATATTTAATGTGCATAATTATTTTCACATATGTATTCTACAAACTACATATACATATGTAGCATGCCTGTGTCCTGTTTCGGTTTGAAAATATTGCCACGCAGCCTTATTAAGCACTCATTACTCACACCAAACCAGTCAGCAATTGCAACAAATGGCCAACATACATTTTCAGAGCGTACCTACATACATATATTTATAATCATTTAAAGGCTAGTTAGTCCTCTACCCTCCCCCCCTTTTCCCGCCATCAGTGGTGCTGTCCGCTGTCAGTTGTCTGTGGTCTGCAGAAATGTCTGCCCACACAGTGTGGCACAGTGAATGAAAACGCTGCAGGACGAGACCGCAATATTGTGGTCCAAAAGTGCAAGCTGCAATAGATAATGAGGGGAGAGGGGTAGAGGAGTGAGGGTCTGATAGCCAGTATGAGCTATTAATAACTCAAATGGCAATCCAAAATGAAAGGATAATGCGACTTTTACAGATTTGCCATAACGAGAAGTTAATTAAATTGCATAAAATGACAATTGAATAAGTTTTCAAAATACAGAATAAAGAATAAATTATTTATAATAATGGAGTAGAGAAACAGCAAGGACGCTGGTAAGGACACTTAATGTCCTATTATAATAAATATTCATATTAATTTATTTAATCTGTATTAAAATTAATTTCCTCAGAAGCCACAAATCCAAGTGCTCGCTACTCACATTTTTTATCGCTTAAACCAAAATCAGTTTGCAGTCCGCAAACTTTTCAACTTTTATTACATGTTGCCTACTGGTTTTTTTTTTTTGTGCTGGCAACACCAATGGGACTGCCGCCCACGCCGCCATTGGATTCACATTCACACTTTGTTTATTTATTGCTGCATTTGCATTGTCGTGCACACAAAAAGCAGACAAAAATATATAGATAAAAGGAGACGAAAAAAATAGAAAAAGAAAAAACGAGAACTGAAAATACACAGCACAATAAATTTAAAATCTAATTACGCGCACCATTTAATATCGAAATGTTGGCGGCGGAAACGGAACTGGATGTGAATGTGCATGTGGATGGGGGTGGCACAGTCGAACCGAACGTGAGCAAATAACGGCAAAACTTGGTAAATGGGCAGAAAGTGAAAAATACCGCAAACATTTAAATAGATGAGGCGCGACCGAAATTTTCCGAAGGTATACGAAAAATCTAATTACAAATTTTGATAAGCTAACTGCAAGAAGAGGAAGCATAAACACCAGCAGCAGCAGCAGCAGCAGCAGAAGCAGCAGCAGAAGCAGAAGCAGCAGCAGAAGCAGCAGCAGCAGCAGCAGCAGCACGTTGGATACACTTTTGAAGTAGTTCTCATTATCTGTGCCAGCAAATTTAATAAAATTGCCTGCGGTTTAGTTTTTGACTTGTAGCCAAGGGTTGATGTTTGTGGGGGGGGTGGGTTAATGCTTGCAACCCACTTAGTACGCCTCTGTGTGTGTCGGACACATCACAGTCTCCTTTGGCGCATGTAATTTGCACAAAATAGGGCAACACTGGCTGGAAAACAGTTCCGACCACAGCCCGCAGACCCAGCAAATGGTCAACATCGCTCAACTTGTGAAAAATACATTATGGTCAAAGTATTTAATTGCACATACAGACACAACTTTCTGGGCTTATCGGGCATGTGTGTGAGAGTGTGAGTGTGCCTTGCAAATTTAAGGCAAAGATTTTGACCCAAAAGCTTTAAGCACAACAAATTCGCAACCCAGAAACTGGGCCACTTTTTGGCTGACCAAACCAAAACGCAATTAAAACTAATAATTAATACGCCTTTTGGGGCACAGCCTGAAACTGAGTCGGAGTCGGAGTCGGAGTCGGAGTCTGAGTCCGAGGGGGTAAACTAAGCGCACATTTGTCAAAGCAGCCCAATGATCTGCTGCCGACTCGAACTGGAACTGTTTTTTGCTGGGCCTCTAATAAAATTATGCTTCATTTATATGCAGGTTGCGTCATTTGACTGATGCCTACTAATGACTTCCTAACAATTTTTAATATCTATGCAAATGAACGTAAATTGCTGGAGTGCTTCACGCCACAGCTTGCCCCTCGTCCTCTCTGAATTGTAATCCCTCCATACCCATTTCGCTGCCCCTCTGGTTAACCGTTTAGCCAGCGCTAACCGCCAAACACGCCTAAGAAACGGCGCACAACAAACACAAACACAAAGCGAATACACACACACACACACACACACACAACACACACAGCAAGTGACTGCTGTCCAAGCTGTCCTGGCTGTCCTGGCTGTCCTGGCTGTCCTGGCTGTCCTGGCTGTCCTGGCCAACTACCAACTGCTCTCAGGCGTTTAATTAAATGACATTATGGCCATTTCGCTGTCGGCCAACGAGCCCTGAGCCTTCGAGCCCTCTGAGTAGGCCGTGAAAAATGCTACAACTTTGCCCACTAGCTCAAGTTCCCAGCGGAGCAGCCAGCAACTGACTAAAATGTACATGGGGAGCTGTATTTCAATTGTTTGTTATGTGTTTGCCCAGCGTTGCCTCATCACGATGCTTATGGCCAAAATAGACAAAAATAAAAAGGCGAAAAAAAAAACAGCTGAAAATAGTAGACAACATTGTCAAACAGTGTGTCGACCAGGCTTAGCACCTCGGCAATGTTGGCAACTTCGCGAAACTTTGCCGCCATCAATTTTGAGTGTGATCCATGCAGGGGAGCACTTTAGCGGAATAATTTCAGGAATTGCTGGAGCATCAGATAAAGGCTGTTCAAGCACACCGATTGAGCAGTTATACCTGCAGTAATAATCATAAATAATAAATATTTACTATTTCAATAATTTAAATAATTTACATATTCCGCAAGCAACTTTGGACTGCGCAGCTTGCAATGCGTAATCTAAGTAAATATCTAACACTTATCTAAGCAGCCAGCTGAATTTCATGCTTATTTTCAATAAGAGTTAAGCCCTTAAGCAATAACTTAATTCGATATATACATATATATATATATATATATATGTATATATATGTAATTGCTGCATTTGTAATTCGCTTCGTTGAGGATATTTGCAATGCAAATAATCAGTTGCATGTTGCGAATTTGTGAGTGCAGCAGCGGGAGAGGGGAGGACAAACGAAATCATTAGTTATGCAGCTTAAGAATTTTGGAAAGTTTTAATTGCCAGCTAGAAATATGGGAATATTACGTACATAAACCGTTTAAAGCGGCAAAATGTGCAAGTCAATGTAAATGCAATGGAAGTGTAATTTAATTAATTTAAAATAAATGACTGCAATTGTGGTTCATTAGCTGTGTAATCCGATCTTATTGCAAATTAAATTTATTTATTATGTGTAATATGTTATTTGTGCAATAAGTTTAAAGATGCTGCAGAGTTGGCAAGAGGCTGGTAGGCATGTGCTTTTGATTGGGAATGAAAATGGCCGATTGACTTGGCTGACTTGGCTGACTTGGCTGAGCCAACATCAAAAGAATTGGCTTTGCTGTATTACGAAAGTTTTTGCATTTGCAGAAAGCTGGCAACTTTAAAATGCAATCAAGGCTAACAAGTCAAACTTAAATTGCAGTAAATTGCGTTCCTCTGATGATGACCGGCGCAGCGCAGCTAGTTGAGAGTTGAAAGTTGAGGGTTGAGGGTTGAGTGTTGCCAGCTGGTGATTTTGTAAATCCCTTTTGAAATTTGTTGCAGCTGATGCTTAACTGTATGCTGCTGGTGTTGCAGCTGCAGCTGAACTGCTAAAACGATACCAAATTGAATGTGTCAATTTCGAGTCATGTCATGCATTTAAATATATTATATTTATTTGCCCAATGCGCCAGCTGCTGTCAGGCACAAAAAGCCAAACAAATAATGAATGTAATCATAGTTAACAAACCCATACACATATATTTTTAATTACACGACGAGTTCTCGCAAACGTATTTGCTTACTGCCTCCATTTATCAATTAAACAAAAAGTTACTTTCTGACTTACTACGATTTCCATATGGAAACAGATCGGTTATAATTATTTCATACAAAACACTTGACTTGCAGACTATGGCGAAATGTTTGAGAATGTTTATCCGAGAATGTTGCACGTTGCATGTTAACAAAAATGAGCAAAGTGTAAGTGCCATTGTCCGGCTGATTAAAATGCTCATTTATGCATATTTATTTAAATGAAATTGCTCTTAATTTAACTTGCTGCTGCTCTATTCAAATATGAATTAATAATTTAAATGCTATGCAGCATATTTAATGTGCGAGTAAGTGCAGCACTGTGTAATCTTAGTGAGTGTACGGAATTATAATATTTATTTAATGAATGCCATCAACTTTCTGTTTTTCTTTCTTTTTTTGCTTTTATTTGCAATAATTACCATTTGCATTTGCCACGCTGCATTTCTGCCTCTGCCATTGCCCCATTGCCATTGCCCCATTGCCCAACTCATTTAAACTGAACTCTGGCATTACACGCCATGAGCATAGTAAATAGTTTTGCACTGCTCGCACATATGTGCCATTTTGTGGCTTAAAACTTCAAATACAAACAAAATTTTTGGCTCAACGTAAGCGGCTTACAATGTTAACAAACACACCGAGAGATACATACACACACACACACACATGGAGATTCACGTACATACAACTGGACTTAGCGTCGAACACCCCAAAAACACCCACTCGGAAATTGTTATCTGCTGTACTTTGCTTATATCCTGAGCACATTAGTTATGGCCAAAAAGGGTTAATTGCAAAGGGTAGCAGAAAGCATCCTCCACTCCATAAAGTCGATATATATTCTTGATCAGCATCAGCTGCCAGTTTATCAGGCTCTGCTGTGAAACAGTAAAGAAAATCATACTTTTTATATTTATCTCTGTCTATTTATCATTAATTTTGACGCGTGTTTAGGGTATCTGCAAGTCGTGCTCTTTCAACTAGAGCATTTTGTTTATTTATTACTATTTTTTGGGGGTGGTTACCTGCAGCTTAACACAGCAAATCTTTGCGTTGACCAGAAGAGTGCGATTCAGTTGTGTCTGTGTTGGCCAAAATAAATACAATTCAACTTGATTTTGACTTGATGCCGACAAGCTTAATCGCCAGCAGCTTTAAGCTGCAATTTAGCAAACCGTTTGTATTTTAGAACTTTCTGGCTGGCAATTTAAAGTTGTGGCGGTAAGTTTGTTAGCCACAAATCAAATGGGTGCGAAACACACCCCAACGCAATGGCAGAAGGTCGCCTGACCCCTGGGGGCATTCTTAGCATTGACAACTTGGCGCGTTTAAATAAATTTTCGATTATCGCGCCCATTAAGGGCAATAAAAATGTAATAAATTTTCAATCTGTGCTCTCCGCAACGTCGCCTTTTAGTTTAGTGCTGGAGACGCCTCGAGTGATAAGTTTTTTTTTATCAAATTTACTAAATCGACGATAATATTGAATGGACTACCAAACACAATTCTCAATCTCACTCTCTCACTCTCAGTCTGTCACTCTGTCACTCTGTCTTGCTGTTTACTGCATTTAACAATGAAACTTCAGATTTTGGCCCAGGGGCGTTGTTTAGTTTACTTTACGCGCCAGCAAGTCGCAGGGTCTAGGGTCGTGGCTGGTAAATGGGGAATTGTGCAATAATAACACACAATACGCATACGCCGCGTTTGCTCCTCGCCTGCAATTGTCTTTGCTAGCTCGTTTCGATTACAAACGGTTTATTCCTGCTTTTTTGTGAGTGCGTGTGCGTGTGCGTGGTGTGCGTGGTGTGTGTGTGTGGCTGTTTGCATGCGTAGAACTTCGATTTCAATTTTCATACTCGATTACCTTTTGCTGGCCTATTGCCGGCCGGGCTCTGTTTCAGCTGTTGCTGGTTTCCATTTTTGATTCGGTTTCTGATTCTGATTCTGGTTGTGTAACTGCAGGCATTCGCCGACTTTCTTTTTGTTTTTTGTCTTTCTCTTTCCCTGTACTTTTAACGCCAAACTTTTGCTCTGTGAAACGCAAACATTTTATTAAAAAACTTTTGTTTCACTTGGCATTGGACGTTGGGCTGGGCGCTGGTGCTGCTGCTGCTGGTGCTGGGTTGGTGGGAGTTTGATATCGAATCTGTGTGAGGCCTGTGCGCCCCTTCGGGCGAAAGTTTACACATAGAAATATGATTTTACATTTGCTTTTAATTTTAACTCTTGCAATCATATTTTGGGGCCTACCTTGTCTCGGCACGGGACGCGGCAAACTGCGGTCATACTCGACAAAACACGCAGCGCACTTTGCGAAAACATAATAATAAAAATAACTTTATTTTTCTTTTTGCGTTCTTTTGTTTTGTTTTTGCTTTTTTTGTTTGTTGTTGTTTGTGTTTTACGTCTTTGCGATTTCTTGGTCTTTTTTGTTACTCTCCTGCTACCAAACAATAACCATAAATGTCGGTGCGCATAAAATGCCAGACTCGTAATTGATTGTTACAGAGGCGGCCAGCGCCAGAAAAGGAATTTAATAAAAAGTTGAAGAAAGTTACACGCGGTGCGAAAAATATTTATGTGTGCACTTGCCACGCCACGCTTCTGTCTCATAACTGTAGAGAGGGATTCACTAAACAATGCTCGAATCCAGCTGATTCCACTCAACAAACACAGAGTTCAGTTTGCCCGACAGTTCTGGGATAATTCAGTTTGCACTTTTTGCCAGAAATTGACTCAATCAAATCGAAAATAAATTCGTTACGTAAAAGCAGAAATAAATAGAATAAATAAATCAGAAAGAGTAAATGTGAATGATATCCGAGCGGCACATGTATCATATGAATCCCATCTCCAAGACAATTAAGTAATATTCAGAAATTTGAGTGAACAATGTGTGAAAATCTTAAGGGTTTACTCCGGAGTTGCTCGGCCTCTCGGTTCTGTATGAACATTGTCAGCGGCTAATGAGCTTTTAATTGCACACTTATGTATGTGTATGTGTGTGTGTGCTGCACACAAAGATCATTTATGGGGCACGCATGTGTGTGTGTGTGTGTGAGCAGGAGAATTAATGAAACTCCTGAGTGGGTTTTAAAGTGCTGCAAAGATTAATCATACACATCAATCTTAACCGTCGACAACAGCGCCTCTCAGTGCCTTAATTATGTGCGGGTTGAGTGTAGAGGGAGTGTGAGGGAGGAGTGGAGGTGGCTGGCGGGGGATACTGGGTTGTTGGGTAGTCAAATGGACTGTAGGGTTTCGCTGTAATTTGATTTGAATGAGTTTCATGTGGGCTGCAGCAAACCAAATACGAGTAAAAGACAACATTGCAACTGCACTTGCTGCAACTAAATAAAAACTTCAAGTTTATCCCCAAACAAGTTGCATGGCACGTTTTTGCATGGCAACTCAAATACTAAACAACAACAAAAAACCAGATAAAAGCGAGAAGAAAACTATGCCAAAACAGAGGCAAACTTCTGCTTTGTGTGTTGCCTTTGCACTTGAAGCCAAATTTAAACTGGCTGCGTGTGCGTGTGCAGCGCTGGAGGAGTGATGGGGCACAAGCGGTTGTAGATAACTTTTAATTAAATAATTAACAAGAAATTTATTTGCATTTGAGGTGGCGCCCCCGTTGAAAACTAGACACCTGTTGTATAAAAGAGTTCGAGTTGCAAGAAGTTCCACAAATACCACATAATTAAATCGAAAAATAAAATCTATCACAAAACATTTAAGATAAACTTGACGAAATCCTTGCTCAACTTCAAATCTCTTTCTATACTACAATAATTCTTATATACACAGATCTATAACTCCATAAAAAGTCAGCAATTCATTCTCATTTAAAATCGATTTATATACTTCAACAATTTTGGAAATACACACAGTAAAAAACTGGTTGCCTACATAAATAGTTGTAGTCGCAATCACATTTATTCTCATTATTATCATCGTCAACTTCATTGCGTCCTGTGTCCAGGCTCATCAGGCAATTTGTTGTTGTTGATGTTTGTTGATGTTTGTTGATGTTGTATTTGTATTTAGTGTGCGGTGATATGCGTAATAATGCAATAAATACAAATTAAGCACGCTTGAGTGCAATTATGCAAATAAGCGTAGTTTATAGTGCGCCAAGCACAAACACACACACACACACACACACACATACAAATACATAAACACTGACCAACTAACTAATACATGCAAATGTCAGCGAGTCGGGATTACAAAACGATTTCCAGGCGCTAATCTCTTATAATGAACACAAATATGTAGAACACGGCGATAATCGCTCATGTGGTGCTTACTCACAATACGTATTCGCCGCATACCCATCAAATACTCCCTATACAACTCTATATATATATATATAAACCAAAATCGCAACGAGCAGCAATACTGCCCCGTTCCCCAGTTGTCTGATAATACAATTTGAGCTGCTTGTCACATTATATTAAGCATTTATCTGTAAGCATTTTCGATTTAGCTGCTGCTGCTGCTGCTGCTGCTCTTCTTTCTCTTCTCGCTTCTCTCTGGTTGTGCTTCTGCTTCTCGTTGTGCTTCTCCTACTTTTATGTGTTTCGTGTTTCGTGTCAACATCAGCTGCTGTTTTGTTGCCTGTAGTTTTTGGCCGTGGCGATATTCCTCGTCTTCTTCTTAAATTTCTATAATTGCTTGTGATTTGTTAGCTGAAAACGTGCCGGGCAACTGCAATTTGTTGTGCGGCCTTATTGCTTGTACAAACACACACACACACACACATACACTTGAAGAAATATAGTGTCAGAGCAGGGAGCAAGCATGACATATGAGATTGAAAGTGTGGCAAGACTAATAAAAACTACAAACACAAGATTTGTATTGTGAACACAATTCATCTGCTTAACATATGTAGGCTGCATAGAAATCATGGCAGTTTCTCGCAGTGTTTTTTTTTATCGCTTGGATATTGCCATATATTTTTATTTGTCTCACGCTTTCAATAATTGCCAGCATTACACGTGGCCCTAATAAATTAGCAGTTCTGGCTTAAGTGTAAAATAAATAAACAGCAAACTTGACGGCACTGCAGCCAGTTCTTGGCTTTCTATCAATAACTATGTGTGTGTGAGTGTGTGTGTGTGTGTGTGTGTGTATTTGCTGCTGTGATCATGTGTGCATATCAATCATACGCCATGTTGTTGTTGTTGTTGCCCTACAATTATCGAGTTCCGCATAACCGCAACTTTTGACAACTGTTAGCTTAAAAAATTTGGCATGCAACGTGCTCAGCTGCATTTGGCAATTTTCGGCAAGCGGCAAAGTGGCATTAAAACTGGCCGAGCGTCACTAAACTGATGCAATGCTAATATGTCAACTGTGGCCACGTCAATGTGCCACATGGGGCTCACTGCGCTTGTGGGTGTGACTTTCATTTCAATGCATTTCAATGCAATTGGCATGAAAATGTTTAGGCCAAATAGTTAAAACCCCGTTTAAATATTACGAACAAACGTTGCCAAGGATATTGATGAACTTTTTGGTTTATGTGGCTGATATTTAATTAAATAAATCGTATGATGAAAATCTAATGGAAACACAAGCCACAAAGTGTCCAAATTTTAATTAATGAACAACTAAAGTGAAATTCAATTGTAAACCTAAGCAGAACAAGGCTGAAGATTATTTACCCTGACAGACCGGGTAAATGAGATTTAAAATACGATAACCCTTCTGATGCTGATTAAGAATATACTTTGTATATACTTTGTTTAGTCAGAGGCGTCTCTTTCAAAGCGTTGCAAGCTTGGCGACAACATTTTAATGTCTTGTTCAAGTGTTTCATAATTGTTAACAGCATTTGCCTAATGTATACATTAATCAGAATCATCATCTTTTCATGGCACTCAAAATCATTGAGATACTTGGAAATGTAATAGGAAATTTGCGATTTGATGGATTCATCAATTCAATAATGTTAATGTTGTGATTATTAAGTGGAGTAAAAACTGCAATTTGATGAGCAGTTTGCCAGTTTGGTTCCTCAATGCTCAATGGCAAGGTTGGTTCGGTTAATAGCGCATTAAGTCTTCAAACTACTGTGGAAGCAACAGCAACAACAACCACACTTTTTCGTGAAATTGACACAAATTATTCGACCCCTGCGCCACTGTTGCCCCGTTCCCCTGCTCCACAACCGGCACATTTTAACAGCTGTCTGTTTTATGGTGCGTGACTTTTACGACAGCTGGTTTGGCGGGTGTTGGTGCGATGAGATGTGGTGCGAAGTGGTGCGATGTGTGTGTGTTTGTGTGTGTGTCTGTGTGTGTGCGCGCGTGGGCGGTACGTTGCGTTGCGTTGTGGTGCCTGAGGCGATTTTCGGAAATCGGTTTTAATTGCCAAATAAAACCAAACAGCAGTGCAAACAGCAATCAGCGCCAAAAACTGTGCTACAATTTCTGAGAGGGGCCATAGAAATAGTTTTATTCGAATGTCATTTGACGCCGCCGGCAATAACAATAACTGCAAACTAACTATAAAAGCGCTGAATTTGACTAAGTTATTGACGCCGCTGCGTAAATATTACACTCCTGCATTTTATCGTATTATCTAATACAGACCAAAAAACACAAACGCAGAAAAAACAATTTATTTAAATAGGTATGCGGCGCCCGTCGGGTTGATTGCTTTATGCTTTTTCAACACTCCAAATAAGACAAATGAGTGTTGCATTTAATTTTATGGGTTTTGGGTTTATAGTTTTTGCTCGCTTTTAAATGAACTGCTCGCAATTTGAAGCAACTTTAACGATTCACATTCAGCTACCATAACATAATCGAATACCGAAAAATATTCAATATCCAATTACCGGCACCAAAATGCGATTAGATTTTACAGCCTATTTTGAAGAGATTAAAAACAGTTTCTCAGTATTCTGTGATACAGATAAATTTGTGAATGTTTTTCAATTGAACACTCAACTTAATATCTTAATACGCTTTTGTGCTAACTGAAGAAGACTGTAATGAAATAACTACCAACACTATTTATAACATAATTCCTTAACAAGATTTGCTGTAAAAATATAGATTTAATAAGGATTTCTTGTAGCTGCCTTTTCTTAACTGCAGTTCTCTATCCACATTTAATTTGACGCTAAATAAATAACCAAATAAGTAACGTAATTTTTAAGCACGCTTTTGTGCGCCACAGTGCTTTATGTTACACACACTTTGACATTTTAAACACAATATGTTGTTAGTGATTTTGCAATGATAAACATGTGCTTTGTGCTGTATAATTAAAATTTTATGGCAATCAATTGATCACAGAAATTGGCATTTAAAGTGCTGCAACCACGCCCAACTAGACTGAAAGCGTATTTTTGTCGAATGATTTCCCATATATATATATATATATATATATATATATATATATATCTCGCCTAGGGTTAGGAAAAATCATCTGCATGCATTGCATTTTATACGCAACAGCAGTAAGCACAAAAAAGATGTACACAGGCTACAGTTAAAAGTGCTACACGGTTGGATACCCTACAAAATGAAGATGAAGCAATCCACTTATAGGGTACTTAAGAACTAAACTAACAATATATTACGTCACCTGTTTATAATGTCATTTAGTCTTATGCTAATATAAGAGATATATGTATATGTTAGCTAAATTCAGATATATCCTCTGACAAGCACAAACAGATCTACCCCCTTTGGGCGTCTTCTTCCGTTGTAGGGTAACAAAAGCAATTCTGTGCTACACTAAATTTTCGAGTGTCAAACTAATGGTCTAAGAAATACTTTATAGCTAAAATTTTAAACAATATAAAATCCATATAAATCGAATTGCAGTCTGCTCTCTGCACAATAAAATATCCCATTGTGTGTCGGCTCAGCTGAGAGTGTGTATTATTATTGTGCTTGTAGTTGTGCTTGTATCTTGTATCTCTAAATGTAGTTGGTTGAGCATGTGTGTGTGTGTGTATGTGTCTGTGTGTGTGCGTGCGTGTGAGTGTGCATCATTCATCCTGCGGCCATATTGAGGCAACATATCCGGCGACAGGATGCCAAGACAAGAAAATTTCATGCTATGCTTTGTACGTTTCCGCATGTGCCCCTTACCCTTTCTTATCCTTGTCCCTTGTCTCCGCAACAACTGCCCCGTATCCCCCCACACCCCTTTTAGCCTGTCTCTCTCCCTCTCTCTGTCGCTATCTCTTTCGCTCGTTGTTGTGCTTATATTTTATTTTATGCGAACAGCACTGTTTAATTACACACAAGAGACAAGACACACACACACACACACACACAAACACACACACACAACTTGGAATTGTGTATGTGGCCCCTATTTCCTTTACATGCGTGTGTGTGTGAGTGTGTGGCAGGTAATGGCTGCCCTGCTCACATGCAATTTATATTTTCTGCTGCAGACTCAGTTGAACCTTGCTCAGCCAGTGCATCCCCTAACTCCTCCCTCTGTCTCCCCTCCCCTCCCACCATATCTATCCCCTCTGCTATTTTCCAGCCTCTCGCTCTTGCCTCGCAAGGCTGCAATTAAGTTCAAGTGCAAAACAAAAGGCATGTTGTTTGATATCAGCCCGAATTAACTCTGCCAACTCAGTTGTTGTTATTTTTATGTGAAACATTTTTACACAATTACAGCAGGCACAACAACTGCAACAACAACAACAGCAGCAACATGCAGCTGTGCTGATGAATGTTACACAACAACAAATAATTGCTTTATATATGTATATATGTATGTAATAATAACTGATTAAAGACTGCTGACATATGGGCGAGATTATGGTTGCTTGGATTTTAATGAATCACTCGCAAAGAGTGTGTCTGCGAGTGAGTCTGCGAGTGTGTGCAAGTGTGTGTGTGTGTGTTAAGCAGATTGTATCTGGCCAAAATGCGACTGACTGGCTGCCTGTTGTTAAGAGATTAAGTATGTCTAGGCATGACAACAAATTTTTATTCTTTTATGTACACATTTTTCACATTATCTGCCAGAGTGCACAAAATGCAGCCTTGAACGTCGCTGATCCCAACAATTTGTTGAGTCTCAAGTATTTCCATTACAAGCATTATCAACCTAAAGAGACACTATGAACATAATTTAATTTAGAAGAAACCAAGAGGAACATCTGAGAAATTATCAAGTACTTAATGAGAAGCACTCTGCTCGAATTCGAGCAGCCAACTAAATGCGGCAAGGGGGCCAAATTCAAATAATGACTTGACTCTTGTTTTTGAGAGTTGTTTATCTTAAATCAGACATCTGCAATCATATAACAATAAAGTCTGACAAGTAAAACGTCATCAGAAATTAGATTCATTAAGTTTGAATCCATTAATAAGCCCAACGACCAGTTTGGAGTACTTTGATTCTATCCCAATTATGACATTTGCCACATGCATTATGAGGATTATGATCTACTGCTTCGACCACTAAACGATCAATATTTGGCAACTACTTCTAATTTTTAGCTGTGTAATGGGTTGTGCTTACTTCATGTATATAGACACAGGTTCTTCAACTTGCAATTCGAATCGAGCACACAAAACTTTGTTGTTGTGCTGCTTAAAAGTTTTGACCATCAAATTAAATTGAACATAATTAAATTTGGCTGCAAACCGCAAAAGTTTTGGCATTTTTAATTAAACAAACAACAATTGAGAACGTATCAAAAAGCGAATTGTGCCAAAAGCTTTCAATTTATCTACTTCTCTCAGTCTCACTCACACTCTCACAGTCTCTCCCTCTCTCTCTCTCTATCTCTATCTCTATCTGTCTGAGTCTCGCGCAGCGTAAAGGGAAAACATAAATCATGACGGTCGCGTTACAATTTTGAAAAATAAGTATTTTTACAGCCATAACTTTGGGATTGTTTTTTTTTTGTTCATTTTCATTTTCTTTTGTTTTTGCTTTTGTTCTTCGGCTGGTTTTTGTTTTTTGTTGCTGGCTGTCGTCATTGCGGTAATTAATCAACATTGCAAAGAGCAAACAGAGAGAGTCCTGGAGCCGATGGCATTATCAATTACGAAATATTTATGATAAATTATTGGGTATGAGTGCGCTTCTTTAATGAAATTTATTACGGAATTGTTTTAAGCGAGAACATTAATTAAATCATTTCCAATGACAGACCACAAAAGACAGCAAAAAACATCCGAAAATAATATGGTATTAAAAAGCTATTAATGTGCATAAATAAATAAAGCAAATGCGAGCGATGGTCGGCAAAACTAATTGAAATGTGAAAATTTAGCTATTAGCTAACTTATGGATATGTTAAATGCATGTCAAACAGGTATTCATTATGTGTTTATAACGTATTCTCCACTCCCCGCTCGAGCGCTTTTGGGGCTTCCAGAGGGGCTTAGTTGTAATAAGCGTATGAGCGTAATCGCACTTAGAGCTCTTACAGCTTAGCCAAACTGTCGACAATTGCCAACAAATTGTGGTCCTCCTTTACACTGCTCGGCTGCGCTATTCGCAATTGTATTTATATGGCATTTATTGCTAAGCAGCTCAACAATAATAATCTATAGCTTAATTGCCGCCTATAGCAGCAGCAGCAGCAGCAGCAGCAGCAGCTAACTCGTTTACAGCCGCACGGAGATTTTCTCACACTTTCGAGTATTTATTATCATGCCCAGGCTAAAGAATTGAATAAAATTCCATTCAATGACAGTGCACCATCAAAAAAAGGAAAAACACAGAATACAAAAATAAAAAAGGGAAGGTAGTAAAAAGCTGTTAAGTACAGTGAACGCAAATTACTCAACACCGTTTCGAGTTTAGAGTAAAAGTTAACAGAGTTATTTGAAAATTGTTGGTGTTGCCCCTGTTTTGTTGTTATTGCTGTTGCTGTTGCTGTTGCCGTGCTTATGCTTAATTTTTATGCGGCTGGCAATAAAAGATAGAAACTTATTTTATGGCGCTATTTATTTGGCTACTCTGTAAGCAAGGAGTGACCAACAAAGAGTATCTTGTCGAGGTTCATTTTTTGACTAGCATAAGCAATCATTTTTTAAGTACATCTAAATAATGCAGTAAAGGCACAAAAAAATGTTCCTTGCAATTTGCTCGATTCTTTCGAGCATACGATTTTGAAAATTGGCTTAACATACTTTACAGGGTATTTTGCTGGACGAGCACATCCTATTACAGAATTTTTACTTGCTCTGATTACAGTTTTTACGAGGCGATGGCGACAAAGGGAAAATGTGCCCAAAAAATATCGTCGCATAGCTGCAGTAACCGAAAACCTAACTCAATATTCAAAGCCACAGCACGGCGAGATAAAGAGAGAAATGCGACAGGGAGGAGCATACAGGAGGAGGGGGAGCGGGCAGCTAAGAGCAGCGCTGCTAAAGCAATAAAAATGCATTTTTATGAGCAAAACTACCAACAAACATAAATCTCTATCGAAAGCTGCTTTGCAATGGCAAGCGCCAGGTAAAAGGACTCGCAAGGACTCGTTTCTGAATATGCGACTCTATGTGTAGGTGTATAACTTCTCCACTTCCCCTCTCTACCCTCTCTACCCTCTCTCTTTCTAGCTGTCTCTGTAAGTGTGTAGATATAAGATAATGTGGTGACTTCACTAAGGCTTTGACTGCTGGAACAATAACAAATGCATGAGAAAACAAATTACAATTCGTTGTTTTTTCAGTAGTGTGCACTCGGTGTGTGTGTGTGTGTGGGGTCTGCAGGAGCAGCAGGTTCTTTAAAATAATCCCATTTGTAAAAATTGATTGCAGTCTGTCGATAAAAAAGTGCCACAGAGTGCAGAGGCAGAGCGGCAACCAGAGAGAAAGATGAAACACTAAGTGGAACGTGGCCAGGACTTTGACCAATGTGTGGGTGCTTCCTTGCTTGAGGCTGGATTGAGAGTGTGTTGCGAGTGGTTGGACTGGTTGTAGATGGACCACAACGATAGGCATGACATGAGCTACATGTGTAGAGCACAGGTCATTAGTGTGCACAACAGATTTGTGAGGCACTCGGACAGTCAGTTGGACTCCTTCGAGATTAACGACGTCAAACTGAACAATACGGCCAATTATCGTACGTCTGGCGGGGTGTCCACTGTTGCAGTAAATACAGTAACGCCTTTGTTATGTTTTTTTTTTCTTCTTTTTATTTGTGCAATTTTTGTGGGGCGCGGCGCGTTTTGCGAAATCGGTCACAGGTTTCGCTTGAGCTGCGGTCCCGCAGCCGCAAAAATAAACTTTTTTGCTTACCTCTACACAAATATGTGTGTAGTTGCATCAGTTCGTTGCTGCCACTGCCACTGCTGCCGCTGCTGCTGCTGCTGTTGCATTCAATGGAAATGTGGGCAAAAAGTTTTTCTGGCCACACAAATATTGCTGCTGCTGCTGCTGCTGCTGCTGCTGCTGCTGCTGGTATTGCCACAAGACCAACACCAACACCAGCTGCAACACCAACTTTGACGCCAACGCCCACAATTCGACTCGTAACGTTTTTGGCTGGCTTTGGCTCTTGTTCTATTTTGCGGCCGGAAAACTAAATTTACAGCATTACAACTTCCGGTAAGCTGCTTATCGGCATAGAAACTAGCAAACGCTCAACACTCGTCCAACTGCAAATAAAATCCGACAATCAAATGATTTATAAATAAGCGCTACTTTGCCACGTATACGATCAGAATTTTCGGCATGTAAACGAATACTATTCGCACTGACTGTAAGCAAGCAGGCGATGTTGTTGCCATTCGCCGGTTGACTAGCCAATATCCTGTATGCAAGCCGAGAGCTCTGTATGCTCAATATTTTCATTTTTATTTATATCGTTATGGCTTGTCAATAAATCCACACTTTTGAGCCATTTTGTGGCTAGAGGGTGTGCAAAGCAGCAAACACTTTTTGCTCGACTTTTGAAATTGGCTATTGACTGGCTTATTTATTTATTGTTGTTGTTATAGGTTATGGGTAAAATTCTTATTTAGTTGGATTCTTGGTGGCTGCTGATTGTTATCAAATATTTGAGAATGTTTAAGGTAAGACAGGGGGCAGCTCACAAGCAGCGCTTCTCAAAGCGATTTAGTCAAGTGTGTTGTAAATTTTAAGTAATGCAATTGAAGGCTTACTCAGAAAGCACTACACGAAATAATTCAAATAATACCTTCAAACACACTTCAAATCAAATTCAAGCACAAAGAGTTTATTATAGATATATATATGTGTGTGTGTGTGTGTGTGTGTGTGTGTGCATTTGTTGTAGTATTATCGCCGGGTATACATTACGTCTAAACAATGACTGAAATCAATTGATGTCGATTTTATCAATGCTTAAAAGGACTTGAGCCAACTGCAGCTGTAGCTGAAGTTGCTGTTGCTGCCAAATTGCATTTATGGCTTTCCACTTTTATTTAATTTTGCACATGCAATTTACTTCCTTGCTGCAGCTACTGCTTCATCCTCGTCATCCTTTGGCTTTCTGTTACTGGGCTATCAGCAGACACACACAAACACACTCACACCGAGAGATGAAAAATCCTTTCAGACATTTTTCTACACAATTCGCCGATCTGCACAAATGAAGCAACATTTTCTCTCAAGAAAATTGCGATTTGTGCGCTTTTGAATGCAAGCGACGTACCAACTGCCACGCCCACACACACACACACACACACACACATACACATACACACGTACTCTGCTTATCCTTTGACGATGAAAATTGCACGGACAAGCGAAAAACTTGAGGCTGGGCAGCAGCCAGCAGCCAGCAGCTAATAAGGAGGCGGAGTGCGTCTGCTGACCGCGCACAATGCGGCGTATGCGCAATGTTTACTAAAAGCGAACTTTTGCCCAAGTTTAAAGTACTTATTGCTTACAATCAAACAAGTCTTAAAAGCGTTTGTGGATTATTGCTAGAAAATAAGTAGAACATCATTTCTCAAATGCTTGCAGAGCATTAACAAAAGAGAGACGTCTAGCATAAGGCATATACATATACATATATATTCCTTGTCTGCATCGTCGATTCCACTTATTAAAGCAGATGCTTCAAATTGAGTTAAGTCTTAAATATTCGGTGCTGACTTTCACAAAGCTTCTGAAAGACGGCAGCCTCATTTTCACCTCCAATCTGCGTAATTGCGAGCCGGCAGCAAGCAGCCGAATTAATTTCACAATTTATGAAAAGCAGACAAAAGAAAAATTATATGAAATGGACATGTATTATCGCTTCACTTACGCGGACATTGACAAGGCCAGAGGAGGATGCGCTGCCTCTCATTAATTTTGCAAATTAAGTGCGGCTTACCATGCCTTCTTCCTTATGCATGTCCTTGCACACAATTAAAGAATCAACGCCATTAATTGAAAGCGGAGAGGCCTGCTGATTTTCAGACATATGCACGTATATAAACATTTATTTATACGGGCGACTCTTGTTCACATTTTGGCTCCTATGCTTGCTTATTTGCAACTAAAACAAACACACCCGAAAAAAACAACAACACCAAAAGAAAAACAAAAACAACAACAACAAACTTTGTGAAATTTTCTCAGTAATTAGCAAAGTTTTACGCCTCACAACAAAGGACTTCCGAGAGGCGTGGCTGCTGTCAACGGCTGCTACCTGAGTTCTACTCCCTGCTCCTTGCTGCCTGCTCCTTGCTGCCTGCTGCCTGATGAATTTAATGAAAAACCCTCCGCCCAAAGTAAATAATGCCAAGCACAACAACAAAAGCAAAAAAAAGATAGTCATTGTGAAAAGCGAGAGGCGACTCAGACTCTAATGCATTAGCCCCTCCCCATAAGTCACAAAAGAAACTGTGCGGGTGCTAAGGTCAACGCTGGGGGCGCATTTGTAGTTAAGGCCAATAAAAGCTGTATTATTTGCATAGCTCTTTGAAATATGACGTTCAGCTATGTGTGAGAATCACCAGAGGCGAATCGGTGCAAAAATATATAATTATTCGATGATTAAAATAGGGAATAAATTGTGATAAATGAATTAGGCGGAAAATGTTGAAAAACTGCAGCTTGCAACACAAAAAAATAGAAAGATCAAAGCAAAGCCCAAAATTCGTTTTGCTTTTGCACTTTTTTGAGAATATTTTGCATCGATCGATTTAGTTTAGACCAATCTTTGGGAATGGAAGACTTAAGACCATATCTGTCTGAAACTTACACTAAACATTTAAATGTTTACCACATGAGAATCGCAGCAGTTTTAGGTAAATCCTTGAACAATGACAACTTGAAGCATTTACAAATGATTTTGCTTAAGCTGAAGTCAATTAACTAAAACATTTAGGAAGCGCACACATGTCGTATGCGTAATAACGCATACCACAACATTTATATAGATTTTTATTCGGGTTTTTTGGGTTTTTTGGACTGCCAGCCACAGTCTTGGCAATTAGGCCAGAGCCGGAAAAAAAACAAAAGTCTTGACTGGTTGAGAGTGGCGGAAGTGGTGGAGCTGGAGCTGGGTTGACAGTGGAATTATTGTCACTTGGCACCTAGCACAGAGAAAACAAGAGTGGAGTGGAGCAGGAGCCGGTGCAGAAGCTGGAGCTGGAACAGGAACAGGATGTGGAATAGTCGAAGCATAGCTGCATTTTGTGAGCGCTTTTGCCCCTATGAAAAATAGCTGTAATTTGCACAGCATAAAAATAGGAATATGTAGTTTGAGATGATGGTAAAGGAGTGGTTAGGGAAGGGTTACAAGGGTGGCTAGGGGGTGGTGTTGCTGGCAACACTTGCGACACACACACACACACACACACTCACACAGACTGGTAACCATAAGTTAACTGAGATCCGCACAACCACATGGCCACATGGCCACAGGGTTCCATATGCAGGCGACAGGCAGCTGGAGAGAAGCCTGGGATATAGTTGGAGTTGGAGCAGGGATTGGGTCTGGTTGTGTACAAGGGATGGGGGAGAGGTGCGGACGTGGGTGTGGAGGTTGCGTTGTTGGCTGCAAAGCACTTGTGAAAAATAACTTTGCACATCGTTGGATTTGGTGTGCAATTTTCTCGCACTCTGCACTGTCACCCAGCCACTCCCTCCCTTCCCCTCCCCCTCCCCCACCAACAAGCTCCCTTCCCCTCTGCTACCCACATGCAGCTGCTGGCCCATTCGTTTTGCCACAGCGCTTACTTTTAATTTTGTTTGTAAAGAAAACTCATTTTCATCATTTTGAAGTTGCGACTGCGCTTGTCTTTTGTAAGTCGCTGGATGGTGCAAGAAAAACAAGAACGGGAATGGGAACGGGAACGGGAACGGGAACGGGAACGAGCATGAGAGAAGTATACTGAAACTGCCGCTTCATGTAATTATTTTGATCATTTGCATGACTGCCACAGAGCCAGTGCCGACAACAACATGCAACAACATGCTAACGACTCCACCCTGACACATGCAACGCTTTAAGAATCAACGCTCTTTAAAGTCTTTTCAAAATCTGCTGTATGCTCATCAATTTCAATATTCTTAAGTTGTCCGAATTAATTTTCTATATTTCAAATGTTCTATTTTTGCATTTTATAATTTTATTTCTCATTGAATTCAAGTGAAGACTGTCAAGTTTTAATACAACAAATATTCGGGCAAATATTCATGTGAAAATGTTAAAAGTAGTCAAGTTTTTATAACCTTTATAACTTTGTCCACATTAAAATAAAATTTTCTTAACCAAAACTATTTTGGTCGAATTTTGGTGAACTTATTTTCGATATTGCAATTGTTAAAGTAAAGTGCAAGTGGGAGCTGTACTTAATATGAAGTCGATGCAAGTTTCATACTATATATTACACACACACACAGACACTTGAATATTTCTATATATATGTATGTATATATATGTATATATACGTCTATAAGCAGCTACTCATAATTGTGTTGCTGTGAAAATATCAATAAAGAAACTAATAAAATGCGCGCCGTCTTAAGTGGCTTACAGACACTTCAATACACACAAAACCACCAAACACACACGCGCACACAAAGGCAGGCTACTTAAGGATCTGTGTGTGTGTGTTTGTGTGTGTGTGTTTGTGTGTGAGTGTTTGTTATGTCAACTGCGAGACGAAGGACAACCAAGCGGATTCAAGCAGCCAAGCAGCCAATGCAAGTTTCTCTTCGCTGTGCGGTGCCACAAAATCCGCACTTTTTACGTAAATACCCAAGTGTGAATATGAGTATGTGTGTGCGAAAGTGTGTGTATAGATGTGTGTGTGTGTTTATTTACTATCATTTAACGTTAGCCTTTGAGCCACATGATAACCATTGGACAATATCGAGTTGCTGCTCTCTTGTCTTTTTAGCTATTAGCAGGCAACTATTATAGGGTCAAGTGGCAATTCTGCCAAACTGCTGAACTCTTCAACTGGCCAACTGTCCAACTGTCCAACTGGCCAACTGTCCAACTATGTCCATGTGTCTGTCGGGTCATCTGTCTGCCTGTACATCACAACGAAGACAAGTGCTGAGTAAATGTCATTCATAAATTGTCAGTTTTAGGAAATATGACTCAAACAAGACAGCGTTTATTGAAAGCTCAGTTTTCGCCATTGTTTGGTTTGTGTCTTCGCTGAGAACTGAAAAAACTTAGCGTGTCTATATGTCGCTGTATGTGCACTTTAAAAGCTTTACATAGATGGCGCTGTTGTTCATATGTGTAGAAAATATTTCAATTTCAATTACATGAAACTGCCCAGTGGCAATATGTTCAGCAATCTATATCGCGAAGTGACTCAAAATACTATCTTATTTTCCAGGTGAAAACACTGGAATCTCAATTGGGTTTATGGACAACACTCAATAGGAAAATACATAGTGCTCACAATGTCAAATATCTTTTGAAACTCAAAAACATCACTAGCTCTTTTCATAATGCTTTGAGATGACATCACATTGTTTTCCTCTAAAATCCCTCTGAAGAGAGTGGAACAAACCGTATTTAAAGCGCAATCAAATTGAAATTCCGTTGTGTATTTTTTTTACTTAATTGCAAAACATAAAATTATCATTAATTTTATTTTGGTATAATTACATTTCTGTTTTTTGCTTTTTTTGTAATTGTTACATTCATGTTTGTATGTATGCATGTAAGTGGTAAATATGCAATTCGTATGCTTAGTAAAAATCACGCAAAGGTATATTTAATTGTGATGCCTTCAATGTGAAACCTCATAAAAAAGATCGACGTGAAATGGGGCGGAGGGGCGGGGAAGTGGCTGCTTCCTATCTAATTATGTTTGTAGACATTAAATTAATATTACGAACACGCTTAGTTTGCATTAAATAACAAATAAAAGAAGTTCCATATAGATTATTTTTTTTTTAGAAAAAAGTTGCTCACTTTTCACGTTTTTGTTTGTTTGTTCTCTGTGTATACACTTAGCAAAAATATCCCCTTTAATGGGGTATAAAATATGTGCGCAACACACAATCAGAAAATCTAAAAAAAAGAGGAGACTTTATATCGCCAAAGCTGGTAACTATTATTTAGTATCTAAACTGTCCCTTCTTCCCCCGCTCGTTGTGGTAAACCCGCAGCGGAGAATAGCTCCCATTGGCATTGCCATTCAATGAAGCACCGGCACCCGGTCCAACTCCCGCTCCACCTGCCCCGTTGCCCGCTCCAGTTCCATTGGTGGTGCCATTTGTGCCTAAGTTCTGCGACGCTGAGCCCGAGATCAGCTCCTCGGCATGCTGCGGCTTGGCAGTGCAGCGTGGCGCCAAAATCAGATTATAGATCACGAAATAGACGAGCGACACAATGCAGGCAACGATCGCCAGCCACTGATAGGTGCACGTCCAATCCTCCAGTTTATGGTGCTTCTCTTCACGGGCCAGGCCAATCAAGGCGCCAAAGCCTTTGCCTAGAATAAATAGTCAGTTGTAAGTATTATAATAATATAATATTTTTAAGTGCCATACCTAAACCAAAGAAGGCCAACACGGCAATGGCCTGGCCGGTGGCAGTCAATTTTCGGGGCATAGCATGGCGCATATAGAGAATAATCGTGATCCAGATCAGACCAATGACAGCCGGCTCAATGGTCTCCATGATGATAGTCAGCCAATCCGTTTGTGCATCAGTCAAAGCCGTGAAGCGAATGACGAAGATGGCAAAGCCAGCAATGAATATATTCGAGTGTCCGCAATACTCAATGAACCTGTCCACATTGAAGAACAGCACCAGAATAAGTATAATGCCCGAATAGCAAATCGCATTCACATCGGTGAATGTCCAGTAGAGGAAGCTGTGAATGCTGCTCCAGAAGGTGCCAAACAAAATGGACACCAGTGTAAGCACCACAATCTCTGGGCTATAGCGACGAATGGCGGACATGGGGACCACCAGCATGCCGGTCTTGGTGTGCCACCACCACTCGGGTGGGCTGAGCGGCATTTGGGTGGCACAGAGCAGCACCACAGCGCCGAGGACAAAGCAAACGATGAACACAATCAAGGCAGCCAGCGCAGCATCCTGATTGGGATGCTGTTGCATGAAGAGCAGATCCAACGGCGAGAACAGGATAACATAGCCAATGGCGCCCCAAACATATTGGCGGCACACCTCACCCCGACCCTCCGATGTCTCCCTCACGGCAATCACAATCGCCGTGTTGAGCAGCGTGAGAGCTGCCAGCGCGAAGATGTCGCCCAGCAAACGAATGATCCAGTAACCAATCAGAGTGTCCTCTACACTGCCAGTCATCTAAAGGAAGACTTCTTAGTTGGAATAAGAACTTCAATTAAACTGTGGTCGATTGCTCACCCTGACACACTCGCTGTTATCGAGAACACTGTCCTTGCCATCGTAGGGATCGAGAATCAGACACTGGACACTCGGCTTGCAATTGGTGCCCCTCTTCAAGTTCTTGATGCGCTGCACCTGCTCGTCGGGTATGTTGCACTGAATGCCAGCTGCAAAGATCCAAGATAAGAATATATATAAATATATATATATATATTTATTTATTTACTTTACTTGAACTTACACAAAGGATACTGGCACCAGCCTTCGGTCTCGTTGGTAGTTGGCTCCTCCAAGGCGGCACCCATGTCGGCATGCATCACAATGCTGCGAGTGTCCGAGGTGTAGACGTGGCAGTTCTTCACAATGTCCACGCCCTGCTCGTTGCGCTCCGTGATGCACAGATGTGGTGGTGCCACATTGTATTTCTCTGGTGTGCCCTTCTTCGTCTGTCGTTTTGTCCGCTCCACTTCGGAGCTGATCTGCTCGACTCCCGCACTATCTGCGGATATATCCGATGCCAGGTTGAGCTGTCGCTTGGGTCGCAGTCTTTCGGTGGTTGCACTGCCCGGATCCTCCTCGTAATCGAATTCAGAGCTCTGTTCGGTGGACGGTGCTGCCGTGAATTGCTCAAAATAATAGAATTGATTCATATTCTCATGCAGATTGGGGTTCAGGCAGCTGTAGGTGCAGTGGGTCAAGTTCAGACTGCCCGCCCTGTGCTCCCAGTTGTTGCAGGTGCCGTTGGTGCACAGTTTCTGGAATATATAGGCGCCATTGCCATCGCAGCCAAAGCTCACCAGTGGCTTCTGGACCGGTTCCCTTTCCACATCGGGCACAGCAAACAAACAGGCATAAATCAATGCGGCAAGCAGCAGAAAAACAGCTGTCAATGTGCGCAGTGTGCGTCCAAAGCCATTGGGATTCTTGGCAGCCAAACGATCGGCCCAAGGACCCGCTATCAAAGGGCCCAATATGGAGACAAAGGGTGCAACAATTGTAATTGTGCGATACTCCGAGAAGTTCAAGCCCAACAGCAACGGTTTTGTGGCATGCAAAATATGCAAAGCTGTGAGACCTGTACAACATAAATGGCATATTAATACACATATTGTTTGTATCCCATTTAATATGTATTCACTGTACTTACCACTAATAATCAGGAACACGACCAGCTTCAATGATATCAACGTCTTGTTGACTCGCGGACTGTGGCCGCCTTTGAAGCCCATTTTGGCAGTTCAGTTATACAAAATGTATTTCAAAATTAACGCTTATCAGCCAATTTTTTTCGTTCGAATCTGCAATGGAAAAACTAATAAATTAAATAATAAACTAATAAATTAATAATGTTTTCGCACAAATATTAAAATTCAAACGAAAACAGATAATACTTTGAGTGGGCAGCAGCCGCTGCGCTGCACCTTGTGCAGTTGTTAAACAATATATCAATGTTACCAAATGTAACCACAAGCAAGTAAAAACGAATGTGCGACTATGAGATACCCTACAGATCAGGATACCCACATTGTCAGCCCCATCTCTATTGTCTATCGATGCTAATCAGCTGCATCAGCGCACAGCACCAGAATCAATTGAAAACTGTTCTAGTTCTCAGCAGCTCGAGTCGGAAAGTAAACACAGAAATGCATATACATATGTATATAGTGCAATGAGTATATTTATTTAGACGGTTAAACAATGTTATAGATATGTAAAACACAAGCATAAACAATGCTAACTGGGTGTCACAAAATAAACAAGTGTCAATAGGCGATAGGCCATTGAAGCCACAGACATTCATACGCACCGTTGAACTGAAATCAAATATCACTGTAATTGTGTGTAATAACACGATTGAACAGTTGCTCCTTTGAATAGAAGACGACTGGATGCCCTTTCAAATATGCTTAACGAATGAAGACTGCTGAAGAAAGGTGTAAACAAAAAATACACTTCCAGAATTACGAAATTTTAAACATACTCCAAAAAAAATGGTTAAATTCCCTTAAAAAATGAAACAGAAAAGCATTAACAACGAGATGAGTTCTCATAGAAGAGATACTCGATTATAATCCACTCATATTCCTTATCAATCTAACATACTTTATTCAGTTTTAGAAATGACTAATGCCCGTTGCGATGAGCAGTTGCAGTTGCAGCATCAATAATACAATAATAATAATGAAGTATTTATGCATGTATAAAATTGTGGCTGCCCTAGACATAAATTGAAATTGACTGTCAGCGGAATTGTCAATGTTATCGCTTTAATCATTGACAAAGTGCAAAATAGTGGCTGTTGACGGCGATAAGCAGCCAGGCGGGGGATGCTGCAACAGAAGAGAGAGAGGGAAGGAAATGGGCCTAAGTAAATGCGCACAGTGCGTTAAACCCCACAAATTGCTTTTATAATAACTTAATTCGTGCGGAGCTGCCGCAAAAGTTGGAGGCAGATGGACTTGCAGCCACGTAAAGTGCAACGTCTGGTTCTGCAGTTGATATGACGATGATGTGAGTGCAATTTGCAGCAGGCTCTTAAGTGAAGCAGAGTGAAGACTCTGACAATAAAATAACTGTGTGCGCCCAAATGGAAATGGAAAGTAATATGAAAACACATGCTGTGGTTAACTGACATACCCTGTAATCAATGAGTGGGCTATGAATGCTGAGAGCGAGACGAGGTACTAATATTCCACTAGAGAGACTTCAATATATTTATATTTTGTATAGTTATAGTATATACCATTGATTCTATGTCTGCTACAAGCTATATTTAGATATGGTTATAGTATATACCATTGATTTCCTATATCTTCTATGTATGTCTGTCTAAACACAAAAGATATAGGGCAACTGCTAGTCTTATCACAAGCAATCGCCATGCAAATGCGCAGAACGCAAACAAGATTTGTAGCTGTCTGAATAGTATGATGTTTATGTATTGTATTTAACAGGCGGTTGGACACAATGCTCAAACCGGTTGTTAAACTTGTCAGCCAGTATAATTACATCACCACAGCCACAGCCACAGACTGTCGGACCAACAGACCCAACCAAAGACAGAGAGAGCAGCAGAGTAAATAACAGCGATGACGCAGTCAGAGCTGGGATTACGCCCCCAGAGCGCCAATGACGAGGGCTGGGTTGGCCTGCGCTGCTCTGGGCAGATGTGCAAACAGAGCATCTGTCAAATTTCCAAATACAAACTTACACAAGTAAAGTAACAAAATATACATATTTTAAAACAATTTATCAGAGCGGCGGCCAACAAACTGTTTGAAGGCCAAATCTTAAGTAAACCGAGTAGAATTTATGGACTCAAAATGTAATGCCCCGACGCGAGCCAATCCATAATGTGTGAAGAACAGATGGATTAGCCCAAACACAAGAAGTAAACAGCGACAGGGACAGGGAGAGGCACAGGGTCCGAGAAGAGAGACGAAAGATAAGAGTTCTGAAGAATACAGACAATGAAGTGAAGAAGTACTTAATAAATTGTAAAATGAAGGCAAAGTAAACAAATCTAAATGAAGCTCGTTAAGAATATTTGCATTGTGTATACCCTACACATGTAGGGTATTTTATTATAGTCTAAATTACACTCCAAGCAAACAATGCCCGAGGTAAGCCGCAAAGAGCTATTAAATTGCTACTGGCGCTTATAACATCAAAAAATACACACACAAAAAATAGAGAGGAACAAAATATAAAAATTAATCTACAAACTGAATCAGCATAATGATGACGCATTACACACACGCACAACCATCACACACACACACACACTTAAATCTGAGCCCAGCTCCACTCCTCTGAAATTGCTCTGGGCCTGTGCTTAAGCGCACCTGGATGAGGCTAGAGAAATGATTATGCGATGGGGTCAACAACCAAAGTGCAATTATGTATTTGTTATTGTTGTAGTTAGTCGCTGTCTGTGTTTTGGTTTTAGATTATTTGCTTAAAGATAGGCCAGGCCAACTGGTTGCCAAACATCTTTTCGCACCTCTGTGGGTAGCTCGGTAATTGCACTCGACTGCAGTTGCAATGTTTTTGTTATTGGTGTTGTTTTAGTTGTGTTTGTTGTTTTGTTTGTTGTCTCTGCGCCAACGTCGAGTCGTTCATCTATGTGGGTCAATTGGCTGGCTGCACTTTTTTTTTTCTCTACATTTTTTGGGGCTTGCCCCCAGACAGCGTGGTGCACGACAAGCGGCTCGCTTAATTATGCGTAACATTTCAAACGGAAATCAATGGAAAGACGCCACAGCAAAAAAAAATATATATAAGTAAAATAAAATAGATAATGCAACTAGCATTCACTTCAATTTATGATCAATGTGATCTGGGCCCACTGTGTGGCACAGCTTTGATTAGCATTACAAATTGTGCGACCGTTCGATTATTTCTTATATTGTACATTTCGAATAACGCCCCTATCCCAAATATTAATCGTTTCAACTGTAAATAGTGAGAAACTCTGCCATTATCACTCCCACCTCAAATTGGACACCCAAATTATATTAAATGAAGCCCACTTAAATGCAACAATAGACTATCGAACAATAGTCCAATAGCTTCATTTGTAGCTAAACAAAATGTTTCTATACCCTGCATAAAGTGATTTGAAATGAGTGGTATGATTAACCTATGAGTAACTGATTGATAAATAGATATATTGATATCACAAATATATAGAAGACATATGCAGATACTCTATAAGGAACTGTGATGTTTCAACTTCTTCAACAGCCGAATCAAACTTTCCATGAATTATATCATATTCTATTCATGCTTACTTCTTTTGCAAGGTTCAAACAACTTTCGTAATGACTCAAAGCCAGGGTATCTTCGAGTTGTGCATGCCTCTGCATTGAATTCCTGTGCGTGCTAGTTTCATAATCGTGCAAGCGTAAACTAAATTCAACAAAAATGCTAATTCTAATTTTAAGCACACAGTCCATCCAATTCGAGACTTGTGCTTTGATTTACTGTCAGCTCTGAATTTGCTTGTTGTTTGTCTGTTTGTTTGTTTGTTTGTTTGTAATTGCCGCTTTCTGAGCGAAGCCACTTTTGACATTTTGGCGGCAACTTTGACATTTAAATGGGCGCTCGTCACGCCTCAAGGAAACACAATGCAAATATAGATAAACATTTGGCTAATGCCAAATGTAATTTCGTATTACGCACTATCGATTCAGATTCCCAAGTCTGGCCTGTACGTGCCATATACATATATATATATATATATATATATATACTATATATAGTCTTGTATTGCTTGGCATGCATCATCAAATTTGGCTCGTTTACACATTCAGCACGTAATTTTATAGTTTTGTTCGATTGTTTCTTCTTTTTTTTCTTTTTTATTATTACATATTTCATTGAGCCAGCCATCCACGAAATCAAACGACCCATCGCCACAAAGGTGACAAGGCAAACAACTCGACTCTAACTGGGACTTATCAATGAATGCCACAACCTACCGCGCGCTGCAGTTAATGAAGCCCATTTCCTGTAATATTTAATATTCCCCTGATATTTATGAATGACTTTCCTATCGATTCGACTTTTACGCATCTGAGGTTATGCTGAAATAAGGCCATAAACAAATCAGCCACGATTGAATCACTTGCCAACAACTTGCTGAAATTTGAAGCAGTGCTTTCCTGCACACACCCTAAACTATTTAGTGGCATTCCTTTGGCTGCGGCAAATGCACTCTAAAACACATTTGGCCAGAATTGTCATCAATTGTGTAGCACGCCCCTGGGAGGACACACGCAATCCCTGCCAGGCATTCCCCCCCCCCACACACACACACACACTGAATCACCTACACATGTTGCAACTGCAGAGTTGGGGAGGGTTGCTCGTTCGTGTTTGTTGCCGGCTAATTAATTACAAGAAACGAAGAGAAATTGGGTCAAACAACAAAGCACACACAGAAGCGTGGCAAGTGCATTAATAACTGCCTGTTGAGGGTAGGGGAGGTTGGTGGTGAGTGCTCCAATAAGTAGCCAGTGAAAAGTATAATTTTTAAAATATTTAAAATAGCAAAATTCTTTACAACTTGTCATAGTAAAAAATGAAAGGGGAAAAAATATTTATGAAACCAATAAGCGAATGCTAATATGTTGCATGCCACTTGTTTTGTTTAGCTTGGAATTTTGTTAATGTGTTTCTCTTGAGGATTTAGGGATCGGCCACATGAAACACAACACTAAAAGCGATTGCAACAAATTCTTTTATTTTTAATTCACATTGGCTGCCAGCAGCGGCAGGCAGTGGAAAGCGCCATTAAACTGTCCGAAAATTTATATATTTCAACCTCAATTTGCTGGTGGCATGACCCCAAATACACGACGTACAGCCATATATATATATATATAAATATATATATATCATTTATGTGGACCAAATGTGTCGATGACATCATTCTTTTTGGACTGTTGTCGTCTCAGGCATGCGCCGACTTATTTGACGCAATCTCTTTTTTTACGGGGGGTGATCTATATTTACAAAAAACAGGCAGGGTGATCTCCGCAAGTCTATGTCAACATTCTCACAGATTTAAGCAAAATATATTTCTCGACTATTATGACGTGAACATAAATATTAAAGTTCTCGATAAGCTCGACTGTATATTATATATTATTGACTTTAGTTGAAGGCCGAACAACAATTTGTTTTCATTTCTGATCTCGCACTTTATTTAATTATTTCACATTTCTAGCAATTAACACAACTGAAGATGAACTTATTTAAAATTGGATTTTATTGCTGTGCTTATTAAAATGAATTTTAAACAGCGAATTTTTGCAAATTCACAAATTATTCAGACGGAAGAGACTCAGGCGCACTGTTAGTGTCGGGCTTTTCAACGCGGCCGTAAACACTGACTACAGAGTGTGTATATACTAGGTAACACCTGGGCTATGAGCTCACAATTATGATATCACGAGTGGGCTGCACTGACTCAATGGCAACTGTGTGTGAAATTTGCATATAACCTTGCCTCTCTCGGCTTCTGTTTGGAATGCAATTGGAACGTGTCGAAAGTGCAGCGCCCAAATGAGACTTTCCATCGAGCGAAACTCCAAAGGCAAACGAACATTTCTTCAGTACTGTTAATTGGTACGTAATTGTTTAATTGTGCATTAATTAGGCTGTTTGCTTAATTGGCCAGTGCCCAAAAGAGAGAAACAACAGCCAAAAATTGAGTCATTGCTGGTTGCCTTAAAAGTCAAACGCGTTTTGGGCTCAAACAGAAATCAAAGTCAATGCATAGGCCAAGTTTGTGGCTGGCAGCCAAATGGCACTGACTCGACCAAGATACCAAAGTCAACGATTGTTGTTGGTGTTGTTTGTGGTTGCTGGAGGCAAGTCACGCAGTTTCTTAAAAACTTGATTACCAACTGCACTTCGCGTGTCTATCCGGCCCCAAAGAGCGCCAATCTTTAGCTTGAAATGCGCTTGAAAGAACACAAAGGAAGAATTCTGCCTGAGATACAAAGATACAAAGATACATTTGTACATTGTAGCCACAACTTAGCTTGACGTTGACTGTCACTCAACGGCAAACAAACAGGAAATCGCATCGTTGAATCGCCTGCAACAACTTCAACTGAACCATTTGCCATGTTCTCAACAAATGCACAACAGTTGGTTGGCAAGTCTGCAAATAGTTGCCAGTTCTTGATGACTTCAAGTTGCAACCATTCGAAGTGGTCCAAGCCGATTTGTCTGCCGCATTAAATGGGACTTGAGAACTTTAGCCTGACATTGAATTCGTCAGCAAATTTAACTGCCGCACACAACTTGATACATTTGGCAGCCCTCAAAGGCATACAGAATCAAAACAGAATCAGCAAAAGTTTGCCCCACTTTGAGGCATTCTTAGTCTTAGTAGTTGTAGGCATTATGCTAAAGTATCTTTGGCTCTTTGTGCATCTGTCGCTGAAACTTACATCTCATTGTTTTTGTCGCTTATTTCTCTATTTTCTTTTCTAATTTTTTGTTGCTTCTTGTCTGTGCTGCTGCGACAGCAGCAAATGGTGGTTCTCTGAGTCATCAAATTCCTTGGCATGAGGCAGAGAAGCCAAAATTATGTATTAAACAAATGCAAACAGTGACCGAATTACTGAAAAATCAGACTTCTATTTTTAGAACGTAAATAATATCGTTGAACTTTTAGGAAACTTATTAGCTTATCATATTTATGATCATTTTCAATGTCTTTAATCTGTCTACATTTATATGAAACTTTTTATAGAGTATCTGCGATCGGCTTTTATGCCTGTTTTGCATTAAGTTTGTTAGCTTTATAAGATTCTTTATGGGACAACCTTCAAGCATAAATTGGAAATTATAAATATGCTCATCAAATCAAGGAGCCGACTGACAGACATGCTTTAAAGTATGCACACATATGCTTATGACGTATCCTACATCTGAATACATTTGAATACATATGAATACTTATGAATATATGTATATATTCACATATATACACATCTGTACCACATTGTTTTATATATTTTGGAAATCGCCAACAGATGTGGTACAGACAGACGAGTTCATAAAGTCGCATAAGTAAATCTGAATTAACAAGCTCCGAAAATATGGACGCTATAGCTGACATAATTTGACTTGGCCAACAAATAAAATCATAATGAAGGAGAAAAAAGAGTTTGTGTTTGGGTTAGTTCAGTAATGAGACACGAATGATGTCATAGACATACACGTATGTAAATATGTACATATGTGGCGGATACACTCCAACGCTTCTCGTTTCGTTGCGTCGTCTTTTTGTGATTTGTTAATTTTATTATTATCTCTTATTTTTATATATACATATATATGTTTTTCGCTCTTTGTTCATTTCATTTTATGTCTGCGCTTGCGAACCTCACCTCGCCCCTGCCCAGGTGGCCCTCCATTGTTTGGCATTAGAATGCCTGTTGTCTGCCGCTTTCCAGCTCCAAAGTTGTTTGTCTGGTTTCTGCCAAACAGATCTTTCTTGAAGTCGTCGCCAATTCAAGTTCAAGCTTAGGAAAAATACAGTTCTTTTGTAATGCTCGGAAAGCGTCTTTAAGTATTTGTTGCGATCTCATCTGGGGGGGTGGTTGTTGATTCTATTCCATTGTCTGCGGCTGCCTAGGGGTGGTTTTCGACACACTCTGCCCATGGGGTTGGTTTCTATTCAATGCTAGCAAATATTTCGTGTCGTTTTTGTTTTTTCGCCGTGTGCTGCGTAGATTATTGTTTTTCTTCTTATTTATTAATGGCACTCCTTGTGTATGAGTATTTTAATGCCAGCTTTCTCTTGCCCAAAGAGAGTGGAAGAGAGCTAGAGGGCTAAGGAAAAGGGTGGTTATTTCTTAAATAGCAGCATTTGTTGCCACCTTTCTTTTGTGCACAGATAAATTACTCAATTTGTTGACGGGTTGAGCGTTAGCCATGAGGGAGGGTTAGAAAAAGCAGTCCCTACGAATCCCTTGATAAATCCAAAAGATGTACAAAAAATACTAGGAATTCCTATTATTCCAACAATATTGATTGTCATGGCCCAGTTCTCCAGAGACCCACAGACCCATTGGCATTCAGCATTCAAAAAGGGGCAATCAGGGGCCCGCCTCATCTAGAAACTATGTCAAATTATGGTTGTGTGTGGCAAGGTTGCCATAGTGCAAACATGTTCCAATGCGACGACGACGTCATCGGCGAAAAATAAAAATGCTATAAAAATCAAATAAAAACGCTGCAATCAAGAGAACACGACTAAACGATACCCTGTGCCCGGAAGGTATTTGCCGTGTAACGATTAGATAAAAAGCAATCTAGAATTGTACTCTTAAGCATTACAGTTATTTTACAATCATTTTAGCTGGTTATCTCCGAGCTAATATTTGTGCAGGACATACTTAAAATACAATTTTCATTGTCCTTTGCCAGGATTGCGTAACGGTTTCCATTGGCGGTTGCCGCTGGTCGGTCGTTCACACGCATTTGTCATTTACTGTTCCCCTAGCGGCTGCCAGCAATTAGTTACCAAGGTTACTCAACTCCCATTTCCTTCCCAACACCCTGCAACAGCCCCCCGCTGGTGCCTGACGCTGGTTATCCTTGCGTCAATTGCGTTTCACTTTAGCGAGCTGCTCTAATTAAATTACTGGGGCAAATGGTGTAGAAAATGTTAAAAGCAGCGACAAAATGCGTTTGAGGTAAGCTGGCCAAATAGTGCTTCCTGCCACACAGTTGCCAGCTGCATGTTGCCGAGGGTGCAGGGGGGTGCAACATGAAAGGGTGCACCGAGTAATTTTCTTATTGCTCCGGCGCCAGGCAGTCGCCGCGAAAATTGCATTTTCAGTGCGTAAGACTGGAAAAGTTGTAAAAATAATTTGTGTGCAAATTTGTATATGTAAGTTGATGCTTCACATATATTTTATTGCTTTTTCTTTATCCTATATTTGTGTAGAGTATTTGCCAGAATCGGATACAGCATATAGATTGTTGAGCAACAAATATAACCAAAATGATCTGTTTGTTTTTGTCTGATTTATATTTCCTGTTAATATATTTATAATCAGAATTCTGTAAGAATTCCTTAAGCAAAAAAAAACATTTACCAAATTAATACGCAACATTTTTTGTTGGCTACTGCAGTAGTAGTAGTAAATATGGTACAGGGCATCTGCAAGTCGTGCCTTCAAAAGTGGATCACTCTAACTTGTTTGTTAGTTTGAATTGAGCTGATGACTTCATTTTCATGTCTTTTCATTCGTAATAATTTAGTTTTGTTCAGCTCAGACTCGGACTGTATTCGATATCCTTGAAACGAATGCAACATGCGAGTGGAACGGAATGGAATCGAATCGATCCTCCCCGCCTCCGCAACACCCTTTTCGCCCACTCCTTTTGTGCGTGTCCTCAGCAAAAACGGGTTTGAGCCAACTCTCGGCCAGGCAGCAGTGAGTGGTCGTCTTTGGCCTAAGTTGCCGTTTGGCTTTGAGTTTTTGCTTTACGCTCTTAAGTTCATTCGGAATGACCACAGCCAAAAAATGACATCACAATTTTTGAGTCGGTTTGATTGCCTTACCGTTTATGTGTGTGTTTCTCAAAATATACACAAAAATTATACATACATTTATAATGGATGTTAAATGGATTTTTGAAAGAGGTTTGTCGTTAGTAGTGGTAGTCATGTGGAAAATACTATGAATCAGAGGTGATTCATGTGCTCTCCTTCAGAAAGTAAGGCATTCTCCTTGAGGCTTACAAGTGTTCCTTAACACGTAAACTCAAAAGTGGAAAACAGGGTATCAGCTGGTTAACAACACTTTTATTCAGTTGCTTTATTTATATATATATTTTTTTTTAGAAAATCGTGAGATTTAGTTTGCCAGCTCTTTCGAATGCACATTTCAGTATTGATTCAAATTACGTTGCAAATAAATTTCAATTGCTTTCTGCAATTGCCGAAATTCCTTTCATGTTAACATTCAGCTGCGAAAATTGTTTATATTTATCAATTAAACGATGATTCAAATATAAATTGCCAGTTCATTTGCTAAATGGTATTTTCATTCTATTTATAAGGGTGCCAATTTATTGTGATTAACGAGCACATGCTGCAAAAACTCACGCACAATTTTTTTCAAAAACTTGTTTCGGTATCCGCACAACTGTCGCAAGAAATGCGTATTTAATTTGTATTTGGATTTTTCAACTTAATTATTTGAATTCAACACAGCCAAGCACAATAAGAAGAAGAAGACCAGCTATAATAATAACAACAACAACAACAACAAGAGCAGCATCAATAAAAAAGATCGCACAGTAATTTTCTATACATGAAAACTACGAAAATAAATTTCGTAAAACCAAAAACAAAACAATCGGCGCAAAAAACAGAGAAACTTTAAAAACTAAAACAAGAAAAACACACACACCGAAAAAAGCTTGTGATGCGCGGCGTTTTCAAAATCGTTTTATAAATTTGTTTTTGTTTTATGTCTTTTTTTGTATTTTTATATATACATGTTTTGGTTTCTTTTGGCGGCAGCAGTAGCCAAAAAATGTTGTTTCGTTGCGGTCCCGTGCGCAATCCGCGTGCGCTCCAAACGCTTCGCCGTTCGAGTGAAAACTAAACTAAACGAAGCGCGCGAGCAGCCAAGCAGTAGCAGCAGCAGCAGCAGCAGCAGCGATTCCAATTGTCGCTGCCAAGCACCACCACAACCACACAGCAGCAGCAACAGCAGCAGCAACAACAACAACCACAACAACAGCCAGCCAGCTGTTTTGGTCTATGCTGCTAACGTGACTTAAGTTGCCAGAAATGAATTTGTATAAGTTTCGAATTTTTATAAGAGAGCAAATACAGCGACATAAAAATTAATTGCACTCTTTTAGGCATTCATGAAAATCGCGTGTAACATAAGAAAGCATAGCTATCTTTTGAGGTGGCTAATAATATTATTTGGCTGATTAATTTAGCTGAATAGTTATTTTATGAGTTATTAACTGATCTTGTGTCTTATACTAGAGAGACTCGCTGTCCTTTAGGGTGGCTTACATTTTATTACATAGCTGATTAATATTATGCGATAAATTGACTAATAGCTTGATTTGAGATAAGTTAATTGGTATCCTGTGTAATATTATTATATTAGAATAGCTGTATTTTGGGGTAGCTAATGATTTATATGGCTGATTAATATTATACGATAACTAAATAGTTATTTTATGATAAGTTCACTGATATTGTGTGCAATATTAGAAAGCTGAGCAATCTTTTGGTCGATTTAATTATATTATACAGCTTGTGATTTGATCTTAAATAAAGAGAAATAGCAGCTAAAATGTAATGCTTACAAATTACATATTTCATATCAAATTTAATTTGCTTATAGCTGCGATTCAAGTTCATATAGAAAATATGGACAAACCGAGAAGTCTGACTTGACATTGCTATGCAAAATAAGCATTGCACTTACCATGAAAAAGGCAGCAAAACAAAATTGGCTTATTCGTTTCCTCTCACAGTGGCGCTCAGTTGAATGGGTATACATATGTAAATGCTCTCTGCGGAGATAGCATTGAGCACTTTAAATTTCAGCTGTCAGTTGGCTTGCACGGCAAGTGCAAAGATTTTCCGGCAAGCGAAATGCGCTGACCATTTTGTCTGTGTTCAATTTCAACCCTTAGCCAGCGGCTGGCAGACACTGACAGACACACCCCCGCCGCACGTCTGGCACACATAACGGTATAGACCGCAACTCACGTGCAAGCTGCACGTTTGTCAAGAGGGTGTTTTTCCGCATATGTACATAGAATACATAACTGTATATGATTGATATGCCCGAACGCAATTTCCCTAATTAAGTACGTAAAATGCATAACTAAAATACATTTAAAAGGTTCTCCAATCAACGTTGTTTATCTTTAGGGACGAATTTTTCTGTTTGCATAACTCAGTGCTTCCGTAGACCCCAAAAATGATTTTCCGGCAAGTAATTTTCACATGATTTTGATAGCAGTTTGTTTTCGCTTTGTTTGGTTTGAGTATACCAAAAATTATATTTAATAAGTGTTGAATTCCCCTGAAATGTCCTTCCTAGACATTAAACATTTGTCAGCACGAGAATCCTCTAGATTCAATGGTTTGCTAGATTTGTTCAGACAATTGCGATAAAGAAATGTTTTTCCAATTGTTTCAAGGTCTTTTTATTAATCTCTTTTGGCTAGAAACAGTTGGTTATCAAACAGCTGCATTCCCAGATGGGAAAGCCAACAATTAAATTTAATTTAGGGCGCATTTACTGGTGGCTCTCTGATGATGATCTCGAAATGAGCCGACTTTCGACTCCGAATGTGCAGCAGTCAAATTTATCAATCAGCGAGAATGGAGGCAAAACTCTTCTTTTAGCGATGCGATTAGCCTTTTGGCTCCATTATAGAGCCAACTTTAACCCCATTGCGGGGCACGTGGTCGATTTGAATACCCTGTGTCGTATCGTTCTCTATTCGGCAGCTATTTTTGGATAGCCAACGCTCGCGAAAATAAAGCAGAAGCTTTCCACTGCCAGGGAGCGTGTGGCTGGCGATCTGTGCTCCCAGTTCGGGTCGGTTTGGTTTAATTTTGCTTCTGCTCTGTTCTGCTCGGTTCCGGCGTAGCACAGATGCACGCTTTAGTACAAATTCGTTAGTCGTACAAATCGCATGCCGTTTAGCGCGTAGTGCCAAAATACACACACACACATACACACACACGCGCGCACACCTACACACACACACACAAAAGACACCTTCAGCAGAGATCAGCTGCAAAAATTGCGGATTGCCTCAATCTAAATAAATAAATTAATAAAGGAATTTCATGAACCACATGGAAAAGTGCACTCTGCGTTTCATATAAAAAACACACACATATATATATATAAAGATATATATATATATATAAATATCAAAGAAGTGCAGCAACCTAAAGAAAAGCATTCATTGGTGGAAAAAGTATTCGACGAATGCAAAATTTTAATTGTGGACTTCAGTTGTAATTTTGGGTCGATTGTTGTGATCGTTGCTGCTGCTGCGTACGGCGCACAATTCAACGTGAAACAGACAATAACGGCAAACGGATATACAGCTGCCATACATATAGACTATATACAGACTATACCTATATAGGTATATATAGTTATATAGCTGCACAGCGAATACGGTAAACTGGGCAATCGCAGAATTGCGAGATGACGACGCGCGGCATTCGGCGTAAAAAGTCAACGCTGACCGAATTGAAAATCGCAGTTATTGGCTCGCCCAGTGTTGGAAAGAGTGGTAAGAAGCCAGAGTTTTTGCCCCCGATGCGAGTGTTAGAAAACAACAGCGAGCAACAGCAAATTAGTTGAGCAATCGCCGATTCGTATATATTTAGATCGGTGTTTGTTTTGTTTATAAAGTGCCAGCACGCACACATCCACACAAATATTCATATGTATCGCTTCGTGTGTACATGTGTGCGCCTATGTGTTTGTGTATGCGTGCCGCTAAATATACTTACATGCATATGTAGCTGTCTGTATCCGTATCTGTATCTGCATCTGTATCTGTATCTGTATCGGTGCCTTTGACTAGCTCGCGTTCTCCTTTTTGTTGTAATCGTTTTCACCGTTCGATTTGACACGCGTGGCACCCTGGAGCAGCCACTAATTTATGACGGGCAGTGTGTCACACACACACACCACACACACACACACATACAGATGGGGATATATATTTGGTACGGGATCATCACATGCCACATTGCATACTGACTTAGTGCAAATTGATGTTCCCTGTCAGGCAACACGTACAATGACGACCCCAAATAGTTTTAATTTGTACGCCCCCACCCCTCTCCCCCAATGACTGTCTGTCAACTTCAGGTAGCACCAAGTAGCTGCCTTATGTACGCATAATCCGCAAGCGTAGCCCCCAATAATTATGACTAGAGTACATGCTCTACCAATAAATATCAAATAGAGGCCATTAAGTTAGGCAGTATAAATATACACGTGACTATCTTGGAATAACATTTTCAATTTGAAATGTAGTTTCAAGCTAAAAGCCAAACCATGTTCAAAGATATCACTCAAGCTATGGCTTTGGCCAACTTTAGCTGATTTTTGACCTAGAATCAGGTTTAAATCCTTTTGAAAACCCAAGCTTTGTCGCTTCCCTATTGGGATCAATCCAAGCTAAAAAGCCTTTTCTTTTGATAATGGAAACATCATAATGAACCGTCCCCATAAGCACTTTTTGAGAGCATAACTCAAGCATTTAAATCGAGCCAGAGTCGTCTGAGCAACTTTGAATGTTGTATCAGGAAAGTTTTACCTATAGATCAGTAGAGTTTTTATAAGGGTAGATCGATTCTTAAGCTGTTTCGTCAGCTGTATACGAGTCATCAAATGCAATTTTCTCTGATAAACACTTTTTATAATCATTTGGAGAAACTAGAGCAGAACTTATCTAAAACACACATGTCTACCACAACATTGTAAAGTTAAGTGTTTACTTTTACTGGGAGAACCAGTTGTTGTTTTTTTTTTCGTATTTAACTAAAAAATAATGTAAACACAAGTAAATTATATTCCTTATAGTATATGGATTTTCTTAGGCGCCAGCCAACTTTAATGGCGCACATGATCGTATCAATGATAAATGTTTTCTTTACTATATAGTATTCGAATATCATAGCTACCACAAACGCGCAGATATAGCACAAATATTTGTATGCGAGGGCGGGGGGTGGGGTGGCTATGCGTGGTGGGTAATTAAAAAGAATGCCGCCCACCTCCCCCTTTTTAATGCCCATCAGGCAATGCGTCGCCAGCGATTTGCTAGTCTTTGTCGTAATTTAAACAAAAATTTTAAGCATTGACCTCGTAAAAAAATGTAGAAAAACAAAACGTTTGGAAAAAGATATAAATTAAAACACAAGCCAAATGGCGGCTGCCATGAAAATAAATGATGAAAATGTCATTAAAAATTGCCAGGGGGCAACCAAAGTGAGGCTGGGGGGTATTTTCGACTATTTTACGAGCCAAGGCAAGCTAACCCTGCCACAGAGGCATATATTATTATGCTTTCGCAAGCCTACCTGACTTGGTCAGAGTTCAAAGCACTTACATTTGCAAATGACCAAAGGCGCAGGTCGTCAGTCGTCAGTTGTCCAACCCCTCCTCAACCCCTCCCTCTTCTCCAGCGAAAACACCCGTTGTTTTGTTTCCTTGTCGCACGCAATGCTAAGGCTGAAATGTATTGTTGTTGCTTTTAGCCGGGTTTATTAACCCCTCATGGCTTAAATTCTTTTTGTTTTTCCTTTTTCCACCTGCCCTGCGGCAGCCGCATTTGAATTTTCCGCTGTCGTATATGGAGTTTTTCCTATTCACGCTCGCTTAAGTGCTGACCCAATGCAGTTAAGGGCTTGTTTCCCCCTTGTCTTGTCCTGCCAGGGGCGTTGGCTCCGTTTACACTTGATTCTTGTAGCGATGAACAATAACGCCCTAAAATTAAATTGTGTTATTTAATTCAATTTCAGCTTTAATTGTGCGTTTCTTGACAAAACGTTATATTGGCGAATACGATCATCAGACTGAGAATCGCTACAAGCACGAGTCCATGGTGGACAATGAGCCGGTGCTCTTCGAATTACTCGACACATGTCCCAAGGTACCTAAATTTATTGATCTAATATTATATCTTATGAATAAACACACAATTTATATATTTAAATGGCAGGCTGATGATGAATTTCCAAATGCTGCGGAACTAATCCAGTGGGCGGATGGCCTGCTGCTCGTCTACTCCATAACGGATCGCAAGAGTTTTAACTATATACGCCGTGCCAAATCGGATTTACAATCGGATACACCCGTACAGCTATGCGCCAACAAAGTGGATATGGTTCATCTGCGTCAAGTTAGCCGCGATGAGGGCGAAATACTCGCCAAAGACTTTGAGTGCAAGTTCAGTGAGGTCTCTGCAGCGGATCATGTTGATCAGGTGGCCGAAGTATTCAATGAACTCTGCAAGGAGGTCCTCGCCTGCAAGCGCAAGTCCAAGCAGAGCCTCCTCGAGCGCATGCTTGGCGGCTCCCGGCCCTACAGCAGAGGAAAGAGCGATAGTAATTTGCCAAAAGACTGAGACTGATATATCAAATTTGTTTAAATAAAATTATACTTTTTTAAAAGGATCTCCAATAACTGTATTTTTTATTCAGAAATGTCTCCATCTTAGTGCAAGATTCCGCTCACTGTATTTCGTCGAAATAATGCTGAGCATTGCATAAGAACAAATGTAGCTGCATACTTTTGTCTGTCACTGTTTTCCCACACATTAAAAGCTTTCTCTTGCAACTTGTATTCGAGTCATATAGCAATCAGCCTGTGTTTGAACTTCTTCAGTAATAAATCCAAACAGTCGGATTCAAATTTCATTTTACAGTTGCATAAAATGCATCTAAAACTATTTTGCAATTATTTATATTACTCTTCTTCTTCTATTTACCGTATACAACCTGTAATAGTAAAATTTCTTCTATATACTTGACATAAAATTACCTTTGCACACAGTGTACACCAGTTTCATGGCAATCAGCTTGAGCTTGAGCTTGTGAAAGCTTTTAGGTGCAACTGAACAATAGATGGACTTTCAGATATTGGCTTATTTCTGAACTGTTATTATTATTTTTGTTGGCTATGGTATGATAAATGGCAACAAAGCAAAAATATATCATTACTGTCACTGGAACTAGAAATTGATTACAATTTTTGTATGACTGTTCATGGAACGCACAAAATTATGCAATGCTTTGCAAATACCCTCAAAGTATGTAATAGAAATAAAACACAGCCACTGTGCTGTAGTCTTTCTATAAAGGGATACTTAATATTGGATTATTAACCTCCAGCAATATCTAAAAATAATTAACATAAAAATGAAACTGCCCGAGATTTATTTCCGGTCTAACAACTGAATCTTTTTCTATTTGTAATTGTGTTTATTACCATAATTTAAATTGATTTCAAATAAAGGATTTTATTTCCTTATTGAAGCTTTCGGGTGTATTTAATCTTAAAACAACCTTGTGGCGAGCTCTCTGATGACTGTGATTGTTGTGTCACCTCTTTTGTAATACTTTGAACACGTGCGCACAACTTTTAATTAGCCAAAGTCAACAGCCCCATTGAAGCGTGTAAGTCACTGTATATCTACTTAACAAACAGCAGAAAAAAAATCTGTCGACCGTTCTATATACATACTTAACTTAAATTCAAACTTAACTTTAACTTTCGGACAACATCCGGTACCGCTTAGCTCAGTTATTGTGTGGACATTATATCATTTCATCTCTCTGGGTTCAATTGTTATGTTTGCTCAACTAAAACCAAAATATTGACATTGACTTAAAGCCCAGACAATGAAAGCGCGCGCAAATGTTGGTGCAAAAATGTTAAGCATAGGTTCAAATAAAACCCACCCACACAGAACCGAAGCGGAATTCATGCGCCCCGTTGACCAGCAGACTTTGTGGCTAGAGTTGTGAGTTAAGAGCTCACCTGTTGGCTGCACCTGTTAGCTTATCGATGGGTGGAGGGGCGGTTTTCAGGGGTTGCAGGGAGTTAAAAGTTACTTAAGTTAGCAACCGAGCGACTCGAATCAATTGGAAATTAAATGTACAATTTTCTTGTAATTGTTCAAGCATGGGGCATGAAATCTCACAGGTTTTTCGCCCAACCATTTTTTTTTTCTTTTTAATTAGTCGCACATTTAAAATTCTAATGTTAATTTATGATTGAAAGTGGTCGTTGCCAGCCAACCTGGCCCTTCTATTTAACCGAGTCTGGGCCAGGTGTCGCTCTTGGCTCAAGCTATTCGAACTGATTATCAGCAGTTCAGCAGTTGAGCACCTGGCTCTGATTCTAGCACTGGCTGCCTGCCTCTTATGCAATTAGCCAACTCAGCTTGTATGTGGTCAATTGGGGCTGTAATAACTTTTAATTATGGACCAATCGGCATAACAATGTTCTGGAAGTCGCTTTGCATGCAAGCTGTGCCTCTAATCAAAAGCATCTGTTTCCAAGGTTAGTTGGGAGCAGCTGTCTATGAAGGTCTCACCACACAAATAATGTATTTGCTTAACCAAAAGAAATTCGTAATACAAATGTAGTCAGATCTGAGGTGGGGCCATATACCCTATGTTAATGTTATGAATATTATTTACACACCTTGCTTAGGTTTAACTGATTATGATAAAAATTTCTTTCTTGTCTTTAAGACAATTTCTCTTTGACTTTTCCCTTGCATTCCTCGTTGCATTCCCTTAAGTCAAATGGTGGTCAAGCATGTAAATTGATCCTTTCAGCCCCCGCTCCACATGGTCAATGCACACCGAGCAGCCCCGACCTAGTCAAACCAGTTCTTGTTCTAATTAGCCTCAGAGGCAATGGCAATTATATGGATTTGCTAATCACTTAAATTAGAATTTGCAACAGGTGCGCCTCGGTTACGCAAAACAATGGACATGGGGACTGGGTTGGGGGCAGCTGGACAGGGGGGTGGCGAGGGCGCCAGACCAGTGTGCAAAGAGCTGGCTAACGGTTTGGCCACAAACAGCAACGCCCTGAATTAAATGGATATGTATATTTATATAGTATATGGATAGCTTGTATATATATCACACCTGGCAGTTAGTATTTTTCTTTCCAAACACAAGTCCAAGATTAAATAACTTAAGAGAGACAGAAAACCAAAATCCAAAAAAATCAACAACAAAAATCTCGCGGTTAATTGGCCCGAAATGGCGGCCACAATGCCAACCAAATTGGATAAGCGCAATGTGTGTAAGTCATTGACTTTGATATTCAATTAGCCAAATACCAAATACTGTTCTAGCTGGTTCTACAATTGGCTACTGTCAAAGCCGTGGTCAGACTCAGCCTTGGCACTTTAACGCGCCTTTTAATTAGCCAAATTTGAAAATTCCAAATTGTAAATTTGAAATGGATTTGCCCGGCCGGCCGTTTTGGGCCAAAAACGAAACGTGTTTCGGCTCGCAGCTTAATGTCTCTTTTACAGCTGTCGTGTGTTAAACAGAAGCTTAAGTCGAGTTTTTATATTTTCTTAAACAATTAATAAAAATGTGCTTTTAATTGCAAATGTGCATTCGACTTCCGGCAATTAGCCACCGCCACACAGCCAGCAAGCAAAGCAGGTTCAATAAACTCACAGAACTCGTCCCAGAGCGTTTCCTGCAACCCTAACCCAAATACTCACTGACTTTGACCAGAGACCAAGTGCTGTCTGCCAGCTGACTGACCAACTGACTGATGGACTACCCAACGGCACGTATACCATTCACACCTGACTTTGCAGTCAAAGTCAATATTCACAGATCGGTCGTCTCTGACCCAATTTAGTACAACAATTAATGCCCGATAGACTCGTAGCCTCAGCTGTTAGTCGCAAGTCAATTCTTCTTAGCAATTAAACACCATAATTAAGATTTGTTAATACACGATTTGAGAGCTTATTATTTATGGCAGTGTCATAATGCTCAACTTATTTCCCACGTCAAGAATTTCAAAACGTTGTTAAATTTATCAAAATCAAATCGTTAGAATTATCTATAGATATGCATAGAAAATACCCTGTACACATGCAAGTTTCTGTATGGGATATATATATGTATATATATATATGCCTCATACTCTTAACTTTTCTAAGAACCTGTCTCAGGTACCCTGTCTTTGTCAAGGTATAGGATATATATGGCACCTACTCTTTTCTCTGAGTTAATCGTATTTTACAGGGTATTTCTTAGTCGATCGTGCATTCTATCGCGCATCGAGGAATGATTCTATTCTATCCAAACTATTAGAACGGCAGCTGGCACGTTTTTTTATTAAGTATTACCCGGACCCGGTTTTATCGATTTTATCGCCCACATCCGATCATGTAATAATTGTAGTGCCAGCAATTAACACATTCGATTTCCATTATGTCTGTCAATTATCGTAACGAATGAAATGAGTTGAGACTTTTGTAATTGCCATCTGATAAACCGGCGACACACACACTGAGGTAGGTCAAGTTAGCAAACAGCTGGCAAAGATATATCAAATATAATTTATGGAATGCCCATTAATATAATTCGCCAAACTTCAAACTGAAGCAAATCCATGATCCACTTTTCTATACATATGTTCATATCCGTTTCGATTGAAAGGTTCAAGGTTAACAATTTGCTTGCCCAAATCATATCAAGGCCTTATCATCAAACTTACCTTCCCAGTTGGTCGTAGATCTCTTCTTAAGTAAATAAAAACCTCGAAAATGATTGCGTTTTGCGAATAAAGTCAGCTTTATTGAAGCATATTGCTCAAAATTCATTGTGTATAGCATATAATATCTGTATGTACGTATATGTATATATATATATATGTATAGTTTATTTAATATTTTTAAGTATTTCTGTGTTTGATAACTTTTTCTGAATATAATTTTTGTTCTTGCAGCCTGCTTTCTTCACAAGCATGGGGACCAACCCGCTGCCTCTAAATGTATATATAGTATAGTATATATGTATATATATATATATATATATATATATCTGTGTGTATATATCATAGAGTATCTTTTATCTATCTTGTTTTGGTTAATATGTAAAATCTTCAAACATTGATATTTAATTGAATGTTAACACTTGTTTTCAATAATTTGCATTCTAATTTGAATTTGCAACAAGAACCAGCTACAAAATTGATACTACGATAATTGCGATATATATTTGTTATAGAGATATTTGATCCCGAAATTCTAGTCAACTGTGTTTTTTTTTTCTGGTTATATTTTTGTAAATATATTGGTTCTTTATAATCCATTACAATGATGGAAGTTTCAACAAACCATATTTTTAAATATTAATATTTTTTTGTAATGCATATTTTTTAAATACTGCTTTAAAATATTCCTTTCCAAATCGTTGTTCCCTAATTCGTTAACATATATCGCATTCTTATTAAATTCCACAAAATCAGACTTTAGAGTATAATCAGAAATAGTTGCTGAAAAATCAAAAAGCTGAAAAATCAAAAAGCTGAATCCAAAAACAAGAGTGCAAATAAAAAATGTGTAAAAAGTTATTTTTCAATAGTGTTTTAAACTTTATTAATACACAAAACTTAAGATAAGTAAAATAATAAACTCTACATACCTACAATACAATACATAATAGTCATACAAATAATAATAATAGATAATAATAATAGTACACAATTGTAATATTGTCGCTTCCAGTTATTGTACAATGTAAGCAAATTCATCTCGACTTTTTCATCTACCACAATTATACAAATACAACGGTATTTATATATAGTGTACAGATTACTAAACTGTTTTAAGCTATTGAATGTATATTTTGATCGCGTTCACATATATGCATTTTAGTTAATAGAATTACATGAAAATAATACAAAAACAGCGGTTCTATTGTGCCTTCTACTAATCTGTGTGCTGAAGTTTTTTCCTTTTCTTTTTTTTTTTTGTTTCTTTATCTTTTTTTTCACATCACTTACAAGTCTAACGATTTTTTGGTCCAATATTATTTAGTGGGAATAATAAATATGCAATGCACAAAGTTATTGTAGGGAGAGGGTGGCGGGGGGTGGGGGTGTGGTGAATTGAACAATAAATGTGTATGTGTGTGGGTGTGTGTTTGTGTGAGGTGAGAAGGAAAAAAATAAAACATAAAAGAATCCAAAACGAAACAAAAAAAATATGTAAGAATTGATTCAAAGTTGCGGTGCTTCAATTCATAGCTTTTTGAAAGGATATGTGTGTGCGTGTGTGTGTGTGTGGTATGTCAATTTAAAATTAATTTGTATAAAATGAGACCGTTGCACCTGTATGTTTTTCTTTTTCCTTAGTGGTTGTTTGGGGGAGGATTGGTGTTTAGAGTATGTACAGGGGCATTACTCTAGAATGGGCGCCGCAGCTTGGAGATGGCATTGGTCAGATGCAAGATCTCCGTATTCATCTGGTGCACCAGCGTCTCCAGTTTGTCGACAGAGTCCAAGATCTCGACACGTTCGGTGTGTGGATTGAAGCGCACCTCGAATGGACGCGACATGGTGCTCACCCAGCGACGGAACTTATCCTTGGCATCCTCAAAGCTCTCGGCCACATAGTAGATGGGCTGATACTCCTGATCCTGATACGGCTGCACCGCGGTAGTTGCCGGCTCAAAAGCACGATGCTCGCACTTATCGCTAATGGCGTGCAACAGCTCACCGTAAGCACTCAAGAGACCAGCTCCGTAGGCCTTGACCTGACCGTGTTCCTTGCAGAGACCGAACTCAACAGTGAACCAGTAGACCTGCCAATGGCAAAGAGCAAACCAAATGCAACACATAAATACACCTGTTCGGCTAAATGACCAGATCATGCTTGCTGTCAAGTCAGCATGACCAACGGAAGTGATTAAGGCCAAAGTAATGAGGCAATGGCAATTGAGTTAAGTACTAACCGTGGATAGCTTTTCGATTTCTTCATCGGAGGCGCCCAGCGAGGCCAGTCCAATCTCCTGCGAGAACTGTGCGAAGCTAGGATCCGCCAGCAGCGGCATATGACCCAACAGCTCATGAATGGTATCGCTGCAGGGAAGAGAAGCGGAACAAAGGCAAAGGAAACGTGTTACAAAATGTGTGTGCGCACATAAAACAATTAGCCGTTAAATAATGGCCCAGCAAGTGGCAGCTAAACTAATTTGCCAGCACAATCAAAAAGTTGGCCAGACTGCAAAAGCAGATGCTGAAGCAGAAGCAGACGGAAACGGAAGCCTCTGCTTCGAGCCACAGCATAAATGGCTGGCAAATGCAATTAGAGTTTCATAAAAAGGTTTTGCTGCCTTTGATGTTTTATGGAAAACGGTTGGCTCTACTTACGGCTCGGGTGTGTGGTACGGCGAGTTGACGTGACGCACATACTGGGTGCTCTGGAAGATGCGGAAGGCCAACGAGGCGAGGAAGTCGCGAGCCGTCAACAGACCAGCAGCCGGGCGAAGTGAGAATCCGGTGTGCTTGCGCAGGAAATCCGACATTTCCTGCAACTGGGGCAGACGATGGTCGACGAAGATTTGCTCATCCTGCAGCATCTGGAAGGCGGCGCGATATTCAGCGCAAGCATGCTTCGGCGCCAGATCCTGCACGGTGCGGAAAACGGAGCGCCAGGTCTTCACCTCGACATCGGTGTAGTTGATGTGTGGGATCGGATCTCCATACTTGAAGGCGAACGCAATCTCGGCAATCTCCTTGCGACGCTGGCGATAGACCTTATCGGCGAATCCAGGATGGTTCATGTCCAAATCGGGCTCGTACTTGGTCATCAGATGGTTGCAGTTATCCAGCTCGGAGGCATGCTTGGGGAACCACGGTGCCTTCACGCTAATGTTGTTCTCGGCCAGCAGATTCATGCTGCTGAAGGAGCCGGACTGGCGCAGCGAGCGGATCAACTGCAGCAGATTGCCACGGGTCATCTCCAGCTTGATGAGGACATCGTGATCTACGCCCTCGATGCGCGATTGACGCGACTCCACATGCTGCACAGTGCCGTGGAACGTTTCGATCGCCTTGAGGATGCGACCCAGCGAGGAGATGCCCTCCTTGAGGCGCACAACCAAAGCGGCACGCTGCATCGCCGACTCAGCCTCGGGGGACTCGGAGGCGGCATTAGCCAGGACAATCTCGTCCTCGGTGAGGCCATAATCTGTAATAACATGAAGGTAACGGGAAGAAAAGGCAATCAGCAAATTGTCAAGCGGCTTTAAAAGTCACGTAAACGAATAAGTTGGCTACGTGAGGCCGCCCACTGTTGATGCCACAGTTGGTTGCCATAACGCTTAAGTCGAGCGTAAAATATGAAAAAGGGAAATGCGCCATTTACCCTGTTGAATCTGGCAAAGCACAATGTGTGTGTGTGTGTGTGTGGGTGTGGGTGTAGCCTTTTAGGCGCACACACACACAATTGCAATCACAAGTCCAATTCACACGCATAGAGAGAGTCGTATTGTGGCTGAGTGCTGAGCACTTTATCATATTAAGCACTTAAGTTCATACCACACTCTGCTCAACTGTGGCACTTATATAGTAATACATATGTATTTGTGGCAAGCCCATTCTTACCGTTCTTGGCGGGCACTTCATCATCGGCTGGCTCCGCATTAATGTCAAACGACGCTTCAGTTTCAATATCATCAACTAAACATAATGAAATAATAAACACACAAAAAAGATAATAAATAAAAATGAAATCAAATTGGGGGCAAGTAATGTGTAAAAGGCTCTTGAAGCGATAAGCACCTGCAACATATTCATCCTCAACGGGCAGCTCCAGGCTGGGCTGCTCGTCCTGCAGCTCGACATTTTGCTCGGCGGGCACATGCTCGCCCTTTGCCTGCTGGATGCACTCCTCCAGCGAGGCGTCTTCAAATGAAATAAAGCAACAAAAACAGGAAATCAAAAATAAAACTCAAAAATAGGAAAACAATTCAAAATCATTTAAAAATCAAAATTTTAACTTGAACTTTAAATTTTGGCAAATCTTTGACTAATTCTTGCTTAAATATATTATATATTAAATATATATTTGTGTGTTTGACTTACCATTTGCCTTGCTGCGCGCCTCCTCGAGCACCGTTTGTTTGTTCTGCTTGACCACCAGGCTCTCGAAGCGTGCATCATCCACGAGGCTGCGGCGACGGGATGGATACCCATTCTGCAAGTGAAGTTCGAATTAAAGTTGTGCTTTGAACAAAGGATATGCTACGGAAATTAGCACTTCGACTAAGTTTTGTGCCCACCCACACCCACACCCACACACACACACATGCATTGGTGTTGCGCAATGTGTGGCTTATATAATGAAAGTGTGGTGGACACAGTAAACTTGAGGTGTGAGTTGTGTGTGAAAGCGAAAAGACAAAAAAATATGTCAAAGATCGTGGACAAACTAAAGCCATTCATTATGAGGCAGGCAGCGTCGAATGGGTGTTGATTAAGCTATTCTATCTGGCTTGCCACAGGCCTTAACTTGAATGTACCAAAACCAAAAAAAAATATGCTGTTGCCAGTTGCAGTTTTTTTTTTTTGATTTTTGATTTTTGTATTATTATTATTATTTTGGGTTTTCACAGTTTCTCTTGTGGCTGATGAAAGACATGGCGAGCCATTGAATCATCTTTATTGATTTCATATTTTTGTTTTCGGTTCGGACAACATAAACAGCAACAGCAGCAGCAACAGCAACAGCAACAGCACCAGCAACAACAATCAACAACAACATAAACATCGGCGTCGACAGATCAACAATGAGCGTCGTCTGTGGTGTAAGTGCAGGGCAAATGAGGCGGCGGCCACTTTCACTCAGATCTCACAAGTTGTCTCGAGTGTTTAAATTTGTTAAATAATAACTATGTGACATTGTCACCTTTAAAGCACCTGTATGCCTTATGTTGTTGTTCTTGGAACTGTGTGTGTGTGTGTGTGTGCAACCACCATCATCATCATCATCAGCAGCAGCAGGATTGTTCGTAGTAGGTCAACACAAATATGATCAACTAGATTTGTCGCCATTTTGGAAATTTTGGTGTTTATTTTTTTGTAATTTTGAGAAAACCTTATGACAGTCACGTAGACCACAATTCACACATTTCTCTGAGCCAACTCTTAATGAATATGATCTTTATGTTGCTATTCGAACACTTACCTCAATACTGTAGGATTTCTTAATGGCGAACATCTCGCGATTCTTTTGAGCAGCTGCAACGGCCATCATTTTATGTTTTGTGTGGTTTTTGTTTTTTAACTTGTATTGATTTGATTTTAAAAAATTTATTCAAAGTTTTTGCGCTTTGAATACTATTTTATTCTCTTGATTTGATTGATTTTAGCAATAAGCACTCGAAATATTTGACACTTTCACTGCTTATTGGACTGGGCGAACGCTCTTGGAACTAAACTGTTTGCGTCTAGAATTTAGCCTGAACAGAAGAATTCTCCAAATCACAGCACGTTTATCGTTTTTTTTCTTAATCCTTAACGCGAAACTCGAAACTTTTATGAAAACTTTTCGAGGGGAGTTGGAAATTTCTGTTGAATCCTTTAATTTTTCTTGTTTTTTTTTTGAGAATTTGGCTTCAATTTTATTACAACAAACAGAGCAGCAAACTACTTGACCACACAGAGGGCTTGGCAAGTCTTTAGAGCGAATGTTAGCGAATCAATGCATGCCCCAGGTTCAGTTGCCAGCGCTTAAATACCCCACAGACCCGAAGCAGCGACTCTGACGTCGACGTCGACGACGACCGAGACCGAGACCCAAACCGACAGCAGCAGCAGAGCTGAGCGACAGGTTTTCGCATGACGCGGCTGTGACGTATGCAGTTGTTAGCCGAGCACAGCTGGAGCAGAGCTCTGATTTCTGTCGTTGTTGTTGTTGCTGTTGTTGTTGCTGCTGCTGCTGTGACTGTTGTCATTGTTGTTGTTGCTGCTGCTGTTGCTACTGCTGTGGGGTTTCCTCTCACCAAAGGCAATAACGTTGGCAGTGGGTCGACAGCGGGTTTGCTGCTTCTGACTCGACCAAGTTCAAGTGCGGCAGCTAGAACGGCGCTTGGCATTGCTGTTGTTGTTGCTGTTGCTGCTGCTGCTGCTGCTGTTGCTGTTGCTGTTGTTGCTTGGGTTAAGACACAAGCGCGTGCGCAACGACAAAACAAATATTTGGATTTGTCGCGGTCTCTCAACGCGTCATTAAAAAAGCCTAAACAAGTCATAAAAAACTATAAACACAACACAAAATCCCAGCATCAGCGTCAACATTGCGCTTACGCCGTGTGTGTGCCAACCCCACGCACACATATATGTATTTACAACACACATACGTTTGCATTTGAAATATGTAATAGATCTGCTCACAAGCGGATACTACTTATCATTGATTTGCTCGAGAACCAATTGGAAAGTCGAGCAGGAACTTCGTGGGGCCATTAGAAGGTGGCTGCCCACGGCAATTTGGATTCGATTTAAGTCTACTTGCTGACAATGGGACAATGTTGAACACTCTGAAAGCAGCCTTACAAATTGTGGGAGTGTTTTTGTGCTTTACAACTTGCATTAATTGAAATTCCAATTATGATGCGGAATGCCTTAGATAAGATGTTAACAAGTTAAAATGTGCTTGACAAAAAGTAAATGATTTTTTTATGTAATTTCAATACCTGAAATATAATCGGACTCCATAAAATTAGTATGATTATCATAAAAGCGCATTTAAGTACGTTAACGCAAATGTAACACATTAAAATTAGTATTTTAAGTAAGCATAAAATGCCGTCAACACATCTGGCAAATTGTTGACATTTTTGCATATGCAGCTGTCACAACTGGCTAACTGGCTAAGTGACTAACTAATTCTAATTCCTGTAACCTGTGTTATCAACACAGACTAATACACAACAAAACACACACACACACACACACACACAGACACACACAGACACACACAGGCACACACAGCTACACTCGAGTAGCAGTTGCTGGCGAGGCTGGCGTCTAATTGAATGCAGGTCTTGGAGCATTTGAATGACATTTAGTTTAGAGTTTTAGTCTCGCATTTAACCAAATTCAGAGTTAGCAGCTCGATTTGCCATTGATCTACATTTGGAGTCGATCGAATTGTTGCACTTGCTGTTGCAAATGCGGTCATCCTTGCAGCAGGCCAGCAAACAACAAAAAATCACCAGCTTGCCGTGCCGATGATCAAATCTACAGATTACATTACAACTTATCGATAATGAGCATTAACTAATGAGCTAATAGGCTAGTTAATGACTAACTGCCTTCGTATAAAGTTATTAACATTTGTAGACGAAATGAACTTATTACGAATTCGAAGCTAATTGTACCCCCCGTTGGCTTTATAATAATCGAGTGACTAACAAAATTCGGAGGTGGAGAAAAATCACATGCTATATATCAGATATACCCATATATACCCAATGTTTATAGTACATATGTTAAAGGGCTCCCTGGTAGAATGTTAATCAATCTGAATTGCCAATCATTAAAGCTAACTATCTGATGAGATGTGAGATGATCAGCAAGTTATGCAATTCAAAGACAATTACAAATTGGTTAGAATTATATCCAAATTAGAGAACATAAAAAATGTATTTTGATCGTAGCTGAAATACTCTGAAAGTAATTTTACTTTAATTGCTACTTATCAGCTACAGAAATATCCAATCTAAATATGACTATATATGGATTTTTCCAATACTCATTACATAACTAAACTAAACTACTCGCAAAAAAAGGGTAGATTAATCACATGTAATTGATATCATAAAAATATTTATGTCTGTTTTTTTAGTATCTAATCACAAAAATTACATGTAATATAATTTCAAGCATACATTCAATATCCGTCCAAATACTATATACATTGAGTGTGTTGGATCTGATTTCATTTTGGACTTGGGCTATATAAAAATATACGTGTCAGTAGTATGTAGTTCTTCCGACTTTAATTTGTAATTGTAGTACGATTGTTCTTTGTTACGGCTGCCTAGTTAAGGCAAACGTTTAACAGCCGCTGTTTAATATAACTTTTATTTAATATTTAAATTTAATTGTGCACAGCTCATTCTAAAGTTATTAAATATAGTATTGAAGAGAACAGCAACGAATGCTGCTCGGCTCAAGGTTTCAAAAGTAACAAAATTGTAGAGCTGCCGTCCAAAAGGCGGAGCTAGAAACGCAGCCGGAGACGGAGAGTCGTGGAGTCGTCGAGTCGTTGAGTCGTCGAGTCGTTGAGTTATAGAATCGTGATTCACAGCTCGTTGGCAGACAGAGAACCCATTCACTGGGATTTCCTTGTCCTTGGCCATGACCCTTTAACGGCTGACTGGCCGCAGCTTCTAATAACAGCCCAGTCCGGCCCTGTCTCCGTTCCCGCCGGCAACTTGATCAACCAGTTTGTTTGTTTTATTGAAGTTTCATGATCAAAAAACCTAAACAAATGAAGTACAACTATGCAAGTGCGCCCCTTCTATATCTCTCTCAATCTCTTCCTATTCTCATCACTATAACTATAATTTCAATTTTAAATTACTCCTTTGAGAGTTGAAGGTTGATTCCACAGCTCCGCATTTGCAATTTTCGACAATTGTTACATAAGACACATTTACACTACGAATTTGCCTAATGATCAATCATAAACATTTAAATAAAAAATAAAAAAAAACCTATTCAAACAAATTAGGTTCTATAATTAGCCAAAAAGTCGAAAACTTCATTTGAATTAAATTTTTTTTGTTTTCGTTTTCTTTTTGTTCTAATCAAAGCTACAATAAAATCATAAATGTTTGAGGCAGTCACGTAGTCCGGCTTTTTATTTGACATGCCAACAAAAAGTTACGGTTTTACCAACCAAAACGTGTAGACTTATGTAGAGTATTTATTTCATTGTATTATTTTTATTGGACTGACTTGACCATCAATCATAATTGGCAGGTCTCATAATGAAAGTAGTTCCGTTTGGCCAAATATTGGCATTGAGAAAGCGGCATTGCTTTTGGGAAGGAAAGGTGTAGGTTATTGATTCTATAAAGAGTTGAAGAACTCGTTGAATTGTGGCCTTCTCAAGATCTCCTTTCTACTTTAGAGGATTTTGCGAGTCTCCCATAACTTGGCAGTTTATCATCTGATCAGCATGAAACTTTCAGGATAACTCAGATCATATTCATAATTTTAGAATGGTTTGGGAAAACTGTTTATATATACACATTATATAAATTCCAAACAGGTAAAGGGGTAATTCTGTCATAGCATTAATATACATTACCTATTGGAGTTCCCCAATGAATGGCATTTTGAAAATCGTTTAACCTTCGCCTTCGAGTTCTGAAGTTCCTCAAGTCTACAGTTGCCCTTGTTCTGTGTTGCTCAGCAACTTCCTCGAATAATCTGTTCTACTCTGCGTGCTTTTTCTTCGCAGTCTTTTGTTGCAAGCTGCAAGGGCTGTGGCAATGCTTTGTATGAATCGAATATTATTCATAATTGAATAAGCTGCAATTAATAATACAATTAAAAATCCATTTTAAAACATTTTTATAATTTTTTCCCATTACCCAACTAGTATTTCTATTTCTAATCGATCTAGCTGACAATTATGTGCATTAATTACAAAATGGCAATCATTTGGTTTTTTTTTTTTGCTAATTATTGTATAATATCGAAGCGATGTTTTGCTTTCCCAATTCACAGTCCCTGTTAAGTGTCCAACTGGAGGGTTGGGTGTGGTGTGCTGTAGGGAAAACACCTGCTAACATATCAATAATCGCAGTCCCACACACAATCAAACAATCACCGCACCGCTCTCCACATCAATTAGTGCTTATCATCGAACTGGATTTTAAAGCTGATTCACTGGTCAACTGGTCAACGGATGACGCTGTTTAGCCAACAAATCGTTTTATTTGAATATGCAAAATAGCACCGCGCACGCTCGCCTTCTTTTTTTTTGTTTTTATTTTTATTTTGTTTTATGTTTATTACTTTGATTTACCTTTGGGCATTTGTGATGGTGATTTTTGTTTTGGTTTTGCGTCACGTGCGTTTATCACGAGATGCGGCGCGGCACACAGTCATCGACATCGAACCAAATATATGCTTTTGGCCCACATGCAGGGGAACTACTTATCCATACTACCACAGATCTTGTCAATGACATTAAGGTTCATTTAGCATATTATAATTATTGAATGACAAATTTGCACTTAAGGGGGTTTCCGAATGGAAGCATATTAATATAATTCAACTACAAATCGGCGAATTATTCTTATATATATGTAGCTTCAATGATTTTAGCTACAAATAATTACTTGTTATGCAAAATAACTGGAAAAAATACAAGTGATCTTAAAGTTCCCTAGATGATTTCATAATTCGATTCCGCAAAACATAAATATTGGTTTTACTGCTGGAAAATATTAATTATATTTTATATTTGTATAATAGATCTCAATATTTCACTATCTAATCGTTATATTTGATTTTTCTTACAGTTTCTGATAATTATATAGAAAGAATTTATTGAAAGTGATTACTAGGTAAGTAAATACATATTTACTGCATATGTTCATATAAATTAAATTGTTATAAATATTATAATAAATAAAATAAAAATTGATATCCAATGACCTGTAAGAATGATTCCTATAATTCCTATGATTCTTGATAAACAATTCGTTAACCACAAATTAAGCTGAATGTTTGACATAATGGAATATTTTTGAGTTTATTGATTTGCGATTCTCAGTAAACAAAATTCGCAGCAAATTGCTTAATAGTAAGTTATTAAATATGCACAATAACAGAACAACAATATCATTAGTTGAAATGCCTTCTGGTTTTCTTAGGATAATCAACATAAAACAATCCAAAATCATGGATTTGCAGGAGCATGACTGTTTCGAAAGATTGCTGAATTTTTCCCAAATTAGCTAAGATGGGGGACTTTTGTGGCGGTTTCTCAGTTTGGGCGGTTTTCACTCTTGCCTTGGCAATTCCTGATCTTTAATTTAGTCTGGTTAATTTCATGTTTTCGCCTTACTTAATGCGGTGCTTTACAAACATGCAGGGCGTGTCGTGCGGCGTTGAATACATTCTCGACTCTTTAGTCACCGACCACGTCGAGTGCTCAGGCGAGCCCCCAAAAAACTTGTGCACCAATAATTTCGGGTAAATTAAATTATTAAACGTTAAACAAGCAACTTTGTTAAACAAAAGCCCGGTGGAAAAAAAATAAAAATGTTATCATAATAACAGAACCTGTTTGGAAATCAAACTACACAAAGAAAGTTAAAATTAAAGTTACAAGTTAAATGTAGACGCACTTGCTGTAAAGTTTAATGTCACACAAAATTCAGACATTTAAGCCCGCCTTTGAGTGGACCAGGTTTAAATTGTTATTGACATGCCCACTTGAACGAACAAGCCTGATCCGATTAGCCGTCAAAACAGTTTGGCATTTGTCCTTGTGCGAAAAATCAATGGCAAACATGCAATTGACACAGGACAGGAAGGACACACAGGTGGTTGCCACTTCAGCATCTCATGCCGAAATTCATTTTCCATTTTTCAAGTGGTTGTCAACAGCAGCAGCAGCAGCAGCAGCAGCAGCAGCATGTGACATTTTTGAGTCACAGGTGTGTTTGCGTATTCAACAGCAGCAAACAGCAAATTTCCATAGAAATGTGTGCTTTAAAAATCCCCGCTTGCAACGAATTTACGCACAAGGTGTAGCAGCTTGTTGCTGCCACATAATAGTTGAGTGTGTGTGGCGGGTAATAAACTTGTTTGGTCTTCCCCAACTTGCGTGCTGGACGACAGTAAACGCAGTTTGCAGCTTTACTTAAACTGAGTCATGGTCGGATGCTGCTGCTGCTGCTGCTGCTGCTGCTGCTACTGTTGCTGCGACTGCGACGCAGACGCAGACTGAAATACTTTCGAAATAAATTTTCCCACTTACATGGGGTTTTTTGTGTTTTTTTTTTTTGTTGATTGAACGTTCTAAATTTGTTGTCTTAATTTCGCGTCTTGTCATATCGGAAATGCTGCGGTTGAATGTGTCGTGAGTTAAATCGAGAATGCACAATCAACTCAGGTAAGCTGAAGTTTCGATACTCTTCTCGCATGGAGGCACATCTATATTGATATGTAAGTAAACAGACGCCAGTTATACAAAATAGTTTTCCATGTAAGAACTTATCTTTCAGCTCATAGTCCCATAACATCTATATTATATAGTCGTGAGATTCATCTGATTCTGACACATTTTCTTTCTTACATATCCTGATTATATCTATTTATATCTGTATCTATATCTATATCTATATCTATATCTATATCTATATCTATATCTATATCTATATCTATATCTATATCTATATCTATATCTATATCTATATCTATAGCTATATCTATATCTATATCTATATCTTTATCTTCTACTGTTGCTGCTCAAGAATATATATGAGTTTTGTGTATTTGAAGTAGTCTCTTGCAGTGCATTACAAAATACACGGCAAAGTTTTAATGCTCAATGCAAGAGTACAACAATGAGAAAAGATCCATTAAGTGATTATTGAATGACATCGGGTTTTATAGGGAAGGTTTCTACAAATTTGCATAAGCCAGTGCCAAATATTTCCTAGAACGCATACAGCGTTTGTATACAATGTGGCTTAAAGTTCATTGGGTGGCAAAAGCCATAGTTTGTACAGTCTTATACAAAATAAATCTGTTCTTTCTGTTTGAGCTTTAGTTCTTTATTGGTTTTTTCGTTTTTGAAGCGGCCAAACTGGTTTCCACAGAGTCCAAACAATTTTGCATAGTTATCGAGTTCTAGTTGCGTATTTAGCACACTCCACTTATCGCTGAGTATTATTTGTATTTTGGTATGTGATATTCTGTTTGATAAGCCTCAGTTGGAAACTAATATTATGTAAATTGTTCAACTGTCGACATTTTGATGTCTTAGCCGCTGTCAAGGCGATCCTCAATAGCGATTTGCGCATTGGACTTGAAAACCAACCGAAATCCAACCAATGTGATAATTTATTGATTCTGTAATAATTAAATGGAACAAATATATTTCGATATTTGCGTATTCAACAGACCTCCTACAATCACGCTACAGGCTAGACGAAGGTGAACACTTTCTAAGACGACAGGCCTCCAAACTCTATTCAATGAGAAAAACCACCTAAACCGAATGTCATTTTCTTGATTTACTTATCTCTAAACTGTTATACACTAATTTAAAAAACCCGCTAATATGAATATAAAATTCTTGATTTATTTACAAAATCATAATTGAACTAAGCGGAAAATAATATATATTTGAATTATACATTAGTTTAAGGTTAAATGGAAACTCTGCTTTCACAATGAATATTTTCTCTGTGTATTAAGTACATAAATAAATATGTATGTAGATATATAAGCGACAGTTGTGCTACTGTCTAAACCAGAATAAATTATAAATTTATTGCACAGCTGGTCATAAAGTAAGCAAACAATTTCATTAGACACTTTCCGACCAGCTGTTCAACATACTATTATAACTAAATCGATAACTGGGCTAAAATATTGCGACTGATTAGACGACAGGTGTCATTAATTTTGCATTTATTGCAATCACTTAGTAATTGGAATGAAATGTCTTACGTATTATGTAAAATCATCGAAAATTTACATTTTTCAACCATTTCAACTCGATCGAGTTTTATTTTTTTGCCTCAGTCTCTTTCTTTCGGGCTGTTGTCGGAAACGCGGCGAACTTCATTGTAATATCTATGTAAATGGAGTTGCTGGGCTACGTGACAAATGAAACATGAAATCTAATGATATAATCGCCAGGCGATTATGAGCAGACGGAACTGCATTAATCAAATGCGATGAAGAGATGTATTAGCGTACACTCAGAGAAAAATTGCACAAGTGCCAACTGCTGAACGTTCTTAAACGGGTTCAAGGAATGGATAAGTCATAATTCATTTAAGAAAGATAAATTCTAACTTTATATATATGTGTATGTCTAACATTTGGAATTGCTGTTTCTGTTTCTAAGTGTAGGATCTTGTATTTTAAGTGAAGTTATATCAGCACACTTTGGAGCTGGCAGATGACAGTGCAGTTAGTGTTAATGTTGTGGCAATCACACGGCTAACAATAGATTTAAGTGTCTAGTCTAATAAATAGTCTATCGCTCAATCAAGCGACCCCGGACCATGTTAAACCACACCCGCGCGAAACCATACAATATCATATTGAACACTAAGGCCACACACACACACACAGAAGCCGAGTTCAAAGCCCGGGGCCTAAGGGCAACGACGCACCTGTGCAAAAAAAAACAACATATATATACATATATATATAAATATATATAAAAAAGGAAAGAAAGAGTGCTTGGTTATTTTTGAGCGCATTTTAAATGAATTTATTATGTATTAATTAGTTGATATACATAAAACCGTAACTGAATCACAAACGGAAGTCTAATTTACACAAAACACAATGCGATGTGACTAAATCAATTCTTGTAATCCAACCTCGTTCAGTCCGATGTCTGTATGTTAAACGAGTAATACAAATTTAGAAAGTAAAAGCATGCCAGTTCATTCTGATCAGATGCCGTGTCACAACAACAACAACAACAACAACAATAACAACAATAACAATAACTAAAACAACAACCACAGTTAAAAGCCAGCCAGCAAAAACGAGCAAACAAACTCTATCACGCGCAATATAATATTCTCTTGATTTATGCCGTAACTAACTGCACACGAATTTATATATATATATATATATATATATATAAATGTTATGTGTTCATTAGTTAATTTAATGCAATTATTAAGTCATCATTAAAATAAAATGTACTGCAGCTGAGTTAGAAATCAGCTAAAGTATATTCAATGGAGATGATCTGAAGCGCCGAATCTTAGTTGGAAATCTATGAAATTATATTGCATGGCAAGAATCCGAGTTCCAGCATTAGTTCTGTATTTGCAATTAAAAACGTCTATTAATATTGTCTTGGAATTAATTAATAATTAACTATCTTCCTTAATTGTTATTAATGTTTTCATTTGATGTGAAATATTATTAGTATAATTATCGATCTATAACTATGCAATAATTGAGATAATAAAACAACAATTTATCAAGTACTGAACAAAGATACAAAACTTTCAACACGTTCACCAACTAAAACCAAAACTGCTAATCAAATCTTGAATGTTGCCAATATATCTGACCAAATCTAGAATTTCAGCAGACTCGATACGTATTTCATATATTAATTAAGAGATTTATGCACAGTCCTTTAGATCTAGTCTTAACTAACTCTTAAGTATTGTCTATCTTATTTATGTCATTTTGTTCGCTATTTAAACGTGTTTAATTTGTCAACATTCAACAACCGAAGCCATAATCCTATTGAGAAATGCTGTTCTCTGCTATTGTAATGCTAATAACTGAACACAAAAACCATACACAAATATTTTTATAGACCTTTTTTGTTCATGCACAAAATGATTTTCAAAACCAATTTTGTGGTTGTTTTTTTTTATCACTTTTCGTTAAGCTTACAATACTTAAATCAAAACGGAAGGCTAATTTCGTATTATTTTAGAATGCTGCAGGGTCTTTTCCCACTGGCCGCGGCACGTGCAAATTGGCTGCGTGACTGTCGTGCACCTACGCTGTGCCACGCCCCTTGTCCAAACACACTTAATTCATATTTGTTAGCGCCAATTAGCATTTTTGCAATACTCATGCCAAGCGCATTTATGTTGAGTGACGTAAACGCCGGGTATTTAAGTTAAGATATCTATAAATATATATGTATGCAAAATACTTAATTTATTGTTCATATTGCATTTAATATATATAAATTATTGGCCAGTATGGCTTTTGCAAATTTGACAGTTTCTGTTCAAGTTGGAGTTTGTCGCTTATTGTCGCTGGAACAAATTGATGGCGGTTAATAAACTAATTAACATGCACACTAACTGATATTTTTAGCCACATGCCGCAGAAACCTTTCAACCGGATTAAACGCGATCAGCAACACCAACACCAACAACAACAACAACAACAAACAGAGCTCTACAGACTCACACAACTCCCAATTCTATTACTGGCTGACAGCGAGATCATTAATCAATGGTACCTGTTCTTGTAATGCGTCAATCAGTCTTTCCAAATTAAGACTTAACTGAATTACCCATGATTCATGAGCTTTAATTGTGCTAAGCCAAATAATTGTTAACTATCCGAGGCATAGCCAATTTTCAGCTGAATTTTGCTTTAAAAGCGTAGCTAAATATCACTCTCTATATTTTAATTACACATTTTTAATTGATATCACATGCAATTAGCACATTTGAAGTGATTCACTCTGGCAACTGGAAGCAAAAGGCAGACATAGCTGATCCTAAAACCCTTAAGTTGCTTATATATACTCCTTCTGTCTCAAATCGACTCAACTTTGGCAAATACTTTTCAAGAATAGGGTTGGCTGAAAACTTTACCCATTCATAACTTTGGTCAAAAATTATCCAATTATCAAAAGCTAGGGCTTTTTGATCAGGGTTCAACGTGTAGATTAATCCTGTATTTGAAATTGAAATCGTAGTTCATTCACTCGAAATTCATTCTAAAATTATAAATAGTAGAATTCAAGAATTGTTTTGAGTATTTTTTTGTATTTCTCTTGGAATTGTAATCGACTGCATATTAAATAACCTCACTCAATTAAAATTCCATGTCTATTTGAAATATGAAGAGCTATCGTTCATAGCTAAGCATTTTATAATTGTTATATTTACTAACGAGTGAGATATGCACATGGGTTGATCCAACATTTTTGAAAGAGGGCAATTGTCAGCGCTATGATTAATCATTTCCAATTGAAACAATCTTTACGATATTGCTTAAACTAAGTAGAATGTCTGCCATTTGACAGATGCATTTGTATGAACCCCGCATTCTGCGAAAAACTTATAATTTCCAGCATTTAATTGAATAAACGCTGTTAATGGACTTCAACTTTTGTAACCCCTCTAAAACATACAGTTTAGGAATGCTGCAAGGCATTTTCAACAGATTCCACACAAATACTATATACTATATAGAATGTGGACCCATACAAGCAAGTTTGTTGCCTAAGTCTTTCGTTCCACGCCTCTCCACGCGACAGCAACTAGACTCTAGACTTAATTAGTATGCATACTATATATAAATATATATAGATATATATATATGTACATTTATATATATCTGCAATGATAATTAAAACTGTTTAAAACGATCGAACGACCAAATGGCAAGTGGCCATGCTTAAAGCGTGTAAAAAGCCATCAGAACAAAAAACTCGCACGAGTTTCATTTCAGTAGTCATCGGCTGTAATTGTTGGGGGACGGGCTGGGGGGGCTGGGGTTGGGGTTGGGCGGGGGACTGATCAAGGTAGCAACCTGTGTGCTGCAATTGTATGCAAATGAACGCGTGCGCCACAAAAAAGTTGCATAATAATTTGAGAGGCTCAGCTTAGAACATTGTGTGGAGTGGAGTGGAGTACACAACTTATACGCGGACTCGCAAAGTAACCCAAAGCATTATTTATTTTTTGTACAATATGCAATATAATTCTTTATTATTTTATTTGTTTGTTGTTGTTTTTATTTTCACATATAGCTACACATATGTATATACTATATATATTTACTGTGCATGCGGCACGTAGCATGTAGCATGTCTAGTATGTGAGTATATGTATATACTTCGATACACAGAAGATGCATGCAGTTGTATACATAAAGAATTGTTATTAATTTAATAATATTTTGTTTTAGCTTGTGGTTCTTTAAATATGTTATTTGTTGCTGCTCTTTATGCTCTAGGTACCCATTTTTTGTTTTCTTTTTTGTTTTTGTTGTTTATATAAATTGTTATCAACTATTTATCGTTATGTTTATAAAATTTAAAAGTTACCTTTGCAAAAACATAAGCGTTAACAACTTAATTAAATTTAGATTTATTGTTTCTCTTTTTGTTTTTGTCATATTATATATTATAATATATATATATATATATATATATGTATATATGTATATAATAAAGGGCTCTTTGTTAATTATAATTTTTAAATTTCTTACTTTTTGATGCGTTTTTTGCTTGTTTTGTTTCTTTTTTTTAATAGCGACTAAGACACTTTTTTCATTTACCATTCAAAAATTTTGCATTGAAATTAAATTTAATTTTGTTTTTTGTTTTTGTTTTTCTTTTTACAGCATTTAAAGCTACAATTTGAGATGTGTATGTGAAAAACGTAACAGTTTTAAATGTATTTTTGACTTTTGTTTCATATGTACAGCAAAAATTGTTTTACTTTTTTTTTTTTTTGTCTCGGGAAAACGGAAAGGATTCTGAATCATGGCGGAATGTTGCACATGCAATGAGTAATAATAAATATGTATTTATGTGTATGTGTGTTTGTGTGTGTGTGTGTGTGTGTATATTTTTTATTTTTGGATTTAAGTGTAGACCGTAGTGTGTACTTAGCATATTTAACAAAAGTTTATACAAAACTTGATTGGCTTAATACCAACTAAAAATTGTTGACATTATTACTTATAATTTCTGCATTTTTTTGTTTTTGTATTGTTCTGATTCAATTAATAAATATTTCAACAAATTACCCCCGCGCGCACTCTCATATAAAAACTAATAATAATAATAATAATAATAGTAAATAGTCGTAATAGTAATAGTATAATAGTATAATAATATAATAATAATGATAGCTAATTTACAGTTAATGTATATTAATATATTTGCATACATAAATATAGGCTTAGTTAAATTCTGCAAACTATAAGCTTACAATAGTCGAAAACTACACTGAAACAATTCTTAGAATTTCCTTTCATGTTCCTGCCTAAAGTTTTCATTCTTACACTTTATATAAACAATTACAGATAAATATATATGTATATATATATATGTATGTATATAGTACGTCAGTTATTAACAAAAAACTTGAACTTAAAATCATCTAAAAACTATCGATGTAAATTTAGGTTGTGCTAAATTCTGGGCGCTGTGAGAAATTTCAGAGTTCATTGCACAAAAGTGGTTGAAAAAGGCATGAAAACGGTAGACACTAAACGATATGAAACGCGGAAATGGAGATGGAGATGGAGTTGGGATTTGGATGGTGATTGGGACTGGGGGGAAGGGTAGGACAGAAACACATTTTACACTCACACATAAAACATTCATCGCGATTCTATTAGACTAGAATTCGAGTCAGCATTTATACATAAATATATAAGTATATATGGTAGGTAATATCAGGACATAAGATGAAACGCTCCCAGTTGGCCCACTCCTCCTTTAGCACACGCATTGTTGAAAACTTCCGTTTGAAACCAATCGCTGTTCAGCGTTGTGTGTTTGCTCCCGCTTCAGCTACTCCTACACCGGCTGCAGCTGCACTTGTTCCACATCCGGTTGCTCCCATCGCCGCCGTTGCTGTAGACGATGCATTTAGGTCGTCGCCTTGCAGGTCCACGTTGGCGGCACTGGCGTACTGCTAAAACCATGATTGCCTATTGATATCATATGGCTTGGTCATTCCCAATGCTGAGGTGCGATAGGCCGCCTGTGGCGGCGGTGGTTGTCCATAGCCTGCAGCGGCTGCGGCTGCCGCTGGTCCGCTCAACAGGCTCTGATTGAAGATCATGGCATGGAAATCATCGCGTCGCAGATATTGCTGATATATCTGTGAATTGGGATCCAGTGGTGCGGCGGCGAACGGATATCCCGCCGCTGCTGCTGCTGCTCTGGTTGAGGGATGCGCTGCGGCAAGGAACGGATAGGAACCCGGCGCAGAGTTGAGTGGATTTTGTGACTTATCCGCCGCATTGGCCGCTGGATTACCCGTCGCACCACTATGCGCCGGCGCTGGTGGCATATAGTAAGGATTCGGTGCATCGCGGAACTGATCCAAATAGCTGCTCGCAGCCGCCGCTGCCGTCTGATCACCATAGAGACCCAGTGCGCTGGGCGTGGGCGCAAAATTGAAGGCGCTGCCGGGCACCATGCCACCTGTGGATGTCTTCAGCGAAATTGCAGCCGCATCTGCAGCCGTTTGATTGCCACCTGTGTTGCCGGCTGCCGCGGCTGCTGCAGCAGCTGCAGCTGCTGTGCCCGGTACGGGTGAAGCAACTCCACCCGATTTGAGTCCTGCGTACAGCTGGAAACCCTGATGGAGAACTTGGGCATGCGCCTGCAACTGATGCGCTGCTGAGCTGGCTGCCGTAGCAGCTGTCGGCATTTGAGGCATATTGTATTGAGGCATTGCCTGCTGACTATGTTGCTGTTGCTGCTGTTGTTGCTGCTGCTGCTGTGCTGTGACTTGTTGCTGTTGCTGCTGCTGTTGTTGTTGCTGCTGCTGCTGCTGCTGTTTGTTTGCCTCTGCTGCCACGGTGGTTGCCTTCTTTTTGCGTCCACGCTTGGCGGGCACCTTGACCTCAGCGGGCGGCGCTGCTGCAACAGCTGCCTGTTGTTGCTGCTGCTGCTGCTGTTGTTGTTGTTGCTGCTGCACCTGCTGTTGTTGCTGTTGCGGCTGCAGTGGCGGCGCTGCGGTGTTGCTACCAGGTACATAGTTGCCAGGCAATTGCTGCGCAGGATTACCATAAGCGGAGGCAGCACTGGAGGCACTGTACATGTGCGCTGCTGGTGGCATGTTCTTGTCGAAATAGTTGACAGGATAGCTCAGCATGGATTCGGTGAGCGTGTGCATCAGTGGATTGTTGTAGGTCTGTGGTGGCGGTGGTGTTGGTTTGTTGTACGCAGCCAAATGATGTGTCTGGCTGAGATGATGCTGATGTGCGCTCGCTGGCAGATGTTGCAGCATGTTGTTGCTGTTGTCGTTGCTGTTGGCTGCAACTGGTTGCGCTTGTATTGCAGTCGGTTTGCCTGCCGTCGGCTGCACGCTTGGAACAGCTACTGGCGAATAGTTGTGATTCAGCTGCGGCTGTTGCTGGTAGGCGTTGTGTGGTTGCTGCTGCTGTTGTACATGTTGCTCTTGTGCGGGTTGTTGTGGCTGCTGCTGCTGCTGTTGCTGCACATTGTTGTTGTTGCTGCTGTTGCCGTAGTTATGTGACTTGTGCGACGCTTGCTGCTGCTGCTGTTGCTGTATTGGCAACTTTTGCTGTTGTTGCTGCTGCTGTTGCTGCTGTTGTTGCTGTTGCTGATAGTTGAGGTTATGTGAAGGCTGCAATTGCGTCAAATGTGGTTGGGCTTGTGGCTGCTGCTGCTGTTGATTAGTTTGTTGCTTGTTGGTAGGAACTTGTGGCTGCTGTTGTTGCTGCTGCTGCTGCTGCTGCGGCATGTTGCACGCAGCGTTATCCTTGGCAAAGTCCTTGGGAAAACCCATTGCTGCCGCCCGATTATACATCTCAAATGCTTTATCCGGCGCTATGGTACCCAACTGTTTGCCAAACGCCATCGAGCCCAAAAAGCTATTAAACATTTGCTGATGCTTGTTGAGCGACGATTGTGGTTGCGATTGCTGCTGTTGTGCCTGCTGCTGCTGCTGTTGTTGTTGCTGCTGTTGCTGTTGTTGTTGTGTTGCTGTGTGCAATTGCTGCTGTGTGTGATTCTCATCGAGTTTGGTCAGCTTGCTGGCAGCCGCATTGCTATAATCTCCTATTAGCTCCTCACTGCTGCGCTTTAAAGGATTTATTAACGTATCCGTTGTCTTTGCCGGCTGCTGCATTTGATGCTGCATAAAGGTTGCCATATCGGTGCCGTAACTAGGAGGCACAATCTTCTGTTGCTGTTGCTGTTGCTGCTGTTGTTGACTTTCCACGGCATCAGCTGCTGCTGCTGCATTTGCTGCCGCATTTGTGGACTGATATTGCGCATAGGTCGGATACTTTGGCTTCATGCCATGCAACTGTTGCTGCTGCTGATGAGCCAGCTGTTGCTGTTGCTGCTGCTGCTGCTGTTGTTGTTGATGTTGCTGCTGTTGATTCGCTGCCAGGTTGGGCGGCAACAGGCTGTGACCCAGACTCCATTCATTACTGTTGGGCTTGGCAACAGGCGCTGCTGTGGTCAGTGCTGCCGCCGGCGCAGTTGGCAACGGATTAATCAGAGTTGTTTGATTGTAAAGAGAATGTTGCTGTTGCTGCTGCTGTTGTTGTTGCTGGTAGTTGTTGTCATGTGCGGTCGCATAACCATTGTTGCCCATACCTGCTGGATTAGAAATAGTTTATTAACAAAAACCTTTAGCTTTATTTTCAAAACTTACCCGCTAGTGGAACGGCAGGTGCTGCTGCTGGTTGAGTAGTTGCCACTGTTGGCGGTGCCACCACTGGAGGCACCACTTGTTGCTGCTGCTGTTGTTGCTGTTGCTGGTAGGGCGATAGCACTGGCTGCTGATAAGGCGAATGCTGCTGCTCCGCTGGAGACTGAGCGATTGGTGTGGGTGGTTGCGTTGCTGCCGAGGATGCTGGCGAATCCACGCTGTGCATTGGACTCAACGCCTGCTGTTGCTGCTGCGAAGTGGGGCTATGTGAGGATTGCTGTTGTTGCTGTGTTGGCAACTGCGACTGAGACTGTTGACTGTGGTACGGCGACTGGGCGTGGTAGGGCGAGGGTTGCGTGGAGTGCGGCGTCGTGTAGGGTGAACTCTGTGGCTGTTGGTAGGGTGAATGCGGATTCGGCGTACTCGGACTCATCGAGGAGTTGTAATCGGATTCCTGGGAACGCGGCTGCTTATATTGATCGTAAATCGGCAGTGGCGAGGTGGAGGAATACGCTGGTGTCTTGGACGCCTCCGAGCCGGAGGGATTATAGCTATTCCCACCACCATATGGCGAAGTTCCACTTAGTTCGGGCGTGGAAACATTCGGCGATGATGCCGATGAGTAAATATGCTGGGAATATTGCGGATACGGTGAATTCATTTCGCGGGGACTGCAACTCTTGTCGGGACTGCTCTTGGTCGTCGTGTCCTGGTAGAAGCCAACCTTAATGGCACCGTTAAGGGTATATGGTGAGGCTGGCTTGCCCATATCATCGTTCGTCTTCGGCGACACCATAATGGGTGAGGCGCCGATTGGCGACGCTCCAATTGGCGATGTATACGAACCAGCCGCATAGGAACCATAACGCTCATCGATGGCTATACGCGGCGAGTCCGGATCCTGACTGAAGGAGCTGCGCTCTGAGTTGGTGCTGCCTGTGCTCGGCTTTCGGGGACGCATGACCACCGGTAGGGAGAAGTTATTATCGCCGGAGGCGGCGGCAGCTGGTGAATGCTCTGGCGGCGCCACCCGATTGTTGTCATCCTTGCCGAGCAATTGTGCCGTTGCCGTCGACGTTTGCTGTTTGTCCTCCTCCTCACTTGACTTGACGTTGACCAGTGGTCCACCAAAAGCTTTCAGCCAGACGCTCAAATTTGGTTTGTCCAACGATTCCGTTGGAGATGCCTTGGAGGCCAGTTCGCTGAGTTTACTGAATTCGAGCAGCGCCTCGAAAGGCTTTGGCGGCAATCTGTCTGCCAGCTCGGCATCACCCACATCCTTGGCGTCATGTTGCTCCTTGCCCGCCAGCTCCTCGAGAGTTTTACCCAGTGCAAAATCCTGCGTCTTGAGCACCGTGCCCAGACTCAGTTTTGGTGCTGAATCGCTGCAATCGATGGTTAAAGCATTTTTGGGCTCTTTGCTTTTGCTGGACTGAGCCGGGGAGTAGCGGGCGGTGCTCTCGGACTCCTCCACCTTGGACACAGTCTGCAGAAGATTACCCTTGGTCTTGCCCGGCTGCAGACGCTCAATGGTGCGCATCATCGCCTTCGCCTTGGCCTGCTGGGCGTGGGCAGTCGCTGCCAGTTTATCCTTGAGGGATTTGCGTTTCGCCTCCTTGGCCATTTGTTGTTTAATGTGTGGCGGCGGCGGGGGATTGAGGAGCAGCTGCGTGGTGCTCGGCTCCTTGGGCTTGGCGGCGGGCAGCGAGGGCGATGGTGTTGGCGGCGGTGTCGGATTCGGCAGCGAGGGTGGCGTGCTCGCCGCTGTCGTTGCCATTGTCGTTGAATTCGAATTGGAATTCGAATTGAAGTTTGAGTAGGCCGAACCGGCACTGGTCGCTGCCGTCGCCGATGTGCTGCCAATGGAGTTGCTCGAGTGCATCGAATGTGGCGGGGTGCCACAACTGCTGCTCACACTGCTGGCCGTGGCCAGGGCATCCAGTTCCAGCTTGGTGACCGGTGGCTTATCGCTAACCAAATCGTTGAGCGCCTCCGCCAACTTGTTGGGCACCAGTTCCGCTTTGGGCGTGGCCAGTGCAACTGGTCGCCGAAAATCGGCTGCATCCATCTTGCTAATGCTCGAATCGAAGTCATCGAGGAGATTGTAGCGTGAGGGTGAATTGCTCGCCGAGCTGAACTCGGAGAAACGAGGCGTATGCTCCAGCCAGCGATTAATATCCTTTAGGGTCTGCTCCGTTTCCACATCGAGTGCCTCCAGATTGGTGTTGCTGGGAGCGGCTTTCTGTGCGGCAGCTGCCGCAGCTGCTGCTGCCTTTTTCCCAGTTAGCTTCTTGGTCTTCTCTGTGGATTTCTCGGCGGGCTTTGGTGGCGGCGGCATTTGTTTATCAGCTCGCTTTTTGCTGTTGGATTTCGGCGCGGGGTCCTTGGGCTTTGCGCTGCTGGCGTTGCTAGCAACGCCACTTGACTTGACCGCATCTTTGCTGGCAACGCTGCTGCTCTTGACCACCACATCCTTGTTAGCAGTTTCTGGCTTGACAGCAACAGCAGCAGCTGGAACAATTGGCACTGCTTTTGGCAGCGTCTGTTGAGTTAGCGGCTTCTCCTGGTTTTTTGGCGTCTCGACTACTTTTTTGGCCTTCTCCGTGTGCTTTTCCACATGCTTCTCCACTTGCTTCTCGCCGGACTTATCGGACTTCTCTGGCTTGCTGGGTTTCTCTGGCTCCTTGGCCTGTTGCTTTTGCTCCTTGCTCTTACGGCCACGTTTATTGTGCTCCACAGTTGCCTCTGTGCTGGCATTTTCACGCTTCTTTTTGTTGCTGGTTGTGTTCTTTGCGCTGGATGACTTGGTTTCCTCGAAGGACGCTTGGGCATTGGATGCACTGGAGCCGGCTTGGGCGGCACGACTACGTCGATATTTGATCACATCATATTTATCCATAAAGGGGAGCAGCATCTCCAGTTCCGCCTGCTCGGCGGCGGCAGCAGCAGCAGCCGCTGCTTCCGCAGAGCTCTTCTTGTGTTTGCCACTCCGCGACTTATCCTTCTCCTTATCTTTATCTTTATCTTTATCTTTATCTTTATCCTTGTCCTTTTCTTTGTCTTGGCTGCGCTTCTTCTCCTTATCCTTATCCTTATCCTTCTCCTTCTCCTTCTCCTTTTCTTTTTTCGCCGACGGCGTCGCATCATTCTTCTTGCCACGCTTTGCAGCCGGCGGCGAGCGACGCTTCCTTTGCTCATCGCCGCTGCTTTCGCTGTCCAGCGACTTGAAATCCGTCTCCGAGTCCTGATCGGATTTCTCGTGCCGCTGCTGTTCTCCTTCGTGGCGTGCACTCAGCTTTGAGGTCTCCACACTGTTGACCTTCTTGACCGTAGTCAGCAGCTCGGACAGATCATCGTTTAGGGCGCTCTTTGAGTATTTCTTGTGCAGATCCACCTTGAAGGGGGACATGCTTCTCGACCGGGAGATATCATCGTCATCGTCATCATCAGCATCATCACGCTCATCCTCGTCCTCCTCCAACTCGGCTGCCGAGTCCGCTAAAGCTGCCGCAGCCGTTGGCGGCAGCTGCTTCTTCAGCGGTATATCATCGTCGTCCAGATCGTCCGGATCTCGTTCGCTCTTTAGGCGACCACGTCCACCTTTCTTGCTCTTTGGCTGACGCTTGACGGGCGTGGGAGCCTTCACTTTGGACTCCGCCGGCACCATCTTCTTCTTTTGTGCCGCTATCGTGCGTGCTGTGGGCTTCACCAGTGATTTGACTTTGGCCAGTGCCAGTTCCTCATCACTGGACTCGGTGTGACTGGGTGGCTCACTGCGCTCGGATTCATCGTCCGTTTCGTGCTTTGAATTTTTAGCCGCTTTTTTGGTCTTTTGTGTTTTGGTGGGCTTCGATGAGGAGGAACCGTTGTTGTTGTTGCTGTTGGGCAGCATCGATTTGCTGCTCTTGGGCTTGCGACCACGCTTGCTCGAGGATGCTGGCGGTTCTTTCTCCTTATCCTTCTCCTTCTCCTTCTCCTTGTCTTTGTCCCTGTCCTTGTCTTTATCCCTGTCCTTATCCTTGTCTTTTTCTTTAAGTACTTTGTTGCTTTTGCTCTTCTTAATTGCTGGCGGTGGCGGTGGCGGCTCTGGTTCAACCATTTCCTCCTCATCCGTGTCCATATCGTCATTGTGGCCCGCGCCTTTGTCAGCTTTGGTTTTGGTTTTCTTCTTGCGCCGCTTATCTTTATCCTTTTCCTTGCGCTTGCGCTTCTGCGCATGCGTTGTTGCCGTCGTTGCCTCCGTGGGCTGCTCCGATTCGCTGGGTGGCGCTAGCGCCTCCTGCTCCTCGTCACTGCTAATCGGCAGACGCTTGCCGTCCACACAATCCACCATGGATTCCTTCTCCTCCTCTTTCGCCTTCTTGTTAAAGTACTTCTCACGAAATACGTTCATTTTGGAGTCAGCGGCGGGATAACTTAAATTCGGATCGTCATCTTCATCATCAGAGAGATTATCGAAATATTTCTTCGTCGCCCTATCGAAAGCATCCTGTAGATTGTTCACCATCTCCGTGTACTCTGCGAGAGAATGTGAGGATAAATGATTGGCATATGGCAAATAGATATATATATATCATTTTTAGTCACCATTACCATTATTGTGCCCATTGTACAGTCGGCAATTATTCACTATCAAGCGAAAATCGTTGCGAAATTCGCTAAACTTGTGATACTCTCCACTGTCCAGTTTGTCCTCCATTTTGAGCAGGTCCATCGGCCTGAGGAACGGTAAAATTAGTTAGTTGCTGATTCCTAAAAGATCAACTACAGTGGTCGCTTTATATTATAGACAGTTTGGATATTCTATATTGCTATACAAATATAGGGTTCAAGGAACGATATTTCTATAATATATGGACGACCTCTGTATGGATGTATATATATATATATACTATCTACCTTCTAATGATGGAGTAATAGCGCGGCGCAATATCCTCCTCAACGGGATCCATGAAGGGCCATGCATCCCGATGATTCTTAACATAGACGAGCACCTTATGCATTCCGATTTGTAGCACTTCCTCCGTTTCGGTGAAGCTAAGAAGATTCGCATGATTTGAGGTTGAGGAGTTGTTGTACGTTGTTGTTGAATTGTTGTTGTTTGCTTTCGCTGTAGTTGTTGGTTTTGTTGTTGTTGTGCTTGTGTTTGTTGTTAGATGGTGTTGTGTTGTACTTGTTGTTATGGGTCTGGTTAGAATTGTGTGTTGTGCTGTTTGTCTATGTTTATTACTGTTAATATGACTATGGATATTGGTGTTGTGGTGCTGATTGTGGTGGTGATGGTGGTGGTGATGGTAATGGTGGGATAGGTGGGTGGTGTGTGTATTGTGGTTGTTATGGTGTGAAACTCCGTGCGACGTTGTCGTTTTTATTGCTGTTGCTTCCGCCGGCGTTGAGTGGTTGTGATTATTGTTGCTGTTGTTGTTATTATTATTGTTGTTGTTGTTGTTGTGATTGTGGTGCGACGCGTGCTTATGGTTGTTGTTGTTGTGGTTGTTGTTAAAGCTGCTGGTGCTACGGTTGGTACTATTTACATGGCTACATTTTTGTTGGTTGTTGGTATGGTTTTTGTATGTTTGTTTGTTTGTTTGTTTTGGGGCGGGGGGAGTTGTGGTTATGATGAACAGTCAAAATGTTGTTGGTTGTTTTTTTTGGTTTGTTGGTTTTTTGTTTGGTAGGTACAAAAATTTACAATAACAATGGGTAATAAAATGTTAATCAATTGATATATTATGTACAATTTAATGAAATATGATGGGGCTGGCTCATTAGTAGAAGTTGAAGGGAAGCAATTAAAGGCAGACACATGCAAAACGATTAACCAAAGTAACTACAACAATCAAGGCAGTTGAATAGTGAGTGTGAGTCAATGAATAACAGAATGGATACACTCGCCGACAGACCGACCAGTGGTAAATGTAGACTATAAAGATATATACTTGATCTGAGGTTCGATTTCTTACGAAGTCTACTCAGCAATCACTTTCGACGTATGTGGAATGAATGAATAATTGTGAATAACAATGAGGTGCTCAACAAATAAGCGAACTTGAGTGCTTAGGCCTAGGTATGTATTCATGGGTGGAGTGTTAAATGTGCAATGTTCGACTCTAATTGGTTAGTTTAGTTTAGTTTAGTTAGTTGCTTGGACTTACTCATCAGCGCTTTTGTCGGAGAAGGCGCTGCTAAAGCGTTCCGCCTTGCTGGACGAGGAGGCGCTGGAGGCGGCCGATGAAGGCGTTGTGGTGGCGGTCGCTGTTGACTTTTTAATTTTCAGAGGCGCATCCACTTTGGTGGCACGTTCCGCTTTACTGCCAGAGCTGCTGGCGCTCAATGTGGCCTTCTGTTTCTTGGAGCGTACTGTGCTATCACTCGTTGAAGTGCCACTGCTCGTATGTTGCTGCTGCTGCTGCTGTTGCTGCTGTTGCTGCTGTTGCGGCTGCTGCTGTTGTTGCTGTTGGTGGTGGTGGTGTGTGGTTGCACTGGTGCCGCCCGCTGTCGGTATAAATATGTTGCCGGTCAGAGAGCTGAGTGAATTATTTGTTTGCCTGCCGGGCAGCTTAACATTCGCCGCTGGCGCCATCTGCTGCTGCTCCTCGCGCTTGGCAACCACTTGTGGCTGTGTTGCTGCTGTGGCTGCTGCTGGTGCTGTTGTTGGTTGTGGTTGAGGCTCCTGCGACTCACTGTCATGCGCCACCGGCGAGGGCAGGCTCAGATTCGCAATACTTGTGGCAACTGCAATTGCCGCCGAATTTGCATCCAGCAATTGCAGCTGACGGCAAAAGTTCTCTTTATCCTCCGGACTCAGCGAAGGTGCGCGTGGCGCCTCAGAACTCGTCTCCGGCTGTTGTTGCTGTTGTAGCAGTTGTTGCTGCTGTTGCAGCTTCTTCTGCTGTTGGTGGCGACTGCGACGTCGCTTGTGATATTTACGCACAAGTATTGCTGCTGTTGCTGATGCTCCTGCGATTGCGCTGCTGCTGCTGCTCTCACTGTTGTTGTTATTGTTGTTGTTGATATTGTTGTTGTTATTATTTTTGGTATCCTCGTCTGTCTCAGACGCAGCATGCTTGTGTCGCCGCCGATGATGCTGATGCTGCTCTCGATTTGGTTCCCGTTCCTTTTCCCTTTCCCGTTCACGACGCTCTCGCGAGCTCTTCTTGTGCTTCTTGCTAGACTTTTTCCGCTTGCGATGATGATGATGATGATGGCTCTTGTTCTTGAATTTCGCTGGCGACTCGCATTTATCATCCGAGTCAAAGTTTTGTGCTGAGACAGCGTTTAATTCCTGCAGCTGCTGTTGCGGTTGTTGATGTTGTTGTTGCTGTTGCGTTTGTTCCCCTTGTTGCGATGATTCTTGTGTTAATTGCTGTTGTTGTTGTTGTTGCTGCTGCTGATTTAAACTCTTGCTGCTGCTCTCCTCGTCATCATCCTGCTCCTCCTCTTCTGGCGTTAGACAAAAGGTTTCCCTGTGGCACAGAAATTCGCTCGTATTAGTTGTTGTTGTACGTTTGAAGGAGCTTGCGTTAGTTGATATACCGCTAGCCGTCGATGTCGATTGAGAGCTGCAGAAAGAGACGAAAGAGAAGAGAATAAGCAAAGATTGGATAAGTAATGCTGACAATAACAACAAACAGTAAATAACAATCTTAAGTAAATATGAATTTCAGTTGAAATCGCTTAAAACTAATGCGCAAATGAAATGGTTTTCTGTTAATGCAGCAATTAAGTTGAGATGGATTTCATTCAGAACACAAACAAATATCTGAATTTGAATTAAAAATATTGTTTTTTGGTTTTCGTTTAAGCGACTTCTACTGATTTTTGAACATATTGTCTTTGTGTGATTGTTTTGTGGATGATTTCGGGCGCCGCTACGATGAGAGATCTCAACAGCTGCAGTTGATAATGAATGAAGTGCCACAAATGTAAAATAAACATAAATACATAAATAAATAAGGAAAAGAGCGGCTCATAAACATAAAATGGAAAGTAAATGCCATATGGAGTACGTATCAAATATAGAGGTAATATATATAAAGCATGCTTACATAATTGTTCATATTGTGTTCATATTATTATTTTTTGAAAACGAAATCCAACCAATTTTTTTTAGAATGTTTTTTTTTTTAATTATGGGCAAAACTCAAATAAAGTGCTGATTATCCGTTTTGGGGTCCAGTTGCCGTCTCAGTCTCTTCTGGTCGCTGGCTGCCTGCTTAAGCGTCGATGGGGATATGATTTGATTTTTGATATTGTTCTTCTTTTTTTTTCTTTTTTTTTTTTTTGAATGAGAATTCCTCAAACAAGCAAATTTCGTTTAACTAAAACAAAACAAACAAATCAAAAGAAATTAAATTGTAAACTCAACTTAAATATGCTTTTGAGATGTGAGTGTGTTTCAATAATTGTTGCTCTTGTTTCTGTTGTTTCTGTTGCTGTTGTCTGAGTGTATTTTGTTGTCGCTTGTTGTTGAGTGTTGTTCTCAATGTGGTTAATGTGATTGTGAAATGGTCTCCGTTTAGCTGCTGTCTGAAGTCTGCTTGTTGCTTAAATTACTAGACGTGCTAACCGTCTGCGTGTGCGTTGCTGAGCCGCCAAATTCGTGGCGGTCTGACGCTCTCGACGTATACGCTCGCGTTCGCGCTCAAGCTCCCGCTTCTCGCGCTCCTCCTCCTGGCGCGCCTTCAGCTCCGCGAGATTCCGCAAGCGACTCGAGTTGCGCACTTGCAGCAGCCTGTGTATTGAGAGCAGAGAAGTAAATACTCATTAGCTTTTCTCTATGCAAAAATTTAAATAATTAATATTTGTTATCAAATTTCGAGTAAAGCTGCCTTTCCGGACTCGCAAGTGCCATTTAATGAGCTCTACAAAAGAAGAGGAATGTCCTGAAGACATCTTTTGCTCCTGTTAGGCAGCCTGGGAAGCGCGGGAAGTGCGAGATTCATATTAAGCAACTTTGATTCAATCTCCAAACTAAGAATTGAGAAGAATTCAAATCACAACGGGACAAAACTGGTTTAAGTGTGTTTATTCTACAGTTGACAGCCGTTTTATCTAACCTAAGCTGCGTTTTAGGCAGGAAATGGAATTGGTTCAGCAATGGCTTTGGCAGCTGTATGTTGTTCTCTGATTCACTAAGAATTTTTTATTTTAAATAGGTTTGCGACTCACTTTCTACGTCTGAGACGTTCACGTTCGCGAAACAGCTGCGGCAGCTTGGGCAAAAAGTTCTCAGCGAGTATTTGAAAGAGTTCGCGCTCCTTGGCATGCGATGAGGCCTTGAATTTGGATGCCAAATGCTGCCAATCCTCCTCCGTGAAGCAGATGACCTGCCAGACGGTGTTGTTATTCCAAAGTGTTGTGTTGCAACTAAAATCGTCGATGCCAAACTCAAGCTCGGCAGCAGCAGCGGCGGCGGCAGCAGCGGCAGCGGCAGCGGCAGCAGCGGCACTTTGCTTCGAATTCGAACTAGATGCAGATGTGACTGGTGCTGCCGCAGTTCTGTCCTCGCGATAGAGGCGCGTGCCGTAGAAATACCAATAGCCGGAGTTCTTTGAATCGTAGCCGAGCGGCTCAACGCGTAAACTGTCCGCCTCTAGATTGCTGAGTATGACCTGAACATCGACAGAGTCGAGACGAAAGTGGCACAGATGGTGCAGGATTTGTAGACGCTTGCGCACCGGCAGCGATTGGAAATCAATGTCCGTATCAAAGTGATTCTCGGTCTGATGCAGGCGACACTGTTGGCGCAGGTAACGGCGCAAAAACATCTGATAGTTGCTGTGTGTTATCTCATTGGCTACCGAATGTAGCGCATCGCAGCCGGTCAGCAAACGTACAATTAATTCCGGCACTAGGGCAACCTGATCCTCATCGCTGGTACCATCGGAAAGCAGCGCCGATTCAAGATCCTGCAAAGCAAACAAATCAATTTTAAAATACATAGCATTTGTGAATGAAAGTCAGTCAGTATTACCTCAATATCAATATCGGGCAGATCGAAAGCGGAACTAAACAATGAACAGAAATGTGAAATACACGGTATCTCCCACCATGATTGTATGTCTGCATATAGAAAGATAAGAAATGCATTTATAAGCGAGAATATATAAAGATATGCAGATAAATATTACTCACCCAATAGGCCTATGAAAGTAGAAACCATTTATGTATGCTTGCGTTTTGGAAACTTGGGCTGCTCTGCAAGTTGTGATTAAAAACAATTCTTTTCTTTGTCGTTCCTTGTTGCTGAAGCGCTTGACAAACTCTGTAAGAAACGATTAAAATAAATACTAGTTAAAAGTGCTCTGCTGCGGTTTGAAGTTTATAATTTATTGATATGTATATTATTTATTTATATACAGCGGATTTTCCCTCTCTCAAACATTTGATGTCCATTCAGAATATTTTGCATATACTTTTTGGAATCGATAAAGCCGCCTTCATCAGCCTGCCCAACTATCTGTTAGCCTTGTTGCACACTGCAAAACACACATATATATATATACATACACACACACAAATGCATATGACAAAAAGCAGTCTCAATGGCGGCAAAAATCAAGAACGCGTGTGCAACATGTGTGCGTGTTTGCCTATGTGTGTGTGTGTGTGTTTTGCCTATGTATGCGTTGTTATTGTTTTATTATTTGAGATGGACACAAACACGAGCTTATCAATTATCAAAAGCGCGCGCGGAGCAAATTGCGATACACGACACACAACACACCCATACGAATACACTTGCATTTGCACACCCACACAATTGTTTTTTTTTTGCGCTACAGAGAGAAAGAAAGTACACGCGCACCCCTTTGGCGCGCTTAAATTGAAGAAGAGAAAATCAAAACAGATGGCCAATAAACTAGCCCACAAACAAAAACAGAGGAGGGCCAACCGCATGGGCGTGAGTGGGATGGCTATATAGCGGAGCAGTGTTGTTCAGTGCTAGTTGTGCCGTTCACTTTTTTCCACACAGCACTGTTGATTTCTTGGCTGCTGGTCGATTTTTTGTGTTACCCCCGCCACACACCGCACACCACTCTCTCAATCTCTCTCACTCGCTCCTTCTTCAATATTTTGGCCTGCTGTCTGCACTTTTTTTTTAAATAATTAATATGCACACATACAAACACTCACACACAGTTTACACATTTGTTAAATGTTAATAGTTAATTTCGCGCGAATTGGTTTGAGGAGCATGCGCTGCCAGCGACAATCCCTTGTTGCCTGCTGCTCCTCTGCCTCCTCTCTGCCCCTTTGCCTACTGCCTGCCTGCCCTGCTGCTTGTGTGTATATATTTTTTCATTTGCGCTTTCCTTTTGCCGTAACAGTGAAGCACTCAATTGGATGACAACTGCCATGCATTTAATTATTCCATTACAATTTCACCAGCTGTATGTTGTGTGGGTGCACGTAAGTGTTTCGGTTTGTATTTAATTATTGTATTCTTTTCCACATATAAATAAATATATAATTGGTGGACGAATCAATCTTACCGAACGACAGAACTTAAGCAATGCGGCTCAAACTGTGCGCAATGTAACAATGCCAGAGCAAGACCGTCAAACCGTAGCTCTGTTATGCTCTCCATTTTATCGATATGAAGCGTGCGGTATTTTTTTCTATTTATTTATCGACTCGAAATTGCCGAATTTTATTTTAATTGTTCAATCTTATTAATAAATCAACTTTGAAATCATGGAAATTTTGAATACATTTTTTGTTTCCTATATTTTCGGTTAATTCAAGTAGCAATATATTGGCTGAGTGAGTTCTCTTAATTTAATTTCGGTACGCAGCCAGTTCCATTAATTATCCACAAGGTGTCGCTGCATGAAGTTCACCATATAAGTCAGCTTTCTGTTGTGTGAACACTCAACACACTGTGCAACAAATCAAACAATGCAAAATTTTTTTAAAGTAAACAGTGGAATAATATGAAAACTAAATATAGGCCGTAGTAGTAGTAAAATAAAGTTGTTCACTGTAATTTTGACTTAAAAATTAAATACGTTTTTTTCAAAATTTCGAAAGAAATTATAAATTTTTTTATCGTTTCAAAAAGACGATATTAACTATTGCGAACTTGTTCATAATGCAGAATTTAAAATCAAATTAGAGAAAGTGTGATCACTGTGCACGTGTGTTTGTGTGTGTGCGATCTCCCTCTCATTCTCACTCTCACAATTAAGAGCTGCTCTTGTGCAGCAAAAATACAGTCTGGTTTTACTGTTGTTGTTTTTGCTTTTGAGCATATTCCAAGTGTGCATTTTTAGCAGATTTGTGTTTGTTTTTGGGATTTTTGTTTAGCAACTGCTGTTGTTGTTGTTGCTGTTGTTTCTTTTTGCCATCCTTTAACGGTTGCTCCATGCTGGGTCCTTTCAAACGCTGCTCGGCAGAGAGCAGAAATCCAGTTAATTTGCCATCCCAAATAATCAATCGAATTGGAATCACCGATAACAATTCCAATTTTGCTGTCTGCTGTTGAGTATTCCGCTCCGAAACCAAAATAAAATTGGGTACATTGTGCGTATCGATGAGAACGCGTTGCATCTTATAATTGATGCTAATCACATGACCCGATTCCAAGGTGACCACATTCATAATATGCTGAAAGATCTCGATGACAACGGCACGCATATAGATCCCTTGACGATTGCTCACATAACGCTTGAAGAACAAATTGCCCGACTCATCGCCAGCCAATTTGGCATTATATTTACGCTCATTGGCCAATTTGGTCAATTGATGCAGTTCGTCTGTGGTGCGCTGAGGCGCAGGGCAGTAGTGGAGACTCGCCGCAAGGAGACTACGAATGAGAAAGTGGAGAGGGATTAAAGTTAGATATATTGTAACGATTGCAACGTTTGGTGTTTGATCTCACCGATGCACCATCACGTCCGGATAGCGGCGAATGGGGCTGGTGAAGTGCGTATAGATGGGAATGGATAGCGCATAATGCCACAAATCTGATGCCTCCGTTTTGCCCTCGCTGCAAAAGTAGCTGCAAGTGGGGGAACAGAGATTAATCATATTCCCAGTTAGAGGATTTAAGTCCACTTACTTGGCGCGTGCCATGGGCTTCATCAGCAGCTGGCTGAGGCAGGCAGTCATCGCAACGGGATCGTTTGCCTCGCTGCACAAACGGTGCATGCTCGCCTGCAGCGCCTTCGAGGAGCTGTAATCCAGATCGTAGCCCTTCGAGAGTAGTTTCTCGCGCAACGCTTTCAGCGATTTGGTCAACGGCGGCGGATGATTGCGCAGAATGGCAATATTTGGGAAGGCATCGTGGATGGCGCGTGCAACTGTCTGATTGGCGAGCAGCATAAACTCCTCGATCATGTGATTTGCCTCGCGTAGCTTCTCCAGCTCAAAGCCAACGGGTTCACCGCTCACCGGATCCAAATTGAATCGCACCTTGGCATTGTTGATGGTCAAAGCGCCATTGGCGAAGCGCTCGCTGCGTATGTTCCTCGCAATGCCATTTAACCAGGTCACCCGTTTGACAATATCTTGGACACTGAATCCATTGAGTATGCTGGGAAAATCATCAACGTTGAATTGCTCGCCGGGATTATCGATAATCTTCTGGGCGTGCTCATAAGCGAATTGTGTGCACGAATTGATCACCGAACGTGTAAAAATGGGTTTACCCGTTTGCTTGCCATTGCCATCCATGTGCCAGAAGACGGAGAAGGCGAATTTATCTTCACCGGGCAGCAGGGAGCAACGAAAGCACAGCGGCTGTGGCAACATGTGAATGACCTCATTGGCCAAATAGATCGATGTGGAACGCTGCTTGACAATGTTATCGAGCTCGCTATTCTCCTCCAGATAGTGCGACACATCCGATATGTGAACACCAACAACGTATTTATTCTCGCCGATTTTTTCAATGGAGAGCGCATCATCGAGATCCCTGGCTGTCAGTGGATCAATTGTGAAGACGCATTGGTTGCGCATATCCGGACGATTCACCAAATCCTTTTCGCCAATAGGCTCCGCTGGCTGGGCGAACATCTCATTGAAGCGCTCCTCAAAGGGCACCACATCCCGCAGATTATTGTGAAAGAGTATCGCCTTCAGTTCATCATCCAGATTGCCCACCCGTCCCACCGGTTGCACCAACTGCGCTATGCAATGACCATTCGCATCCGTTTCGAGAATGTGCGCCACAAACAACAATCCACACACCTCATCCGCCTTCCGATCGCCAATGTGAATGGCACAACTTGCCTGAGGTATATATGCCATTGGCACACGCAAATCGAAGGGTCGAAATTTATAGAAGAGTTCATCGTCGCAGAGCTTGGTGGGATTAGTGAACGAGATGCTGCCAACGATCTGACGCAGCTCCGTCTGCTTAACAATCGCTATGACGAAGGCCATGGGGCAGTTATGGGATGCAATAACAGTCACATTATCATCATCCGAATCCGGCGACTCGGTCTCCTCCTCCGAGAGCTCCTCGTTGTCACCTGAAATGAATGGGAAATGTGATTTGAAATCTGTTTTGCATAGCAAATTTATAGATTGACTAATCTTTAGGGTAGGCAGTTGCTTGGATGGGCGATTGATTGCGACTGAATTTACTCACCCAACGAAATCGATGGCTTGCCACCAATAATACGTCCTGCACCCGTTACGTTTGTCTTGGTCACAAGTGCACCCGCATTGAGGACAAGGGCACGCACAATATCACCTTCGAAGGCATAGCGACGTGCCACCGGCAACATGACAATGCCATCGCTTTCGAGTGCTTCACGATCCGTTGACATAATGATGAATGCCTGTCGATTATTCTTGCGATTCACACGAATCTCAGCCTCCACAATCCGCCCGTAGCCGGCTGCAACTAGTCGACAGGCATGCGTCTCTAAATCGTTAAAGCCACCCTCAAAGCGCAGATCAGGCGGCAACGAATGCTCCTCGCCACCAACATGCTCCTGCACAATCCGATTGATGTAGCCACGCATTGCGTCCAGTTCGCTGCTCTGCGAACTTGTCAAATTTTTGCCATTGCGTCGCTTGCGATTCCGATTGCGTTTGCTTGGCGTCGAGTTGGTTTCGCCCTGCTTTTGCTGAGCTGCTGATGACGTTGCACCGGCGCCTGCCTCACTGCTGTTGCTCGCGGTGGACAACTCGGATTCGTGACGAGCACGTGGCAGCTGCCGCTGTTGCTGTAGATTGAGTTGTGTCTGCAGCTGCTGTCGATTGTGTTCATCCGTGGTAGGAGCAGATGGTCCACGCACATAGTCATTTCTTGGTTGCGGGAGCAGCCCATCCAGCTGGCCGAGCACCTCGCTCTGATTGATCAACCGCTGGGCATGAGCTTTAACATCCGGATTAAAGAATGTTAACTTTCTGATTAGATCCTTGAGTGCGTTCACCTCGCTGTTGAGCGTTGAAACCGATTTGCATGGCTTCGCTTTCATCTCCGGCACAGCTTGAGCCTGTGCAGCAGCAGCTCTAGCTGTTGTTGCTGCTGCTGCTGTGGCAGGTTGGCGTTGCAATTGAGTTGGCAAATAAGGCGAGGTCAGGGAGTAAACTGGATTATTATTCTGGGCGGCGGCAGTGCTTGTTATTGCTGTTGTTGTTGTTGCAGCTGTTGGGGCGGCAGTTAGACCACCTGGTGGCAGGGGAACACCCATCAGAATGGCCAACGACCGCTCGGAGTGTACCTGTTGTTGTTGCTGCCTCCTTGTCATATCCAGCTGCGTCTGGTGCAGTCGCGCCGCCAACTTTTGTGAGCGTAGTCGCAGCCGCTCAATGGATTTGGGATAATCATCGCTTGCAGCATTTCGCAGATTTCTGACACTGTCTAAGCTGCTCAAACTCGATGTGTTTGACATTGCTTTGCTGTTCACTTTAACTTTGTTCTTTAATTTAAACTTCCTTTCTTTTTTTTTTATTTATATAGCAGCGTATTTCACCTACTGAGGCAATAGTCACTTTCACAATTTTGTTTATTTTAAGTTGCCATCTTTCGTTCTCTCTTTCAATCGCTCTCTTTGCGGAGCACGTCACGAGTTGTGATTCAGCAAATTAGTTACGAAATTCTACTTGTACTCTAAAAATGAACATTATATATTGTAAACTATTTATAAAAATATATATACCGCAAACCACAAAATGTTGTGTAGTATCTGCATTAATACGTTGCAAAATATAATTTCAATTCACCTGTGACGTCAAATCTGCAAAAGTTGTGCTGAAAAATGCAACTTTACTTTTAATCGATAACAAAACACATGCTGCCCATATCGATAGGACTTCGCAAATGCATGCATGGCTGTGTGTGTTTGTAGTGTTGTGAAACCTTCGCGCCATTTTCTGCTCATTGCTTTGCCTTTTGCATTTTCTGCAGAATTCCCATTTTTTGATTCACCCGAAATGTATTCAAAACTAAAGAGCGCCATATAAGTGTGTGTAAAATCGCGTGCTTGTTTTGTGTACATATATATACAGTATATATATAAATATATATATATATATATGCATCTAGTTGTGTGTGCGTGTGCAAGAAACCAAGGTACACATTCATTGTTTATTTATGTATGTAGATCTCGCTCTCTCTCGCTTTGTTGCAATTTTATAAGTTTGGCTTTTGTATTTACAACTTGCTTGCAAATTGTTGAACGCACACACACAAATACACCCACACACATACCGTCACACAGTTCACACACATACTCTGACACACACACACACACTATGTACGAATGTAAAAAAAAGCGAGAAGCGCCACAAAAATGACTGATGTAAATTGTTTTACAAGTGAGAATACAACAACAACAACAGCAGCAACTTTAATCACACCCCCAAAAAATGTATTGGAGCCGCCAACATCTCCATTCATATTGAGAGCACCGCCCAGCGCCAAATCCAAATTGATCCTACAAAATATGGAGGAGGTGCTGTACTCCGTCAAGCAAAAGCATCGCGAGAAGCACAAACGAAAGCGCGAGGAGAAAAGACGCGCCGCCAAAGCAGAAGCAGAGGCCCAGCAACAACAACAACAACAAATGACAAAAACAACAGTGAACAATGATCGCCACGTGCTGCGCGAGAAAACCGCGCAACGTGAAAATGGAGCAGCTGCAGCAATTGCTGGAGGCAAACGCAAATCGAATGCGAGTCCCTTGAAGAGCAGCACTCCACTGAGATCCGCGCACAATCAGACAACGATCGTCAAGGCTGGAGAGAAAGCGGAGAAACCCAAAGTGATAGCCAGCAATGTCTTTGAGCTGATGATGAATGCACGCAGTGCACGTGCGCTGGGCACCAATCCAAACGGGCAACAATCTCCGCCAGAGCAGCAGGCGGCGGCGGATTGCGATTTGGTGGCGATGACGCCGCAATCGAAACGACGCAAGCAAATGTTGCACGAGTGGAATGAGAAAAAGGGCGCCGCCAAGCGACGCATGGCAGACGATGCACGTGGCGAGTTTGTCGAACAGCAAATGGAGCAGCGAGCCAAGAGGTAAGAGTGCCACACTCTCATTGACATGTTCTTTGACTAAATACAAAATCCACTTGTAGATTAAAGAAAATGCTGACGACCCAGCAGCCCGAGAAGAATCAAGAGCAGCAGTTGCAGCTGTCCTCATCGGCGCCAGTGAAACGTGGACGAGGACGTCCGCGCACGCGACGACTCAGCGCGGATGTTGCTGTAGAAGTGGCAAATGCAGATGCAGTTGAGTTACTGGCCAAGAAACGGGACAGCCTTTTGGGCTATTTTCCCAAGGTGGTGTCGCCAAAGAATGCAGTCGAGCAGCAGCCAGAGACGCCCCGACGACGACCGACGAGGGGCAGCAAAAATGTGCCCAACACGCCAGTGGAAGTCACCACGACGACGACTCCTTCGGGTCGCCCACGACGCTCGTGTGCCTCAAAGGCGCGCTACGATTATGAGTTGGAGCCAAGTCCCACCAAAGCAGCGAAGCAAACAGCAGAGGAAGCCGTTTCGGACTCCATTGAGATCATCAATCTGGATGATAGCAATCCGGCAATGACGCCCAAGAAATTGGCGCCGCTCTTTGTGCGCCAGCTGCCCAAACCGAGCCCCGATCCGACGGCGTTGCGTGCACGCCAGGAATTCCTGCATTCCGGCGTACCCGAGAAGCTCAAGCAGGAGCAGCAGCGTCAGCGTTGCTTCGAGCAATACTACGAGGACAACTACGAACTGTTTCCACGCATAGCACACGTTGGAGCGGATACCACGAAGCCAACTCCAGTTGCGCCTCTAAAGTGGCAGGAGGAGCAGGGGGATCACTTGGAAACGGCACGCAAATGCGATCCAGGCAGCATAACCAGCTGCACTGCCTCCGATTTTATAAACTCCAAGAGGAAGTCAAAAAGATTCGTATTTAGCCCATTGCCAATGCTGGAAAACAAGCGTTCGACGGTCAAGAGCTGGAAGAGCATCTTCGAGCGTTTTCCCACCTTCAAGTGTTACAATCAGATGCGTGAGAAATACAGGCATTTCAGTGCCATCGATGCGGCGCAGGATACCCAACCGATGGGCGAATCCTTTGTGGTGACACGACGCACACGTCGCTCCATGGAACAGCTGAAGGCTGTGGTCGCCGAGGAGGAGGAGGAGGATGCAAAGCCCCCGGCGCTGGCACCCAACGGCGAGCTGCTGTTCACGGAGAAATATAAACCGTTGCTGTTCGAACAGGTGCTGGTGAATCTTAGCCCAGTGCAAGAGTTGCGTGACTTTCTCTCCAATTGGAATGGTGCCGGCAATCGCAACTCACAGCCAATGGATGACGATAACTCCATGGACTTTAGCCACGATTCCAGTTCCATGGGCATCAACTGCAATACAATGGTGCTGCTCGGTCCCTGTTCGAGCGGAAAAACGAATGCAGTATTTGCGCTGGCCAACGATATGAATTTTAATGTGCTCGAGATCAATGCGGGCATGCGACGAACGGGCAAGAAACTGATGCAGGAACTGCAGGAGGCGACACAGTCGCATCAGATACGCAAGGAGGCTAAAGCTGGTGCGGCACGCTCGCAACAACTGCTCCAAAAGATGCAACTGAATGCGGCCAAGCGGCAACCACACGCCGCTGGCGATGAAGATGTGCGCAAATCTCTGATACTCATCGAGGATGCGGATATATTGTTTGAGAACACGGATGCTGGTTTTACGGATGCGATTTACACGCTCGCCGCCAGCTCGAAGCGACCCGTCATCATTGTCGCCACGGATCCGAATTGTGCGCATCTCCAGCGCTTGATGCAGCAGAATAAGATCAATTTCCAATCACCGAATACATTGAACATCTCTCGATTTCTCGCCGTGCTCGCTCTGATGGAGAATTGCCCCATTGAGCTGGACGAACTGATCTCGCTGTATCTGTACAACAATCAGAATTTGCGCAAAACACTCATGGAACTGCAGTTCTTCATCCAAAGTGGAGGGGATGATGCGACCAAGAGACTGCTGCCCCAGGCCCTTAAATCACCCAACAAATCCCCAACACTGGCTGCCCAGGATGATGGTCTTCGCATCCATCAGCGTCTCTTTGAGTTTTACACCACGGCACAGAATGTCCAATATTTTATTCCCTTCCCAGTTGATTTTCGCCTGCTGCGTTTGAATCTGAGCGGGTTTCTGCGGCACTCAACGTTGCTGCGGCCGCAGGCGGAGCAGGTGGTGGAGCAGCCGGCAGCAGCGAGACGCAGTGGTGGCAAATCGCGCAAGTCGTCGTGTTCACCAAAGAAGGCGTGGCTAAACAATGCCACAACAACCAACCACAACCGCAAAAAGAGTGAAACTCCAGATCCGCTTCAGACTTTGGCTGCGTTCTATGAGCATCTGTCGACGGCGGCGCTGCTGGACGCTGGTGGACTGCAGCTGGAGGGCAGTAGCAGTGATCGCCTGCAGCCGCATCTCGCCGAGCAGCTATCGCATTCGTTGGTCGAGCGAGCGGTGAACACGTGTCTGGCTTCGAAGGATTATGCCTACAATTTGTTTGACAAGACGGAGGAGCGGTGAGCAAAAGATTTCTAATCTCCTCTTGGACTCCACTTATATTTCGCTCCCTGTTTCAGACTCAATTTGGTGGACCAATTGGGCAGCTGTTGTCTGCGCACCTCCGCCGCGCGCTACCTAGACTTCGAGCCGACGATGCGTGCAATTTGTCGCACTGAGAAGCAACGGGCTGGTCTGGAGCGACGCTCCAGTCGCTTCTATCACTATCTACGCAATCATACCGTGAACAATGTGAGCAACTTTTCCACGGATCTGTTTGATGCCGCCTGCCACGTGCTGCCAGCCGACCAAACAGAGACAGAAGCGCCAGCATTAAATTAGTCGAATATATTAGTGCAAATTTGTTGAGGAGTCCAGATCCAGATCCAGATCCGATACCGATCACGATCCCAAAACCGTTAAAATTGTAAACTTCAAATTTATTCAGATTATTGCGTTACGCAAAAAGTTGATCTTGTTCTTAGATTATTCTATACTTATTAGTTAATCACTATGTATGGCCTGAGAGATAGAGGGAGTTACTATAATAATTACTATACTAAAACGACCTGAACTACATGTTAATAAAAACTAAAAGCGAACACACATTACGGAATCATCCTCAGCAGCAGCAGAGGAAACCTCCGCTGGACTTCGCCGCCGCGGTCACCTCGGGCAGTTCGGATTTTGTGGACTGTGCGGATTTGGCTGGTGCTGTTTGTGGCTTTGGCTGCTCCTCGATGGGCGACACTTCGCCAATTTTATACTCTTTGAGCTGATTCACCGCATCCTGTGAGTGTCCAACGCTGTTGAAGGCCTTCGTCGCATCCTTGCCGGCCTCATCGAGTATGAGATCAGCGCCACCGGGATGATCCTTCATAAAGTCCGTCACATCGTACACATTCCCCTTGTAGATTATCCAGACGGGCTTGCCATTTTTACCGTTACGCTCTGCAACCTCGGATTTCTGATAGATTTGCGACATTTTGTGAACTAATTCGATTTGCTCGATGTTTGCGGGCACTATCTGGACGCGATAAGGGGTCAAAAATTGTATATATATCTTTATGGCTCTATCGCGTTTGATGACACATCGAAAGTGGCGTCTACTTTATTGCTATAGCTATGCTTCAGTGTGCACTACTCAGGCGACTGTGTGCCGTTTTGTGGTTTTTATTATATTTATATTTATGTTACAAACGTTTGATAAACTTTGGGCTCTTACCAGGGGATTGATCGATAAGAAATACGTGAGTATTTCAATTGCCTACGCCTAATACCATTTTTGCGTGTCATTTTTAACGAGTGCTTGATAAATCGGCAAATTCTTTAAGTGGGAATTACTTGCGTTTATGCGTTTAAAGAATCAACTTGGAAATTTAAATATTTATTTTAATAATCCCTAAAATCCTACATATGATATTATGGCTTAAGCTTATTGGGAATTTATTACGTATTAGTTTTATTGATCACGATGGAATTCCAGCGTAAAGCTGAAACGTTTTGGGAACTTGTAGAAATAGTTATTTGACTTTATTATTATCAAAAGGCGATTAGTTGTCAAGGTCAAATTTGATTAACGGTAAGTATTAACCTCTTTCTTGTTATCAAGCAGTGCAAGCAGTACTGACATGAACAGCTTGCTGATTACTAATGTGACTAACTGCATTTAGCTACAAGAAACAATATTATTTATTTAAGTAACCGTTAACTGTCAGTTGTCTGTGTGTGACTTACCAAGTTTTCCGCTGTGTAGTTGAATAACAAAGTGCACCAGCTACTTTTAATAACTGGCACTGTTTACACTGCTTGTTTTCTTGTCAGTACATAACTGAACTGCTTGCTTAGTTGCTGTTGTGAGTAACTGCATAAATCAAAACGTAAGAAAGCAGCGCAGTCGCTAGTCGTGTGACTTGCACAGTGTTCCGTTATGTCTTTACTTACTGAAGTACAGCTTTTACATGGTGTTAACTGCTTTGACTGTTTACGCATATATATCTCACTTACCTGCACTGCTTGCCAAGCTACTATTGTGTCCAACTTTTTATATCTATAAGAAATAGTCTCAACTTTGAGTGTTTTTTACCCGCTACTAAAGTTTAGATAGGATTCGTAGACATTTGTTTTTGTTAGATTTCAATGTTATATTCATGAGACAACAACAATAATGAGTAATAATTTTAATATAGTATTATGTATTTCGCATTTTATATATACTATTTATGCATTTTCCTTCAGCATATCTTATTTCGTTTTTTATTTATTTGTTTTGAATGCCCTTTCGATTTAAAAATTTCGCTAGTATTTAGTTGAACTCTTCGCTTTGCAATGTTTCGAGTATTTTTCGGCTACTGTTTTTCATCATTATTATTATTTTTATTTTGGATCATCACATTGGCTTGATTCAAAATGTTCAAATACGAAAGAAAAAACAGAAATTAAAACTGTGAATTTTGATCGCTTTTTCGCTATTGTTATTTGGTTTAAAGAGCTTCGATTTTGATTTGCTTGAGTTAGTTTCATTTATAATTATTACAAACGCAATGCGAACCCCCGATTTCCCAGCTAAGTATTATTTGTATGTACATTATATAAAATATCAGTCAATGGCTTTGCTTCCTCTTCTTATCTTTTTTGTTTCTTTTGTTTTTTGGTTTCTCATCGAGTACTACTAAAATGGCTCGTAGGACTTGCTGCTTAACAACTAGTTAGTATCATTATCAATAATTATCTAGTTGGATTCGTTTGTTGTCTAATTTATGATTTTAATGGATCGTAAGTATTGAAACCATACAATGATTATATGTATAGACAAGTTAATGGGTTCTATATGGTATTCCCCTTGTTGACATTGGACATAAAAACTATGTATGTTAAATATATATGTATGTATGTATATTGCAATTGTGTATATATATATATATATGTAAACTATATATATATATATATATAGTATAGTTCGATAATGCCACTAGTTGAAGTGCTTTGATTGGAATTGCTGGTACTGCATCTAAATTGATTAATTATCTTATTTACTTACATACATCTCTCTCTCTCTCTCTCTCTCTCTTCGGCTCTCTCTCCCACTCATTCTATACATACCCACATATTGTTCGTCTTGGACCAAAGGCAAAAAATATACATATATATATATACATATACATATATATATATATATATATAGTGCTGCTTATGTACAATGTGTGCGTATGTTTGCTAAGTTAAATTTTTCTTCTCGCTTCGCTTCTCTTCTATTACTTCTTTTTCCCTTTGAGCTCCGAGCTCCACAATTTTGAATATATATATACATATATATATATATATATTGGTGAAATAACGACGCCGAATATGCATGCTAGAAATCTATATAATAATTATTATCATAATAAATAAAAATTGTAGTTGTAGTTTTTTTTTGTTTTTTTTTTTGCTTTTCAAACGGTCTTTTATATTTTCTGCAAATTGATTGCAATTTTTTGAGATTTGTGCTTAGAATTTACATTGCTGTGTACAATCGTGTTATGTACATACATACATACAGATATTATATATTTATATATATATATATATATATATATAATATATCTTCATAATAACTATTACATATTATATTTATTATTATTTTATACATAGCATAGCGTTAATTTTATTATCAACTTTATTTGCGCTATTTGGCTAAACTAAATCAAAAAATGTACACACCTGCGCTCTGCTGCACGACCAACCAACCGCCCCTCTCATCAACTGCCAACCCCTCACCACTCTCTATATATCCACTATATCATCCCTGCCCCCCCCCCCTCCCAATTTGGAAACAGCCAAACTCCACTCGAAATCAAACTATCAGCTTAACTATGCATATAGCGTGGGAGTTTTTTAAGGGAGTGAGTGGAGGAGGGGGGACAGGGTTTGTGGTGGGGGCAGTTGTGTCTAGGGGTGGGTGGGTTGCGGTTAGGGGTTTTCGCCTGAACACATAATACGGCAAGGGGGAATTTCAACTCAAATTCAAATTCAAAATAATAATTACAAATTTTTCGCTAGCATTTTTTTCGTTGATTTCATATTTGCTTTAAAGAAAGTTCTACTTGATAATACAAATATACAAATATATATATATATACATATATATATATGTGTATAAAATTCTAATTGAACTAAAGAATTGTCTGTGTTCCAGCATAAAAAAAAAAAACATACAAATTACAAATATCGCATATATATTTATGTGTGTATATAATCAAAAGTTTGGTGGTGGTGGGGGATAGATAGATTTTAGTTTAAAACTATAGTTATATATTCAAACTATCAAAATACAATATGTACCGTACTGTTCCTATACTCTCTCTCTCTCTCTCTCTCTGTCTATCTCTCTTCCTCGGTCTCTCTCTGTCTACATCCTTTTTATGTATAAATATTTTAGCGTGTGACAATATATGGAAATGAACTTCGCCCAACGATACAAAACTAAAGTGTGTCTCTCTCTCTGTGTAAGTGTGTGTGTGTGTGTGTGTCTAGGTGTGTGTGTGTGTGTGGGTTATAGTATGTGTGTGTGTGAGTTAGTGTCTCCTCCTCATCGTTTACAAATTAAATTCTGACTAATAAACAGTCTTTTCGTGCCAGCGCGAACTTCTTCAAACAGATGTGTTTTTTTTTTTAAATCTGGACTCCAATTGGAATTATTGCGTCGTCTCCTCGTGCTCCGGATTTGGATTTGGATTCAAGTCCTGCGTTGTCGTTGTTGTTGTCGTTGTGCTGCCATAACTGCAGGCGGTACTCTTCAGTGTCGCCGCATTGGAGATGGGCAGCGATGGAAGCGGTGCTGCTGCCAACGAGGAGGCCGACGACGATGCCGACACACAGGAGGGAATGCTGGACGCTGATGAGGACATGGACGCGGATGATGCAAGTGAGGATGAGCACGCTGGCGTTGTTCCCGCCTGTCCCGTTGGCGACTTCGGCGAACTGATGCGTGAGAAGAACTTTGTTATGGCATTCGGCTTGGATTTGGTTGCTGCCGCCGCAAGCGCACTGGCAGCCGCCGACGAGGAGGAGGCGGCGCTGATCGAGTTGTTGGACGTGGAGTTGGAGGTGGACGTTGCGCACGTGGTCAAACGATAATTGGAGCAGGCAGCAGCAGCAGCTGCAGCTGCAGCACTGCCACTAATCTGCTGCTCGGGCACATCGCGTACGGTTTTATTGGGCGGCGGCTTCGTATAGGAGCGTGTGATTTCCGATTGCTATATGGATTGATTGGATATATAGTTTTAGTTATTGTATTTTTTGGGAGTGGGATGAATTTCAGATGGTTCACCTGATAGCTGCTGCGTATTTGCAGATGACGATCCTGTCCGTACTCGCTGTCCGGCAGTGGTACGTGGTGTGGGCAGCGGGGCGTCTGCTGTTGCTGCAGCTGATATTGGTAATGTTGATGATGATCCGCACTGTGGCTGTTTAGAGAGCCACACGACGATGCCGACGACGAGGAGCCGCACGATGATGATGTGCTCAGATCGCCCTTGTTGCTCCCGCTGCCGGTGTTGCCATATTTCAATGTGGTCGCCTCAATGCCGCCACTTGCCACATTGTTGCTGCCACCGAATTGATTAATACTATTATGCGTGTTGTTGTAGTTGTTGTTATTGTAGCTGCTGCTGCTGCTGCTGGGGGGCGGAGTTGTCATACGTTGTTGTTGCTGCTGCTGGTGGTACAGATAATGTTGCTGCTGCTGCTGCTGCTGCTGCTGTTGTTGTTGCTGTTGTTGTTGTTGATGGTGGGAATGTTGTTGCTTATTGTTGTGATGATGATGATGATGATGATGATGCTGTTGTTGTTGCTGTTGTTGCTGCTGTTGCTGGCTGTTGCCGCTGCTGCTGTTGTTACGAATCACAGTGTCGCCTCGTGCGGCAAGAAGCTCTCGTGCTTGGAGCGCATCAACGCGCATTCTACGCCTAAATTGATCCCTGTGAAGCATGAAATCTTGATTAATATAATAACAGCGTGAAAGACATAAGACTTCAAATCTTGATTAGTATAATAACAGAGTGAGACTTATCTAGCGTACGTAATAACAGCGTGAAAGACATGAGACTTCAGATCTTGATTAATATAATAACAGAGTGAAAGACTTATCTAGCGTACACTCAGAAAAATTGTCGGCATTTATAAAGTTTCTCTTGTAAGTTTTAGAAGTCACAATTGACGATCTGACTACTTTATTCCGAGTATATGCAAAATATAGACATAGATATATACCTTTCATCGGGTGGTGTGCCTAACGATGTGCGGGTCGGAACGCCAAGCCGCTCCATTCCCGCGCAGCCGGCCGTCTGTACCGATAGCATCTGCAAGAAAGAAAACAATTTCTTTAATTAAATAATTAATTTAATTAATAATTAAGATGTAACTTAGGTAAGAGCAATCCCTACTATAATGTGGCTTGTCTACGGCCAGCTGTTTATCCTGGCAGCTGTGCACTTCGTGGACGGTTTGAAAATGCGGCAAGAGTAGCCAACGCTTGAGCACCAAGGGCCTGCCACAGTTGCCATTATGGCTGCTCTCAAACAACTCAATCTCAATTTGCATTTGATTCAGATTAAGCTGCGCCTTCTGATCCCGCTGCTCCTGGGCCAGAGCCTTGAAGAGCAAATGGCCCGTGTAGCTGCAACTTCGACGCATCACAAACGGTTGCTCCACAAAGAGAAGCGTTTGCGACCACAGCGAGTTGAATGGAGTGCGCAGGCAGGGATTACAGCTAAGCTTGAGCGGCTGTTGATGATGGGCACGACTGAAGCTCACATCAAAGTAGAGAATAAAGCACTCAAAGTAACCCTCCTGCTGCACCTGCAACCGAATCTGACGATCAATTTGCAGATCCTTCACACAAGCTGTCCGCAAATTCAAATGGAGGACTTTGTGGGCCAAGGTGAGCAGCTGCTCGCCTTTCGTTTTGACAAAACGCGGCTCCGCCAACGAGTAACGACGCAATGCGTTCATATTGAAGCCGTAGACATCCAGCCACCAATCGCAGCGATCGCTCTTCAGCAGCTGCTGTGCGCCGCCAAGCAGATAAAGTTCACCCAGATCGGGCAAAATGAAACCATTGGGTTTGAGCCAACAATCTCGTGCCTGCAGCAGCTCCACCAGCTCCGATTCGTACAGCAAAGAATGACCCATCCAATTGCAAACGATACCATCCAATTGCTGGGGCAGCTCCACATCAGAGACGCGTCCGTGGAGCACCTGAATGACATGCTCATAGCTGCTGTGCTTCACCACCAACTGGGCATAGTCGGTAACATTGGAGTTATCCAAGGCATAAACAGTGGAGGCGCCCGCCTGGGCGGCCATCAGTGCCAAGGCGCCGGTGCCACAGCTCAAGACGAGAATCGTGCGTTTATCGAAGAGATGTCGATTCTCATCGATGGCCGTTTGAAAGAAGTGCATGTGCTGTTGATCCTTCTGCTTGACGCGCATATTCTCCAAGTGCGCCTCGGAATCGTGACGAAAGTCCGCCGAAGTCATTTGATTTACGGAGCACAGCTCGCGCGGCACAAGACGATCGGGCGTCGGTATTCTGGGACAAGAGCGAACGCGCCGATTGCCACGCCCCCGTGAGGTGCCGCGATAGCGATCGCAATTCAGAGAGATTTGCACTGCTGGTTTCTTATCCGCAGCAGCAGCTTTTGTTGAGGCAACTCCAATCAACAAAGGTTTCAATTTCTCTTTCTTTGGAATTTGAGGCTGCTTGTGTTCCTTTATTTTCTCCTCCATTTTAATAGTCTGCTCGTTAAAATGTGCATGAAATTCGGTTAGGGTAAATGTTGTCTTCGTTTTGCGCTGCTTAACATGTGTTGTGGTTATTGCCTTATTGTTGCTCGACATCATTTAAACAAACAACTTAAACAAATTGGAAACCAAAAGACAAAGGCACATTTAGAAAGGGAAACATAGCGAAAGATCACAATTACAACCCTGTGTATCGAATGCAAAAGCAAACGATGAGTGGCAACGCCAATATGCCAATTGGCGGGCGCGAGAAATTCAAACAGCTGTTCAATTCAAAAATAACTTACTTTACATAATGTTTGGTGCCAAATACTTATGTGAGATTATTCAAAAAAAACCTAAATTATGTACATGACACCCATTAAAGAGACTGATCCACGCCCAAAATGCATACCAACATGAATATGCAACTGCGAAAATGCGCGAAATATGAAATCGATCAGTAGTGGCAACGCCATTACTCGTATTGGCAACTGCGTCAGTGCAATGAAAGGCGTGAGAATAGAAACAAAAAGCAATTAACTAAATATTATTTTCATCGATCAGATTTTAGTTGTTGTGTTCATAGAAATTATACATACTCACATGCATATATAGACATTCACTTGCATATGTATGTTGACGTTGACACGATTCATTCTGTGTCTGCCCCACATTTACATTTTTTTGTTTTGTTTGTTTTTGCTTGCTCCCCAGTCTGCGCATACCTGACGATTGATGCGTCCAAGTGAGCGTGGCGAATGACAAATCTAGCAAATAATTGTTTTTTCACCAAAAGTTCTTTGTTTTGCAAATTATACAAAATGTTGCACGCAAATTCGTCAAATTCTTGTACGTTAAAAGATTGAATTTTATATTACATTTTTGTGATCTAAAATAGTGGAAATGGGCAATTGGCATTCACTTGGAAAGTTCCCTCGAACTAGTTCTTTACGCAAAATGATCAAACGGTAAAATTAAAAAAAGCTGTGCTACATTTTTTTTTAATTTTTTTCAATTGTGTATGCTGTAAAGCTAATTATTTTGATTCGTCGCTGCGTGTGTGCGTTCAACATATAACGGTAATAATGAAAACGTGCCGCGCTGCTGCCGCTACTGGCGCTGCTCCCGTCGTGGCTTGGTGCGAAAAGACGCACATATTTAATAATCAAATTGAATTATTCATTGGCTAACGGCGGCAAATAAAATTCGATTAAAACACACAACACACACAATAACGCGCTTCGTCTGTGAAAGTCGTCGGCAAACGCCTTGGGTTATTAGCAGCAATTGTGTTTCTTTTTATTGCGTTGGCTGCTGCTGCTGCTGCTAGACTCCCAGCAGCGCTGCCGCCAGCGATGCCAGTTACGACGCCCACGCAAAGCTTCCATCTCTGTTCTAAATGTCAAGTCACGCATGCATGTGTGTGTCTGTGTCTCTCTCTGCTGATGCCCAGATGATAGGCAGCAAAATCGCATTAGGGCATATGGATATGCAATGTGTGTGTGCCTCTGTGTATGTTTACAGTGGCGGCTCTGTTCGCATTTGCTTTAAAGTTATGCATATATATTCATGCCAGTCTGTGCATGTTTTCGTGCACAGTAGCGTCACAAGAAATAAGAACTCTACAAACTTTTAATTACTTTTTTTCTCTATATAATTTTTTAAAATTGTCATATCATCTATTAGTTGTCTTTTAAAGGCAGCTAAAGATAAAAAAAGAAAAAGCGGAAATTCATATTTTTTAATTATATAAAGTTGATAATTTGTGAGACACCACTGTAATTTTTTCAAAGACAATGTGAATTCACACATTCACACACACACACACACTCAACACTGTATGTGTCTGTGTAGGCTTGTAATAAACAATCGACTATGTTTGAGTTGTCAGCACAGCCAGCAATAATTTGTCAAACGTCTTCTTCGTCTTCCACTTCATCTTAATCTTTGCCTTCCCCCATGCTTTTGCGGCTTAAGCTGTCGGCATATTGCTTTGGTCTTCAAATGCAGGCATTCCGGCCGCTCACCATCCCCCCCTTCCTCATAAAGACTTGCTTATGGCTTAACTTCATAATAATGCTTAAAGCTGAAAGCGTTTAACAGTCGATAGCTGCAGGTGTCGTCAGGGCCATCTTCTTTAATATAAAATCAAGTAAATTCAATTTACTTCCATTACAATAAAGACATAACACAGAAAAATAAAAACCAAGAAAGAAGAAGAAAATCGGGGCCATTGATCGAAATTGAAGGCATAAATTCAGACTCAGAGAGAAAGAGGGAGGAGTCTCTCAGACTCGCCATGCATCCGGCAGATACTTTTGTACCATGATAATGGCCCAGACGGCGCACGTTCCAGCCTGTCTCGCACGTTGCATAACATGGCCAAAAAAAACAAAGCAGGCAAGAGGCGGAGAGAACGCAAAAGACATAAAGCAATAGGCAACAGCAGCAGGCAATCAAATTCCCTACATTGATTTGCTCGGCAGTGTTGACGAGCTACGCAAGTCGCAAAAAAAAAAAATAGCCATATTTCAGCTGTTTTTTATCCGTTCTTGTATTTTTGATATTAAATAAATAAATATAAAATTAGGCTAGTTTTCTTTTTTTTTATCGTCTTTTTTTTTAAATATACCAAAGCCATTGTTTAGTAATTTTCTAAATCCAGCAAGCATAACAGCTCTAAAAAAACACAAAACATAAGCTAAATTTCGGCTGCCTTTTATCTGCACTGCTTTAAATAAATAGATTAGAAAAAATTATCTTTTTGTTAATTTCCTTATTTTTTTCATTTGCCATGTCATTGTTTGGTAATTTCTTTAATCAAGCAACCATAACAACTTTAAAAAAAAGAAACCACTCTAAAAAAAAGCTAAATGCTAAACAAGTTGCAAAAGTAAATCTAAATTTCAGCTGCCATTTATCTGCTCTTCTATTTTTGTCGTTTAATAATTAAAAAAAAAGGTTGTCTTCTTTTTTCCCCACTTATAAATATAAAAAAAAGGTTGTTTTTCTTACCCATCTTTTTTTTTGATATGCCAAAGTAATTTCCTTAATCAAGTATCCCCAAGGGCTTGAAAAAAAATACCCCCCTCAAAGAAATGCTAAGTTTCAGTTACTTTTTATCTGCTAATAATAAATAAAAAAATGATTTTGTTAATTTCCTTCACTTTTTAAAATATGTTAAGTAGTTTCCTTCATCAAGCAACCATAATAGCTTTAAACCCCTGCCTCAAAAAAAAGCTAAATGTCCAAATTTGCCAGCACTTGCTGTTACATAACATAAGCACACGACTCGAATGTCTGCCAGCCAGTTTTTCAGTTGGGAGCTGTTGCTTCAAGGACTCAGAGCCACCCACACACACGCAAGTGTTTCCCTTTGTGGCTGTGTGTTCGAGCTGCGGGCTTTTTGTCTGAGAGGCAAATGCAAAAGAACCTAAGAAGAAACATAAAAACCGAAGGGAAACGGGGCACAAGGGAAAACGAAAAGCAACGTTTGCGCTAAACTTTTGACACGTGTCGTCGTCTTTGCATTGTGTTTCTTTTTCATTTTTTCTGTTTTTTCTGATTTTTTTTCAGCCTCTGCTTTGCACTTGCTTTTGCCTTGTTCTTGTTCACATGTGCCTCCCACTCATCCCTCCCGCTATACCCAGCACCGCACACTGCAAACGGCGAAAGGAGTTTTACTCAAATTGTGCACAAGTCTGTAACAGGCAAAAGAAAATATCTTCTCGACCCCATAAGGCATATATATTCTCGATCAGCATCAACAGCCGAGTCGATATAGACATGTCCGGCTGTCTGTCTAAACATGCCGATCTCAGAGACTATAAGAGCTTGCCACTTATATTTGGAATGTAAGTTCTCGCATAGCTCATTTTTTTCGAAAGCTGCTTCCTTTGTTTCCAATGGCGATAAAAATCGATTTCCAATAGCAATAATTTTATTTGTAAGAAATCATTAAAATCGTTATATATATATATAAAGTCTTTGATTCAGGGTAATTGTTAGTCGAGCTCTTGCGACTGTAGCTTTCTTGCTTGTTTTACATTTTAAATTGCGTGTTGTATGCGTATCTTTCTTTATTTTTCTCTGTCTCCCACTCTCTTAATTTCTCTATGCTTTTCTTAGGAACTGAGAAAATCAACAAAAATCAAATGTTGTGTCAGAATTATGTTAAATAAAATAAATTCCAATACTCCGAGTCCTGTGCAAATAATTAAATTCAAGTCTGTTATTTTTAAGTCCTCCTCCCTTATGCATGCTTAAGCCCAATTCGGGTCTTCTTCATTTTCCACTCGCTTTCGTATGGACTTTTTCATGTTTTCTGCTCGATCTTGACGAGTGTTTGTATAACATAAAAAAAAAATAAGATTTTCAAGCTTGCTTTCACTTATTTGAAGAGGAATTTACATTTTAAATTCGAGTACTTTATTTATATTTTATTTGATAATTTACTTACGGGTACAGAATGTTCCGGCTCGTTTGACAAAAGTGTTGCTGCTGTTTTTTCTGTTGTTGTTGCAGCTGTTGATGTTGTTGGTTTTGCTGCTGGCGATGTTGCGGTTGCTGCTGCTGCTGCGGCTGCGGCTGCTGTTGTTGCTGCTGCTGCTTGAGCCTGTGTCAATGGTAGGGCCAGAGCAAAGGCAGTCCCCTCGTTGCCCGTCGCACTCCTGCCCCAGTTGCCACCGCTGCCAGCTGATTGCTGTGCGTTGCTCTTGTTGTTGCTGCTGCTGCTGCTGTTGCTGCGGCGTCGTTGCGACGAGCGTTGCTTGTTATTGTGGCGTGTGCGGCGCGTTGTTGCTGCTGTTGCTATTGAGGAGGAGTTGCCGCCACTGCTGCTGCTACTGCTGCGTCGCAGTGTAATCACAGTTATCACTAGCACACTCCCACAAACCAAACAGACGGCGACACCAATGGCTATCAACAGAACGTTGCCTGCAAATAAAAAACACAAAGCAAATTTGTTAATGCAACAGCTTTTTATTAATTCCATATTTTTTATTATGCGTTAAATATTGTGCTAATATTGGCCATAAATTGCTAGAAGAAGCGGGTCAAAAATCTTTCAATAATTTCACGTTTTTTTCATGTGATAAATATTGTCTTAGTTTCAGTTTTATGTTTGGCATAAATTAATTTCATATTTTTTATTATGCGATAAATATTGTTTGATGTAATAAATAAAAAAGTCATTTTTTATCTATATCAAATAGTTTTCCGCTGTGTTTCTAATTTCCCAATAAGTCAACGTCAACGAGTCGTATGCGTAATATGTTAAAATAATCATACAATTATAAATAAAATAGTGGAAAGTAATAATATATTAAGTTAAGTTGTCACGCAATTCTTATAATAGTAATTTAAATTAAGTATTCAGTCTGCTTTGGTATTAAAACCCAAATTTTTTCAGTTGTAAAAAACCGTTAATTGTTACGAATTGCGGATCATAAAAGACGTCTGGCCATAATATAATAATAATATTGGGCAGACACAAAAACAACATACGGACACACCCACACACGCACACACAGTCACACACACACACACACACACACGCACACACACGCACACACAAATAACAGCGTGCAAAATATAAACAAACAGACCGTTACGAAATTTTTTCAAAACTAAAAGTTCACAAAAAAATAAAATAAAAAAAAATGCTAAAAATACGGGCGAAAAAAAATGCCCGCTTTTGTGATACTTGTGACTGATTGTGGCCCACAAAAGTGGAAACAATGAACATTCTCTCTAGATATATATATATATATATACATGTGTATGTGTATTTCGCTGTGTGTGTATGCATATGTGTATGTGTGTGTGTGTGTAAGCATTTAAATGCGTATGCGTCTAGACTAGATAGCAGACGACTTAAGCGATATCAAGCAACACATGCGCAATATCGTCTGGCATTCATATGCGTGTGTGTGTGTGTGTGTGTGTGTGGGCGGACGAGCAACGCAGAGTAGAGCAGCACGATGAATAAAGTAACAAAGCAAGCAAGCAACTAACCAGTCAGCTAGTCAGCCAGTCAGCCCCACAGGCAGACATGTTATACATATACTTATGCTATGCCTAAATAGCCATGATAAATGCATACACACACACACACACATGTACACAAATATGTGTGTCTCTGCAGACAGAGAGAGGCCGCCGCCGTCGTCGACGTTGACGTTGACGGTCGCAACAGACAGAAAAAACTCATACGTCGATTCTATAAAGAGACGTGTGCTCTATGAGTTTCTATGATTGCTTGCGCAACCAAAGAATTGGGTGCAAACAAAAGCCAAGTATGCAGTTCAGTTAATATTTCATATTTGAAACAAGTTGTAAACTAAACGTCTTTATTTTTGTTGAGTGTATATCAATTGAGCTCATAGCAAAAATAATGTAGATTTGTTCACATTTTGCAATTGCTTTTTTTTGCCTGATCAGCATACCAGCCGCTCTGCTAACAGCGTTGTAAATATTTGTCGGTGGCCGCTGTTTGATGTACAGTTATAATCAAAGTTGAACAGCGAAGCGAGGCCAAACAAACAAACCTCAGACAGAAGAGAAGCACAAAAAGAGTGCGAAAGTGTGAGAGAGAGAGCGGGAGATAAGGGGCTTTCTGTCTGGGGATCAGAGTCAGGCTGGTCGGTCAGGTGAGCTTGATCAATGGCTGAAAAGCGAAAACGATTTATAATAACAAGAAAAAAAAAGAAATGTTTACGATTATATCAAATTCCAAAATGCCAGACGTTCAAAAAAAAGCAAGCTAAATGTAAAAAAAAGATAATCAACTAAAATTAAAATGTACAGCGAATATGTCAACAATGTGCGAGTGCCTGTGTATGTGTGTGTATGGCACTGTAACTGCAGTATCTGTGTGTTTGTGCGCATGTTGTTTATATGCTTTGCTGTCTGGGCTTTAACTTTACAGCGCTACAACAACAGCAATAACAAGTGGCACTTTAGACTTTTGCGCATTCCCAGCCGATGTCGCTGCCGACGTCGCAATGTTGCAGCTGACAGCGCAGCCGACAGCAGACAGGTGACTCAACCGGCTCAGCGCAGTTTTCATGTGGTTTTTTTGCCGTTGCCTTTTTTTTGTATATTTGGTTTTTTTTTTAATTGCACGTCGTATTGTTGCTGTAATGTTTTATCGCAGGTGAATGATTGAGCGCGTCAGCGCCAACAGTATAAAAGCACACACACTCACACACACACGTACACGTGCACATTAATACCCTAACCACTGACAGGCAGAGTCACATGCCCTGAATAACTTGTTTAAACAGAATTTACTGATTACAGTGAAATGACTAAAGTGAGTAATTCTGTACAGTCGAGCGAGCTGTTAGCGGACTGTTAAGCATATTAGTGCTGGAAAACGAAGCAAAACAAGAAAGAAGAACTAACTTAGACAAGCAGCAGATTGTTGCTATTTAAACTAGATGATATAGTAGAGCGATATTGTTGATTCTTTTGACCAAATGTGTTTGGACTACAAGAGCTCCTCCTGCGACCGATAATTCCTATGGCAGCTATTTGAAATAGTAATCCGATGCCGTCGACTCTCTTATACGTACTGTCAGCAGCAATAATACGAATGTATTCCAGATTTTATCTGGATTGTCTTAAAACTGAGGGAATAGTAATAGCAAATAGTGTTGCACAAAGTTGAAATATTAATCAAATAACAGTTAAACATCGCCAATGCCCACAACGAAATGTTGTTCTCGTTCAAGTGACACATTAATCTAATGTCGGTATGGTCTTGAAATTAAAAATGTTTGATATTTGTTCCATAGCTGGACAGCTTTGTTTAGTTCTTAAGCAGTCAGCTTTGTGTACTTAAATGGCTTAAATGGATATTTTGTGGCTATTTTTAGTTGACGCACTGGGCAACAACTGTGTGTCTCTGTGCGTGTGTGTGTGTGTGAGGTACAAGTGTGTGATGTGTTGTTTAACTTGTTTGCAACGCCAATGCAACAAGAGTGGTGGGGGGAATGTCCGAAAAAAAAGATAAACTTGATGGCAGGTTCCTTGACCGAGGCTGTTATAAAATATGCCACAATACAACACTGGATAATCGGGCAATTTGCAGGCTGACAATTCAATTGATTCAAGTGAAAGGAGGTATCACGAGGTGTTAAAAATATATTGTATATACACTCAGCGAAAAATATTGTTTTCTTTATAAATATTAACGCATGATTTTTGGCGAATGCTCTTCACTGCTTCAAGCTGATTTTTGTACGCATTCCATAATCCCTAATCCGGTTGGCGTTTAATTTAGAGCAGCGTCTTTCTTCAAGTGTATCTGACAGATATTTTGTCATTTTTTATTTCTTTTCTTTTTTTTGAGCGTATGCGTATTCTTCAAGCTATTAATTCAATGATTATGATGGCAGCGCTAATGACAGTCAAGTGCATTTATTGTGCCACCCCCTCGTGCTCCGCCCCGCCTCCCACCGCAACTGGCATATATGTGTATATGACATGATATTTGAGTTGTCGGAGATCATTGACACCTTAATTGATGTCAAGGTCTAACCTTGTGAGGCAAATGTCGCGCTCTAAACTAAACTGAACTCAAATCAACTCAACTCAAGTCCAAATCGCCGCTTTATTATGATAATACAAATATACACAGTACATATATATATATATATATATATGTGTATGCTGTGTATAACAGTATAATACGTAGCTTGTTAGGTGACATTGAACTTGTAGGAATTTGCGAGCTTTTGAGTTGCCATTTGATTTGATGCATCGTATATATATATATACATATGTATATATATACATATATATATAATAATCACATATATGTCTAGCTAGGTGTGATGCAATTTCAAATACTTTGTAACTAATCGCAAACATTGCCAATTTTATTTGTTGCCACAGGGAAGAGGGAGAGAGAGGGCTACCTTAAATCCAAGCAGCTGTACCTCGTCACGTACACATATCTATATACCATATACTATATATGCATATCGGTCAGTTCAGCCACTGACGTCAGTTGAATGCCAGACAGCAGACAGAAATGTGTTTATTCAATGCAAATATTCGAATGGATCTTCAATTTGCCGCTTTGTAGACCCAGTTGAGTAATTAATGCTGCAGAATGTGCAGAAAATTGCATTCATTTTTCATGCTTTTCTTTTTGAATTAATCTTTCTACATATTTCTGTGTATTTTAATTCCAAGTTTTGTCATAGTCAACACTTCTTTCGATACCATAAAAAGGATGAGAACAGAATGCCTTCTTTCACCACATGGCGTTTCGCCTTATTTTAGAGTGAAATTACTTCTGAATTATGTTCAAAATTAAAGTAAATTGAATTGTTTTCAATTTTCTGGGTATAAGTATGCCTGGGGAGGTATCCGTAGGTAGCTGAGGTTCTTTTCTTGTGGTTCTGTGGCACTTGGCAAGCGCTGCAGGCGAGAGACACAAATTTTGGCAAATTCAACATTTAAAACAAGCAAATTTTCAATATCAACATGCATGAAAATGAAAAAGAAATTAAAAGAAATACAAGCGACAAAGTTGTCTCGCTTCCGTTTCCGCCCCAGGGCCAACGAAGAGCGGATGAGCGAGAGAAGGGAAGCGAAACGAAGCGGAAGAGCAGAGCATGAGAAAGTCAACCCTTTTGATGCCATCGTCAAACATGCAAATGAATGCAACGAATGAAAAACGACTGAGAAATGCTCAAGTCGCGACTAGCAGATACCCTGCATTCAGGTCAAACAAACAAAATATGAAAAAATCGATTATCTTTCGCATTTCTTAGCTAATATTGCTGAAATTGTTACAGTTGCTCAATTGAAATTTGGTTGTTTTTGATAACTATCGACGCCTATCGATATTGGCAAAGCGTGCAAAGCTATCGATAACTGCTAATCTGTATAGAGTAAATGAGAACGTGCTCTTGAGATATATATATACCTTATACCTTATATATTTATCTTTTGCATATGCTTTCTATTGCCTGTTACATTGCTTGGCACAACTTAATGAAACCCTTTCACAGCCCTTTGTAAGGGGTATACAAATGTAAAAGTTAAGTAACGCAAAGGCACAAAAACCACAGACAGAAAGACACAGGGGGAGGAGCTAGTCATATACATATATATATATATATATATATATGCATATTCAGCGGCAGACCTCATCCCATGCCCCATACCCCTCTCCGTCTCCGTCTCCGTCACCGTCTCGGTCTGAGTGTCAGGCACAGGCACAGCTTGTCTGGCATGATGAGTTCGCTTTTTTAATACTTTTTGTTGCCGCCTGCCGTTTGACCTTTAGCGAGTGCATGTGCATTCAAACGGGCCGTATGAGAAATGTTAGACATGATTTTTGTCGTTTACTTTTTTTTTTTTTTTTTTATAATCGCTCATGCAGCGTCATCAAGCACGCTGCGGCGTATGAATTGATTAATGAAAAAAACTAGTCACGCGGCGTATGCGCAATATTTGATGTGCATGTTGCGTATACGACATGTGCAGCAATTTTCTATGCTTTTTTTGTGCACAGAATTCCATTTAACGCTGCGCTCAATCAAATGTCCATCAAATTTCAAAAGCAATAATTGATATATATTTGCGCAATCGCAATCTTTCAAGTAAAATTGAAAAATGAATGTAAAAAATTGAAAAAGTGAGCACAAAAAAAACCTAATTTATTGTGGCCATTCTTTTTTATATTGTATACACACCCGCACACACACACACACACACAAAGAGAGAGACACACACAAAAGTGCTGGCTTTTGTTATCATAATTAAGTTCACAGGGTCTGCGCCAGTCTAGACGCGAATTCGTTCAAACACCCCCGTTGCAAAAACCCCCCCTCGCTGTGTTGGGCATGATTATAATGCTGATGACGACGACGACGACGACGATGATGATGATGATGATGATGACGATGATGATGATGATGGAAACCCATCAACGTTAAGTTGCGGCTCTATGGCAAAAAAGCTTCGCATCCGCATTGGCATTTGCCCGGCTTTTGCGGGTCTTGGTAAAACTACCCGCTACCCCTAAAACACCCACCCCTGCCCCCCCTCGCTGCTCGCTAGCCAATTGCAACATTGTGTCATACTTTGTGTTGATTTTGCGCCATTGTTTGTTTGGCGCTTCTGTTCTACTCTTGGATTTGGACCAGGCAAGCAACCAGTCAGTCAGTCAGTCCCGTCAAGGGTGTACGCAAGGGGTAGTTGGTGCGTTTGGGGGGAGGGGTGTTTTTCGCTTTTGTTTGTTTCGAGCTGGCTGCATGCAAATATTTACAGAGGCTTCGAAATATTACGCAAAAATTCCCCAACTATTTGCCATTGTAGACTGAACGCTTTTTTTTATCTGTTTTTATATTTTTTATGCTGATGTCGTGAGGGGTGTGTCTTGAGGGTGGTAGAGGGGTGGGGCTGGGGGTGCAAGGGTTTGCGCAACTGTAACGGGCAATGACTCATTGACCTCATTGCTGTTACTAACTCATCCTACCCAACCACCCGTTAGACGAACTTTGGTTGCAACAGTTGCAGTTGCAACAGTCGCCGCCTCGCCTACATATGTGGGTCAGTGGGCAGGTGCGGGAAGGAGGCGCGAACAGTCTAAACTAGTTTCACAATGCATGGCAACAATGGCCCAAAAAAGACTACCCTTACACTCAGCGAAAAATTGTGAGATATGGTTTGCTAAAAACTTTAAAGTTTGATTTTTTTTTTTTGAGTGTAGTGAATAGCAGTCACTTTTTTGGTTCCCTCTTGGTTTGACCCGTGGCCGCCACATGACGTCAAAGTCATCGTTGCGGATACGTAATGAATATTACTCATACGCAGCAACAAATTGGGAAATTGCGTCTCAATTTGAACTTGCTTCGATTGCATTCGCTCTCGCGAGCGCCAGGGAGCACCACCTGCGTATCTATCTATAAATAAGAAATGATAAGCGCCAGCTGATAAATTTATTGGGCAACAAGCGATATATAAATATTAGAATAAATACACATTTAAATGCTGAACTAATTTCGGCAATTTTCTCACTTTCTTTGCACCAAATTGTATTGTGTATTTTTCTACAAGTTCAATGGGCAAAAGAGGATGGAGGGAGGGACTGGGCTGGGCGGGTTGAGAGGGCTTTTGCGCGTGTAGCTAATTTAAAAGCCGGAGCTTGATTTAGTTTCACTGCGATTCACAGTTTTGCGGCCAAACAAAATGATTAGTGAAATGCTATTAATGGCTTCATTAGTACATATTAATTGATTATGTTCGATTTCGAATATGTCTATTCGATAGACATTCACAAATCAAGCTGCAAATCAATTGCCTTTGCCTTTGCCTCTGTCTGTCTATGTCTGTCGGAGACAAATGGGAAAATAAATGGCTGTGGTCTGCGTCTCAATTGAAAATCACAACTCTAATTTGTGTTCGGGTGCCGGGCCAGAGGGCAAATGACATGTCTATCGATCAATCGATAAATCTTTCTGCGATGCTGCGGTATGAATATCTAAATTAAGCAACGGGTAACTTTCCACGCATTAAATCACTTAATCTAACTGATTTTAAAATGTTTAAGCAATTTTCTGCACATATGTTAAGCATATCAATGAATATACAGGCTTGCACTGTCAATAATTTATCGATAGATACTTGTTTTCAGTGAAAACACCTTCTTGTATTATCAATAACTCATCGATTCAGTTAACAAATGCAGAAATTTGCTTTAGCTGTTCGCTTCACTGAATATATCTTTCTGTGCTATCGATAACTTACCGATACCTTGCTTTAACTTTTCACTATACTAAATATACCTTATTGCATTATCGATTACGTATCGATCAGTTGCTTCACTTGCTCTTCACTGAAAACACATTTTTAGCTTTTGATTTCACAGAAAACACTTTATTGTACTATCGATAACTTATCGACGCATTGCTATTTGCTGTATATTGATAACCGAAGGATATATTGTACTGAAATGCATTTACTTGCTGCTTAGCTGCTTTTAAGAGATAGGTTCACTATAAAGAGTTGACACTGTTGGTTGGTTGATCGTCGGCACTCGACTAAAATTGATGTGTCCAAGCGTCGGGGTGCACGGCCATACCCCATAAATACGGGCAAGAAAGTGTGCGTGTGTTTGTGTGTGTGTGTGTTCAGTGTCGTAAGCTAAAGGCAGACAGTTTAGACGTTTTATTTGATTTGCAAGACATTCATCGGGGAAGACAATAAATTTTGACTGCAATTTGCAACACTGTTGTTTTGCGCTCCCTCACTCTCTCTCTCTCTCTCGCTCCGACAGGCAATTATATATAAAATAAATGTTAAATAAACAGCGCATGAAATAAACTCAAAAGACAAAAAGCCAAAAAGTTTAGCCAGACGGTGATTTTTTTTTTTATTGATGTCTTTGTTATATTTTTGTTGTCATTGTGCATTGTGCACTACAACAAACAACTGTTGTTTAGTTTTATCTATTCTTCTTGTTCGCTGCTTTTAGCATGACGCGACAATTTGTCTATCTATTTTTAACTATTGCCATTCCGCTCGCTCCGCGACTCTCCTCGGTTTTGCCGTTGCAAAATTACTCGCTCACTTTCGTCCCATGATATGCCCCAACCCTTCCACCTACCAACCGCGCTCTCGTTCCCCATCCCCACCCATCATACGTGGTCGCGCATACAATGTGTTTGCTCTTCTTCTCCTTTCACAACAATTTATTTTCGAGGCCTATGCATGATCCCCCCGCCTCGCCTCCACCCTCTATAACCATACATCGTTTCGACATTGCTATCTCTTTCGCTCGCTTTGCAGACATTCAGTGGTCAGGAATTTTATTTTGATATTTACATACAGTTTGTGTGTATTCTATTCTATTAGTTTTTTTTTTTTGTTTTTTGCTTTTTTCGTGTGCGCGCAGACAATTTGAATTTTAAATTTGTATGAAATTTCCATGCTCGTTTCTACTTTTTGGGTTTTATTTTTTTACGTTTCGTAGATTTGGCCAATGACCATCAGCAAAACAAAATTTAACGCGAATTCATTTGCAACACACGCAACCGCTCAATCCACTCAAGCCGCCAACCCCCTTTGATGCCCCCTGTGATTCCCAAGTTCGCATTTACTGTTGTCAAGAAGCTTTGACTTTTAATCAGCAAACGACAAACGTCGGCAACTTCCAGACACACTAGCCATATACTATGTATATATATATATATACTATATATATTTATGTGCACATAGATGTGTCTATAACAATTCCATAGATATCAGTTAGAAACACACTCACACATACACACTAAAAAGTTACGACTTTTGGCCTCGATAAATGGCGGCACGATTTGTTTCGCTTATTCAATGGCCTGATGTCTGGGTTGACTTAATGATATCTCATGTCATTAGCCCAGCCAGCCAGTCAGCTAGTCAGCGAGCTCAGCGCTTTGTTCTGATGTAATCGAAACTGTCTGGCGCTGTCTGTCTGCCTGTCTGTCTGTCACCTCTCCTCCCCACTCTTGCTCTACACTCAAAACAAAAATTGGCCAGAAATTATGCTCGTGAAGCGAAATTATCGGCCAAACCTTAATCGATATGCATGTTCTTGGAAATGAACCCAAACCAAAATGATTACAATTGACTTTATCAAGTAATCAATTCAAATTTTTAGCTTCTTTCGTATGCACTTTTGTGATTGCTCATTTTAACTTAATCATACTCATTTTTTTTTATTAGTTTTTCGCGTGATATTTTTTTTTTTTTAATTTGTTCGCTGGGATTCCCCTCATTTTGATTAGTTTGTTGATTTAATTTTAAAATTCATAAGTATATAATTTTATTTTTAATTTAACAAATTCTTTATTTTTATGTATTTTTCAGTGTCGGCAAATATTATTAATGGGAAATAGAACTTTTGTATTTGAAATTTAGAAAAGTGTTGAAAATCTGCTAGAAATCTGTCCGAGCTTTCTTTTCAAATATCTTTTCTATTTTGTATGCCTTCGAGGGTAAAAAGATTGATTGACAATTGAAAACCTACGCGTTACGGCATCTTTTTTTCTTTTAAATGCGAATCCCCAAGATACGTAAGATATTACGCAATCAAGTCAATTCTAGTGACCTACATTCTCGTATTCGGCAATCAAGGATGTATACATATATAAATATATGTATATGTGAATCTATATAATATATATATATATAAAACAGCCAAAGCCATGCGAGCAGGAAGTTGCGCATTTTGTGTGCCAAGCCCCAAGCAGAGGCACCGCACACAAAAAGGACGCAGACATACACACATAGACAGAGATACACACACAGACAGGCATAATATATGTGCGAAACACGCGATACTCGAATAAATCATTGATGAGGCAGCCTGGCCATAAACGATACGAAAACCAACACATTCATAATAAACGAGCAACCCCCTCTTCACACATCTGTATATATATATATATGTGTGTGTGTGTGTGTGTGTGTTTTGGCAAATGTAGGCCAAAGGCGCGATTCGCTCGTTGTGCTTGTTGCCAATCGGGACGACGACGAAAAAAGTCGTCGTCAGTCTGCCGACAGTCGAGACAAAATTCCAAGAAAACCGAACCGCAAAACCCGAAGAAGCATTGTGCAATCTAAATTTTAACTACACTGCAACAAAGCAAAAATCAACTTCAACTGCAGACTTTACAATTTGCATTAGCAAAGATAAATATTTAAATCGCGTTTGCAGCTCAATTCATTTTCTGCGAGTGTAGCTTTATGTTTTCTGTCTGTGTCTGCGTGTTTTAGCATGATTTATACAAATGTTTTAGTCTGCGCTCTCTGTTCCCTGGACCATTATCAGGCGATAACTCGTTTCCGTTTGCCATTCGCCAATGCCTTCTTATCAGCAGTGCAAGCACAGAGCTGCTCTCTGCTCTGCTCTGCCCTGCACTTCACTTCACTTCACCCTTCACCCACACTTCTCTGCTCTGCTGTGCACTTTTTTCCTTTGTGCACTGTGTCTGGGATGGGGGCCACACGCGATGATGATGCCAGCGCACTGCGAATGACGTAGACAGACGCAGAGACAGAAAACACAAAAAAAAAGACACTGAGAGACTGAGACGGATGTTGTCTTTGACGCTGGGGTGACGATTTCAGCTGTGGATATTAATGGCAAAAAGTTGAGCTTAACACAGCTGAGCTCAGCTGAGCGCTCTCTGACCAGGGAGACAGACAGAGAGATAATATACTTAACGGCATTCCTACACACATACACACATACATACCGTGTGTCCAAATTCTTTATCAGCTTTTGCCACTTGCCAAAAGTTCTTGGAACATATTTGCTAATCATCGTGACGCCCACACACGTGCAAATCTACACAGCTAGTCTGGCACATATATATTTGTATATATATATATATATATATATATATATATATATATATATATATGTAAACCTGCGATTTTGATTTTACATGCGCTGGCCACGAGCGACCGGCCTTACTTTTTTTATTACATAATCAACAGCAGGCTTTATATAGACTTCACATTGTCGTTGTTGTTTTTATTTTTATTGGCGTCTAGCATTCAGTTTTTCTATAATTTTATCAATGAAACATTTCTCGTTCGCTTTCACATTCACATTCTGAGTGCGCCCACCTCCCCTCACCAACGTCTCGCTCGGTCTCTCGCTCGCTCAGCTGTCAACATTTTCGTCTGGCTTTTGATGTTTTTTTTGGGTCTTTCTTTTTTTTTTGTTGGGTTTTTAATTTTGCATTAGAAGAACACGGTCTTAGGTCAGCTTGTGGTCTGACTAATGTCTCCCAATCGTCTGAGTGATCAAGCATATTGTGTGTGTGCGCGAGTGTACGTGCGTGTGTGTGCCTTTGCTGGGTGCGTCACAGAATCACTCAAAGGCCGCATGTCAGTTCCAGTCAAAGTGTGATTAGAAAGCCGTGATGAACCCAGTCGGAACCGGATTTTCAACAAATAAAAAAAATTATAACTTGCCTACGTTTCAACTATTAATTGCTAAATACATGCTAAAAATAATACAAATGCAGGCTTTCTTTCATGTACTGCGTCGCTCTTGGGGAAAACACCTTTTTAATCAAGTATATATGTGTGTGTGTGTGTTTTGTGCGTATACGCAACAACCGTTGGAGGGGGATTATCGCGGTAGAGCAGTCGCAACGTCTGAGAACAATGCCCAAAAAGCAATGAACAAAAGAAATAGCGAATAAACAAAACGAAATAGAATCAAATGGCATTTTTAGACTTTGACCCAGACATGAGGCCGAGATTATCGTGCTAGCTAGCGATAGAGAGAGACGAAGAGAGAGTAACAGTGGGAGTGTGTAAGTGTGATATTCAGTTTGGTGCTGGTTTCTATTGCGTTTCGATTTGTTGTTGTTGGAATTTTGAATTGGTTAGCAACTATTATCTGGCAACTCCCTGCACACAAGATCAAAAAAGAAGACAAGTAAATTTCATGGCTCAGCCGCTGCTTGTAATCTGAATCTGTGGTCATTTGGCCGTCTGATTCAGGTGACATCTGCTGAGTGAGCAAGTATCTATATTAATAATTATATTATATATATGTATGTATATATTTGTGCTTCATTTTGAACTCAATTCCATTGCGGCAACGCCATTGATAAGCCCGATCAGAAGCAGGCAGCAGGCAGTCAGACGCTTGATAAGCACAACAAAATTCAAAGAGAACGCAGCAATAAAAAGACCTTGATTGTTGTTGTTGTTGTTGTTGTTGTTGTTATTGTTGTGTCTGCCTTAAGTTGTCGCGTCAGCTGTTTAATTAGCTTTCGATTAATTTATGATTTGCAATTGTTAACTTTTAGTTTTGGCTTCCAAGCTGTTTAAAAAAAGCTATTTAGATATATAAATGTGTGTGTGTAATTCTAACAAGTTTGTTTTTGTCTAGAGAGCAGCTGGAAGAACACCCTACGCAGCAAAACAAGGCTGACGACACCTTCAGCTAAGCAATCCATATGCATGCGTGTATGTATATATATGTATATATTTGAGGGCCCTTCTCTCTCTGTCAGTCTCTCTTTTATGCTCATGCACGTGTGCTGCTTCAGAGAGTCTATTATATGCATGTATGTGTGTGTGTGTGTGTGTGAGAGAGAGAGGGGCAGTAGTCAAGACATAGACTAGAAGCACAACTTGCTAGAGTCAGAGCAAGAGCAAGAAGCAGAAATAGAAGCAGAAGCAGAAGCTAAGTTACTTCCTTAGCTCTGGCTTACGCATGGGTTCATTGAACGGAAGTGATTTGCCTACTAAACAGAGAGAGAGAGAGAGAGAGAGAGAGAGAGGAAGAGAGGGAGAGTTACAAAGTAGGAGAGTGCTGTAACTTGGGGTCGGCCTTCTACTCTCCCGCTCTGTCTCTCTGCATGTCTGTTTGAGTATTTGATTTATGCCACTAGCAATAGCGGAAGGCAAATTCGAAATGTGGCATTTGAAACTAGAATTGGAGCTCCAGACACAAAGAACTTGTGGAAATAGTCAAGTATTTCCCCAAACAACTTTAAAGTGTTTGTGATTATGTTGAGCGACAGTCAAACATCAATAATTTAACTTGAGACAGTTTGATTCTTGTTTAATAATCTTAAGGTGTCACAACTTCAAGTTGCAACAAAAACAACAACAAGTGGCCTTAGGAATTTTAGGTATGTTCCACTCAAATATTATATTGCTTTGCTCGTTATGTTTATGCTCTATATTTCATTGTTGTCATATTTTCTGAACACAAAACGCCTACTCACAAAAAAAAAAAAACGTACGCCCAAATTAGCAAAAAAAAAAAAAAAAACTAGTCTCAAGGCATTTTTTGGTTCTTCATATTTCGGTTATTGCGTTATTTATTGCTACATTTTTTATGACAGCCACAACAAAAAATAAATAGCAGAAATATATGCGAAGGGTTTTTTTTGTTTTTTTTTTTTTTTGAGCAGCATTTAAGAATACTATTTTTGAAATATGTATTTTAGAAATATGTTGTATTTTGGTATTTATCTAGGCGACGTTGATTTCCAAATTTATTGCATTTATGTGGCCAGCGGACATCATTTTTTTTGTATTTTATTTATTTAATTTTTTTTCTGGTGGTCCAAATGTTTAACAATTTGTAGCTGCTGTCGTCGCAGCTAGCAGTGTGTGTGTGTGTGTGTGTTGACAGGAAGTCGCCGGAATGCGTTTTCGTTGAGAGAATGCTAAAATAGTCGACTCATAACCATCTATAATAAGTCCGGGTCGGAGTCTAATTTTAATTAGGCAGTTGCCTTCTTTTATTCATTAAATGCAGCATTTTTTGGTTTGTTTGTTTGTCTCTCCCTCTCTCGCTCTACACTGCTGGACAAAATATTGCGCATGGCTCACAGTCATAGTCGCCGTATAAGAAAGCAAAAAAAAAAATTTGCTTACCTTTTATTGTTGCTAATTGTTTTGTTTTTGTTTGTGTTTTTTATATTTATTTTTAGCTATAATTTGTTTAGGAATTGCGTTAAATATTTTTAATATAATTTCTTTATATTCGTTTAATTTATTATGTTTCTTCTTTTTTTTTTTGGATATATTTGACACAAATTTGACACAAACACAATTTGATTACAATTTAAATTGGTACTTTTGATATAATGCGACTATTTGAATAATTTGTTTAACATATGTACATCATATGCATATGTTATGTGTGCATTAACAGTGCTGTTATTGTTGCTGTTGCTGCTTCTTCTTGTGCTTCTGCTGTGCTTTTGTTGTTGTTGTTGTTGTTACTGTTGTTGAGGTTCTGCTTGCATATAGTTTTGCTGCTGCTGTTGTTGTTTTTTATAATATTGTAGGAATGATTTGAGTACAGGAACGCTAAACTTACATACGTTTTGTGTTTTATCCGCTATGCATGTTTATTTTTTATTTATGATTATTTTACGTTTTAGTTATTTATTTGTTTTAGGCTTTTGTTGTGTGTTAATTGTTTTTAAACAATAGGAAACTTAGACGGCGAATATGATTACGAATGTAGTCATATACACATATGTAAGATTGTAGATTGCGTTGCTTTTTGTATTGTGTATTATGTGTTGTTGTTGTTGTTGCTGCTGCTTCTGCTGTATTGTAATGCGACGAATTTGCGCGCGGACAAGCAACGGCGACAACGAAACGAACTGAGACGCACGCAAAGTTCAACTGCGGCGACTTGAATGTTTCGCCCATATGAAAGCTACTCGAAAACTGCTTGAAACATTCAACGACGACGGCGACGACGACGACGACGCCGCCTGCATTTGTATTAGTATCTGTGTGTGCACGCTCTCTCACTATTGCCCTCTCTCGCTCTCTTTCTCTCTCTTGCTGTCTGTCTGTCTGCGCGCGCTGTAAATCAGACAACAATTGTTTTGCGCTTTTCGCCACAACAACAACAACAGTGATTCGATGCGATGGCGACGGCGACGATAATTATTAAAATAAAACGAACTAGTCGCTGTGCTGTGGTAGACGAGAGACAGACACAACAACAGCGCAGTCGCCGTCGTCGTCAACTGTGAACAGCTTTAAGTTTGCCGTTCCATTTGCCAAAACGTACCAGAGCGCGCTTACTCGCTCGCTCTCTCTCTCTCTTTCTCGGTCACTCACACAGTTACAGCACACTGTAAACGTTGAAATATGCGCTACAACAACAGCAACAATAGCAGCAGCAGAACAATAACAACAACAACATCATGCAGCCGGTTTTTTTTTGTAAATGCAAAGTGTTTTTTGAAAGACATGAACACATTACATTTCAAACCCATGATTACTGTTTGTAAAATTGCAAATGCATAGTTTAAAATATTCGCTTCTATGTGGTTAACAATGAAATGCGCGTTGCAGTGAGCACTGCTTAACTCCTCGCACGACCATGTTTAAGCATTAACTAAATCGTTTCCAATTGTCTCTGTGTGTGTGTTTTTTTTTTCATTTTACGATCTCTCTTTTTGAGTGCCCGACACAAAAACGAGACGAGACGAGACTTTGCATCTGTTAAGTTACGAAATGCACTCGCCGTGAGAGAGAGAGTGAGAGAGTGCAGCCAGTTAACAGCAGTGTGTTTAACAGCGCCTGGTTTGACTTTAACAGCACAGCAAGTGGCTATGGGGGATTTATCAGTTCCATTCCAATTCCCCCGTTTACTGTGACATTATTCTAAAGCGCTTGGACAACAACAAACATATTTGCTTAAAGCTTCTCTGCTAACACTTGTCCCTATGTAGTATAAATGTTTGCCTGCGTGTGTGTGTCTGTGTATATGTATGATTATTTGTTTCGCCTAGACGCTTGTCTAAATACAATTAATGAATGCAGGTGTCGTTGTTGTTGTTGTTTTTGCTGCTGTTGCTAGCAAAATGAGTTTCACTGTCATTCGTCGTCGACGACGTTTTTGTTGTTGTTGTTGTTGTTGTTGTCTTGAGCCGCCGTGCAAAGTCCAAGAAATTAAAGTGTCAGACAAGCGTCGTGGACGGGAGGGCTGTGTGTGTGTGTGGTGGGGGCGGTGTCGGACGCAAGGGGGTTTTGCAAACCGCACGTTAATTAAGTTTATTTATGCAGCTTTTTTTTTCTGGCTGTATTTGTATTTGTGTTTTTTTTTTGGTTTCGGTTTGTTTTATGTAGTTGTTTTTTCTTTATTATTATTATTTTTTATTGTTGCTCATTTTGTGGTTTTATTTCTGTACATTTTTAATGACATGAATCACATGCGTTTGTGGCATTCTTCTTTGATTATTGCCACCCAATGCAAAACTCACTCGCCTCCCCTCGCACCACCCCTCCCGCCCACCACGAGATCAGTGGGTCGAATTGTCTGGCGATCGGGGTCTGTCTGGCTTCTGCGCTTTGTCTCTTCTTCTTCTGCTTTTCTTTGTTTTTTCGTCTTTCGTTTTTTCGGTTGCCTTTTTTTTGTGTGTCTGCATTTAAAAATAGCTGCGGTCAGCTAGTAAAATGTATTAGCACTTCTATAAATTCTGGTCAACATTCGATTTGCTGTTTACACCCAGCATCTTTAACCCTATAAGGTATGCACAGTAGCGGTCAAAATAATAGTAACAAATGAACAACTCTTTTTGAGAACTGCAATATGAAGAAAAGTTCAACTCTGCAAAACAAACAAATTTGGGTTTTTCATCTGGAAATGTTCCAAATATAAGCAACCATTCTAAAAAAAACTGATCATCATCAAAAGTCGATTCGATTTAGGCTTGTTCCTTCGATTAAATCAAACTCAAATGTTTAAAGACATCAAATTTGGAATATAAATTAACTTATGCCCAACGCTGATCAAGTTTAATTTATTTTAAAGATGACTTCATTCGTTTTAGCACTCCAATTTATATATATATATATATATCACACCCAGACATATTAATCAGCAACTGTGAAAAGTTCAACAAGTTTAACAAATTATCATCAACAGTTGCAGCCACAATGGGTATCTGTTAGTCGAGCATGCTGCTCTTACTTGCTGTTGATCGAGTATTGCCAACTTCAACTTATTGGCGATTCAGTTGAATATTACTTTTTGTTTTCTTTTGTTTTGTTTTGTGGTTTTATCACTCGCTTGATTTCTAAGAAATATTGTCACAGTTTCAGTGCATGTTGACGATGACGACAACAACAACAACAACAACAACAACAACAACAACAACAACAACAATGACAACAACGCCAGGCAGTAACAACAATTGAGACAACTTATCATGAAGTGCTAATTAACATTGTCTGGTCTCTGGTCCCGGGTCTCAGGTCTCAGGTCTCTGGCCTGTCTGGCGAGGTGGGGCGACCTACCTGCGGTTACAAACTGCCTCTAACTGCCTGCCCGCCAGCCTGCCCGCCTGCCACCCATCACCACCCCCTCGTCTCACGTACAGTTGCAAAGTCGAAAAAAAAACCACAACTCACCCAAAACTGGCACTTGGTTTACTCGACGCCGACGACGACGACGACGACGATGTCTGTGTTTGCTTTGGCGCACAATGCGAGTGAGCCGGAAAAAAACAGTACTGAAAAAACAGACTGTACATGCCAAAAAAACAACAAAGAAAGAACAACAAAAAAGTACACTCGACAAGTCGAGACACACTGAGAGAATCCAGCAGCTGAATTAACATTCCAAAATTTGTTAATTATTTGCAAGTTGCAGCAATCGAAAATTCACCTAATTTGTAAATGCAACAAGAGCAGTTTCCCTGTTGAGGAACAGGGTTGTCAAATCGCATAAAGTTTTGCTCTGGCTTCAAGTTCCCGTTAAAGTCGCTGCATTTTTTGCGTATTCGATTTCATTTACTTACTATATTCAGCGTCAATTAAAGTCAGTCAAAAAAATATAAAAAAATTGCATTAAATTAAAAATAAAATTTTGAAATGCAATTTAAGTTAAAAGATAAGAAATATTTATAAGATCTATAAACTAATAAAACCGTTTAATAACAGCTGCTGAATTTCGACTCGGTAAAGGTGACGAATTGGTTTTAAGTGCTTTCCTATATGCGATTTCATTGGGGGCCTAACAAAATCGGTTCCTAAAAAAATAAGTTGAATTTCAAGCAGCATTTGCAAGCACTGCCAAAGGAAGCAGCAGGCTATATCTATCGATCTAACACCGATCAGCTATATATAAAAATATATGAATATAGTCAAATTTCTCTTATTTGCGTGTTTTTCGCTCAGTGTACGCGTGTATTTGGAAAACGCGGCCACAAGCGACGAGACATTTGTTTATGTTGATAATTTAATAAGAGCGCTGCTGGAGACAATGGTGGGCAGCTAATGCGCAAGGGGTGGCAATGGGGCAAGGCTGCGGGGGAGGAGGGGGGTGGGGGATAGTGTCGAGAAACGAGAATCAGATGTTGTAGACTGCGTACTCGTCGGATTGATGGATGGATGGATGAATGTTTGTTCGTTCGTCACACGTGACGTATGCGCCATGCTTGAAAATGCTTGCAACGCTTGCCACGTCAATTGCTGAACACACACAACGTCGCGTAGCATGCCAAGGTCGGCCGTGTTGCTGTTGCTGCTGCTGCTGCTGCTGCTGCTGCTGCTGCTGCTGCTGCTGTTGTCGCTTGTCTGCATTTATAAATAAATTGGCTGTGGGCAAATAAATAATTAAATAGATATGCATACATTTTGTGTTTTAGTCCGATCGCAATGTAATTAAAGGCCGCGCATGTCGTATACGTAATGTTAAGCAGACAGTCAGCTCTCCCTCCCCCCCTCCCGCCCCACCGCCCGCACATCCCACAAACGATCCTCAAAGCAAATGCAAAGCAACATTGTTGTACTGTTGACACTTTTGTGTTGTTAGTCATTATTTGCCGTTGTTGTTGTCGCTGTTGTTGTTGTTGTTGTTGTCGCTGTTGTTGTTGTTGTTGTTGTTGATAAGCAGACTGTGTCGAGACAACAAAAGACTCAGACGATTGCCACTTGCGTGCAAAATATACAAAGTACTTCACACACACACATGCACACACACACACACACTTACACACATCATGTGCTGTTTTGTTGCTGTTATTTTTAGCCTTCGCCGCTGTCGGCTACTTGCTTGTGGCAGCTGCAGTTGGGAAAAAGCAGCAATCGCCAAATGCCAGCCACTGTTGCAATCCCAATCGCAATCGCAGACAATGCGTCTAGTCATTCACTCATTCGCTCATTCAGTCAGTCAGTCAATCAGTCAATCAATCAATCAATCAGTAAACTCATTCTCTCTATCGCTTACTCGCATGTTGCATGACTTATTTTTTGTTGTTGCACTCAGCAAACGCTGAATACGCTGATTATGCCTGCCCCAAACTAAAAAATAAAAATGGTCAGACAATAAAGACTGATTGGGGCAGCAGATGACTGGCAGCGAGGGCGTGGGGGGGGGGGGGGAGTCTGTTGCTTTGTGGCACAAAAAGCAGTCATCAATCATCCAAGTCGAGACAGCACTTTTGTCTGCTTGGCAGCTTGGCAGCAAAAGTGCAACAGGTTTTTTGTGCCACCAACCCATTAGGAATCTTCCAAAAGGGTATAATGACGATTAACTTTATATATATATATATATTCCTGATCAGCATGAGCAGCCAAGCCTAGCCTAAAAATTAACAAATCGCTTTCTGAGTTTACTTCATCATTTTTACTATAAGTTCCCATCTATAATTTTTGTGTAGTTTATTTCATTTTAACAGCAACTTTTTTCGTTTTATAAATATCGATAAAAATCGATTACTGCGTTAATCGATATAAATACTTAGTTTTATTTAGTTTAGTTTTGTATTTAAGTATGGATTTTTGACTAGTTAATATATTTGATGGCTGTGTGCAGGGTATCTCCCAGTCGAGCACTCTTTTAACTAGTTCATTTAGCTATATTTTCAGTGGTTTGATTTTTGTCCACATTTTCAAGCACAAATAAATAACAACAAAAAAATGCAAAAAAGCTAAAATCTGTTGGCAATAAAGCTAGAAACAGCTGAATGCAATATTTATTATGATTTATTCGCAGTGCTCAAAAATCTCGGCAATTGATTTACAATGCAAAGAAATATACAAAATTATATCAAGAGGAGACCACACACACACACTCGCATGCACACATGCACACACAGGGTGTTGATTGGCGTGTCTAATAATGTGGCAGCAATTGGTTGGCTGTTGATAATAGATCTGTTCGCTGTCCGTCTAAACATATGTTGCGACTTTAATGTCTTGCTGCCTTTCGACACCCAACAACGAGGGGGACGGGGTGGGGGAGGGGGAGGAGTAGCAATGTGCCCCATGGCGACCATTATTATTACCACATTTACGACTCTGACTCGACGCTTGTCGTCGCTTCTAATGTGCTTAAGGCGGCGTCATCGCACTTGGCAACATAGCAGGACAAAGACGGGGCAGCGGCAAGGCAAGTTGTGGCTGTGGGTGGGGTTGAAGGGATGGGGGAGGGGGGCATCAGTTAGCTGGCGTTGATTGACACTTTTTATGTTGCTGCTGCTGCTGCTGCTGCTGCCTGATTGTTGTGCTGCCGGCAAAAGTTCAATGAGTTATGACTCAGAGTCACAGACTGCGACTGCGACTGCCACTGCGACTGCCACTACGACTGCAACTGGGCTCGAGAGCAGCTATAAAGTTGATGCCACATTGTCTGGGCACCATTGTTGTTGGCTACGTCGTCTTCATCTACTGCTCACAATCATCATCATCATCATCATCATTGCCTTAATGAGCTGCCCATTGAACAGCAACTTGCATTCAAAAGTTCATTAGCAAAACTCAGCTGCCCATTGTTCCCCATTATTGTACTATGGACAAATTTCATTATTTTATGCCCGATTTACGCGAGAGATCAAAGTTAAGTTAGAGCAATGAGCAATCAATAGTGTTGGGAAATGAACCAATGATTGCTTAGATTTTGTGAGCATGTCAAATGATTCATTAAGGTTAGCTTAGGAATGAGCAAAAAAAAACAAATTAATAAATTGAATGTGTGAAATGCTTCTTTATGCAATTGCCATTGAATCTGTTGCAAACTCACACTTCTTAAATACATAATTATATATATATCTACTTATATATCTACGCCGAATCGGCTAAATATGCTGATCCAGCACATTGTGGCATTTCGTGCAGTAAACAAACGAGATGCGATCAAAACTATCTGGCAACCTTGTTGTTGTTGTCTCCATACTATTGCGAGCGGGCAATCGATAGAAGAGAAGTATCGATAGCTGATCGGAAGGCAAGGGAAAAGGAAAGACGCGCGAAGCGCAATAATACGTAAGTAATTAATGCATTTCTGCATTTATTTTTCTTAATGGATTCCAAGTATTTCTTAGGGGAATGCTGACAAGTTCTTTAGCATGTTTTCTCTGCATAACTTTTGTAATCTTGAATTAATCCAGCTCATATATCACAAAAACTAAGCAATATTCGTCCGATAACATGTAGTATTTTTGGAAAAATGATAACTCTCCGTGGCAGCAGCAGCAGCAGAGAGTCGAGTAGGTAAAGTAAGGTAAAGTAAATAGCCAGGATGAGTTGGGCAAACAGACACAATAAGAACAAATAAAAATGAAGAACAAGAAGGTGCTGAAAGTCAAAGACTTGTGTGTGCGAACCATAATAGAAATCGTGCTCATTATACAAATTGCACTGAGCCAGTTTGCAGACCCAAATAGAATGTGATGAAGATGAAGTAGCTGAAGAAGTAAGCAAACGCGAACGGAAACCCCTTCTACGATAAAATTGAGGCATTGATGTTGACTCAGTGAATGGAAGCGTTGACGGAATGACAGAATTCTGAAGCGAAAGCAGAAGCAGAAGCAGAAGGAGAAGCAGCAGGAGAAGCTTATGGCTGAATTCAAATGCAAATGAAGCTGAAGCTGAAGCAAAAGAATCTATTAAGATATTATCAGTCGAGACGGTTTGTGGAGATGTTAAGAAATTGTTACTGCTGTTGTTACTGCTGCTGCTGCTGCTGCAGTGGCAAGTGTCTGTCTCTTTGTGGCAAAGGGGAGGAGTAGCTGGGCAGTGGAGGATATGGAAGTGTAATCAGCACACAGCAAATGCTGCCGTGCAATTGTTGCAGACGTCGATTTGGGTCGGGGCAAACAGACGTACAGACAGATAAAAAAACACACTGTGAGATGGAGAACAAGGTCAGATTGCGCGACTAGCAGATACCCTGTAACAAGAGCAAGCCTAGAGTGCAACTTTATAGTTTATAATTATTGGGTTTTTGCCAAAAATCAAAGCCTTACCTATAACAATGAGCAGACATGAGGGAGTTGTATTAAATTGATATAATTCGCATCGATATTTATCGATAATTCCTCATTTCAGTATACTCTGCAATCAGAGCCAGCTTATAGTTCCATAGTTCCATATAGTTCCAGTTTAGTAACTTATTTTTGCGAAATATCAAAGTCATAAATAAATATATTGCTACTCGATATTTATCGATAATTACTCTTTTGAGCATACGCCGTAATCACAGACAGCGTAGAGTGCAACTTGCAAGTTTTGTAGTTTATATTTTAATTTATTTCGCATCGATTTTTATCGATAATTTCGTATCGAAAACCTGTTCTGGCGCAGGTAAACACAATTCACATGCCTAATTGTTATAGTCTCTAAAATCAAGCGACTTATCCAATAAAGAATACACCCTATGGGCTCCCAGATCGCTGCAACCATTTGGTTACAGGGTATACAATAGAGCGAGTGTGAGAGAGGGAGAGGGAGCGACTGCACAGCCACAATTGCGGCCATTAGTGCAGACGAAAAGGGGTTTATCGAGGCGCTGACGAATCAACCCTTTTTTTTTTGCTTCTTTTTTTTGCTTCTTATATTTTTGTAGACATTTTTCGTATGACAACGACAAATATTTGCCGGATAATATGAATAACAAAGCAGGCGTAGACATAGACGCGACAAACCAACTGGAAGGGGGGAGGGAAGGGGGCATGAGGGTGCTCAGTTCCTGGCTAGGCAGCCAGCCAACCTACTTAGCCACGACCAGACCAGACCAGACTCTGGCACAGACCAGGCCCAAACCGAAACCAGACCAGACAATGACTACAAACTTAAACTAAAAGGCCGCACGGGCAACATTGTTGTAGCTCGCTTGTTGCTGTTGCTGTTGTTGTTGTTGTTGTTGTTGTTGCCTGTGTCTCAGACGCAGACAACTTCAAAATTGAGCTGAAAAACTGTTTTCGGTGGGGAGACAACGTGAAGGGGGTTTTAGACAGAGATAGAGAGAGAGAGAGAGTGGGGAGATGCTGAAATGCAGACGTAGACGAATTGCTGACTGGCACAAAAGTGCTTTTGTTGCAAGGTTTAATGAAGAAAGCAGTGGCAAGAGTCACGGAGAGAGAGAGAGAGAGAGAGAGAGAGTGAGATAGAAAGACAGAGTGAGAGAGATAGAGAGAGAGAGTGAGAGAGAGCGCACTAGTAGCCGAGCTGTAACTCATCGAATTGTCGCCGCTCATTTATCGTCCTGCATGAAATGCACTTCAGCGCAGGACATGCCACAGCCGAGCTGGCTGACAGCAAGCTGCATGCTACGACACCAAATTGACTGCAACCGAAAAACAAAACAAAAAAAACAACAAACCTGATGTCCCAGACGGCTCCAATAAGCTCGGCCACCATTAAAAAAAAACGAGAGAAAAGTTGGCTAGAAATAGCCGAAGTTGAAATACCCTAAAGATATTTGGTTACAAGAAATAAATTAAGTTTAGATTGGAATTATCAAATGAGAGCAAGGAAAGTAATAGGAGGGAAGAGTGAGTGAGGAAATACTCTTCGAAAACTGAATGATGACTGCTGTGATTATTGTCATCAGATAAGGATAAACCAAGTTAAAAGGAAAAAGTCTTATTAAGTGCTGATCTTTGTCAAACAAAGTTACAAACTATGTAATCTTAGATCGATCTCTTTGATCCGGGAGAACAAAATGATGACTGTTGTGGAAATTATTATAAGATAAAAGTGTTTTCCAAAGTGTTGATCATTGTTACATAAAGTTACAAACTGTATAATTTTTGACTGATCTATGGGATCTTATATATTACTTAGTGATATTAGTGGATGGTAAAAATAAGCAATAAATTTTATTATTTTAGAGTTGACATTTTGCTTGACAAACTTATAAAATCCAATGCAAGTGTATGAAAATTATAAAAAATATATAGAAAAAGTAAATGCCAAACCCAAGCGACTGCAGCCACAACACACACACACACACACACACACACATATACAGACGCACACAAAACTGCATGCTGAGCTCGTCTCCGCTGCGCAACCCCCTCTACTCCCTACCCCCTACCCCATCCCCGGCTCTTCTCTCCAGCTATGTTTTCCAGTTTTTGCCCTGCTGCTGCTGCACTTCAGACGCTGCTGCTTTTGTTGCAGCCAAGAGCGACGTCAACGGCGGCCAACAATCGACAGACAGACAGACAATGCAGCAGCATTTGGGGTGGCTTCGCAGCGCAGTGTGGTGCGACGAGGGGGGGCAGGCGGTGCTGCTGGATGCAGGCCAGACCGTGGCAGACAAAACAATATGTTTGTTTGGATTATATCGCTGCTGCAACAACGACGACGACGACGACGACGACGAACGCTGCGATGCGAATGCGAATGCGACGCTTCTTTGTATGCGCAAACAATTGGAGCAGGCGGAAGTTGCAAGTTGCCGGCAACGGAGGAGGGGCATTGCAACGCGACGCGACACGTTGCTTGTCGTCCCGGCTGCAGCCGACAGAGGAGTGCCAGACCAGTCCAAGCCAGGCCAAGCAGTCAGGGCACCTTGAATGTTTTTCGCCGAGCCGCCTTGATTAACTGTCAGTGGCTGAAAAGTGATTTAATCAGGCAATTGCTCCATGTGGACCATATGGCTAACTGCCTGCCTGCTTGCCAGCCTGACTAACTGACTTTAGCCATAGCTCTCGCTCCCGCTATCCATTCCGCTCTCCCTTCCGCTCCCCCTTCCGCTCTTCCTCTCAGACAACGACCACATCAATCAACTTGAGACTCAAGTGTGCTGCTCTACCTCTCCAGCAATCTGAGGGCAGCCATCCTTCAAGACCGAGCTGCAGACGCTAAAATCCACTTGCATCTGGAGCTGGGCGTCTAGTGTCTGGAGTGCAGTTTGTGGCATGACTCTATGTGGCTGCCTTGAACTATAGCTGGTTATGGATCTCAATTCATCTCACCTCATCTCGGACAAGTTGCGCTCGTTTTTGTTTTTTTTTCTGGCGTCGCGTCTGCCAAGCCCCTCCTCAAACCCTTAAACTGCCCCCGCTCGCTGCAGCTGGTTATCAGCTTTCCGCCAGCCAATCTCCGCTTTTCAGTGGGGAGTCCAGCAGAGCACCTGTAGCAAATCTAAAAAAAAGACATCTGAAACGCCACGATTTCAAATTCTTTTCCTGCTTTAATGAGTTCACATTTTCCATAGAATCGATACTTAAATCGCAATTCTGGTTCAATTTCCATGGTTCAGAACTTCCCACTTATTGGTATAGCTTTGTCAAAATTTGCTCTGTCGATTTGCTATTTGATTGCTCGTTTGCAGAAAGGACACCTTTTGGCTTTTGTCAACTGAGCTTTGCTGTGTGTACCAGACATAAGCCTATTTACTTATTATCCTATTAAGTAACCTGCCGAAAAGTGCGACCAGAACCAGGACGAGGATTAGGGCCAGGAGCGAAGCGAAAGCAAAAAGGAGACATCGAAAAGTGACGGAGACGAGCGGGCGAAGTTAGCTTAAGACGAGCACTCTTAAACCAGGCCTAAAGGATACACAAGTGTCTCATTAAAAGAAATGAAGACAAGTCCTTAAAGTCAGCCAGGCAGGCGGTCGCCTGAATTGCGACTAGCGACAAATGAGACACAGCCGAGACTTGAGCGACTTCAAGGACAACTACAACAACTACAATGCCAACAAAGAGTGCCAAAAAATCAACAAAAATGCGCTATTAAGGCAATTTCATCTCTCCCTCTCTCTATCTCTCTTTCTCTCTCTCTCTCTCTTTAGCTCACGCGACTGATGTCCCCAGTGCGTTATATTGCCCATCATTACAGCGTCTCAGGCTCAGACAGACAGCGTCAGGCAAAGTGGCTCAATGTCAGACACACACATTAAAACACACAAAAACACAGACAGACCAGACACAGCCAGCCACTAACAGCCCAATCGTACTTTTGCGTATGTGTCTATATGTGCATGTTTATTCACTGCAAATGTCTGACATATAGCAAATATCTTTCATTTACTGCAATCAATCAAAAACTATCTCTGCCCAAAATTGGTTAATTGGTGACTTAATATTTACAACTAGTTTATCATGCAATGAGAAGTGCTTTTACGACCAATTAAGTTCCACTGGGATGTCAAAAAGAATCAAATGCTTACACACACACACACACACGCACACAGCCATTGGGCACTTTCGTGCTCTCTTGTTCGGTGCAGCTTAAATGCATGGGCATAAAAAGCGCTCTCTGCCGTCTGAGCGCTGCCGCAAAAAGGGATAGCCGCGACAGCTCTCTCCTTCCCGCTCTCTCTCTTTCTCTGCTTTTCATACAGCCTGTTAATGCTCGTGGCTGTGTGTGTGTGTGTTTGAGTGTGCAGCAGACGCAATGAAACAAAATACCGAAATTCTATGCGTGACCTTGAAAAGTATTCCTTGGTTGCTGTTGTTGTTGTTGTTGCTGCCTTCGGTCGCTGTTGTTGTTTTTGCCGGTCTGCGTCGGTGGTTGTTTGTGTAGCTGTTTGCGGCTCTGGCTGCTGTCTGCTGTCTGGTGTTTGTCGTCGACGTCAACGTCGACGTCAGCCTCGTCGTTGATTTTGCTGTTGTTGTTGTTGCCGTCTGCATTTTTCTTGTTGTCTGCGTGCATTGTTGTTGCTGTTGTTGTGTTTTAACTTTTTTTTTTCGTATGTTTGAAGTTGGCTTTTTTTTGTTTTTATTGAACGCGCCACAAAAATTGTAAAGGCAAATGCGACTTTGACGTCGACTGCGCGACTGAGTCTGCGTCTGTATGTGTGTGTGTGTGTGTGTGTGTCTGTCTGAGTTGGCTGCATTTTGACGTCAGACGACGCCTAGGGACGATTGTGGCGGGGCAGCCGCAGCCACAGCCGCAGTCGCAATCGCAGTCGCAGCGCAGCTCTCGCCCAGACATGCAAAATAAAACAGATGAAATCGAAGAAAGGCATTTGAAACGAGAGCTTTGCGTTTTGTGTGAATTCCTCTTGGGGCCCAGCGCCGAGGTGCATTAAATCAAAGAGTATTTAACCAGTGGAGAGACGCAATTAAAAATGCAATGAAAGCAACCCAAAAAAACAGCCTGGAAGCGAGCTTTCCATATGAAAGAATATTTTTCATCATGTGCATTTACTTGCAAACGTAGATAATTGTCATTAGTCAGAGATCCATACAAAAACAGTGTTTGATTATCGATATTTATCGATTGTGAGTAAACAAAAGAATCTATTAAGGTGGAGGTGTAAACTTGACTCTGTATATGCCATATTTGAGATGATAATACTCCCATCATGCAAGATCTAATCTAAAAGAGTGCTTTTTTATTGATACTTATCGATATATCAAAGAGGTGGTGTAGATTTGATCAAGAAACTTTGTATATGTCGTATTTTAGAGTGTTTGCTATGCGATATTTATCGATTATAGAAAAACGACGGTTTCTATAAAAAAGAAGGTATAAATTCGATCTAGTAACTTTATGCATGCTATAAGGTCTAAGATGAAGGACGTACACAGCCCATACTCCTTTACAAAACAACAAAATCTCATCTTAATTATAGGGCAACAGCTAAATAATATTACATATGTTTCCATCTCCTACATTTAAGCCAATAACTAATAGCTAGTTGATTTAATGAAGAAAGCCGCACTTAAATATTTATCGATAAGTCGGCAACGTAGGCTATCGATTAATAACAATATCCATTGACATGAAAATGCACTTTGTGAGCTTAGCCTTTGGTAATTACATTCAATTTCAATTGATAGGCCGCCTCTCTGGCGATATGTCTGATATCACAATCATTACGTTTAATAAATGCCAAAAGGTAGTTATTAGTTATGGGCCAAGTCAAGTCGAGTCGAGTCGAGTCGAGTCGAGTCGAGTCAGACCAGGCCCCGTCTAGAGCCTGCACTTATTCTAATTGGCGACCATTAAGAAAAACCGCCGACGAGTAGCAACAAGTAGGAGGCAGGTTTTTGGGGTGAGGTTGTAGGGAAACGGAAATTATGAATTGAATGCCGCACAACCAGTTTTTTTACTTTATTTTCCTTTTTTTTTTGTATTCTTTTGTGTAGTCCTTGTAATGACTTCTCATCTAAATATGGATGTAGGGGGCAATGGCTGGATGCTGCTGTAGACGCTGTCGCGCATGCCCAGTAGCCGCCATTCGGATCGAATCGGATAGGATAGGTGACCAGAAGGGAGGTGGAGCGAGGGGCAAGGGGTGAGGGGATCGTTGTATCGGCTACTGGCTTGTTTATAATTAGCATTTTGCGATTGCCAGCCGCTTGATAAGCCATTGTGTGAGACAAAATGCAAGATTTATAGCGACAGGATATTGAGAGATTCTTTTTGACCAGCACTCAGACCTCAACTCAGACTCAAAGACCTCCCCCCTCCCCCCCCCCTGCTGTTTCGCCTAGTCGCAACGCTGTGTCTTGCGTTCGAGACAGATGCAACATCCTGTCCATAACTTTGGTTGCTGTCGCTGAAAATTGCATTGGTTGGCATTGCCAACCATGTCCAATCCCAGTTGGGGCGTCACTGTGTTGCTCCACATGTTGCACGTCCGTGTCTATCCCCTGTCGCCCCGTCCCCCGTCTCCTGGCTCTGCCTCTGTCTGTGCATCTGCCTCCGTCTCGCTTCGTTTTACAAATGCACATAAATTTTAATGTAATCACATTCGCAGTCCAACTTGGCCATAGCCCCATAGCTTGACCAGAGTCTGGTCTCTGACTGCTGCTGCTGCTGCTGTTGCTGCTGTTGCTGCTGCTGCATCGCATTCAGGGATTTTGCAACATTTCATTCAATTTAATTCGAGTTGAATGCCGGTCGACGTCGCCGTTCGATTGTTGTTGTTGTTGCTGCTGTTGCCCCCGACGTTTTGATTTGTCTGTCTGTCTGCCGCATGCTGCTGCAGTTGTGCTCTGGGCTCGGGCTGCGGGCTGCGGGCTGCGGGCAGCGGGCTGCAGGTACTCAACCAGACCGGACTCCGAGCCGCAGCCACAGGCAGTCAGAGTCAGAGTCAGAGTTAGAGTCAAAGCCAAATGGCAGATCTGTGAGCCTGTCAGTTGCTCTGTCTGGGCTTGTCCTTCTTTTTTTCTGTTTTCAATACCCTACAACCATAACAAATGTGAGGTTAGGGCTTAATAAAGTCGGCAACAATCAGCAGTTGGCGACTTTTGAGCGCATATAATGTGTATATTATTGATTGGGGCAAGGAACTAAGCCAGTAAGATTTCCATTAACTCTGTTTGAGGGGATTTGAAAGGTATATTCATAGGTGCAATATGAAGATCTTTATCGGATAACAATAAGAAATAACTCCTCCTAAAATTGATGACTATGAAAGCTATTTGTCTGAGCGACTTAAAGATAAATACATTTTGAATTTATATAATAATAAATAAATAAAGAAAACAAATCACTTCAACTCAGAGTGAAGTGAAAAATCGATAAATATCGATATGTAAGTGCTTATCGAAGACTATAAAAGCTAAGTTGGCATGTGGGCTTTTCCATAACATACAAAACTCAGTTAAATAGTGCAAAATTACAGAGTATCCTTTAGCTGAGCACTCCTGACTAGAACTCTCTTGTTGGCCAGGCGTTCGCTTTTTTTGTTTCGCATTCGCAATGACGGCCAAAAAGAAAGGGTTCGTTCTCTCCACGCTGCCACTGCAGCAAATGCAACCACCTTGCCTCCGGCCACACCCCTCCCCTCCACACACTGCACACCCCAGATAATTAAGTATTTTTTTTTGTGTGTGTGCAGCTAACAATTTTTGTTGTTGTTGTTGTTGGTTGCAACGCGTTCAATTCAAGCCATTTGGCTGGCTGGCCAGAAACTAGCAAAGCTGCCAAAGTTGACGTGTGGAAAAGGCGAAAACGCCAAACTTTTGCGCCAACTCATGCACTGAGTAGCCGAGAACTTGGCAGACAGACGGACGGCGAGACAGACTAGCTGAGTGCGACACTTTCTAGGACGCATTAAGGACATTGTCGGGAGCAACAGCAGTGGCAGAAGTTAGTTTCAGTGCGGCGCCAAAAAGTAGGCAGCTTTATGTGGCACACACGCCCCTCAATCCGCCCTCCAGCCGTCCGCATTACTGCTGAGTGTCGTTATTTATGCACTTTGCTGGCGCGACGTTTTCGTCCTTTGGCTCACTGAGCATTATCCTGACCACGTTCGTTCGCAAAAGGCACAAACAAAAAAATTTCATTGGCAAACTTTTGGTCAACAACAACAACAACAATTACAGCAATGGACAGCACATTTTGTCTGTCTGTCTGCTCAGTCCGCCAATTGCTCAGCGCTACAGTGATCACTCGAGAATATGGAAACGGTTTCATTTCATTTTTAAATTACATTTTTAAAAATTATTCATTTGAAGAACTATTAAAAAACACAACTAAAATTGCTGCACAGTAATCATAAATTATTTTAACCATTTTTTTATGACTTTTAATATTAAATAAGATGAAATTTTTAGCCTTTTTCCAAAAGAAAAATTTAATCTTATTTTATTAAATAAATTTAAAAATTTCTCTTTTTTTATAGTTCTTTAATTGTTATTATCACTTTAAGCATAATTATGGAGATTAACTTTTCGTTTTCTTTTCCGAGCGATTACTGTGGCAACCATTTATTTTGTTTTTGATTTTACTTTGAAAATTTGATTTGGAAAATGCTTGTGCGATTCTCATCTTTCTGCAGTCTGTGTCTCGTCTGGGTTTTTCTCGCCTTTGACTGCCAGCCAGCTCTGTGGCAAGAAATTAATCAAGATATTAACAACCCTCGCGCGTTTGATCAATGAACTGGTGGGCAGCTTGCTGTCTGTCTGTTTGATGCGACTCAAAAAAGGGTTTTTTGGCCAAGGTCAAAATTGAGTTATGAATTATTGAATGAGTTTTTGAACGCATGGAATTTGAAATGAAATTCGCACCCAAATTGGGCTACAACAGCACAACCTGTTGAGAGTAGTAGTAGCTTCAGTAGTCTGCAGCATCCAGGGGCAGCTGTTCATTAGTTGGTGGCATGATAGACAGCTCACACACCCCGTAAGTGTGTGTGTGTGTGTTTGTGTTGTGATTGGTTGTCTGCCTCGCCGCCGCACATACAATCAATGCTGTGTTGATTATGCAATAATACAACAACAGCAACAACTGCAACAACAACAATCAGAAAAAGAGAGAAGTAAATTGCAGACACACACACACACACACACAACCTGCACAGCAGAGCCAGACAAAAAAACTTCAGAAGCCCCCCGCCACGCCCCTCGTCCGCTTTCCGAAACAGTTTTGTTGTTTGTGTGATTCGTGTCTCGACGAGCAAAACGCATGAAATGTTCGCCCACTCAAGGGTCGCAGACACACGTGAAATGTCGAGGGGGTGTGGGTGGGCGGGTGGTTGGTAGGGTCTGTGAGTCGCATGTGCATCAGACAATAGAGTGTGAGAAGTCTCAATCACTCATTCCCTCTCTCTCTCCCTCTCTCTCTCTCTCTCTCTCTCTGTCTGGTCACAGCATGCTCCTTTGTGCAGGCAACAGAAAATAAAGTTTATGACTTTGACTGCCGTCGGGCGATGGGAGACGCTGATGCCGACGTCGCCGTTGCCGTTGCACCGCTGTCTGCACCGGCGACGTCTATTATTGTCGATTTTGCATTGTTGTTGTTGCTGGGCACTTGAGGCTGTGCACAGTGGGACAAATCAGTCAACAAATGCATCATTTTCGACTAAGTGCGGGGGTGGGGCAAAATCATTTGTTTGTTAGTTGTCACCAGTTGGAAGCGATAAGAATGGCAGCTGAATTCAGAGTTTTGACTGATGACATTTTTACTGTCATCATATTTACACGTGTGCTGCAAATTGTCGTAAATTGTTATCACATAAATCAACATTTGTTCTTGGCATGACTGACTTACATATATATTTATTTATTTATTTAATTTCAAGTAAAGTTAGTCGACACAAAAAAATACAAGAAGTGAAAAATGGAATTAGATTATATTGAAAATAAAAGTGGTCCATCATTTGTTGCATGAACTGCATTATAGCAGACACGAAACCTTGATTTGGTTAATTTCAAGTATTGCTCTCTCTCTCTTTTGTCTGTTCAAGTTATTTAAATAGTTCTTGTGCCTATTTTTAGTCCTTTGCTAACTTTGCTGACAGCAAACAAAATAACAAAGCTCATGCTACTCTGGCGCACTCTAGCGGCAAGTTGAGCAAACATCGAACGACCGACGACGGCGACGGTGACGGCGACGGCGACGCCGACGACGACGACTTAGGCCGACGGGCATTCTAAATACACGACGACATGACACGACACGAAACGAAACGACACGAGACGAGACGACAAACAAAGCCAAAAGGCGTTGCGAAACTTTAGCGCGTCATTCATCCTCATCCAGTCCAAATATTGCACCCTCGAGCAAATGCACACAGACAGACAGACAGAGAGAGTGTGGGGGACAGAGAGAGATAGAGAGAGAGAGAGAGCACGCAAAATTAAGTGAAGCGTAAGCTGAAATGCACTCCCACTCGTCAAATGCGCCTCCAGCCCCTCCTCCTGCGCCGACACTTTTGTTCGTCGTTCGTCGCGTCGTTCCAAATGTCTTCCTTCGTCTGCACCACCCGAGCGCCCGACGCACTCCGTCTGGCTCATCGTCTGGCACTTGGATATGCCTGCATGCATATGGCTGTGTGTGCCTGTCTCTGTGTGCATGTGTGTGTGTGTATGTGTGCTTAACCTTGAAAAACGAACAAGTCCAGCCGCTGCCCCTCCACACTCCCCCCCACACGCCCAGCCCATTCAACTGACAGCCGGCAATGATTTTCGTCCTCCATCGTAAAATGAAATTTACGAAATATATATTCGCCGCCTGCTTTTTGTGCCGCCTTTATAATCGCCTGCTCTTTACTGTTGTTGCTGCTGTTGTTCTTGCTGTTGCTGTTATTATTGTAGGCTGAACATTTTGTACAAGCAGCAGCAGCAGCCAAAAGAAGAACAAGCATCAACCAAAAAAAAAAAAAGAGAAAATAAAATCAAATAGAGAGCGAGCCGTTTGAATTGAATAACTTTTTCATGGCGGGCATTTCAGTTGGTGGTCGGTCGTCCTTTTGCATAAGTGCCACCCACCCCACCACTCCCAATGCCCTAGGCCCAGGAGCGAGTAGACTCGTCGTCTGCCAGACGCTCTTAGAAAGGGTTGCCGCCCACAATATTATTATTATTACAACAAATGTACAGTAGTAGTCTCCTTAAGTGCATTGTTCTTTCTTTCCTAAATTTAGACAGTAGCAAGTTTTTATTATTATTAAGTTCGAAATATACTGTATATATATACATGTATATAATATACAGTTTGAGTACATTGTTTTTTCTTCTTCTTATTATTTACACTTGCAACTTGATAGTATAAATGATTATTTTCTTATTGGTTTCTACACAAAACTGATTCAATTTTATAAATTTACAAATTAGGTTTTGTCGACTTTTGGATAATACTAAGTTATGGAAATTGTGATTTCCGAGTGAGCACTGTAGACTGATATTCGGGCACAGGATATTAGAGGAAAAGGACTGGATGAAGTTGCGCAAGTCGCAAAATGAATTACAAAACACTTTTTGTTGTCCTTTGCTGACTCTGTTTGCTCTGTCAGAATGTCGCAAGTAGGCTCCGTGAAGCGAGCTGGGGAGGAGGGAGGGGTAGCCTGAAGGTTGGCTTGTGCGGAAATGTGAAAGGTTGACTTTGTAGTCGCGTCCGTCTGTGCCACAGACACAAGACACAACTCAACTTGTGTAAAAGGTGCCCAGGCGACCGACCACGCGGTTTATTTATGAGTTTTTGTCATCTTCAAAGCTGCTCCCCTCCGCCCCACCCCCACAAGCCGCTCAAGACAAGTTCGCGTCTCTGAATGAGCCTTTCAGTTACATTGCTCCACAATGTACATATGTACAATATATTTGTATATATGTATATGTATGTGTATATGTATTTTCGACGACCAGAAGAGAGCCCACGTCAAAGTTGTCTGGCTGTCGCCGTTGCTTGGTGAATGCATCAATAATGTTTCAGCGCATCAACTTGTTGTTGCTTCTTTTGCTTGCTGCAATTGTCTGAGTCTGAGTCGGAGTCTGAGTCTGGGTCTGGGTCTGAGTCTGGGTATGAATCTTGTTGTGGGTCCATCTGTGCCGCTTCATTTGGCCGTTGTTGCCATCGTCGCCGCTCAAATTAATGAAAACTAATGCGACACTGAGAAATTGATGATTGCCGCCGTCGCCGTCTGTGCATCTGCTGACTCTTCCGTTCCCCTTGCCCCCCATTCACGTTTCCCGATTCCCCTTTCCTGCTTCTCTTGCTCGTCTGCTGGCCATGGACATTAAAAATGACTGCGTCTGTGTCTGCTCGCCATGCACTTTGGGGTCGTTTCGGGGCTGCAATCAACGACAGACGACAACAACAACAACAACAGCAACAGCAACAAGAGCCAACAACTTGCAGACTGATTGATGCCGCCAATAAAATTAGCTGGGAATGGCATACGCTTTCGATTTCCTACGCCTTTGCAACGTTCAGCTGAAGTCCATTTGAATGCCAAAAGGTACTGCAAGAGTCCACAGTGCACTCATCGGTTACATACTATCCCCATCATCATCCCCATCATCATCATCATCATCATCATCATCATCTTCATCACTATAAAACCGCCTTGGTCTATCAGCATTTCAGCTTTCACAACTCTCATTGAGGAGACTCTGGAGAGACTGGAGCCTGCCGACTGGCAGTGCCATAAAAGCTTAATGAATCAATGAAAATGATGCTTCCGGTCTTACACCTCGGATGGAACTTACGCTGCGATTGATTGCTCATCAAAATCTGAACAAATACAAAAAATGAGTGGCCAATTTGGACTATAAAATACATCCGTTCGGATTTAATATTGGGAAAAAATGAAGCATCTTCATCAGCATCATTAGCTGTGTAAATAACAAATATAATAAATAATATATGTATGTATATAAAAACTGTTTCTATATTTTTTATAACTTCTTCTAAAAAACACAAAGAAATTTAGAAAAAATGAAAAAAATGAATTTTTTGCAAAATGCTTTTTGAAATCACCTTTTTTGTTTGGCTTCAACTAAAGAGTATGAAAAAGTCTAGTCGTAATAAATTAGAGGGTATATCATTTTGTATAATGGGGTATATAAATTATGTTAATAATCTTTCAGCCAGTCGCCCCTAAATACGTCAGCGTCAACCGAATCGGATTAGATAACTATATTATATAGATGCCATTGAAATAATCGACACGATTTCTCTTGAATGAAATTGTTTTTTTTTTTGGCCAAGTTAAACCAACCAAACTTCCGCTTTATTGGGCCACACCAATTTGCAATCAAAAATCATCATAATCGGCTTACTATATATATATATATATATATAGATACCATAGAAACATTCGATTTTTTTTATTTTTATAAGTTTAAGTTCAATTTTAGATGTAAGAAGGGAAATGCAAATTTGGCGAATAAAATTATAGTTTTCAAATAAGCCAAATGTCTGCTGGTTGCAGCATTTGCTGGCTAGTTGATTAACTGACTTTCTAAGTGTTAAACCGTTAGCTGTTTTTGGCATAAGATTTGCCAGATGAAACTGCTGGATGGACTCTCTTAAAGAGGTCTCTTGACTATTGCAAAATTCAGCGAGGTTTTTTTCTTCACAGTCAATTTGCATTTTACCTGAAGTAGCAACAACTCTTCAAACAACTGTGTCTGACTATAACTGTCTGTCTGACTGTCTGTCTGACTGACTGACTGTCTGTCTGTATGACTGTCTGTCTGCCTGTGTGTATTTCTGTCTGGCTAGCTGCTTATCTGGCCTATTCACTGGAATTTTTCAGTTCGACACCGCACTGCGCTTTTTATTTGACTTATGACAAGAGTTTTGTGAGTTTTTTATTTTGTGGGTGTTGTTTTTGTATTTTACTGTTGTTTGCTTCACTCGTTGCCAGTTGTCGCTGCTGCTGTTGTTGTTGTTGTTGTTGGTCTCGCTTCACTTTATTCATTGCCAGACGGAGCGCAAACATTTGCGTGTATTAATTAACGCTTTGTTGAAGTTTGCGCTTCTATGTCCCCGACGACGACGACGACGTCGAGGCTGCCTGACATGGTTGGAATATATCAGCCCTCGAACCCCCCTAACATCTGCGCCACCCACTCAACCCCATTCACTCTTGACTCTTGGCCAAATATTATGTAGTCGCAGCGAGTAACTCATAATGTATTCAGACTTCTCGGACTCTCAGATGCTGTTAAAGACTTTTGGAAGCGCTCTGTGCGCGTCGCTTACTCAATTATTCAGGCATAATAAGCAAATTGTTTTAATATGCATAAATATCCTGTACGCCTTTCGGCAAACAAGTCAAAAACTGCCAGACAAGCTGGCTGGCGAGACGAGCTGACATTCAGCAGCGGGGGGTGGCTTGGGAGCACACCATCTCAAGGTGTGTTTGCTTATATTTAACCTTCAAGATCCGCAGACCAAATATGCCAACGTCAAGTCGGCCGACAAACATTTGCCCAAAAGCAGTTGACCCAAGCCACAGCGACCTGGCCAATACTCTACAACCAACCAAAAGCAAAAAGAGAGCAAAGAAAAAGCGCAAATTAAATTCAAAATTTAATTATTGATTTACTTGAAATTCACTTCAGTTGCAAAAATGTTGGTAAATTAATCAAACAAAGCAAAAGGCTTTCCATAAATCCACATGCCTCAATTGAGCTCAGCCACGTTGTGCAGTTTAGTCCTGCCTCATTTGCCAAATTGCGTTAGGCTCGTGAGTTGTCTGTGTTTGTGGCAAAAGTGGCATTTAGGCTGACGCAACAATGCGACACAGCGACAGTGCTGGGCGGCAGACGCAGTGGGTGTGAGTGTGTGGCAACAACACGAGCAGCAGCAGCAGCAGCAGTAGCAAACAGCAACATAATGGGGCACAAACGAGGGGCACAGCAAATAAACGGTTCAGGCCACAAAACAGCAGACAACTAACTACGCAGGATATGCGTCTCAGAACTCGACACGCTGCCCCAACTGACTGCCGAGCGGGGCGCACATAAGTTGAAATGCTACGCTTGAGAATGACACGACTGAGAGATACCCTGTAATTATTTCAGGCATTAATTGTGTTATTTTTTATAATCAATTCTTAAATTAGAAAACATTTTATTTCAGACATGTGTTGCTCGGATCAAGTTTAATATTATCGATAACTTGCAACGCATTATCGATTATTATCGGCATTGTCAAAAAAAACACAATTTTAAAGATGTAGCTTTCCAATTGATAAATTGTTGATCAACTGAACAAATTTGATTAGGATGCGAAAAAAAACATCGATTTTGTTAAGCAACTTTTTTTTCAAGTTTTTTTAACAGCAGCTTTATAATAACTGTTGTGCAATTAAAAACCGTGTTCAAGGTCGAGCTGTCTAGACTAGATTATTTTGGCTTGATTCGATAAAATGTCTTGAGTTTTTTTTTTTTATTATTTTGAGTGTTTTTTGCTGATATCTTTTTACTTCTTGTTTCTATCTTTATTATTTTTTTCATTCCCAAACAGTTTGTTAATCAGTTATAGAAACATGATTTAGCAGCTGTTGACTTGATTGTGTTTATTAGCCCAATTTGCCTATATCCTTTTCGGTTACATTTTGCTGCATGCAGGGTATAATCAACTGAATGAAATATATATAATCAGTAGCAGCAGCAGCGGAGGCGCAGACACGCCGGAGCGGAAGAGGCTCCTGGGGTAAGTCTGGCTGGCAGCGGGGCGCGTGATGGAAAAGGAGGCTGGTGGAGGGGGGGGGGGGTGGGGGGTGGTTGAGGGAAACGTTATATGCGCACACGAAAACGTGAACATATAATAAGCGACGTAATGCGAGCTCAAGGACGCTAGCCAACTCAAACAAGAACAAAAACAATTTTTTTTTTACAGCCTACGCATATTTACGCATACAAACAGAGGAGCGGAGTGCGGTGTGTCTGAGTGTGTGTGTGTGTGTTAGGCTTTTAGGTTTATACTGCGTATACGTAATGCCGGCAAAATGAAGTATACGCATCTGATGACGTAGACGCGTAGGCATCGGAAGTTGGAAACAGCAAGGAAGGAAGTTGACGAAAATATATGCTATGCAAATACTTTAAATCTAAGCATGTATGTGGTTGTGTGTGTGTAGGTGTGTGTGTGTGTGTGTGTGTGTGTGTGTGTGTGTGTGTGTGGGAGTGTGTGCTGAATTTCTGTTCATTTAATACACAGAATATGACAGTAAATGTTTGTGCCGAGTGCTTAGACATTTATGCGCAGTTAAGCTGATTAAAGATAAACATATATATACAGATGTATATATATATATATATATATCTGTATGTATATATGTATATTTTTAAGGCATGACTAATATAAACATGGGCAGATTAAGTTGCCAACTACGGGTAAACTTCGGCCTTGAGTTAAATGCTCTTTAAATGCTGCAAATGTATTTGGCTTGAGAAGATGTGTTTTCTTTCAGTGTTTTTGGTTTTGGTTTTGGTTTTATCATCATTTGCTTGTTTGCATTTGTTCTACGTGCTTCCTTCAACTTTTTCTTATCGTTTTTCGCTTTAACTAGAATGCGAAAATCTGTTGTGTCTTCAATTTGTTGTATTTTTAACTTTGAACAAAAAGTTTTCCGATCAATTTGACCCACTTACCTACTTCGGTTACTATTTTCGTTTATCAGATCTGCTGTGTTTGTACTTGCTGACTAACTTGCTGTGGCATCTATTTATTAGTGGCTTATCAAGTCATAAATTGCTTAAATATTTCTGTTAAATATATAATCTATTTATTAGTGGTTTCTCAAGTCGTAATTCTGTTGCTGCTCTTCCCATTTTCATACTCGCCTCTTGCATAACCCAGTTATTTATCTTGCTTATATGATTTGATGGCTAAACCAACTTTGAATTATATTTAAAGATACATCTGATGTAACCTAATTTATCATTTATGATGCCTGTATCAAGCTACTTTCAACACTCTATCCATCTTAGCTCACACCACACTTTAACCCTTTTATTTTAGATGTTTACCTGAATATATCAGTTATACCTTAATATATGTACATATATATTTTTGAGGCCCATATCAAGCATACTTATGGCACTCTATCCATCACATTGTTTCCGGTCTTTCCTTCAGCCAGTTTTTAACTAACCTGATCCATTACTCAACTTGTCATGTTTTTGCTGAGTTATTTTGAGCTTAGTCATGAATCTTTTTATTTATGTTTTTTTCCTTTTCAGCGTCTTTCAACAGTTTTGGCTGGCAAATTTCAGCATGATATCTCGAAATCCGGCTGATTTATGGTGTTGAGACACTTGACAAAGGGCCGTCTCGTGCATTGGCATATATTATGTAATATAAAAATACATATATACATACATATGTATTTAGAACTTGTAAATATGGATTATCAATGCTAGTCGATGGGCTCTGTTTGCGATGGGTTCGCATGGCTTTTATTGGAAGTGCGCTAAATCATGCGTCGCGACATGCTTAAGCCTCGAGCAATCAGTTAATGGCGCACTTACAGATGTGTACATACATACTTACATACTTACATACATACATACATTTATACATATCTGCGATGTAATTATCTGCTTGGCTAATCAACGTGTATTACTGTATTAACGTACAGTGCAAATAACGCTTGATATGAATTATTTTAAGTGCCAGCAAAATAACTATTTTTTCCTCTACTATTGATTGATGGAAATTTTTGGAAAATTAACCAAAACTTGCGCTGAAAAACGTACTTGAATTGTTTGGCTTTAGCTGAGAAATTGATGGTTTTGTTGCAGTGTATTTACAGCGTATTGCATTCCATTGAGTTGAGTCGAGTCTTATTCTGTGGAGTCAGTTACTCAATCGATGAACTGCGCCGGCCCCAATGGATGTGGTGCATGTGTGTGTGTGTGATTGTGTGTATACACACACGCATGTCTGTGTGTGCGTGTGTGTTTGACTGCGCACGTGTCCCATTCCCATTCATCAATGCAAGCTGGCAGCTGGTTGCCCCATTTCAATGGCTTAAAGCTTCTAGTCCAAAGTCAAGTGCATATATGTATATATATATATATATATATATATATATAGCTGCGCTTGGCATAGCTTTTACACACACTAACACACAAGCACACGCACACGCACACAGAATTGGCTCCGTCGCGCCGACTCTTATCGATCCACATCGATCGTTGCCCCAAAATAAAAAAAACTGCGTTCTGCGTTCATTGAACGCACTTTCCAGTTTCATTTGTTGTTGCTCTTTTGCCAGATACTCTCACAACACGCCGGCTGTTATCATTTGTGGCACGCATTGAGGCAGCCGATCTATTCTTATCATGTTGTCTGTTTATCTATGACTGTCTGCAAGTAACCTCAAGTAGTCATCGATGTATATTATGGTTATATTGAAGTCAGCCCGATCGGAAAATACTGTTGAGCAGATTAAATGTGGGGCAGACTAAGCAGTTAAGATTAGGTTACAAAGTAATTGGCCAATAAGGCTTTGGTTAGAAAGAGGCGGGCAGGCAATAATCAATTGATTATGATTTATGATTAGTTTTTAATTAGGATAGGGAACTGAGTGGAAACTTAAACCGAACTACAATCCTGAGCATTGCAAGTTGGGTGCAAGTGTATCTCGGATTCGACAACACAAAAATAACTTTCTTTAATGCGTTTTTCGTTGTGGTTTGTGGTTTTTTTTATTTATTTTGTGTTTTTTATTTTTAACTGGCCCACAGATATGCACATAAATACCTTAAATACAACAATAATTTGAGGCAATGACCGAACTGCAGCAGACGCAGCAGCGATCAATGCACCTTCGCCCAAAGGTGCAACGTCTTGTTGAGACTCGACTTGAATCGAGTTGTTTGTTGTCTGTGTGTGTGTGTGTGCTTGTGTGTGTGTGTTTATTTCTGGGCATGCAATGACGCACGAAACGCGATCAGAGCTAAAGACCAGACCAACAAGGGATATGAGACGGCAGGGGTTTGACTGGATGGCTGGCTGGCTTGCTGGCTGGCTTGCTGGCTTGCTGGCTGGCTGGCTGGCAAACTTGACCAACATGAGGCCATGGCTATTTTTAGACCCGGCTGCAATGCTGAAAATTGGCCCAGACCAAGTTGTGTTGCCGCCAATTTGCAGCAGCAACAACAACAACCGCATTGCCTGAAGCTGCAACAACATTTTCTGATCGGATTTATGCGTGAAGCAAGTCTAACCCGAGGTCAACGCTGCGACAAGAAAAGGGTGGACTGCAGTGCTGCAGTTGTGGTGCAGGTGGCTCGCTTAACCATGTTACATGCCAATTTAATAGCGCTTTTCTTACACACACCCACACAGAACAACACACGCACATACACACACACACACACGCTGAGTGTATGTTTCTGTTTGCTGCTTTTTTTGGTATTGCATTTTTTTGTTGCTGTTTTTTGGAACCAGTTCGACGGCTGCGAAAGCGTCGCATATCAACCGTATTTTTGTCTTCATCTCCACTGGTTGTTGTTGTTGTTGTTGTTGTGGTTGTTGTTGTTGTTATTTTCGTCTCGCTGCAGACAAATTTATGAGTGTTAAGTGAAGGCCAATAAAATTCTTTTTGTCTGGACTCGTTCCGGGGCTCTTTCCTTTCCCCCTTTTTCTACCTTGGTACATTTCCATTCTTTTGCTTGCAGTTGTGAAAAAACCGTTTTGTATATTAATTGCATCCGCTGTTGTCAAAAGTGCCTCAAATATTACAAAGTCGAGAAAGATCCAATCTTATATCATGCTAGTCGAAAACTAAATCGTTGAAAAACAAAAAAAAGAATTGGCAAAGTTGCCCCAACAAAAAAAATTCGAAAAAGACAGCCAAAATCAGTTCATTGTTTTTTTAAACTGAACCAATAATTAAAATTTTAAAGTGTTTAAGTGGCGTGTAAATGCTTGTTGATCCTAGATAGGGACAATTATTTACAATATCATTTTAAAAATTGAAATATTGCATTGTTCATTCCTGAATTGTTCATTTGTGCCTCAACAATATGAGGGCAACGTTACTATTATTTAGCTGCTTGGGTATTCTAACTGTATCATTAACTGCTATTCACGAGTGTTATTCAGTTGAAAGTAAGAGTTCTGTTTGATTTTCAGTGTGTGGCACGTTTGACATACACGAATCTGAAGTGCACTTCTACGAACAGGACAATTGGCGAGTATGTCTATTGTCACATCAAGGCTGTGAATCGTACTCACAAATACGTCAGTATGTACTATAAACTCTACAAAAGGCCCTTGAATAATATTTGGGTGAGTGCAGCTCTTGGTCAAATATAAACGCCTTTGATCATAACGTTTGTTTCAGCTCACCGTTAAGATTTCGCGCAGAAGTAATGGCTATAAACAATTTGCTCCTGATTTTGATGTTGATATTTGCAAGTTTCTAAAAAATCCGAGACATCCCGTCATGTTAGCAGTGTACAAAAATACGAGGCTCTTCTCAAACATGAATCACACATGCCCTTATGAGGTGAGTACCAAATCACTTCTCTGTATATACCCTGAACCCATTGGAAATGGGTAAAAAGCATCTCCGACCCCACAAAGTATATATATTCTTGATCAGGGTTAACAGCCGCGTCGATATAGCCATGTCCGTCTGTCTGAATGAAAACGCAGATCTCGGAGACTATAAGAGCTAGAGAAATGGGTTCTCGTGTACCCGGCGCAGATCAAGTTAGATTATTTGATCAATAACTGCTTCCGTTTCTGGAATAGCAATACATTTCGATTTCCGATAGCAAAAAATGACATTTCATCAAGATCGGATAAGAAACACCGAAGTTATAGTCGAAAGTAGATTCTCATATTGAAGACCTTTCTATCAGCCGTGAATAAAAAGAGTACACTTGAAGACCTTCTCACATTTGGGTGCCAGACTTGACAATAAGAGTAGAATATATTTAACAACTGGGTTCAGGGTACATCGTAGTCGATCTCACTCAACTACAGATTTCTTCAGCATTTCATAATATTTATATTTTCTTCATAGAACGACGTATTTATTGAAAAGATGCATGCGTCCAATTTTGAGTCGGATTTTGGCCAATATATACCCATACCAGATGGCGACTATGCGATTACCATTGTCTTTCGACTCAAGAAAGTGGAATATTCCAACATTTGTCTGTACTTTACTGCTTCGAAATAAGAATGGACACAGCGAAATCCCATGAAATTTAGAATATTTGTTCATATATGTATATAGCATACGGATATCAAGTTTATTTGATTGTATTGATTGCATCGATGATAAAACACTAATTTGCAATTATATAACCTATCAATTGATACAGACTTTAAGAGCTGTTTCATTCTTTGTCGAGAATGTTTTACAGAAAACTTCATTAAAATCCAAGCAAATCCGATGTTGGTTGGTTTCCTAAATTCAAATATGCTTCAGCAGTCTCGCGTACATAAATTTTAGATGAATGAATGTTCCACACACAAAATGTCAAAATATTTCGAAATCGTTATTAAATTGCAATATAATTGGGCTTACACAGCGTGGAAATACGAATCGATCTTAGATAGAGGCAAATGTAGCTGAAGTGATTAGAACAAAACCAGTATGAAAAATAATTATTACACTCTTCATTTAAGTTGAACAACATGTGGAAGAAGTTGTTTTTTTGCTGTTGCGTTGGTATTCTAACGGTAAGATGGGCAAAAATCCTTTAGTCAGAGAGTCCTTAAAGTCAGAGATCTATTTGATAAGCAGTGTGTGGCTCATGTGACATTCACCAATCTGAAGTGCACTGGATTCAACAAGAATTATGGCGAGTTTGAGTACTGTCATATCAAGGCTGTGAATCGTACTCACAAATACTTCAGTCTGCACTATAAACTCTACGAAAGGCCCATGAATAACGTAAAGGTGAGTGTCCCTCATAGTCACATAGAATTCCTCCTGTTTTATACGTAGTTTGTTACAGGTCAACATTAAGATGTTCCGCAATAGTAATGGCTATAAGCCATTTTTCGTTGATTTGGTCATTGATGGCTGCAAGTATTTAAAAAATCCAAATCCAAATCCCATCATCCATATATTCTACAAATATTTGAAGGAGAACTCGAACATGAATCACACATGTCCTTATAATGTGAGTAACATTACATTTTTTAGTCAGCATTTCCAATCAATATTTTCTGTTTTCAAGAACGACATATTTGTTGACAAATTCTATACGGGCAATCTTGAATCGGAGTTAAGCAAATATATACCGATTCCTGATGGCGAATATATATGTTGCTTTACCTTTCAAATCAATCAAATAAAGGCGTGCAGCGTTTGCCTATACCTTACAATTCTTAAATAATAATGGACCCAGCGACAAACTCAGCGGAAAACCCTTTCAAATTAGAATTCCTGTTTATAAATCTATTTTTATTTTCCACAAAAATCGGCACAAAAAAGCAACTAACCGACACCAATAAAATACACAATTCTAACCTATATATTCATCCAATTGATACAAATTTCATTTCATTCACAATTCTAACCTATATATTCATCCAATTGATAAAAATTTCATTTCTATTATCTGTCCTTAGGGGTTTTAATTGCAATACTAATATTCCGTCTTCCTTCTTTTTCTAATCGTAGAACAATGCTTGGTGTAATCATAATTACATAAGCTTATAAACGGTAAGATTTAATTTTATTTAATTAATTTAATTTTACAGTTCCGATCAGAAATACAAGGAATTTTCAGCTTGTAGTTCGAATTATGCTATCCATAACCCATTTGGGATCTTATGCCCAAATAACAATATATCTTTCCCATTAATAAGTTGTGCTTCTTCAATTTGTTCTATTAAAACTCTTGTGTTAAGGCATCTATCTAGTAATTCGCGTCTCGGTCGGGTGGGTGTGAGATTGTTCGGGTGTTCGCAATCCCGTGCTTGGTATCGTTGGGTCACTTGAATGTGCTGCTCATTAGTACTGCAAATTACTAATTAGTAGAAGCAATTTAATGAAAAACTGGATTACTGCTGGATATGAAACTCCATTAGGAGATAACCACAACCATAATGATTAATGATTAATGATCCTAGATAGCTGCAATTATTGGTTGATGATTTCATTCAAACCTCTGAAAAACTATCGGTTGATTGTTTACTTGTGATTCAACAACATGTGGAAAAAGTTGTTTTTTTGCTGTTGCGTTGGATTCCTTACGGTAAGTTCCGCAAAAATCGTGTAGTCAGAGAGTCCTTAAAGTCAGAGATCTATTTGATGAGCAGTGTGTGGCTCATGTGACATTCACCAATCTGAAGTGCAATTCTACGAACAGGAAAATTGGCGAGTTTGACTATTGTCATATCAAGGCTGTGAATCGTACTCACAAATACGTCAGTGTGTACTATAAACTCTACGAAAGGCCCTTAAATAATATTTGGGTGAGTGCCCCTCTTAGTCAAATATACATACCATTTGTCATACGATTTATTACAGCTCAACGTTAAGATTATGCGCAAAAGTAATGGCTATAGACCATTTGCTCCTGATATTGAAATTGATATTTGCAAGTTTCTAAAAAATCCGAAAAATCCCATCATAATGGTATTCTACAATATGGCGAAGAAAAACTCAAACATGAATCACACCTGTCCTTATATTGTGAGTAACATATCAAATTGAATGTCAGCATTTGATAATATTTATATTTTGAACCTAGACCGACGTATATGTTGACAAGTTTTATACGGGCAATTTGGAATCGGATTTTAGCCTATATGTACCCATGTTAGATGGCGACTACTCGCTTTGCGTGCATTTTCTAATAAAGAACAAGGAGTTTTGCAACGCTTGTTTATACTTTAATGTTTTGAAATAATAATGGACCCAGGGACACACACGCAGTGAAAATCCCTTTAAATTTTACAAATATTTTCTTGTTTACTGCATTTTATTGAAATATACCTGTCTTTTCTATACAAAATCAATCAGCCGATGGCAATAAAATACGTACAACACAATTCTAATAAATTCGATTTCTAACTCCTCTTGGCTATGATTAGATAGACACAATCATTGGCCAAATGATTTGCTGTAACCCACTTTGGAAAAACCAAAGTTTCATTTTTCATTTCATTTCGACAACATGTGGACCAAGTTTTTATTGTGTTGTTTCGTTGGTTTTCTAACGGTAAGCTAGGCAAAAATCCTTTAGTCAGAGAGTCCTTAAAGTCAGAGATCTATTTGACACGCAGTGTGTGGCTCATGTGACATTCACCAATCTGAAGTGCCCTGGATTCAACCAAAATAATGGCGAGTTTGAGTTCTGTCGTATTAAGGCTGTGAATCGTACTCACACTATACGAGTGTCCCTCATGGTCAAATATAATTCCTGCTGTTGTATATGTAGTTTAAGAAATCCAAATAATCTCATCACTTATGTATTCTACAACATTTTGTTGGAGAACTCGAACATGAATCACACATTTCCATCCGCCTGTTTTTTTCACCTGAATATCAATACAAAATCAGTCAACCGATATAGCAATAAAATACACAATTCTAAATGATGTATATTATATAATTATTATATTATATTATATATATATATATATATATATAGTCTTCAAATTGAGCGAATATACGCACAGATTTTGGAGCACTTTCGTTCCTTCGCGGAGCATGCTGTAAGAGACTTAAGAGCTATAAGTAAATGCGAACTTAACTAGTAATTGTGAAAGATCAAATTCAAAATTTGCCCCAATTTGAACCCCTGAATTATACGTAAATTAGCTTCGAAATTTAAACTCGATTTCCATCTCCAATTGGCGATGATTATTACATTATTTCGTCTAAATAGCGTATAAATACTTTTCGATCTTAGATAAACACAATTAGTGGCTGAATGATTTGGTAATGACACCTTTGAAAAAACAAGTTTCATTTTTTATTTAATTTCAACATGTGGAGGAAGTTGTTTTTTTGCTGTTGCGTTGGATTCCTTACGGTAAGTTCCGCAAAAATCCTGTAGTCAGAGAGTCCTTAAAGTCAGAGATCTATTTGATGAGCAGTGTGTGGCTCATGTGACATTCACCAATCTGAAGTGCAATTCTACGAACACGACAATTGGCGAGTACGACTATTGTTATATCAAGGCTGTAAATCGTACTCACAAATACATCAATTTGCACTATAAACTCTATGAAAAGCCCTTAAATAATATTTCGGTGAGTGCCCCTCTTAGTCAAATATACACACCATTTATCAAACAATTCGTTACAGCTCATCATTAAGATTATGCGCAAAAGTAATGGCTATAGACCATTTACTCCCGATGTTGAAATAGATGTTTGCAAGTTTCTAAAAAATCCGAAACATCCCATCATGATGGTATTCTACAATTTTGCGAAGGAATTCTCAAACATGAATCACACCTGTCCTTATATTGTGAGTAACATATCAAATTTAATGTCAGCATTTCATATATCTCATATATATATTTTGATCTTAGACCGACATATATATTGAGAAGATGCATACGGGAACTTTTGTATCGGATTTGGGCCGCTTTATACCCTTACCTGATGGCGAGTACGCGGTTTACATATATTTTCGAAACAACAATGTGCAATTAGTCCAGCTTATTCTATACTTTATTGTTGTGACATAATAATGGACCCAGGGACACTCACGCAGTGAAAATCCCTTTAAATTTGTCAAATATTTTCTTGTTTACTGCATCTAAATCAGTTAACCGATAAAGCAATAAGATACACAGTTATGATCTACATAATCTTCCAATTAATAAAGAATATACCCAGACATTTCAATGATCAACTGTAGCATTTTCATTTTTATTTAGAGTCTTTAATGATTTTGCGACAAAATATCGAAAAAAGTATTCAAAAATTTCACTTTTTATATCAGCACTTTATATCAGCATCTCAAATATATATTCTGCTCAGGAAGCCATTTGTGTTGGCAAATTCTACACGGGCAATATTGAATCGGAGTTTAGTTGATATAGAGCCATACTTTTAAGTCTACAAAGTTTAAATAAAAACCACCAAAAACCACATTCTAAATCCGAGTAAAAGAATTGTAAATTTCATGCATAATTTTATTTGAATATTTGAGACTTGTATTAGAGAAGACTTGAGTTCCTGGTATCGACTAGTTTATGTCTCTGAGTGTATGCGTCTTACCATTAATTAAAGCCGAAAGCAGCCCAGGGACAACATCAGCTCCAAGTATTTAATGGCCAGCAGTTTGCTCCGTTGAAGCACACGACAGCACATCAATAATAAATTAAGCATGTTTCGTCTAACTCAGTCCACTTGCCTTTAACGATGACCTAGAATATGAAATTCGTGGAACTCCCCAAAGTGTCAGAAGCATCCAAGTCACTCCAGCCAGCCGAATGCGCCAAGTGAAACGGAAGCTAATCGCTTGGGTAAATAGTTTACCCTGGACAGGAGAAGCAGCAGAAGCAGCAGCAGCAGCTGAAGCTGAACTGATGAGCATAGGTCTCTAAGCTCCAACTGTCTCCCTCTCTTTCAGTTGGAATTGCGTAACGAGTCAAGACAACCAGAGAGAGAGAGAGGGAGAGGAATAGAGGGGGAGAGAGCGAGAGAAGCAGAGCAGCAGAAAGAGGGTCTTTTTGGCTTTGCTGTTTTGCCTGTCGGATTACAAATAATATGGCCAGGTGCGCCAATTCGAACAGTTAGCCACGTCTGCTAGCTGAGGTGTCTGCTGCAACATTCAGATCAGATCTGCGAACGAAAGAAGCCAGGTTTAGCATATTGCTAACTGCATTAGAAGTTTCAACTTCCAGTCAATAGTGGAGCAACCCTCAGTTCAGTTTGTGCAACTGCCTTGAAGCTCATAATTGAGTTGCAATAATTAAGACAATGTTGCCATGTTGAGCCAGCTCTTGTTGTCTTTGTGGTTAAATGAAGCGCAAACTGATTGCATTCGCCTTGTCCATTCGTATTGGCCATAAGGACATTTTGCAGCGCTGACATGTTGTAACCATATTGCTGTTGCTGTTGCTGCTGCCTGTGGCATGCAGCGTGTGCACACAAGCCCTTATTACCAACTTACCAACTGGCCAACTGGCTCGTTAGACTTGCCCAACAGACGGAGACAGAGTGGGAGAGTGGGAGCAGTGCATAGGCGGCAACTACAAAGCAGACAGACGACGACGACAACATCGAGGAGGACGGTATCTTCTGGCACACACTGATAGCAGCAACAGCAGCAACAGCAGCAACAGCAGCAGCAAGCGGCAAACCTCACAAGCAAAGACGACGACGGTGGTGCAGCGGTGCTGCTGCTGCATAGTGGGTTGAAATCGACACTGACACACGCACAGATGTCGCAACGCTTTGAAGATTTCTTTCGTTTTTCTTCTTCTTTTTTTTTCTTTTTTTCTTTTTTGTTTGTGAAGTTTGAGCTTGGCTTTTGGCGATGCCGATGCCGCGTTTCGAATTGCAATCGGCCAGGCAAATGAGCAACGAACCGTTTCAGCAGCAACCCCAAAACACACTCCAACACCCCGCTCAAGCCTAACAGGTGTGTGAGCGTGTGTGTGTGTGTGTGTGTGTTAATTGCATTAAAATGTTTGTAATTGCAATGCGGCTTCATCAGCTCACATCAACAGCAGCAGCAGCAGCAGCGTAACGCCTTATCGCTGAGAGCAAATCTGTGCACATTTAAAAATGCCATAGATGCCGCCTCATGAAAGAGTTTGCAGCGCGTCGTGTCGTAACTATAATTGCCATAATAACATAATATCGGAGCGGTTGCAGTTGCAGTTGCATACCACAGGCAAAAGGTGTCGTTTATTGTCACACAAATGCCGCCAAAGAACATGCCACAGAGCTCCTACTACATATATATATATATATATATATAGTTTTATATGGCATAGCTTTAGAAAATTCAAACAGCTCCAATCGTAGCAGGTTTTCAGAATAATATTCGTGTAAATTTAATATTTATTTAGTTTTGTCACGATTTTTTGCGTTTTAGCTATAATTATCTAAATTGATGTCGTGTTGTAAAGTGTGACAAGTTAAAGTTATATATATATATACTTCTATATCTATATATACATATATAGCTGTGTTGCTGCAATGAGTGATGAGGACAGTAGGCGCTTGCCTCGCTGGTGGTCAGGTGGTGTTTGTTCCGCAATTGCGGTGACAACAACGCATCCGCTCGATTTGGTAAAGGTTCAACTGCAAACACAGACAGTCAAGGTGCCCGTATCGGAGATAATCGCTAATATATACAAAAACTCGGGTAAGGTAAAAAAGAAGACAAGGAACACACGCCACAAAATAATGCAAGTTGAACACAAATAATGTATAATTTGCAACTCTGTCGACTGTCGACTTAGGAATATTGGGTTTTTACAATGGCATCTCGGCGGCCTGGTTTCGACAGCTCACCTACACCACAGCCCGGTTTGCTCTGTATGAGTACGGCAAACAGTTCGTGGACGCGGGCAATCTGAGCGCCAAGGTTCAGCTGGCAACGTTTGCGGGCATCTTTGGGGGAATTCTTGGTGTGCCAGGTGATGTTGTCACAGTCCGGTTACAAAACGATAACAAGCTGCCACTGGAACAGCGACGCAAGTGAGCACAACCCATGTATTATACATATATATATATATATATATTTTATTATCTATATATATATATGTAAGTATATTATATATTACAATTGAGAAAAAAGTGGTTTCTAGTCAGTTGTCTGCTATTCAAATGCCATAATTTTCTGCTCATAGTCTGAACACTTTTTAAACACATTCAAAGTTGAAAACGTTTTTTTTTCATCGAAGATTAAATCCGATTTTAACTTTAATTCATTCAGAGATTCATTGAAATTGACTTTAATTTCCGGTTATTATTCGTATCTTTTCAAATGAATGGTTTTTAACCTTTCAATAGATTTATTAATATTTAAAATATATAAAATACATTTAAAAGTTAGAAATTTGTTAAACGTTGTCAAATCTATTGTCATCTGTTCGCCATTAGCTACAAGCACATATTTGATGGCCTATATCGCATTGCGAAGGAGGAGGGTATTCACAGTCTGTTTCGGGGCACGGTGCCGGCTCTGTCGCGTGCCGTACTCCTAACCATCGGCACAAATGGAGCCTACGATCAGGTTAAGCAGATGCTGCAGGGCACCTTTGATTTCAGGGATGGGCTGCCACTGCATTTCCTAACATCAACGGTGGCTGGATTTATGGGCACACTGATGACACAGCCGATTGATGTGATGAAGACCACGTATATGAACGCCAGACCCGGCGAATATAGCGGATTGGGTGCAGTGGCGTCAAGCGTTGCCAAACAGGGACCTCTGGCATTCTACAAGGGTTTTGTGCCCGCCCTGATGCGGGTCAGCCCCAATACGATAATTACTTTTATGTTGTACGAGCAGGCGCGATTGCAATTTGGCTACTTGCCGACGAGGGACAATAAGTAATTTAAATGAATGTGGAAATGTGAGCAAATATATCTGGCAAAGTTAAGGCATTTGCCAAGGAGTTGAGTCCGAGTCTGGAGCTGAGTTTTCCGCATGTTTGGACTGCTTCTAAATGTCTCTGGTCTCTGGTCTCTGGTCTTGGAGACGTCGGCTTCGTTTTGTTTGTTCTCGCTGCACGTTCGCTAGTTATCTTTACGAAGCTCTCCATTTGGTGCAGTTGACTGTCTGGACTGTTTCGAGCGGCGCCCCCTGCGCTGTCCCGCTGGCCTGTCTGTCTTGTTTGTCAAAGAGAAACAGTTAAATGCCAGTTTACCAGTTAAATCGGAATCAAAGCGAAAACAATGACACAGTAGCAGAGCGAGAGCGAGCTCGAATACGGGCATGTGACAGAGAGAGAGAGAGAGAGAGAGAGAGATAGCCTGAACCCGACCTGCTCGACAAATGGCAAGTGTAGTAACAACAACAACAATACCAACCGCAACAACAACGACAACAAGCAACAGAAAAAAATCGTCTAGACACAGACTAGACCCCATAAAAATAATTATTATCGGTTGCAATTTCTGTGCCTCTGTGCGCCTCGACGACTGCCCCCCGTTCCCCGTAGTTCCCCTTTCGTAATTTTGCTGCTCCGTGCGAGTTGAGAGTTGAGGGGAATATCGCTGAACATCATCGCCAACAGTCGATTTCATCTGCTTCACATTACAATTGCACTTTTTATCGCTCGCACTCCAATCGATGTGCAGAAGTAAAAGAAGTTATGCGCTTTTTTTTGCTCAGATTACGGGGAGTTCCGGGGAAAAGAAGAACCATTTGAGATTGATATAACTACTGAAGTTCAGCTACTGATCAAAGGTGTTGTCCACATCAAGTTCATTGAAGTATTCTCTGCTTGCTTGTCATATCAGACATGTATACAAATTATTGTTGAGCTGCTTCAATAAACTTATCTTTTGATTCTGTGTTTATTTATTTATTTCTTAAGCTTTAAGTTTGAGAGACTCGCAGTTCTATACATAATTTAAATATATATGTAAAGAGGAACGATCTGTTGATTTGAAACCGAATAATGAATGGGTTCTTAGTTTTTATTTCGGATTAACTTGGTTTAATATTATCGGTTACGGTAAATGGGTCTTTATAAAAAATGTGAAACTATTCTTTCGGCTCTAAATTTAAATCGATTAACTTGCAGTTCCTCTTACCCAGACAAAAACCATATAGCTTTGCATATCTCTCGTAGGGTATTTAATTTTCGGCTCCACAAAACTTAACTTTGAGCTTTGAACACAATTCAAGAGCGTAATTGCATTTATTGTCAAACAAGAGCGGACGGGGAAGGAGGGTTAATGGCAGCTCAATACTGGACAGGAGGGCTGTGTTTGGTCAGCAGCATGGAAGGGGGGCGAGAGTGGACAGCGGGCAGGCGGACAGGCGGACAGAATGGATATGTTTGATATGCTGTCGTCACGCATCGCTGAGCATGCAACATGCCGACATCAACGACGGCAACAATAGCAACAACTTGACAGCGACAACTTTGGTGCGACAAGAACGACAGCAATGTGGAGCAAGGAAATATGCGACACAGACAGCAGGAGCGGGAGCGGGAGCGGGAGCGGAAGCCGGGGGCAGGGGACATGGGGAAAACAGGCAGCAGGTAATTGCCACAATTTGCTCGTTGCGTGAATGGACAGCAGAAGGAAGAAAAGGGTGCAAAAGGACAACAACTTCCGTCAATGGTTGCCTTCGGGGCAGGCATTTTTATATTTTTTGTATTTTTATTTAAAAAATGTTTTTTATTTTCATGTGGCTGCCGCTTGTGCGCCGCCTTCTGTCATATTTGAGGTGCGCATAAGGGCACTCAACGCCGCCATAAATCAACTGCCAACTGCACTTCTGATCTAAGGCTGTCAACCGACGCACCAGCGAACCACCAGGCCAAGCCAGCGAGCCGCCAAAGCGACAACTCTTTAGGCCATAACTTTACAGACGTCGAATAGAGACGCGGTTAGCGGGACGCGCTTGCTGCTGATGGTGCTTGTTGGCCGGTTTCACCTGAGCTTGGGCCACAACAGCTACTACCTCGCTACCTTCTCAGCAACCCTCTCGCACGTCGCGCCGCTACCCTCGGTACACCTTATCTCGCTCTTATGTCTAGACTGCAGACTGCAGACTACAGACGTTGTCTGTCGTTGCAGCCACAGCAACAGGAAACAGCAGACAGCAGACAACTGTGACAGCTCGAAGCAGAGCAGCAGCTACACCAACTGCAACAGTAGTGCCAACAACAACAACAACAATGCGAAACGTACCTGTGTCCAGCGTTTTTCAAATGAGCCAACAATTCTCAGCTGTCAATAATGTCTGTCATTGTTGTCCGCTGCTGTTCACCCTTGCCACAGACTATCGCTGCTAGAGTTGGGCTCGTGTTTTTCGTTTCGTGACACGACCACAAAATAGGGTTTGATTCAAGAGTGTTCAATAAAACATGTTCGAAATATTTAATTGCTGGTTGTCAAACAGGAACGTGAAGCGGAACTACAGCTGTACCGAACCGCACATCGACATTATTTTAATAACCAATTACATTAAACGATGTCATTAGTTCATGTAGTACCTTAGCGGAACTGAGTATCGATCACAATTTGAAAGCAATTGATAACCTTTTTCGTAACCTTTTATCGTTATTATATATTTCATTCATTCTATTTCATACACACCAAAACACGCATCCGTCTCAAATATCTGGCATTTCTGGCACCCAAAAACTGGCTTATCTCCAAGGCTAGTCATTAAGTTGTGTCCGTAATGCATGCAGCTCCAAAGTTAAGTCCTTGGGCCAGCCGGCAAAAGTTCTAATCCTTTGGAAATTGAGTTGTAAAAGGCCAACTTTGTTTGCGGCGTATAGGTAAAGGTTGGCGGGGGATTGGGAGTAGTAGTAAAAATCCCTGCAATGCAATGCACACACATGTTTGGGTCTTAAAAAGTCGCCATCCCTTCGGCTGCCACCTACAGGGAGGCAGTAAGAAGTGGGGCGTGGCGGGGCGAGGTAGCGCGTCGAGGCTGTGGCCATTTGGCGTTCCGCTTAATTATTCAAAACCATGTCATGTCTCTGTATAATTTTATGCATTGGCCAATGCGAGCGCCAGTGCTCAAACACGATGATGATGACGATGACGACGACCATGATGATGACGAGGGGCTGACGCCTACACAGTCAGACGAAGCAGACAGACAGACGGATGGACAGCGGAACAGACAAATGAACGGACAGGGAGGAGCGGCAGACAAGAGTCAGACATTGCAGCAGCAAAGCTACAACTGCAACACTCGCCGAAAAAACTGGTCAAAGCTGAAAGCAGCAGAGATCAGGCCAGGGAATTAATGTCAGCTCTAGTAGAATATTATAGAATGTTTTCTACTTCTCTTAGATATAGAAATACATAACTATTGCTTTCGAAATCGAGAAAGAACCAGTTGTTGATTATAAGTGTAGAAATGCTTATGAAATAGAGCGTTTATTTCGGCAAGTGTACAAGCATATGAACACAGACACCAAGTGGGCAACCCAGAAGGAGCCACATGTGGCAATCACGAAACGTAGTGCCGTTACCCACACTAGCAGACACACACACACACACACACATATATATACATGCTGTTGTATGGCAAGAGTGAGAGCGTGGCATACCAGACAGTCTGACGCTGTTGGAGCCCACGTAGAGCGCAGCCACTCAGTGAGTCGTCGCTCAGACTGTGACTTGTTGTTGCTGCTGCTGATGCTGATGCTGCTGCTGCTGCTGCTGGCCAGCCAGTCAGCCAGGTCTCTGTCTGTCTGAACGACAGCAGCAGCAGCAGCAGCAACAACAATGTTGCAGACGACGACAACTACAACGACAACGGCAACGACAACAACCGACAACCGACACTGTCTGTGGCAGACCGAGACTATCGAAAACTCGAAATTTATTCGTTGGAAAAAGTTGATTTCAATTTTTTTTTGTCTCCTTTTCTTTTTCATTTAGTTTTTTTTGCCGTCTGTTGTTTGTGTCATTTGTTGTTGTTGTTGTTGTTGTTGTTATTCTGTTTGGCTTGGCGTTGTTGGACTTATGCAGTCAGAAATGAATTGCGAAAAATGCCCACGAAAATTATGTTAACCAGCCGGCAGCTGTGTTCAAAATCCCACATCAACATCTTCATAGTATTCCTCCTCAGTTGTCTTGTCAGTCGCATAAGGCCAACAAGTTTCAGAAACTGCAGAGTTGGCTATTTAGTGACCAAGAATGTGCTGCACAAACTATGCAAGGCATTTTTTTTTTTACAGAATTTATAAATTAATTATCTGTCTAACCTAAACCAAAATAGAGGCATAAACTTGATAAATAAAATTAGATTTTGAATGTGGGTTCAGTTTAGTTAAGGTTCCGACAGCAAAAGATTTATATAAGTATAATTTTAACTGATTTTTTGAAGTGTTTTTCATAATTAAGCATATCACTTACACACGTTAAAAAAAAACCGAATCTCGACTTATAATTCTCAAACTCTCAAGGCACATACACAAATCAGATATAGAATATAGATAAACCAATAACTTGAAGCTCCAACAGGATTCAAACTTGATCGCCTCAACGACAATTCATTATTCTTCAGTTATTTAAAGATTGGCAATCAACGCATATATATATGTATATATATAGGCTAGATCTGAGGGTTATATAATATTACCTACTCACCGTATTTGTGCCAAAAGCTTTTGCTGTGATTCTTCGATTCGGAATCTGTAACAAAATTTGTATCGAAATTCGAATTCTCTTCGTAAATCTCCGTGTAGAGTATGAATTCGACTCGTGCTGTTGTTGTCGATGTTGTTGACTGTTGTTGTTGATGTTGTTGCAGTTGTTGTTGTTGTTGCAGTTGTTGTTGTTGTTGTTGCAGTTGTTGTTGTGGTGTCAAAGGTGATGCGTTGGTCGCTGTTCGGACCGTATCACGATTGAAAATTCGATGCGCAGCAGAAAGAGGAGTGCTGAGCTTTGTTGTTGCTGTTGCAGTTGTTGTTGTTGTTGGCACTGCCGTTGCAGTTGCAGTTGCAGCAGTTGTTGCTGTTTTAGATGCTTGTAACAATGTAGCACGTTGATTAATATGATATGGCAGAAACATGGGCGCAGAGGCAAAAACAACATCAGTCGAGTGAGACGCGGTGCGACGACGACGGCGTCGATGTGGATGTGGATGTGGATGAGGAGTTTGTGGGGCAGGCGAGGATGCGGGTGCAGGGTTGGGAATCGCTGCAGATCTTGTTGTTGCTGTGAGTAATTTATTAAGCAAATTTGTGGCTGGCAGGGAAATATATTTGTATTTGGGCGACAACACTTTGCTCTGGCTGCGATTTATAATTAAATCTAACTTATTATTTGCACTATATACACTGTGAGAAACGTCACTATATACACTTGACACGTTTCCACTTGCGTCGCTTCCACTTGGCTTTCGATTTTGTTGCGTTTCCACCAGACTGCTGCCGTTGTGGCATGTCCGATAGTTTATGTTGTTGATATGCCTGTTGCTGCTGCTGCTGTTGCTGATCAGCTCCTGCTGCTGCTCCTGCTGCTGTTCCTGCTGCTGTTGTTGTTCTTTCCTTGGCGCCCAAAAGTATGCAGTGTTTTTTATCTCTTTGCTCTTGTTGTGGTTGTTGTTGTTGCTGCTGCTGCTGCTGCTGCTGCTGTTGTTGTTGTTGTTGTTCCTGTGCATGGGCACCGCGAGGGCTTGTGCCGATGACCACAATATGATTGTTGCCAGTAGCGTTAGATTGAACGCGAGCAATGCGTTTGTTGCAGAGCGGGCCCCCGCGGCGCCACTTCCTGATTGCTTGGGGGCCACAGCGTCAACTGTATGCGAATTGATAGTTCACTGCACCCAACGACCAACACAGGGCAACGGCAACGGCATGGGCAATTCCAGGGGCAACAACATCAACTGACCAACACCCAAGAAAGCTGACCTCAACCTCAGCGGCTGCAACGAGAAGTCAAATGTTGAGAAAAACAGTTGTTAGACAGCTGAAAGCTAACTTTAACTATAATACAAATAATATACAAAATAAGTAGGAATCTGGAATCATTAGAATCTAGTTTGCCCAATCGATTGGATTGGTTTCAAAAATTCTCAAAATGATAAATTGAAAATAAAATTCTTAAAGAAGAGTTGAGTCATTTTTCGCGCTCTAATTTCAATGGGTTCCTGTTCCCGTTCCGGTTCACTTCTGAAACGCCAAAGCATGCTAATTAACAGTACACGATTTCGCTCAGTGCAGTTTTGCTGTGTGGTCGCCTGCCTTTGGTATTCTTTTTATTTTTGCGGCAGTTTTTGCTTTTGTTTTCATTTTCGTTTTCTGTCGTCTGTCCTTGTTACAATGTTTCTAGTCGCAACATTATTACCCTCACTCCCCCTAATATGCAGCAGAAGGCGGGGCACGTTGCACTGGGGCGTAGATCAACAGCAGACACGGGCATAAATAACGCAACATGTGTGTGTGTGTGTGTGTGTGTGTCGGCACTCTTTGCCAATTGCGGACAAACAAACAAAACAAGCGACAAACGGTGGCAAACGATGCGTATGTGCAACATTTTGCTCAAATTTATGTTGCACTTCTCCCGACTTCAGTTTTATTATCATCTCGACGTCGTCTTCTTGGTCGTAGTCGCTGCTTACGAAACCAATTTTTGTCTAAATTTATAATGCACAACAGCAAAAACAACACACAGCATGCATAAGGGTGATGACGAGGAGAGTGGAGGGGAGGGGGTGGAGGGGTGTTCACCCCTCACTCTTGTTATTATTGTTGCTGCTGCTGCTGCTGCTGCTGCTTTTTGTATGACGAAAGATTACAAGCGACACAACAACAACAAAAAATAGGCTAAAATTAAAGTAGCTAAATTAATGGCATAGTTGCCGCTGCTGCTGCTGCTGCTGATGCTGCTGATGCTGCTGGTGCTGGTGCTGGTGGTGCTTGTGGCTGCCACCACTTCGTCTTGCCCCGCCGCTCATGCCATCGCCAGACAACCAGACAAGAAAAATAAAAAAGGTGGAATGACTTTTGCCAGGCATTTTGCATTCATGATGCACGATCTTAGATATAGACAACAACTGACTCTCTTCCCTCACTCTCTCTCTCTCTCTCTCTATGTCTGCCTCTCTTTCTACAGTCCACACTTGTCCCCCTTGCTGCCTGACTTGCTGTTCTGCTCACTAATTGTCTTTTGGAGTCCACAGTTGACATTATGCCACATAATCCAAGTGCAGCCTGACAGACAGGCAGACTGACTGACAGACAGATCTACAAACAATCAGACAGACTTAACTTGACTAGTTGGCTGCTTCGTTTAATATGTTGCATGATCGACTGACATGTTGCGCACAATGTTGCACCCCAACAAAAAAGTGTCACAGACAGATTGATGCACAAACAGACAGCAATGCAGACGGGGCAGTTAGTGAAGAGGGTGTAGCAGTTACGTGGGAGGGGGTGTGTGCTGGCGAGGGGTGTGGCATAGGCAAGTCAACAACCAATTTAAAACAAAACGTCACGCTGACCGGCCAACAGCAGCTTTTATCTTGCAACTTTAACTTCATCTTGCAGTCTCATTTTTATGTGATTAATAAATACCCTTTTTGTATGACTTCTCAAGAAAATATATATGTGCATATAACTATATATATATATATATATATATATATCATATACATACATACATCATCATATATATATATATCCATTCGATGCTGTCTTAGAAGTGGGAATTTGTCCTCCTTTCATTTAATAGAATTAAAGAGATGTCACTGCAAATCCGTATCTGGTTATATGTCTGCAAGTCTATTATGTCTTCAACCTCTTCAGACTTTGTATACCCTTCCAGAGGTATTATAGTTAATGCATTTAAGAAGACGTCTGCAACTCCATCACGTCTATATATATATATTCTTGGACAGTACGTTTTTCTGTCGGTTTCTAATCCCTCAGTTTTAGTTTTATAACTATTTTGATGAAAATGTTTAATATTTCACGTTCAACAGATAAACTTCGATCTGTAAGGGTATTAACTCTTCGGCTAAGATAGCCGATCTTTCGTGTTTTTGTTTTCTTATTGAAATGCCTGGGGTATGAAGCAGCAGCAGCAGCAGCAGTCATCCTCATCATCATCAACAACATCATGCTGCTGTTGCAAATGTTATTGTCTCCTGCAGCCCCAATGCTACTCCCCCCTCCGGTGCAACATGCTCCCTTTGCTCCACAATTAGCCAAGAGCGAGACTGGCTACTGTTTCGTTTCATTTAGTGCTGATCTGCTTTGCTGCTGCTGCTGCTGCTGCTGCTGCTGCTGTTGTTGTTGTTGTTGATCGTATTTTATTTTTTGTTTGCTGTTGCTGCTGCTGCTGCTGCTGCTGTCTGTGGTTGTTATGTTTTTGCAATTTATTTGATTGCCTCTTCATTTGGCTCTTCTCTCGTTTTTGTGTTTTTCTGTTTTGTTTTTTTGTGGTTCCGTCTGGCTTGGACTGACTGTCTGTGCCTTTATGTTGATTTTTATCACGTCACGGGCTCCTGGCTCTTGAGATCAACGTTAAGTTGCAATTCATGTTCCATCATAAAAACGCGTTCAGACCCATAACAATTAAAAACGTTCCCAAAAATATACAAATACTAATAAAATAACCCCCAGTCATCAAGTGCCACGAACTCGAATATCTTTGAGTCACTTGCAAAAATTTGCATAAATCTAAAAATATATGATTATGAGTTGAGTTTTTGTCTCGAATTTGGGTCATTTATTTAGCCAAGATCGTTAGGCGCTTTTCTATGTGATTCAAACTAATCCAACTGACCGGAAAAACCATATTTCTTTTCGAAAAGAAAAAGGAAAAGAAATAATGAAATAATCGCACAACAACAAAAGCATTTGCCATAGGCGTGTTTTTTAGCTAATTCAAAAAAACATTCCAGTTTATTTTTAAACAAGTCGCTAAATTCTTTAATCTATTTTCGTCTACACAAATAAAGCAGCAAGAGCTAACGCAGGAATTTGCAAGAAGAAACAGCGCTAGAGGGGATATGGGGGGTGTGCGCTGCAACAAAGGGTAGCCAACAAAATAAAATGTGCAACGTGCAGCGGCGATAACAAATGTTATCGATAGCAGTGTGTGCCAGGTAACAAAAGTTGTGTGTTACGTTAATTATCCTTATGCCTGAATACTCTGTGATATCGATAGGTTTATGATCTTCAAAATTTTAATATATGAAAAGCAGAAAAAGAAATAACTCTCAAGAACGCTTAATAATTCCCAAAGTTGTTTTTGGAAGAAGAAGAAACCCTTACAAGCTGTGAGCGACTAGTTTTGTGAGAGTGTCTGAAGCTGCGGCAATGCCGAAGAAAGACTTTCTTTCAGACTAGTTGTGTGTATTTTGTATTTTGTATTTTGTAGTATTAGCTGTGTGCGCATACCAAAGTCGAACGCCAATTTGACATTGAGCAAGCGTAAATTCAGTGAATTCCTGCGTAAATCGATGGAAGACGACCACGAGACCGCAAAGGCCCGCCACAGGCGCATGCAAAGGACCGACAGCCAGCCGACAGCATAAAGATAAAATCAAACCGAACCGAACCGAACCGAAACGCTCTCCAGGGCACGGGCGGGCGGCCGACACAGATAAAGAGAGAGAGAGAGAGAGAGTAAGAGAGAGAGAGAGAGCGCGCACGCGAGAGCGGGAGAGCACTAATTAATCGGTCGAAGAGAACGCGTAAGAATTTCACACATGACAGTGAAGAATGCGCCGGGCGGCAAGCTCCGATGAGGCGCGTCTCCAAATTGCAAATCGTAGCTGGAGTACACCTGTACACACACACACTCGCACACTCGCACACACGCACACACGCACACAGCCACTGACCCGTTGTAACAGTTAGTTAGCTATATTTTTTACGCAAACTTTTTACTTAATTTTTCTTATTTTTATTTTGGCACAGAAATAAAAAAGAACTGCTAATGAATGAGAATATTTAATACACATACGCAGCACAACATATAATATAGATATATATATATGTATATATATATATATGTATATGTGTATGTATATATATGTGGGCGATTTCGTAGGCACGCGTTATCGTGGCGAGACACCGTTATTTCGTTAGACACCCTCCAATAATTGCAGTCTGCACTTAATGTGAATGTGCTGCGATCTTTTCGCAAACCTGCGCCGTACTGAACTCAATATATTCGCAGCTAACATAAAAAGTGCCCGTTTGTCTCCAATATTTCACACGACAGCCACAGCAAATGTAGATATATGTATATACATCTATATATATATATATATATATACATATATATATATATATATGTATAGCAGACGATCGGGCGGTGGGCGGCAGGAGGGGAGCTAGAGCTAGAGCCGACCACGACGCGAACGACGACGGGCGTGTGTCGTTTCCTTTATTTTTACCGCTCATTTTCGACTTGTTTTTTTTTGCGCTCTTCTCTGATTTTTTTGTTGGCTTTTATTTGCGAAAAAAAATTATTTTCGTACTTAAAAATAAATTGAAAAGCATTTTCTTCATCTGTTTTATTTTGCCTCTGTCGCTGGCCGCAACCAAAACAACAACAGCCACATGAAAATCAAGCGTGAAGCGTGCTAAGGCCCCTCCCCCCCCAAGCACCAAACCGCCGCTCCCCGGACCCAATTCACAGTCTCGACTAATCCTCCTCTCTCTCTCACTCACTCACGCGCTCTCTCTCTCTGTCTTAGAGGGGGGCCTGTTCGTTCATTATGGCTATCAGACTTGGGTTGTGTTGTAGTTTCTCGAGTCTATCAGAGCCAGAAGCAATCCAAAAATACTGGGCCCGGTACGTTGTCCCAAAAGGAATCGCACCGAAGACAACAGAACATAATTTGTGTGTAAAAGATTTGCCAGGCGCGAAATAAACACAAAATATGCCAAGCAAAGCAGCGAGAGATGAAATCGGGAATGGAATGGAGTAGGCTGGGGAGAGGAGGGCTGGGTTGGGGCAGCCAGAGATAAGCGACTCTAAGAGGGAGTTCGGCTGTGTCTCTTGGGATTCCTGGCTATTTTCGTAGCTGGGTGCTGCTGGTGCTGCTGCTGCTGCTGTGATTCACTTGGCATAACCAGAAGAAAACAAGTAAAACTGTTGAAAATGAAGTCACGTGAAAATTGCATGCGAAATTGCATGAATTAAGTTGAGAAAACTGCCGGGCAAACATCCACTCAGACAAAAGTCCTTAGACATTGCTTTTCGGCAAAATAGCACACATACATATATAAACAAGCAGACGAGTGGAAGATGGGCGGAGTGGCCGTGGAGGGGGGTTGGAGTCGCTGCCGGCGCCTAAGCCAAATTCAGGAAGTTGCAACTGCAAAAAACTGACGCCGGAAGGAGCCGGAGACGTCGCGCCACACGGCGGCGAGGAGACGACGATGTCGGCAATGGATGGCTAAGAACAATGCCGTGATGAGAACGTGATGATGATGATGATGGGTATGAGATTGGGATTTGGAGCGGGAGTGAGTATGCTGAGGTAAAACAATTACAAGAAGAAAGCCTGCACCTGATGCAACTGCAACTGCAACTGCAACTGCAAAATGCAATCAGCACATACAGCACAAACTTAGATCAAGTTTTTTTTTAACAACAATTGAAACGATGCTTGAGAGAACGTTGTTTATAAAACTCTTTCTAGCTTGCACAGACTAACGATGGGACGGGTGAGGGGATTGGCAATTTTCCGTTCAATTAAAGTCATGCCTCATTGCACCCAGTTTTTCAAATGGACCGTTTCGCAATTCCGAGTGGAAATGCAGGCGACAAAATAATTTTGCATTTAATAAAATTAGAGCAGTGGGCGTGGAGCGACAACATATCCTTCCGATGCGCCAAACACGATACAACCAGGGCAGGTGGGGGGGCCTGCTGTGCAGGTTGCCTGATCACTTGCAACGGTTTATGGTTTCCGCCAGGCAAAGTGAGCAATTTTCCATGTCGGTCAGCTGACAGTCCAGACGCAGACATGGACTCAGCCCGCTGACGATTTCTACAACATTAGACTGAGGAGTGGAGCGGGGCAGCCTGGCGCCAGACGACTTCCTTTGCTTTGCAGCTGCAGGTGGTGCTGGCCTGGCTTGCAACTTGCAACAAGCGTCGCATCATATTGATTGAAATTTAAAATGCAAATCACTTAAAGCGCTCAATTTAATCAAATTATTACAATAACAATGTGAGAGCGCTCCGAAGTAGGTGCAAAGAGTGCTGAGCAACTGAATGGAGACTGCACTGAGAATCGAAGCTGTGAATAAGTCTGGAGAAATTATGTGGCAGAGAGGCACATAACTGCATTGTGACATTGAAAAACACACTCTGTGGCAGCAACTAAGAAATGAAGAGAGTTCGCTGCAATCGAGCTGGGGATAAGGCAATAGGCCTAAGATTCAGATAAAGATTCTTTAAGAATTAGGGGAGTATAATAATGCTTTTGCTGTCTCTTTTTGATATTTTTGTTAATTTTGTTGTTTGTTTATTTATTTTTTATCAAATTTATTGACTTCTCTTGAAATTTCTCTCAGTGCAAGTCATTTAAGCGCAGCCAGCAACAAGAAGAAGAAGAGCATTGTGTCATAACGCTGACGACAACGAGTCATTTTGCACAATTCCCGTTTGTGCGGTCAGTTGCAGCCGTTACCAGCTTCCTCTGCACCCCTTACGTGTTGCAAGCACAAAAAAAGAGAGACAGATAGAGAGAGAGAGAGAGAGAGAGAGAGAGAGAGACGGTGAAGAGGCAAGCAGAATGTGTCTATCAGCTATCATGTTGTGGTGCCTCATGATGATGTTGAGTGAAGCACGAACAGGCAGACACACTGGGCTAATACCCTGCCCCGACCCACTCTGCCCCTGCACCGTGGCCGTTGGTTTTGTTGGCTTAATTAAATTGTGGTTGCCACTTGCAAACAAAGCGCGTACACAAAATCGCACAACAAATTGTAGCAGCGGCAACAACAATGCAACGCCGGCTACTGTTGCACATTCCTTTTCACATGTTAGCTCTTCTGCTTCTCTGTTTATTTTTTATCGCCCGTTTTTTGTTGTTATTGTTGCAAGTGTGGCATGTCGTTGTGGGCTCGCTTTAGGCGTGTGTTTAACTGTTGCAAAAGTGCGTGACTAACAAGCACATTAAAATTACAACCACAATTCACAGCTCACAACGCTTGAGAAGGATCGCTCAACTAAGTGTTGGCCATCTTGGGGGAATACCCTTACTTAAACTAAACGGATTTGCCAACTTGTATCGCTTGAATCCAAATAAGTTGCAAATTAAAATTGACAGCTGCAAATTTGCTGAAAATACTTTTTGGCAAGACTCTTACACTAAATGAAAAAGGGCAACATTTTAAAATATTAGCTTAAGGAAAGCGATTTATTTTAAGTTTTTCTTCTCTTATTTATTTAAAAATTAAAAATAAAATAATGGAATTAAAAGAGAAAAAATTAAAAGTACAATATTTTCGTGAAATGGGCAAATACAGACAATAAAAACCAAAGTTAGGAAAGTAAGAAAATAATAATAAAATAAGTTAGATAGATACGGACTATCATATACTATCTATATATCTACAGTTATAGATGCTATATACAAATATTACACATTTTAAATATACACTTTGCGAACACAGCTGAAACTTTGACTGCCTTAACATTTTGTAGCCAAATCCCGATTTACAGCAGTTGATGGATTAATCCCTATCCACACATAACACTAAAGTTCAAATCGCAAGCTACTTGATGCACACAAATATTTCTCACAGTGCACATTTAGAGTGCCATAAAAGTGCAACTTGCTGGCAATGAGCGTCTTGACTGTGTGCCACCAGGAAGCTTTGCCCCAAATGATGACACTGTGTGCATTAAGATGCTTAACTGTAACTCCCTTTTTACTCTCCCTTTGTCCTGTGTCAATTGGTGAGCACCGCTGTTTATTGTGCATTTGTCCTTTGGCAACGTGCCGAAGGACAAAAATTCAATGGGAAAAGTGCAAAAAGTTGCTGACGCCAGTGCAACTACAACTGGAACCCAGCAAGGAAAGCCAACTCAAATTACTGCTGCGACTGCAACAACAACTGCAACATGGTCACATTGAAGTAACTTCCCCAAATTCCAACCCAGAGCTCACTGCTCTTGCCAAGCAACGGCTTGCGCCTTGAAAAGGTTGACCTTTCAATGCCCTGTTGCAGCCTCTTTTGGCAGCTGCAGCACTCGCTTAATTTGTGGTCAGCATAAAGCCACAATACGGTCTCCTTAGTCACGGAGGTGGCAGGGTTCTGACTTCTACTCCACTCATTTAACTTGATTTGCTTTTTTGTTGAGCATAAAATTCAATCAGCTTGAGCTTGAGCTGCATTCAAAAGTTACGGGTTGCCAGTTACGAGTTGCGGGTCGGGTTTGGGTTGGGTGCCCACATTTTTCAGACAGCCACGTTTTGTCCTTAGATTGTCCTCTAGTCTAGTCTCGGCTCGCAGGAGAACAGCAGGTCCTTGTCTCGCTGTCTAGACCGCTGCAGGGGTCGCATTTTGACTGCAGACTGCAGCGTCATGACAACCGCATCCGATTTATGCAGCTCCTCTATGCCCCCTCTCTGTCTCACTAGATATACTCCCCCTCTCTCTCTCACTCTGTCTCTTTGTCTCTTTCTGGTTGGCACTTTTACGAACGCATTAATATTATTAAATGCAAATTAAGCTTTATCTCGTTTCGTTCATTAGCGGCCAATTTGCGCGCCCTTGTTTATTAGATTGGTAGCTTGGGGAGAGCTGGTTGCGGTGTGTGTGTGTGTGTTTAAGGATGCTGCAGTGCATCATTTAGTGGGCTGTGGGCTGCACTCCAATGTATATGTGCTCCTTTGTTCACTTTTCCTCGCAACTGCCAACTGGCAAGCGGGCTAATTTGCAAACCAATTAAATGTCAATTTGAGGCATTGTTACCACGCCCACACTCCTCCAAGCTGGCCTCCCTTGTCGACACAATGTCTGGCCGTGTCAGCGCATGAAAACTTTTAACACCGACACACACCCAAACCAGAAACAACTGCATTGCTCTTGTTGTTCTTGTGATTATTGCTTTTGTTGTTGTTGTTTTGCATAGCGCCCAAAGTTTTCACTCGCTGTCTAGACTCCAACTCGCGACTCCTTTGTAAACTTTCAACTGCGACTGCGACTGCGACTCTGACTTTTACTTGTATTTGGTTGCGTAGTTTGCATAAGTTTCAGCTTACTAGCCCCCACACTCCCCACTCCCCACTCGCCACACCACACCCAATGCCCCAAAAAACAGCCTGCATATCATTCAAAATAAATTGGAGATCGGCTCGGATATAGATCGTATAAAATAGATCGGATATAAAATTTATTTGGAAATTAATTAATTTATATAAAAAGCAGAGAATATCATTTAAAATAATTCGAACATCGGATTTGCTTAAAGACGGTATAACAGTTTAAATTAGAGTTCTTATTAAATTAAAATTAAAACTTGAGTTTCTCGAAATTTGACAGGAAAACTTTTCCCTTTCTTTCCTTGTCTTGATCCATTCTTTAGGTTGGCGGCCAAGTGCATTTTAGTGCCTCAACATTGGCTAAAAGCGTGATTGGCGTCAAGGTGAAATTACAGTAAAACCTCAATAGTAAAATCTAGTTGCTTGTGTGCTTCGATTCGTTTGTTGTGCTCCTTAAATTAATTCGATTGTGATCAGTGCTGAAAAGCTATCTTAATTGAGCTAAACTTGCAAAAGTCCTAGATTATATGATCTACTCATAGCCCTAGCTTATAGTGGGTTTTCGGGTATATAATTTTGCAAAAGTTTTTCAATTTTAAATACAATATTAAGCCAGAAGCTAGATCAGTACTTAAAGAGTGTTTAATTTCAACAAAGTTATGGCACTGGAAAGTGTTGCAAATTAATTTGTCTACACACTAAAACAAAATAAATTTTATTTTAATTAAGTACAGCAAAATTGCACTTATAAGCTGAACAATCTAGCTTAATGTGGGTTTATAGCTATGGCCACTTAGACTTGGTAGTCTCTTGTAACTTTTGGGTGAATGTTATGGCAGTTAAACAGTTTGATGACTGGTCTCAAAGCCTCGACAATTTCATCAGTCATTATTTATGTCTATTTGGCACTTTGTTGTTGTCTATGCAAATGCCAATGCCAATGCCACTGCCAATTTCAATTCCAACGCCAAATGCCCAAAAGGCAGAGCAGGCCGCCCAATAGTCGCGGCAGGAAAACGGATTTTATGCGCTACCAACAAAATTGTTATGCAAATACAAAACAAAAAGCCACAAAAACCGAGAAAAAAAACTCAACAACTCCTTGCATCGGAATATGGCTGCAGGATACTTTTCCGCCACAGACAGGACACCCACACACACGCACACACTCTTACACACACCCGATAGGTCAGAGAGTTGAGCTGGGCAATGAGATTTTTCAGCCAAAAGTTGAATTGTGCAACGACCAAACTTGCTCTCTCTCTCTCGCTCGTACGTAACAGCTGTGTGTCTCTCTCTCTTTCTGTTCGTTGGGGACTGTCTGTGTGGTATGCACTTGTCTAGACGTTGGCTAGACAGTGTAAAACCAAATAATAAAAAATACAAAAAACACAACAGCAGAGGCAGAAGCGACTACGAAATACAACCAACAACAATTACACTGAAATGCCAGCAACAAAACAAAACGATTCGAATTTCTCTGCTGCGCTGTGCTGCACATTCGCCATCCATCTCCAAGCCCATCCAGTTGGGCGTACTCCCAAATAACACGCTGCTCCACTCCAGCCTCTCCTCTGTGTGAAAAGGTGGCACATTTTGGGCGCCGCCGTCGGCATTCTGACAGAGACAAATTTTTGGACAAATTTCGGTGCGAACAAACAACCAGAATTATGTGCCGAAATTGAAATACTCTCGACAATAAACTGAACTTTATCGCAGACTCGCAAACTGTTTACTTATATATACATATATAGACTCCTCTTCAATAACACATTTTACTTGATATCGTCGCTCGTTTCATATGAAGTTTACAATGCCCACGGGTAGGGCATGGGAACCCACAAAGGAACGTGCTTAAAATGCAGTTTATAAACTGATGAACAACAGTTTTTGTGCAAATTACAACATAGCTAGGTACTACTGTGGGCAGAGTTATTCCTCCGGGTCAGTTCAACTACGCGGCGCCAAACTTCTTGCGCTGGAAGGGCGGCGGTAAAGGTGCCAATAGATTTTTGGTCTGCACACCAATTGTGACCAGTTCTTTGGGCCCGAGGCGGCACACCTGGACCAGATGCTGCAAGAGAGGAGAAGAAAGAGATTCCGATTAGTTGCCACATGTGAGAAGGAGTTGCAGTTCTCTCACCTGACGATAGAGACTCATCTTGAGGCGATAATTCTTCCGTTTAGTTGAGTCAACGGGATGACTGGATATGCTCAGGCGTTTGGCTTTCTTACCTGGCGCATGATCCTGCGCCTGCTCCGGCTGATAGCTCTCCAGCACATACAGACGCACCTCGCTGTAGACAATGATGATGTTGGGGTTGAGTGGATCCAGCTGAATGCCCTTGATATAATGCAAATCCGCATTGGGCACAAAGTGTTCCTCGGTTTCGCACACAAAACGACGCTCGACCAGATCATAGTCCACAATCCGACCATCGGCATAGGCCACCACCAGTCGTGGACTATTCTCGCCCAGAGCCAGTGCTGTGGTGCCCGCTTTGTAGCGTGGCAAGTTCAACAAGTGCCTCGCTTTCTTTGACTTTGTACGCAGCTGCCAAACGGCAATTAAATGATTTGTGGTGGCAACCACCAGATACTTGCCACACGACGACAGCTCCACGTGGCTAATGGGTGACTTCAGCTCCGCGCTCAGATCAATGCTGCAGAGGAATTCCACTTGCTTCGGCTGCAAGCTAAAACAGCGCAGCTGACAACTTGTCGCATGGAGAATAAACAATTGATCCGATTTGGCAAAGGCTATAAAGCTAGCTGGCGCCTCCAGTTGAGCTGGCAAATCCTCTGTCAAACGCTGCACGCTCAGCTTCGGCTCCAGTTGGAGGCTACTCAAGCGCAGCTCGCTGCCAGTTGAATAACATATCCAGGCGTTATCCTGCGAAATGGCAGCAGCCTGTACAAATTTGCTGTCGCTCACTTTCAGCTCCAACAGCTTCTCGGGCGTCTGCTCCAGTTGCAGTACCTCACAGGCACCCAGCCTCGAGTTTTGATGCTCGCCAGGATGAGGCAAACCCAAGCGCCACAAATGCAAGCTCTGCGGATAGCGTAGCAACAAAAGATTCGCTTTGCTTGCCAAACTGGCGCAAGGTCCTCGCATAAACGGTGCATATTTGGCGATGTAAGCTCGCGTCTTGGTGCTTGACGAGATGCATAGGATGCCATCTTCGCCGCCAGAAACGATGCGATCACCGATCATGACCAGTGCCCTGACATAATGCCCGTGCGCATCGCGTTGCATAAACTTGATCCAACGCTCGCACACTGAATTGTCGCGCTTGATTTGTGTCTTGCTAAGGACACGTATTAAAGGTGGCTGCAAACCGCTGCACACCAGCCGATCCTCCTGCTCGTTGAGCGCCAGCGCGAACACATTCTTGTCGAGCACCTTGCTCGCCTCCAGCTGTGTGGCATTCGAGCCGTTCCACACGGTCACAAAGCCAGCCGAATCACCCGTAATAATCGTATTATTGCTGAGCACTTGGAGCGAATAGACGATTACGTCTTTGGAGGAGAGCGTCATTGTGTGCAGTGCATTGCCCCTGGCCACACTCCAGATGCGCACGGCACCCATTGAGCCCGTGACAAGTCTCTTGCCCGGCTTATCGAACTTGCAGCAGAGAACACGCCCGTCCTGCTTATTGAACAGCATCTTGTAGCTAATCTCGTCGTGCTCAATGCTCATTATATTTATGTGTCCCTCCTCAGAGCCAACGGCCAGCTCCGTCTCGGCACTATTCACGTCCAGGCACCACAGAGCATTCCCCGTCGGTGATTGTTCGTTGAGTGGCTGTAGTTTATTCAAATCCCATTCGATGAGTTTCCCATTTAAACCCACCGAGAAAAGTCTTTTTCCCGCCCACGCCAAACACTCCACTTGCGCCTCCGGAGTTTGTTGTATCACACGATCCAAATATGGAGCATAGTTCATGTCCCACAGCTCAATCGATCCATCCTCACTAGCACAATAACATTCCAATTATATATATATTTAAATTTTAATAAAATATTTTACTTACCGGCTAAGCGCCAGGCATTTCAACACTTTACAATAAGCCAAACACACAATGGCCCTGGGCTTTATTGTGTAGAAACGCACATTGTGCACCAGTGCCGTGCCGTCGGGTTGATCGGGTGTGTCCGCTTTCATTGTGAAATGCGCCTAAAATCATTAATTTTTGTATTTTACACAAACCCACAAATCGCACGTGTGTCGAGCGTGTTTTGATATGCCAGCGTTGCCAGATTGATTCATTCGCGATGTAAACAATGCCATTCGCAGCGAATGAGTAGAACAGAGTGAAAATCATCGATGTTGCGAGTGATCCGTAGTGGTTCACAGCAGTGATGCCAAAGTAGCTCTGCATTTTTGCATGCTCATAGAATATATATATAGAAATAAGAAGGAATCAAATGCACATTGCACTTAATTATAATTGAGCTACATAGATAAACAAATGCAAAGTTTTATTTCGTTTATGTTTAATGAATTTAAATTGTTTTAGATTTTTTTTCAGTAATTTCTTTCTATTATTGTATCTGTTATCGATGCCTGGCAGCACTGATTCAGTTCCAGTGACTCACCAAATGAACTAAAGAACTCAGCATATGGGGGTAGTTTGCTGTTCTTGACGAAAATTGCTAAATTTACTAATTTAATTACAATTAACGTCAGTCTGTGTGCTAAGTGTAAATAAATAAAGAACGTGACCATTAATGATGCAATAAATAAGCAGCAACGAGCACTGCACTGATAACGTAACATAAAAGCAGCCGCAACATGCCAAAATCAATTGGGAATTGTTGCCTGGCATTGTTGTTTCTGCTGGTGCTTGGAACACCGGCGATATCCTCTCGTGTCCTAGAGCTCAGCGATCGTTTCATCGATGTACGTCACGAGGGCCAATGGCTTGTGATGTTCTATGCCCCCTGGTGTGGCTACTGCAAGAAGACAGAGCCGATTTTTGCCTTGGTTGCCCAAGCATTGCATGCGACAAATGTGAGAGTTGGTCGCTTGGACTGCACCAAATATCCGGCGGCAAAAAGGGAGTTCAATGTGCGTGGCTATCCCACCATTATGTTCATCAAGGGCAACATGGAGTTCAGCTATAACGGAGATCGCAGCAAGGATGAACTCGTCGATTATGCTCTGCGTATGTCGGGTCCGCCAGTTCAATTGGTTACCCGCACGGAGAGCGTGGATATGTTGAAGGGATCCCACACGATCTTCTTTATGTTTGTGGGGGAGCAACAGGGCGTGGTGTGGGACACGTATTATGCCGCCGCTGAGGGTTATCAGGAGCATGGTTTCTTCTATGCCACCAGCGAGGATATTGCTGCTCAGCATTTTGATTTCGAGAAACTGCCAGCGGTGATTGTCTACAAGGAGGAACAGCATCATTTTTATCCACACGGGCATGTCGCCCACGAAATGGACCCCAATGATGTCAATGAGACCATCTTTCAGTGGGTTAACGTAGAGCGTTTTACGCTCTTCCCCAAAGTAACGAGGTTTAATATTCATCAGCTGTTGAAGACCAAAAAGTTTTTGGTCCTGGCCGTGGTGCAGGAGGATAAACTCAGTCAGATAGCCACACATGAGCTGGAGTTCCGTGACATGGTCGAGGGCGTAATAAGGAAGCATCGACCTCGATATCATGACAAATTCCAATTCGGATGGGTAAGCTATCGATGCACCTAGCTGGGATTCTTTATCAATGTTTGCTTTTCTCTTCCTGCCTGCAGATTGGCGAGCCATCGATTGCCCATTCCATAATCCTGGATCAGATGCCGACGCCGCATTTGATAGCATTGAATTCGACGACGCAGCATCATTATATACCCGAGGATGATCCGCTGCAGATGACGCCGCAGGCCCTCCACTTATTCCTGGAGTCCATCAACAATGAGAGCGCCACTGTCTACGGAGGCGATTCTTATTTTGTGCGCGTCAATCGCGCGCTGTTCGAGCTGAAGCGATCAATGCGCGAGATGTGGAAAGGTAATCCAGTGCTGATGACTGTGATCTTTGGATTACCGTTGGGCTTCCTCTCGCTCATAATGTACTCCATATTCTGTGGCGATTGTCTGGTCACCGAGGAGGAGCAAGAGGAGGATCACGAGAAGAAGGAGTAAGCGGTGTGCGGACCCATGCAAGGCAGGAAGCAAATCAAACCAAATCATCTCATTGTTAGTGCAATTCCCAAAACATGCATCTAGCCAAAATCTAGTCTTATTTTTAAAATGTGTTCTGCTTGCCATAGAAACTCCTCTTTTATGTCTGATTGACTACAGTGATTGCTCGATTACTAGAACTAACTATTTTGACGATTTGTAATATTTAAAAACCTTTTTCTATACAAATTGAATGTTTATTCTGAGATTCAATATCATTAACTATAGGAATTTTAAATGCATTTAAACTTATAGTTTATAATTTGCGAGCGTTCCCTGTACTCTGATTTCTGAGTCCGTTTTGAAAGAGAGATTAAGAGCTTGAATTGTGTGTGTGCTTTTAATTTTAATAAACATATAGTTGGTAAAAAAACCAAAAACTAAAGCAAATTTGTTTCGCTTGCGATTCAGTTGTGCACAAGCAAGAGGCAATCTTAAATCAGGCCCTAAAATAGATAATTGAATCTCAATCCAAATCGAAAATCAACAGCCATAGTCCTCGTCATCGTCGCTATCGATGGCCGCACGGCGTCTATCGTACTTCACTGTGGATTTACTCTGTGGCATTTGTGCATTGACGCTCTCCAAGATGCTGACGAACTGGGCATCATCCAGCTTGCCGCGCACCTGACCCATCTGTGCCATGCGTATGACCATATTCTCAAACATTTGCGCCTTCTCCGGTTTGCTCACTTTTAGTGTATTCACTGTGAATTAAAGGGGGTGCGTGATTCTTCATAGCTGGGTTTCACTGTACACAAATGTGAAACTTACGTCGGGCGCGTGCCTGCTGATCTAGCACCTGTGACAGTATCGAGAGCTTCATTTCCTCTTGGGCACGCATCTGCTCCTGCTGAGCCATTTGTTTTTCGGCATCGTTGCCACCGCCGCCACCCTGTAGAATCATTGGAGGGGTATATTAGGTATGTACACCCTTTCGGTCACAGCTGTGCTGGCCATGCAACAAAAACAACTATGACTCATGCCTCCTCGCTGCGATTGACATTTAGCTTAACTGCTGTCTAGTTTTATTTTATATGCAGCAGTAGCTCTCTTTTATACATATTTATATATATAAATACATACATATGTATTTTTTTATTGCTATTTTTGGCATTTCTAGAATACGCTATTAAGCGACGCATAGTTCTTACTTACAAATTGCGACTGCATCTGTGACATGCGCTGTGCGCGCAAAGCATCCAAATCTCCGTCCGACATTGTTTAAATGCTAACTTGTTTATTTCAAAGGTCCTTTAAAACAATTATAATTGAAAACCATGCACTTGGCTGCTCTGCTTCTTCTGTCAAACACCGCTGGCATAAAATCATCGAAACGAGTGATAATAGTATCGATAGTTTAACTGCTACAAGTACATATCGCAAGGAATGTGAATGGCAGACCAAGAAGAAGAAGCATCAAATGCAGAAATAAACAAACAGCTGTGCGAATAAAAAATAATAAAATTGTGAAGAAAGTTTGGCAAATTTGTTAAAATATTGTTAAAAATGACCTCGCCGCTGGAGAATTTGGAAACCCAACTGGAAATGTTTATCGAGAACGTGCGCCAGATACGCATAATTGTGAGCGATTTTCAGCCGCAGGGTCAAAACGTACTCAATCAAAAAATGTAAGAATGAAAACGTCAAAAATTTCGCTATTCTTAAATACTATTGTCAAATACTCTTCTTTTTTGGTAAACAACAGCAATAGTTTGGTGACCGGTCTGCAGGAAATTGATAAACTACGTCCACAGGTGCAGGACGTTTATGTGCCTTTCGAGGTATTCTTCGATTACATTGATCAGGATAAGAATCCGCAACTCTACACGAAGGACTGTGTGGAAAAGGCGCTCGCTAAGAATGAGGAAGTGAAAGGCAAAATCGAAAGCCTGAAAAAGTTCAAAGCAAATCTCCTAATGGAATTGTACAAAACATTTCCCACAGAAATGAACAACTATCGGGCATACAGAAAAGACTCAATTTAAGTAATGCAAAAAAAAAATAAAAATAATAATAATTAGTACTTTATATATATAGATACAAAAAAAATATACTTATTTCATATGTATGTACTTAGATAAAAATTTCATGTGGGTCTTGTGCTTTTTCATGCATTAATGCTATCCTTTTTGAGAAGCTTTAAGGCTTTGATTTGTAAGGAAGTTTTGTTGTTGTTTCAAATCTCCCATTTGGCAAAATTTTTTCTGAAGGCTCCAGTGGCGCAATTGGTTAGCGCACGGTACTTATAATCAGTATACTGTGTATGAATTGAGAGCTATGCCGGGGTTGTGAGTTCGAGCCTCACCTGGAGCAGCCGACACAAATCGTGTGTTGCGTATTTTTTTTTTCGATTTTTCTTTAAATTATATATAGGTATGTATGTATGCAAGTCTTTTTGTAATCGCCGCGTATGCGTTTAAACAGCCAAAGTCTATTTATAAATTGGGAACAAAAAGCTAAGTTTTACAGCGTTGCCAGACTGTTGTTGACGACGCAGCTGGCCAGCTGATTTTTGTTATGTGGCTGCTTGTGTAATTTGTGATAAGAGCTAGTGAGTAATTTATGTATAAAATTGTAAAATATGCGTCGCGTGTATGCTGTTTTGCGAAGTGATTTTAATGGCTTAAACTATAAGTCAACAAGCACAACGAATGTCGGACGATATCGAGTCGAAGCCAGATGCAGTGCATCTTCGGTAACAGCGACAGCCTGTTGGAACTGCAAAAAGTCCTGCAATCAAATGATTTGCAGCGACTGCGGTTGTCTGCAGGATGTGAATGACAAAAATGCAAGTATCGGATTAACTGTATCATGAGGACTCAATTCGATAACACTTTTTCATCCGTAGAACTTTTTTGAGCTGTTGAGTTTTCCCACCAAGTTTGCGGTGCCAACTCAAGAGCTGACACAGCGTTTTCGACAGCTGCAGGCGCGCGTGCATCCCGATAAATATAGCAATAAGTATGATTTAGTTATTGCAATACTAGTCGATTATACAATATCCTCCCAAATGCAGAACTTCCCGCGAGCAAACAAATTCCGCGGATTGGAGTTCGCTGATCAACAAGGCGTACAAAACGCTGTCTGCTCCCGTGGAACGAGGGCAATATATGCTGCAACTGGAGGGGGAGGAGATGCCCCAGGATAATAGCGCCTTAAACACCACATTTTTAATGGCAATGATGGAGCGCAACGAGGAGGTGGAGGAGGCCGCTGACAACGTAACACTTGAACAACTTAATACACAAATCGTCAAAGAACTGGAAGCAAATACTAAGAAACTAACAACGCAATTCGATACGAATGATTTGTTGGCCATTAAACAAACTTTAGTGGAAATGAAATATTTACTCAGCATACAGAGCAGCATTAAAAAAAAACAACAACAGCTGCTCTCCTCCAGCTGAATGGCAATTTATCGATCATTAAATATCGCAGCAAGAAGAAGCACCGCCAAAAACAGCTGTCGACGATCGTTTAGTGAAAATATTGCTTTGTTTTTAAAATTCGCCTGTGATTGCAGCTGTTGCCGTTACTAATTGGCATAGGCAAAAGCTAATAATTAAAACGGTCGTAAAAGTGTAAAAATTTATGAATAAGCAAAAACGAACTTGTTTGTATTTGTTTTTTCGGATTGGATTGCTGTTTAACTTGGCTTAACAATGTACTCGGATAAATTTTTATTGTTCGAAAACTAAACATAAATAATTGCCTGGTGATAAAATCGCAATCAGCTAGCTACCTTTACGTCATGTATAACACATCCATACTCATTGACAGTCTGCTGCTTTGGTTGGCTTAAAAATGTATTCTGAATGCCTGGCGATAACATTGTAATCAGTTAGCTACTATTCGTCATATATACGTAATCGGGCAAAATATTTTTAGTGCAAATTTCATTTAAATTTATACTGCCATTTGCTTAGCGATGTCAGTGCTATTTAGTTCTTCGACGGAGGTGTTCGCAGTTGCGAATTACGCTCCAAATAGACAGCAATAATATGTTGAACCACCTGAGTAACGCATCGTGGCTAGCCACGTCCCTGCTGCTGCTTCCATTGCTTGTCTCACCGAGTGCTGCTGATGTCAATGGCACCGTCTCACCAATCATTGGTGTGCTCTCCCAGGAACTGTATCCGGACAGTTTGACTGCTATAAAGTTCAATGGCACCAGCTACATTGCGGCCTCCTATGTTAAGTTTGTGGAGGGAGCCGGTGGCAGAGTGGTTCCCATTGGGTGAGTGCAACACAAGAAAGGAGCTTTCAACAGTTTAAAGTTGTTTATAAGTAGATATCTTATTCTTTATTGCACCGAGCACATAAAAACATTAATCTAATCTTGCATTCTGTCGTGCAAATTAGTCTCTGAGCTTAGAAGCTATATTAGCAAAACCTTGGCATAAAATTGTCTTTTCGTTACAGGCAGTTTCCACTATGACAGTCATTGGACTTAAAACTCTAAGTCATAAAGCGTTCAAAGTGTCAATCTGCAGTCAATTGGGTTGTTTTTAAAACCCGGTTTTATTTTTCTTTCAAGATATCTTAAGCAAATATTTAATTTGCAACTAGCAACATTTGACATCTTGTTTTTATTTATTTTTTGGCAAAGATAAGAGTTAAGTCACACTCATAAATTTATATATTTATATTTAGCAATCAGAAGATAATTGTTCTCATTTTTTATTATCATATTCTCCTCTTAATACGTTTAAATTTATAACTTCTGATGGCACTCAACAGAAATGATTAAATATGTATTATAAGCCCAGACGATACGGGTGAAAATTAATTTAATATTGATTTCATGTACAATCAGATATTGCTTTTAGAAATTTTAATTATTTGCGCATTAGAATCTCACCTGTGATGAAAGAGTTACGACTATCTTTTATAATATATTAAATAATTTCGCTGGATCACTTTCTAACAAGTGTTTCGAAGATAACGATTTTAATTTCTGCGACTACTTGAATAAGTAAAGTATCGCCCCTTATAGGCGCAGGCCATTAATCAGTGCAACTTGTGATAACGATTGTGTTTGCTATCAACTTGATATACGAACAACAATTGACAGGGATATGTTTTGACTCAAGGAATAATTTGTTACCTCTTTCTATAAAATAGGATCGGTCGCAATCGTAGCTACTATGAAGATGTGATGCACAAAATAAATGGGTGAGTTCAAATCGAGCAGCAAGCGAAATCTTTTTATAGCTTAATCCGTGTTTTTAGTTTACTGTTGCCTGGTGGTGCAACGTGGTTCAACGAGACGAATGGTTATGGAGATGCTGGAGAGCAATTGATTGACATAGCCAAGGGGTTGAACGACAATGGCACTTTCTTTCCCGTTTGGGGCACATGCCTGGGCATGGAACTGCTCGTCCTGAAGATGGCAAACGGAACGGAGACACGCAGCAGTTGCCAAGCACATGGGTTGGCCCTGCCACTGGAGTTTAAGCCGAGTGAGTAAGGTAAATTATGTCCAAGATTGTATCGTATTAATGTGCGTCATTTTATTCATTTTGTAGACTACAATCAGAGTCGGCTCTTTGGTGGTGCCAGCGAGGATCTGATTACGAAACTCTCCGTTGAAAATGTGACTTATAACTATCATCAATGGTGCTACACGGAGCAGAGTTTTGAGGTGCCACCACTAAATAACTCATGGCGCATTATTACCTTAAATCACGACTTAAATGGCATTGAATTTGTGTCCACCATTGAGCATCTGAGATATCCCTTCTATGGCGTACAATTCCATCCGGAGAAGGCGCTTTACGAGTTTGTCAGTGCGAAAGTGCCACACACACCGACGGCGGTGCAGAGTGGCCAATATTTCGCTGATTTCTTCCTCAGCGAGGCGCGTCGTAATCCGCATGTCTTCAAAAATGCTACAGAACAGGCCCAATCTCTGATCTATAACTACAAGCCGGAATACACAGCACTCGTGGGCTCCGGCTATATTCAGCAATATGTGTTTGTGGATATTCCAGATATTCCAGATATTCCAGACACACCAGATGATGAACCAGGTGACTCAGGTCTACCCTACAATCCTCCTTATCCAAGTGCTAATAGGAATGGCGCCGTTTCGATATCCGTTGGATTTGGCCTGATTTTCTGTGCTATGTTCACTGTGCTTTTTAGATAAGAGTAATGTTTGCAATCTGTATGAATTTTGAATAAATGAATTATATATTGTCTTTGAATTATTAATAATTAATTAGTAGTGTGTAAATACCTATTTCATTTGCTTAAAAGTTTACCATTTATCTGAACCCTTATTGTTTAAATTTAGTTGATAAATTTGTTCATTACCTTCTTCTATGCATGATTAGTTCCTTTCCATTTAAACTGACAAACGTGAGATCAGCGTACTATATATATATATATATATATATATGAATGTGTGTGTATATGTGATTATGTAGCTTTTCACGTGCGCGTTTTTTGTACTTTTTCATTTGATGCTGCTGGGCTTGGCACGTGGCTTGTGAATTTAATCGTTTTTTCAAATTTCAAATGATGACAACTATAATTAATTGCCTTTGCGAACTGACGTTTCGGTTGTATTGTGCAATATTATTTGATTATAATAATGATTCTACTTACAGCAGGAGTCTTCAAGTCTTCATCATTATAAAACTTGAAACATATTCGCAACTTAGCTGCACGCAGAATCGGCCAAATCGATCAATATATCAATCAATATATATAATTTTTGTTTAACAGGAACAGTTAGGTACATAGGAACAGTTAGGTATGTTGTATTATAATTTTATATTTTGAGGAGCACTGACTTTTAAGGAATTGAGTTAAGCGTTGGATTCGAACCACTGTCAACTAAACTGCCTGAAAATAGGCAACGATTTAAATATATTTTGTGTGCTGCAAAAGCGGCAAACTGTTTTTCACTTGAATACACGGCTGCATTTGTGGTTGTGTTGAGTTATTATTTTATGCAGCTGCGCTCGCAAAAATTGGTTTTGTTTTGTTTCGCTGAGTGCTTTGTGTGGGGTTGGCTCACTCTTTTATTAATTGTTTATAAGATGTGCAGTCCAATTTGAATGGTTTAGTGTTTGAGGGAATGGCAGACAACGTGGATGCTTCATCGATCCACACCATTGCGGTGGGTGCGCTGTGCATGGACATGGCCAGCAGCCTGCGCCCCTATTGTGGATCAGATATCTCCTGCTATATTGCCGCCTCGTATGTTAAGTACCTGGAGGCGCCAGGAGCGGTAGTTGTGCCCATTTGGTGAGTCTGCGTATCAGCGATGTTATATTTCTTAAATAATATTTAAACGTGTGTGATGAGCTCATGCCAAGAATTCGCGTACTACCAAAATGCACTTTCTTTGAATAAAAATTCGATTCATTGAATCGCCTGCGAATAAAGATTATTTATATATATTTATAAACAGTGCAAACAAAGCAACTGTTTATTGGCTTTAACCATTAGACACGTTCGATGTCTTTGTTCAGTTGTGTTCTTAACATATTGAAATTGAATGTATCTTAATGATTTGTTGTATCACCTTTTGATAAGTCTAACCATATGCAGATAACAGCTTTCCTTAAACAAATACTTTGAGCCCAATTAAAGCAGGCGTTGAACCGTAAAACATTCAGTACAAAATCAAAATGTAAATCAACCTCCACATACAATAAATTCAGTTTTCAATCAAAGTGAAAAATAAATTTGATTTTTTTTGGCATTTCCTAATTAAATTTGACAGTGACAGGGTGTCTTTTAGTCAAGCTCTGATTAATTGAAACAAAATTTGTATTTCTGTGCGCATCAATGCAATAAACAATTAAACAATTAAAATTACGAGGTGTTTGACACATTAAGGTAAGATAATTATAGTGCAAGTAATGACTGAACCGACTGGTCAGGGTGGGTGTGTACCCAATATTGGCGTGATGTGCATAGACATGAACAAAGGCCTATCCGAATTTTACGAGGGAAACTATTGTCAGGTGTCGTCTTCCTATGTGAAGCATCTGGAGGCATCAGGTGCATTGATTATACCCATTTGGTGAGTGCTTACCTTGAAAATCTGACATGAGTGACTAGAGAGACTAAAGAGAGAGATAGAGAGAGTGTGTTAGATAGAGAGAGAGAGAGAGAAAGTGTGCTGCGCTGTATTTGGCAAAGTGCCGAATGAGTTTTTGTTTTGTGTAGTAAACATTTAATCGCTTTGCTCGCATTTTCATTGCAATTTTGCACATTCTTTAGGATTGGCCGTGAACGTGAATATTATGCAGAGATCATGAATAAAGTGAATGGGATACTGTTGCCCGGCGGCGCTGTCTATCTGGAGGACTCGGAGGTCGAAAAGAAACCGGAGCTGACCAATGACTGTGTCAAGTCCGCTCAGCATATTTACGAACTGGCCATGGAGCGCAATGAAGCTGGCAATTATTTTCCCATTTGGGGCACGTGCCTCGGCTTTCAGCTGCTGCTGATAAATGCGGCCAAGACGAATGAGGTGCGCACCGAATGTGGCAAATTCTTTAAGGCGTTGCCACTGCACTGGAGCACTGATTCCACGGAAGGGAATTCCACGATGCTCGCGAATCTACGACCAGAGCTGGCCAAGCAAATGGAGAATGTACCCTTTGCCTGTCATCAGCATAGCTATTGCATAGAGGTCGAGAATCTGCATCGCTTCGCACTCCACAAGGACTGGCGTATCCTGGCCACAAGGGAGTCGGTAACGGAGTCGCCATCGGAGCAGACGAAGCGTTTCATAACGCTCATCGAGCATCGACGCTTTCCCATCTTTGGCAGCCAGTTTCATCCGGAGCGTGCCGCTCACGAGCCGGGCCTGCTGGGCAATGATAGCTGCAGCGCAGCCCACACCCGTCTCGGCATCCAGCTGGCCCAGTATTTCGCCGACTTCTTCGTGGAGGCCTGTCGCCGCAACACCAATCGATTCTCGAGCACCGAGGAGCTCTTACGGCACTTGATCTTCAATTGGGAACCAGTTTTCAGTGGCCGCGAACACTCAAATTTTATGCAGTGCTATCTATTCCCCAGAGATGCGGAATATCCTCAAATCACCAGAGTGCTATTCATTCCAAATGTATTATGATTATATGTGTATATGTGAGTTCTCAAAATGTGTTCATCTCGTCAATAAAGTTCCTTCGGCTTATGATGCAACATGATCAAAAAGACAAAGGTTAGTTTTTACCCAATCCAAACTCATCCTTTGAGCGATATAATTTATTGACGAATATATTCAAAGCTTCAACATAAAAGTACTAATAGTTAATAATAGATAGAGAAAACTAGTGTTGATCTTACGATTGATGATTTCTGAGACGTTTCCCTATCCCTCGTCTCCAGGTTACACGACTTAGCCATAAAACCCTCTAATTCCTTGATTATGCCTATTAAAATACGGCATTAAATGTTGGCAAACCAAAAACTCTTGTCGAGCACATTTTATTACATTTTTATCTGTTCACATGCAAATTGTGTGTACTTTTCCATTTGGTAATGTTTTTGAGGCAAAGGACTCACCTTGGAGGCTCGTCACTAGCCCCCTGCCCATCTTGCAGCCGTACGCGTATAATTAACCCACTGCTCACTTCTTATGCGCATTTGTCTGGCGCGTGTTGTTTGCAGTTGGTCTGTGGGCGGATTGGGGGGGGGGGGGTGGTGGGTCACACCCGTGTGGGGTCTTAAGGTTCTGGCTGACAGGCAGAATAAAATAATTGTCGTCGCCTCATGTCTGCTGTGGTTACATGCGTGTTATTGTCATTTGCTGGCTATTGTGTTTGGCCGGACGAGACGCCATTGTTGTTGCGATAGACGGACGGACTGGCGGACAAACGGACGGACGGACGGATGAGTTGGTTGCGGTTTTTGTTTGTGCCTAGAACCGAACACCTGCGCCTGAGGGGTCTCTACGGATATTATTATTATTATTTGGCATGTGCCGACGGCGAGCGCCATCTAGCGGCAGAGACACGAGAAATCACTCATGCGCCTCGTGCACCAAAAATCCCATTCCCTGCTCGCCTTTTTAAACCCTGAACCCAGTAAAAATGGGTAAAGATGGTATAATGTATGTAACATGCGGAAGGAAGTATATCCGAACCCATAAAGTATATATATTCTGGATCAGAATCAACAGCTGAGGTGTTCAAGTATGAACATGTGAGATGCTAATAGCTGGCTCATGCAGCGCTCTCAAAATTAGGCACTTGAGGCTGGCATACATGGGGTCAAGCTAATTTACGAAATGTAAGAGGAGATGGGACATACACTGAGATCGCTGCACTCGATAAGAGACCAATGCGGTCGTCTTACAAACTGCTGCATAATGTATTTCTATGTATGTATTTAGATTTAAGAATTGTTAATAAATAAAGGCAGTTCGAAACCTATACGTGTCTCAAACAGAGCAGAGCTACTCACATTTGGGTGCAAGACTTTTTAAATGGAAATGTGCCTAAAAAACTAGAATATATTTAACAACTGTGTTCTGGGTATATCGTAGTCGAGCTCACTCGACTACAGCATTCTTACTTGTTTTTTATGACATTTGGCTCATTTGCTGCGGCCAGTTTGTAGCGTGTGCGTGCCTTTGAGTATGTGTGTGTATTAGCCACTGTTCATTTAACCCGTCTACTTATAGGCAGCAATACGGCCGGCTTTAATGCCCTTGTGCCCATTAAGCACACACAAGCACACAAACACACTATAGTAAAAGCAAAGTAAGCCGCTACACATACACACACACACTCGGCAACACTTACACACACACCCTTCTTTTTTAATGACGTCATAGGCGCTCGATGCAAAAATTGAGCGCAGGCTAAAAATTGCTAGCGAAACTCAGATGGGGAGACTGAGACGTTTACGCCTCCCACTTAACCCAGTTGGCGTGCATTGAACTACCTCTTTTTCTCTCACTCACATACCCCCTCTCTCTCTCTCCCTCTCTCTGTCCGAGTGTGTCTCTCACCCTCTCTTCAATGCTTGCGCAGTTGCTGCTCTCTGCGGTTGCTTGCAGGCTGCAAGTGGAATATTGCAACCTCGCCACGTTCAATGAACTGCCTGCATGCCTGCAAGGACATTGCAGTCACACACCACACACACTCGCACACACACACACACATACGCCGGCACACTCGCTCGCTTGACACTCTTGCCCGGCTGTGGGACAACAATACAAATTGCTGCAGCCTCTGTTTCATGCCCCTCCGAAACCGTCTTGCTACTGATTGCATTTGCTACTTTTTGGGCGGAACAATTTGGCATTTAACCAGAGTTGAAGGATATGCCAGGATCTATGCATATATGTATATCTGGCCACTTGACTGCTCTCGGCATTTCTAGAGTTAAATTGATTTTTACACAAATAATTGCAGCTATTCTGATACAAATAACTTAAATTATGTTGTAAATATAATTGAATTTCGATTGATAGCAGAAGCTCGAGCAAATCTGACAATTTAGCAACTATTTATGTAACTATAATTTACCATTATAGATAATGGGGCTTTCATACCACTGCCCGACGCTCCTCAAAAGATTTCTGTCTATCTTATTGACCTTTATCTATCTCGCTTGATTATATATCATTTTTGACAAACTGCTTCAAGTTCGTCGGCTTCTGTTGCTGAGTCATTATTGTTTTTTATGTCTAGGCAGAGATTTAACTGACAGAATTTACAGATACCTCAGATATTAATGGCGTCTATATATATTTTTATGTCTATACAAAAGGCTGTAAAACCAAAAGAAATAGGCTTGAACCAAGTGTCTCGTTTGAGGTTTGGTTTAAGGAGCAAAAAGAATTGGAATAGCCAGACTTCCCTTAAGGACTTGTGCTCTTCCTTTTTAAAGTTTTGTTTTCCCAGCTTTTTACTTGTCGTGTCCTGGGTTTAAGGGTGCTTTGGTGCAATATCCGCTGAGGGGTTTATTGTTATTATACGCTTTGGTTGGCATTTGCTTTGGCGTTTTGTCGCGGGTTTAAAATTAACCTGACATTTAGTATGACATTTGTGTGTGTGTCGTGTGTGTGTGTGTGTGTGTGTGTTCGTGTGTGTGTGTGCGTGTATTTGTGACATCACCGACGCGCAGACCGCTCGAAGGTCAATCCAAACGACACACAAAAGAGAACCGAGCAGAGCAGAACAGAACCGACCCAAACAGAACCGACCCAAACAGAACAGAGCAGAACTGAACAAAAGCAGCGTGATTTGTAGCAGCCTCCATATTTAGGTTAAGCCCAGCTCTCGAGCTGTCTTCTGTAGGCTTACGTGGTAACAATATCTAATATCTGGCGCATTAATCAACGCCCCGAGTGCGAGTGCGCTATATATAAGTAGCAGCGAGACACTTGAGCACAATGGGGTAGCTGGCCAGCTTGATGCATTATGCATGCCTCGCGAGTGTCGCAAGACGCCCTTTGTTTCGGGGCTGCTCTCCTCATGCATTTAATAATAAGACACTGAAGGATATAAGGTCACTTTCTAAGACATTAATTCAACTCAATTAAAGAGCTGTGGCATACGAGGCGTATGCGCAATGTGCCCAACCTAATTGTTAATTTATAAAAAAAATAAAATAAAAATAATACAAAATAATTGATAAAATTTGCGGATTAATGCCACAAATATAAATACTTTTGAACGCCAAGATAATCACTTCTTGGAAAAAATATACGTTTTTCAATTATTTAATAAAAGTGAGCAAAATATAATTCAAAGAAATGCAATTTATTAAAGACAGGAAATTTTCTTGATAATGTGATAATATTTTGTAGACGTGTCGAGGCAACAGACGTCACTGACCCCATCAGGCAAAAGCATGTGATGGAACCAACTTAGGCCAACTTATGCCGGAATTTGGGATTATATATCCATTTATATTTATTGTGCTTTTGTGAAATATGTTTTGATGTTTATCTATTTCGATGCCACACACAATAAATAAATATAAATTTCTTATGTCTGTTTCCATCTTAATAAATCTTGGGTGTAGGTTTTTACTATGCTGTATGCTTTGGCGAAGTGCTGAGTGACGTTGCCACTGTTTCAGAATGAAATGCAGTGGCGCAACGACGGAGTAGAGGGGGGTGCAAGAGGGGCGCTGCAGCATTGCAGTCGAGAAACGTCAACGAAAATGCCGACGACGAAGCGGCAAAGCCCTGACCCAGTTAGCTGCCACTCGAATGCTTCCGCCGCCGGAACTCACATACATACACCCAAACACACACTCACACACACAGGCAAGTATGTGGAGGCAAGTAGCGACGTCACGATTGGGAGAACCTTCGACGTGCGGTCAACCTGTGGTTGTGGCTTAGATAACATTTTCAATTGAAACGTCACATTCCAACAATAAAATGGTGCTCTGTCTCTCGCGTGACTTTGCTGTATCCTTATTATGCTGGTGCTCGGTGCGTATACGCAATAAATATATATTATCGAGTTAGCGAGGCATTCAATTTGTCGCCGTCATTTGAAATGCTCATTTCTATTGCCACTCGCCTTGCACTCTACCTAATTGAATTCGTGTGTCGGCGTCATTCCGCTCTAAGACTCGAAAGTTGAATGTCCTTACTGCGAACGAGTCCTGGCAAGCTGCCTGTGCTGCGAGGTCAATGGTGGCCTTTAAGAAGCTAACCAGCTGCATTCCATGTAGCACTTAACACATTCTTTGCACAGGAGCAGCTGGCAAACTGCCAATTCCTTGCCAAAGGGGAAAATAGAGTATATTATTTTTAGTTGGCATAAGGATATGTGTGCATAAGGACTTTCGAGGCTCTGCCTGAGCTTACAACGTCCTTTCAGCTCTATTGAAAGCAGAGTAGACTGTAGTCGTTAGTTTGAGGACAGCCGCAACCTGGACCTTGGCTAAATGTGAGCCAGTGCAATACCCTGGTGACCAGTTGACAGCGTATCCTGTAAAGGACACAGCATGACTTCGCTAGCCGGACTAAACATATGTTCATAACGCACTAGCGGCCACAAATCGAGTTAGGTGCGCTTTTGGTTCTGGTTGCCTAGGACAAGTTGTGGTCTGTGCTGTGGTTTCTCGAGGTTTTCCAGCCCGAGTGGCCGAATGAGGTCGAGGTCGCTTTGGGTGGCTTCCGGCCAATTATGAATGAAAATGTCGCAACAGGAACCGCTGCAGTAATTATGCTCGAATATGCGGGATTATGCGAGAAATGGTTGCGGTGGTTGAGGTGGGTGGGGCACTTTGTGCTGCTGCCCGGCGTTCGATGAAGGCCAAACAAGGATGCGCGCGCTTCTGTCTGACGTATGACCCGATCAAGGATGCACCAGCTCCTGTTACGTCATCGACAAGGCGCAGCCAATTGTCCTCCAGAGCAAGCGTTAACCTTCGCCCCGGCTGCACTTTTCTTGCATTTTTCATTTGTTTTCTGAATAAATAAAACCAGCTGCTCAACGGACTTCAGTTTACCGCTCTGTCAGGCTTTATAAACAATTTACGCTCAGTTCCAGTGCTGTTCACATTGCTCCTCATGGAATGGCCATAATTAATTAATTTTTTTCCTTGTGCCAGACCCTAATCGAGTAATTGGCAACTTATATGCGTGCTGTGTGTGTTTGTTCTTTTTGTCACTTGTCCGTTTTTATTGCCTACCTTTTGGGGCACAAACACATTTTGGAACCCTCTCGTTTTGTGTGGCACTGATCCAAGTCACGTAGCATTGTTGCCGTGCAGCCCATTAAACGCAATGCCAAAGCTAATGGGTTCGGCGCAGTGCGCACAAAATTTTGGACAGTACGAGAGACCCGCATAATGCCAAGTCATGCATACCAAATGACACACTTGCGAGGATGCTGCGACGACGACTACACTCTGAATGAAATTTAGAAAATGCCCTTGAAAAATAACAATTGTTACTTGCTCTTATAAATATATCTATATATTAAATCAGCAATTCCAAAAATCTGCCCTGTAAATAGAAAAGAAAAATCATGTTTAAAAAAATCGCTCTTAATAATAATAAGCTGAGTTTGCAAAACTCAAGATAATACTTTTTGCTGAGTGTAGTATTCGCTAACGGGTTCAAAAGTCTGTTGATTTTCTAAGTGGTAACTTAATAACTCTACTTTGAGTAAGTACTGAAGAAAGCTACATAATACTCATGTTACCAGCTACTTTTTTAGCAGTCGCTTCTGTGAAATGCAAATTCGTGAGAAATAAAGGGAAAGTCTGCTTAATTTAATCAAAACCAGAGTGAAAATGAGAGCGGAACTGATTGAAATCTAGAAAGCATTACCAGCTCTTACTCAACCACAGCATAAAATCTCTTGGGTATTGGCCATTGTTGTGCATAATATGTAAGCTGCCTGCACAAGATATATCTTGGCCTAAATGTAGACATTTTGTTAAGGCATTGACTTCAATTACCGACACATCGTGCATATTTTATGAGCTCGACCAGAAGTGGGGGAGCAGAGGAGCAGGGAAGCGGGGAAGCAGGCAGTTTGCGAGTAACACTGAAATAATTTATTATTTGCTTCGTTCATGTCACTGCCTGAATGGGTCGTAAGACGGCCGGGTCCTTATTCATCAAGTGTAGCCACAAACACAGATCTTGTGAAGAGCTTTTGTCTGGTATTTGGGTCAAAGTGTGAATTAGCATGCAGGTTGGCAAATCTTATATACTTACTTATATACATATATATCCAATATATCTGACTTGTGTTCTCCGTGTCGCGTGGCCTGAAGTGCTTTCAATTTGAGGCAATAAGCGTAGATTTGATGCTCGTGTGGCAGCTAAAAATAGCAAAAGGTTCAAACAACGGCGACGTGAACAACAACAACAACAACAAGAACAAGAACAAAAACACTTTAAATATTCATTAAATGCCTTCTGCTGTTTTCGCCTCAGACCGTGTACAGCTTTATTTCCAAAATGAAATTACAGCCGAGTGCCATTAAAAGCAGCGGAAACTGCCGTAAAGATAACAAGCATAAGACAGGGCTACATTAAAAAATATGCTCTAACAGGCTCAAACAGGAGCCACAAAAAAAGATAAAGGTAAACAATATTATGGTAAATATTGACACAAAAGTTGAAGCAGCACTGAGTGAGATAGAGCGACAGAAAAAGACACAGAGAGAGAGAGGGAGAGAGGGCTCTTAGCGAAAGTAAGCAAAAGAACACACGTGTTTAGCATATGCGTAGTATATTTGGCATTCAAATTGAAACCGGAATTATGGCAAGTGAGAAGTCATCAACGAAGGCAACACGAATTTCTCACGCCTTTTTAGTCCTGCGGGGCATTATGATTAAGTCAACAAACGAGCAACGCCTTGATGAAGAATTTGCGTACACAGCACATATTACATATTTATGGGTAAGCAGGGCACAATGAATAATATGCAAAATTATGTGGCAGGCAGCAAGAAGTATGTGTGACTCCATTAAATATAAATATTCCTGATCACCATCAAGAAACGAGTTGATCTTAACTGTAAAGGGATATGATTTTAAAACAACAGTCTTCCAATACACACTTAATACACTCAGAAATATTAGTAATGAACTGCAACAATTTAATTAAGATCGGTTAAGAAGCACAGTTGAAACTAGCACAGAAACTATAATTAATATATTTATCAGCTGGGTTCGAGGTGTCTTCTCGTCAAGCTCTCCCTACTGAGCTCATTCTAACTGTTTTTTAATTTAACAAGCTTGACAAGTTTTCGCTTGAGCACAGTTGACTATATAAAATGCTAATAACCCAAAAAGCAGGGCATATTGGTAGGGAAAAGGCATTATTTGTTTCGGCAACCGGAAGTTGAATTTTCCTTATTGTTTTCTTCCCTCCTTCGAGCTGTTTGCCTTTTGGCCTGTGGGTGTGCGAGTGTGTGCGTGTGTGTGTGGGTGTGTGTGTGCTGGTGGTTATGAGCCAAAGAAGATTAATTATTGTGCTGTATTCTTGTTGGGTTGCACAACACCAAAAAAAGTCCTCATTGCTCATGGGACACATTAGGAGAGAACACAGAATAGAAAAATAGAAAAATGCTTTCGCTGAGGGGGTCTCCAGAATTCTGTGGAACTGATGCTGCCCACTTATACGGAAGTATACGCCCCGGTATTATTCAGAATGTTGGCACAAATAATATGCACCAGTCTAATTTCAGGCGAGTCAAGTTGAGTCTTTGGCTAAATTTGCCGTCAAGCGGGCGCTGAGTAAACACAAATAGCAAAATGCCAAAAATAGATAAGAGAAAAAAGAGGAGAAACTTAATTAAATATTGGCAGTCGTACAAGCGTTGGAAGCACCCAAAAATAAACAGAAATTAAAAGGCAACAATAAAAGTTAAAAGGATAGCTCCTTGATGGTAGCTGCAGGCATGCCTCAACTTGAGACGCCCCCAGGCCCGTTACTACGTGACTGTGGTCGCCACCTCAGGCAAAATGTTCTACACGATTGTTATTTGGAAGTCAGCGTTTCTAATGCGCAACAGTGAAGCACAAACGAGAGTGCGGCAAGTTGAGTGCACGTTTGATTCGAGTGCTTGTCGTCTGTCAGCTTGTCAACGGGAATATTTAGGTCACTGAATACGTATTTTTAGGCAAGCACGCATTTCACAAAAAACTGACACGCCCCCCTGGGGCATCTGTTGGCCAGACTCCTGATGTTGGCCCACTCCTTTTGGCGTATTTCATCAAATAACAGTAACAACAGGCGAACGTGTTTTGGTGATGCATGACTTGATGATCTATTAGCAGCATCTGAAAACGGTTTTGATTGCCTGTCTGCCTCGCTAATTTGTTGGCTTACGAGTGCTAACCTTATTGGCTATCAATTGCTGTCCATGCGGCGTATGCGTAATGTGAATTTGTTAACACATTCGAGTTTCGAGCTTATGCACTCTGCGACTCTTTCGTCTGTTATCGAAAGGGCAATTATTTTGAATTATTTTGTGAAGCATTGACAACAATAAGGCTGTATGAATAAAATATATATCAATATGAATGAGTGCATTCAAAAGAGAATTGTGATAAATGATGCCTACGAAATGTGATTGTCGATATTCGGCTGATATATACATATATCAAAGTTGACTGACATCGAGAAATGTTGAAATTTCAAACTCAACAAAAGGGAAGCAGGTGCCATTAATCAAGTGCCACTGAACCGACAAAAATGCTGAGTAGTCTGTTTGAGTTAGTTTTAAAGTTTAAACACTTAAAGCTGAACATGAAATGCGTATTTTGAGGTAATTATTTTCACGCCAGTTCGTCTGCCAATTCAATTGGAATAATGTTAATCCAATGATGAATAAGAATAACAAGTAGAGCCGAGCCACCCACCAGAACGCCTGATCTCGTTATACACTCAACATGGGAATCGTATTTCGCACATAAATTTCCATAAACATTTTATGGCGTTTGCCTGGCGACGATATCCATCGGTAATACATGAAAAATTGATGGGTTTTTCAATCGTTGACCTACTTTTTATGCCCACTCACGCCCACTCAGCCCCACACCAGACCCCACCCCACACACACTCTGGCCATCCAGTTTTGGCGTCAATAAGCAACGTATAATCACACGTCGATTGAGTTTAGACGGGCCACCAGGCGTATACACAATGTGTGTGTGACTCAAAATGCTTTCTGACCGAATGGATGTAATTAGCCCTGATTCATTGTAACAGCTATTTTTGGCAACTTGGAGAGCATTTCCAACTGGGTCACTTACGATTACGCCAACTGATTATTGTTTTCTGCAAAAAGTTCCATTTACGCAATTGCGAATAAAAATAGATTTTTATGGCGGAAGTTTTTGTGCGAATAATCGAAATATAAACATTTTTGAGGTTTGGTGTAAATTATTTCTTTTATTCATTTATTGAACTTGCTGTGTGAATCAAATATCCAGTTTAGCTGCTTCTATTTAAAGGTAAATAGTTAACTTATAATTAAATGTATATGTCTTTATAATCGGCTGTATATAACTGTATTGCTTATGCATTTTCCATTCATATTTTATTTATTTGGTTTTGTGTATCGCATGCTCGATATATGTATATTTCATTATATATAGTTAGTTCTCAGATTGTTGTTCTTTATAAGTACAATTTCGGTAAATGTGTGTGTGTGTGTATTGCATCTGTATATGGTATATATGTATCTGTCTGCTATATAAGTATTTGCGTTTTAATATAATCAGTTTTGAATTTCAACATTTTGGTTAGTTGTATTTCATATATGTGTATATATGTATATATATATATATCGGTCTAGTATATATGTATAGCTACGTGAAGCCCTACGTATGGAGTGCTGTACGAATATTATTCAAAATCTTATCTACCGAAAGAAAATTAGAAACTTAAGCTTAAGGACTGTACGCATAGTAAACATATTTTAAGAGTACTTAAATTTAACTGCCTGACAACATTTTTTGATCCCTTTACAGCAACTAATTAAGTACGTATATAAGACGAGTGTCATAAGTAACTGTAAGTTATTTTTATGCTAGGATAAATTTTTAAAATTTGGAATTTTTTTTTTTTTTTTTTGGTTTTTTGAATTTTGATCTACATCTGGGATAAAGGCACGAATGTACAATCATATTATAAAAGTACTTGAGCGTACTCAATTACAAAGAATTACCAATTTATACAAAATGCGATTAATAATCGTTATTCAACTAACTTTTCAACTCCTTTCTTTGACAGTCTTTTCTTATGGATGTCGAACTGAAAGAGCTGTGTTTTGAAATATCCTTTCATTTCTACGAGTGCTTAAGTCTTGGAAACTTGCAAAAACAATTTGGTTATGTTTCCCATTTATGAGATGAGTTCTTCTTCTTTTGTTTTTTTTTGTGGCGCTGTGATGTTATTTTTGTTTTGGATATGAAAAGATTATTGTATCACAGATCTCGAAATGAATATGGGCAATGGGATTTGGCACTAAGAATTGGAACTACTTTGTGTATGTATATAATTTGTCTACTGTGAACTATTAAGTGAATGATTAACTATGAATGGGAAGCAGTTGTCCTGCCTAGCGCCTGGCATATTGGCAGCAAACGGAGCTGCGAGGAACTCGCTGCGTCGGCAATCCTGACATACCTTTCAGATATGTATAGGAGACTGGCTGACGCAGGATGCGCTGCGGCGGCGGCTTCACTTTGCTCTTCGACGCCGTTGATGCTGAGGATGAGGATGAGGTGGAGCAGGCGCTCGAGCTGCTAGCAGACTTGGAGGCCAATCTGTGTTGGCGTTGCTGCTGGTGCAGCTCAACGGTCGATGCTGATTTCAGTGCCGATTTTAGTGGCAATGCCGCTGCAGCGGGTGGTGGCGGGGGTGGTTTTGTTGGCGAGGGGCCGCTGCACGACAGCGAGCGTGACGTGAGCGAGAGACTCTCGAAGGCTCGCCGCAACGAGGACGTCGACCGGCGTTGCAATCGTGAGAAGCTCGTGCGGCTCAGTTTGCGTTGTTGTTGCTGCTGCAGCTGCTGCTGCTGCTCTAGTTGCTGCTCCTCAATGTCTATGGTGCTGCTGGTCTCACTGGATGCGCAGGACATCTGCTCTAGCCGTGTGGTGGCTGCTGCTAGTCCACGCCCCATAGATGAATACGAATCGGTCGATGAACTGTGCGCATCTTCTTCCTGTGCAGCTGCATCCTGAACTAGGTCATCGCTTGACCTGAGACCAAAGCGTCGACTTAGTAGCTGAAAGAAGCCCATGTTCCGCTCATATCGTGGAGTTGGTGAGATGCTCATGCTGCTGCTGCAGGGCGAGTGTCCGCCATGGCTGCCACTCGGCTCCAATTCCAGTAGCCATCTCTTGGTATTGTTGCCCGGTGCATTGTTGTTGTGCTCCTGCTGCTGCATTTCGTCTGCAAAGCAGACGTGTGGCGAACTCATTTTAACTCCAAGCACTTCCTGTCTATATACAAAATTGTTGAAGCTGCAGTTCCGCTTTCCCACGCTCTCTCTCTCTCTCACACTCTCTGTCTCTTTGTTGTTGCCGGCCTTTGTCTTTAACACACACACACGCACACAAAGTCACTTTGTTTTCAGTTGTAGTTGTCGGCTTTTTGGCTTTGTTCGCTTCGTGTGTACACTTTGGCGTTGTCCTTTCGCGTTTGAGTCGGCAATTCGAATGCCGCTTCCTTTTATAGACTCGCCCGGCTGCGAACAGCCAGCGCTGCAAAGCGGCAAACAGCGAGAGTCACTCTCTTTGACACTCTAGGCCCACCTCCCTTCCGCACCTCCTTTCTGGTCCAACAGGAGCTACTACGTGTTTGCAATGTGTTTTTATACCCTGTACTCCTTATGTATAAAGAGGGTAAGCCAGAAGCAGAAACATATGTAAACATGAAAACATAAAATGGCTGCAGCTGCGAATGCAGATTATGTTACAGTTTTAGAGCTACATCATGTTGGAAATGGATTACTCAGAATTTTGTGTTGATCGAAATTTAAATGAAGAATTTAAAAAACAAAATCGATTAAAGAACAGTCTTGATTACAGGGCATCAGCTAGTCGACACCTACTCGACTAGACCAATGCTGCTTGTTCTTTTCTGGCACTGCCAGCCAATAACAGAGGCACAGAAACAGAATATGAATTTGTGGCACTATTTTGTTTACCTGTTTCGTATTTGCTGTGGCATGTTTTGTTTACATTTCTGCTACGTGCTGGCCATCTGCTGCTGCTGCTGCTGCTCCTACGACTGCAACTTAATTGTTTTACAGCGCAATTGCAATTCCGAACCGATTAATCATCAATTAGTCTGAATTTGGCTTTGATTAGCTGGCAGTGAGCTAAAAATGAAACCTTTGCAACTATTTTTGAACTTTAAACTGCTATTATTAAATAATATTCAAATAAACATACATCTTCATCCCTCAGGTGTGCCATCCCCCTACACACACACACACACACATAATTGCCACCCACTCCACAGTTTTTGGGGATTTACAGCGATGTCGCAGCAGCGAAAATTCATAAGCAGCAATTAAGGCCAACAAAAATAGATATAAGCCATTGTCGTGTTGTTTGTTGGTTGTTCTTGTTGTCATTTTATTTAATTACGCACAAAATTGATTTTAATGCGCTATAAATAAAACTGACTGCCAATTTTACGCCTCGACAAGATCCCCGAGCCGGAATCGTGGGAGCTGGGTGGCTTTTTAATGCTTTGTCTATGGTGATTTAATGAAGTCCGTTGTTTTAATGGCATGAGGTGTAATAACGGGTGTGTGAGTTGGGGGCGTGGCCAGGCTGCCTGGCTATATTGTGTTGCAGATACCAGCGATGATTGCTCCTGTCGTGTTGTTTATCTACTAATTAAAGGCGTAATTCCTGCCCCTTGACGTCAGCCCCATTAACGGATTTCTCAACTAAGAAACCAAAGCTCTAAAAACATTCGCAGACCATCATCACTGAGCTGCACTAATAGCAACCACAACCAAATCAATAAGAGCCTTCTGCACTTTTCCGACTCATTTTAGATTAACACGCACCTCGGCATAAAATCACCTATTGGAAATATGATTTACATTCGTTAAGTAGACTTTAGGGGCTATTTTTGATGTTCTACATTTAACAATTCATTAACTGCTTACAAATTTCGAGAGAATTGGATTACAAATATTGAGATTACCGAAGCAATTAGTTCATATTATTTACAACAAGTTTTTACTACGAAAGAGCGTTTATATTTGGCATATTGAATATTCTCTGGCAGTTTTTAATAATGCTTCTCAATGTATCCATATCTATCATATCGCGAAACTAGGGAAATTATTGATATAATTAAATAAACTAGATCTGGATACGAGAGTTTATATTTCAAATTTGAGGTCTCCAGCTACAAATGCTCTGAGGTCGGCTTATTTATAATGAAGCACATGGTTAAATCGATTCGGTTTTTGATGCTGGTTGAAAATATATACTTATTCCTTGTTCCTTCTGCGTGGTTCAAATTCGTTATTCCCTTCATAACATTTTTAATGGATTCAGGGTATAAATATGTAGCCTTGTAGTTGGCCAGAAAAACTAAGGTTTGTGTTCATCAAATTGGTGAATTGGTAAAACAATATTGAATATCGACAATATCGACTACTGAAAATGTTAATTCTTACGATCATTTATACTCGTAGGTTCCACTATTACTTTTTTAAATATTAATCATCTGTGGAAATTCAGTTTGGTATGCGTAGCTACCGAAAGTTGTAAATTTAAAACCCAAAAATAGCGCAACCTATATTCGCATGGGAAGCAGCTAAGGCATTTTCAAGGATCAAGGCACACAAGGAATCAAGAGGTCATTGGGATTAGTGTGGGTTTCATTACAATTGTAATCGCTTGCATTTACATTCAGCGGATTTGCGACTACTTACACCGTGCAACAGCAGCATGCAACAACAACCGATTAACGTCATCGTCGTTCATAGTGCTATTCGGTCGTAATGCAGACATGATACCGTATGTCAAAACTATAAGGTCGAGTCCTTCACCAACATGCAATTGAGGACTTTACCTACATCATCAGTCGTCGCACAAGGCGACACCGAAACTGTTCCCAGGGAACAGTACCGCAGAACACGCCTCTTGTGGCAAGGCGCAGGCGCATCTCCTGCCAACACGATGTCTGCCCTCGGCTTGGAAAGCTTTTACGATGCGCCCAAAGAGGCCTCCGTTTCTCTGAGCTTTATTTTGAAAGCTGTGCAAACCGTTGAGTTTGATTCCATTTGAAATTAATAAATTTGTTTTTAAGTTTGGGATTTTTTTATTTATTGACAGCTAGACTGATACTTAACATTATATGCTCTAAAAATATATTTATGTATATATTTATATATAGGGTATTTACTTAAATGCTAAGCATTTTTCTATACTCTTCGTTATTTGCGTCTGTGTGTTTTTTGAATAGATAAAAAAGTGTGTTGAAATATATTTGTCTTCTGTTTTGATATTGGATTAAATAAGTAAACATTTTGGCGACATAAATTTTGAATTATTTTCAAGTATAATATATAATTATTTTTGATTTTGTACAATTTGGAATTTTCTCTTTGATTTTCGTTTTGGTAAATTCGTAATTTTGTCTAGTCAAAGGTGCCCATCGAAATAAGTGCAAAGTAATATAAATAACAAACATTTCGAGTTGTATTTTTTTTTGTTTCGGTTTTTTGATTTTTTAACGAGCCTAGCTCCAAAAATATTGAGTCAAACTTTTAAAACTACCTTTTTGTTTGGGGAAAGATATGTGTGCAGGGGCGAGGGAAGGGACTGACTTAAAAGCTATTAACTAAATATCTGCTACGGTGTAAACTGAAAGTCCCTATATCGATATAGGTATGCAAAGCACACAAATGGTTAATATTTGGAATACATTGAAATTGTTGTTATGTTTTTCTGCTATTTTTTAGTGTTTTTTTTTCTTTTTTGTTTTCTTTTTTTTTGGGCTAATACACACATTTATAAAATATGTTTTCGCTGCTGCGCTGCATTTGCCAATCGTTTTTTTTTTTTAGCTTTTCTGTTGTTTCAGTTTTCAGTTGGATTTTTCTTTAGGCACTACATCACTTTTCACTATAAACTACCCACCCACCCCGTGCTTTTGGCATTGGCCTTCAACCGCTGCCGTCGCCTGCCGTCTGTCGTCTGCTCATTGTCTTGGGCAATGTCCTCGCCAATGATGACGTTCGCTCGCTCATCCTGATGCCAGCCTAATACATGTGGTGCAGGGTGTAGGGGCAGCATACCGCATAGCTGGGTACTCGCGAATACAATCCGGACATGCCCTTCATGTGCACATAGTGCACTGGAGGTCGCAATATGCTCTGCTGCTTCTTATCCTTTTTGGTTGACTTGGTTGACTTCGTTGACTTAGTTGCAGAGCTGTTGCCGCTGTGGCTGCTTTGGCTGCTGTTGCTGCTGCTGCTGTTGCTGTTGTGCGGCGTCAGTGACTTCTTCACCCTCAGCTGGCGGAGTGGAGTGCTGCTGCAGGATAAGGAACGCAACGAGGCCGTTGCCGTTGTCGCTGCCGACGTGGAGAAGTGTTGCAACATGCGGCTTACCGACGACGAAATGGAGATGCGACTCAAATGTAGTCCGCCCTTGTTGTTGGCCCTGCCTGTCGAGGCAGCGGATGCCGAACGCGGCTCTGGCTTATTGTTATTCTCCCTATTCTCATTCTCATCCACATGCTCCTCCTCATCGCCAACGCAACTGTTGCTGCTGCTGCTGCTGCTGTCATCATCATGGTCGTAACGATGCGGATGCAGATGCTCCATCGCGCTATTTGGTCTGTAGACGGCCTCCACATAGATGTGCGCATTGTTGTCATAGAATTCCAGGCCAGGCGAATAGGAGTCCGAGGATGAGCCTGAAGTGTTCTCCATGTCAAGACTGGAGCCACCGTTCATTACCTCCAAGCACTCATTCCGCGAACCGCTCAGACTGAACGAGTCCGTCGAGGAGCTGCGTATATCATCCTGGCTGCTGTACACCGTATCATTCTGGTGATGATGATGATGATGCTGGAAATGCCTGCCCAGATGCTTGCTGAGCAACTGCAGCAAGCTACGCGATCTCGACAGTTTCTGGTCGCGCTGACTGCGCTTCGCCTGCTTCGAATTATCCCCGAGATTCGTAGAGGAACTATTGGCACTGCTGCCACTCGAATTGGAGTTGGAGTTGCTCACGTTCGGGCAATTTTTGGATGTTAGCGTATCCATTCTCACGTTTAACAGAAATTGATTTGGAATTTGTTCAAGTTTCAGTTTTCAATTATCAATTTGTAGTTTTCACTTTCAGTTTAGTCCTTGTTGGGATGCACTTGTTGTCACGACTGCTGGGCTTTGACTGGTGTTGCAGGCGTCGTTGGTGCCACTTTTATAGCTGCACTCAATGTCGCCGAGCTTCGCGTTTAACCTTCGTGCCTCGCAACACACCGCTTATCCTAACCCGACGAGGACACACATCGTGCCTCGCTGCTGGCCACAGACAGCTGCCACACAGTTCGGCGCAACAGTGCCCGAATAGCTCTTGTGGCAGCCACAACGTGAGCGGCTGCTGTGCCACTTGCTGCACTCTCAAAGTTTTACGTACTTGGCAAGGACTACCTGTTGCGGTGCTTCAACGCCTCAACGTGATTGTTGCTGCCCCCGTTTTGCTGTTGCTGCTGTATTGCATTGTTCAATGGCAACACACAAAATGAACCTAATACGATGTTGCACTTTTGAGTTTTTAGCCTTTGAGCGTTGCTGCCGCTTGTGCTCCTTGCTGCGTGGATTGTGAACGTGACCCTTGCGCGTCATACCTACCTTTCCAGCCACTTGCAACAAGTTCGAGAAAACTTGGGCGTTTACGGTTCCCTCCTTAACTTGACACTGACGTGCGCCGCTGTTCCCCAGCTCACGTGAAGTATGCCCAGACTACGTGTTAGCTTCTATTCTGTACGGGAAACGGAACCAAATAAGGAAGCTCCTCAAGTCAAGGGCTGTTTTTATTATTATTATTATTATGTTTTTGTTATAAGTCACATGAGTGGGTCAACTATGCTGCATCAATTGTTTCAATTTACCCAAAGTAAAAGTGGGCCTCAGCTGTAGGAATGCTGGATGCCTTTCTGCAATCTGAGCTATCCTTGGGAGTTCATTAAAAGATTGCCTCTACGTGTACCTTCGAAGCACATTTAGATTGATTATAGATATTTAATATAGATTCTTATAATATATAAGTTTATAAACAATTATTTTAAAGAAAATACACAATTATTTATGGACAGCATCAACTATTGACTCTATGCAAATACGTTTTTGCGTGATTGTTTTTATGCAAACATGTATTTAAAGCTACCTTCAATACAAATGCGTATTTTTGCTGAAGCTCATATAAAACAGCTACCAACAATAAATCAATCAGTCCACTGATGAGTTCCTTGAGCAGTGACTATCAGCTGAAAGGTTGCCTTTAAATGTCTAAATAATTTTTTTAAGTATATTTTCCCTATCTCACATATATGTATGTATTCCACAGCGTTTGTGTACATGTTCACAATCGTAAAGAAAACTTCCATATTTGTTTCTTAACAAACTAATATTTATTTAATTTATTTAGAAACATTTGAATACATTAACAAGTAACTGATCAAAAAACTGTAAAAACTGTGTAAAAACTGTCTGAAACAAAAATGGCTAAGAAAAATTTAAAATATTTAACTGAAACAAAAATGGCTAAGGAAAACTTAACATATTTGTCTTAAACAAACGTGACTAGGATGTTTCAGACAAATATTTTTGATTTCTTAAATCAGATACTTGTTGACGTGTTAAAATGTTTTAAAATAAACCATTTTGACTTATTAATTCAATATATCACATTTCAAATAATCCGAATATTATTTAATATAGTTAATGCCCGTCAAAAATATTATTAACTGTTTTCTTTAACAGCTTTAAACTCTTTCTTAGCAAACTCTATCTTTAAACAATCCACTCTCTTGTGCATGCTTAGTTAATCAACTTAAGTTGGCAATCAGTTGTGCGCCAGAAAGGAAAATGAAAATCCTTAACGAGTTGCAGCGTTTTGCAATGCTTGGCTGCCAGTTGAACATGAGACTCGCACGTTGTTGGCACGCATCGCACTTATGCATTCAGCATTTTTCCATCAGCTGCTGCTACTGCTGCTGCTGCTGCTTCTGCTGTTGCTGCCACTGATGGGAATAGACAGTCATGGCGCAGCAGCAGTTGAGGTCACAAGCTCCTAAAAATAGTCCGCACTTGGCGTAATCGTTTTGCAACTTGACTCAGGCATAGTGCGCATTACTTACACAAGTACCCAAGTACCCAAGTACTGCCAAGTTGCCCCAAGCAAGCATAAAATTGCCAGCACTCCTGCATACTCTGTTTACAGTGTAAAAATTAAATTTGCAAACTTTGCCTGCTTTTAGGAAGTATATAAAAGTGTAAATATATATATATATATATATACATATATATTACTCCACTTACACTCAATAAACAGAGCTTTATGTCCCGAGAAATGAAATCTTTTTTAGTCAAGGCCACAACGAATCTTGTTTAAATTGTGTGGCAATGTCACGTAGCAGCGATTTGGTCACCTGTTGCCTGTGTCTCCTTGGCTTGGCTCCGTGCGGAGATTAGCATTCTGTGGCTAACGAATGTAGGTAACTGTGGCACAGACCGCCTACTCCCCCAAATCCCCCTGGATGGATCCAGTTGAAGAACAACGCATTAGGCTGCTGATTTGTTTGGGTTTATTAGTCAGCTGATGATGGATTTGTCGCCCGCTGTGCGAGCTGCTCTTTCATCAAAGCAAGAATGGGGTTAGCGATAATGCTCCAATGCCAATGTCGAGTGCTGCTCCATAGTTGGACGTGTAGGGGTACGGCTGTGCATATGGATAGCCCGAGGGGTATCTGTAGGCACCGCCATAGTAGACACCGTCATTGGCATAGTAATTGTTGTAGTTGTTGCGGTTGTTGTAGGATATCCCGGGCAGATACAAATATGGCCTTTGAATTTGAACTCCGAGGCCAACGGAGAGAAGCGGCTTGGCCTTGATGCTCGTCCAGCAGCAGCAGCAGGAGATGAGTATCAAAATCAACAACTGCAATAGCAGAATTATGTTTCCAGTGTTCATATTTAACTTGGGATTTGCTTACCCCCATCGAATTGCGCATTTTCTAGTAGTCCTCTTCGAGTGTCGTCCAAACGCTGCTCGCGACTAGCTGGCTTTGAGCTGCCTGCTCAATTTGTGTAGCTCTTTTATACCAATGCCTGTTGCCTGTTTGGCTGTGGCACGTTGCCTGATCTGTGGGCCGGTTTTTTCCAAGGAAATAAAACTTGTTGTCGGCTGCTTATGTGCCAATTATTGTGCCTCGTTTTTTTTAACGAATGTTCTGTTCTGCATAAAATGTTGCCCATCGGGACTAGTTATGTATGGTAATTTCGCTATCTTCGCGTCTGCATTCAAATTAACTTATTTCCGAACAGTTATTACTGATGTAACTGATATCTAGATTTGATTAGATTTGATTTGCTAATTAAAATCCTCATATATTAACAAATCTGATTTGCTTTGCTCTGCATAATTTGTGTCTGGACATTGATTGTGCGATGCTGCAAATCAAATATGTAGCAGACACCAGATGCGTCTCGCAAATACTCTGCCTTCAACTGGCCTCCTTTTGAGCTCCACAATATAGGCAAGCAGTTCGTATCGACTTATTGGCTCACTTGCTCAGTTTCCTATTTTTTTTTAAAGATTTTTTAAGATAGCTTTCTAGCTTACTGTATCTACTTTTAGTATGCATTCTAAAAAACCAGTTTTCCCTCAATCATCAACAAAAGGACGTGCAAAATTGTTGGAGCCATTTGAGCAACTTAATTGGCAGTGTATGAAAATCCAATTAAATATTAATTAATATTTGCAATTATTCTGCTGCGCTGGTTTTTTGCGTACGCATTCGATTCCATGGAAGTCTGCCACTGGCAAACTCCTACTCCTTCAGGTGCTGCTCTCGAAACACCCACGGATCCATGTGACTAGCATCGTGTCACGTTTTCCGACGTGCTCGAATGTACAACGTAAAAGTTTGCAATGCAGCAGCAAAGGAAATAGCAGCAAAATGAGTAATAGAATAACAAAAGTTGAACTCGCTGTTTAGTTTTCCGGTGAACTGTGGCAATTGCTAAGGTTTCTACATGCCACATTTGCTGCAGTGCTGTGACGTGCGCCACCCCAATTTTCAAATTCATTCCCCCTCTTAAAGCTGAAGTGTTTTTGGATTTAAGTAAACGTTAGCTGGCGGGTTCAAGGAGCGCCAGGACATCCGATATGTGGCCCCAAAACGAAAGGATTGCTTACGCTTGTGTCGAGCAGGCCAATAACTGGAAATCGTATGGGTTCAATACACGACTGAGTGCAGACCAGAGACAATGTTCGGGTGGTTAACACTTTCATTGAGAAATGCTGCAATGTGGCCGATAAACTTTATTCAAATTTCAGGCTTAATTATTTGCACCTTAGTAGAGATACTCGTAGGTCAGGGGCTGGTAGTCGCTGCGGTATTGCTGCTGGAAGGAGTTGGGAGTCGCCACGCTGTGGTACACATGCGACTGGCTGCCCGGTGTGATCAGCCGGGAATAGGCCAAAGGCAATACGGGCCCACTGCGTGCATAGGCCAGTCTTGCAGCCGGATAGTAGCTAAAACCCGGCGTGTACAGTAGCTCATGGCCAAGAGCCAAGCTCAGCAAACAGGCAAAGATGAGCTGAACAAAGGAAGGAGTTTAGAGAGTGGACAGAGTTGCATGTATTTGTCACATCTACACTTACCAGCTTCATGGTCTTGTCGCAGAGCACAGACTAAATGCGATTTGTTGCCAGGAGCTGCCTTTTATAGGCTCCATCATCTCAGCTCCATCTCACCTCCAGCTCCATTTCCTTTGTCCACATGATGGTAGACAAGGTCAAAGGCATTAGCAGCGGCAATTTGAAAGGAAACCCTTAACTCACTTTGAATGCAGCTGCAATTGCAATTCCACTTCAACGATTGATCCAAAGCATCTAGAAACTAACAATCTACTACAGTCTGATCACCGACTACAAGATACCCTGTTTTCAGCTAACAACTGCTTGTGTTGTGGCAATGTTGTCTTTAAATTTGTACTTTTTATTTTGTCATAACATTTATATATTTATTTGTAGAGCACTGTAAGGCTCTTGACATTGAATTATGGCTCTGTTTTAGTGGTGTGAGATGGGCATACCCTTGAGCTGCACTCGCTGGTCATAGGGTATAAGGAGTTGCCTAGACTGGACTCTCTGATCTTCGTGCGCATCTGACAAGATAAGATCAAGCATTGTGCTTGCCTGCCTGCCTGCCTGCTTGCCACATAAATTCAGCATCTACATGCAACTAGTTGAGGCGCACAAAGTCCTCCTCCGCTTGCCCCACTCTCACTGTGCACTCAAGCGTTGCGATGCTCCATCTTCTCCAGTTCTGCACATGCCAAATGGCAAATGGTAAATATTTTGCTATTGCCGTTTGCTGTTTACATCTTTGGGCCAAAAAATAAACAATTAAGTTTGAGCAGTTTTGGTTGGGTGGTGGGGTTTTGCCGGAAAAGCACTTCCGGTATTTCGCATTGATGCGTTTCAAGGTCAGCCCCTAAACCACTGCGTTGGACGTGTTTACGCAGCTGCCCTTGAATTTTGTTGGGCGTATTTTTTGCGAAGTTTGCCAAGTGCGCAACGCTTTGTTTTGCATTTGTGGTCCGTTTTGCTTTGCTTTGCCCCGAAAACAAACTCCTACGCAAACAGCAATTAATGCCGAGCAGGCATCAAATATATGTATATATATATATATATATATATATATAAACTTATTATTCACTGTATCTGCGTTGTATTTTCCTATTTTGGTCACTGCTGGTTGTTTGTTGTTGTTCTCGTTGCTGTTGCTGGACATATGCTGAAGCTGCCCAATTGTTCTCAACTTGTGCTGCAAATCGGCTAAGCGAAATAACTCTACAATTTCAAAGGATTTTTAGGCATGCATACAAAAATTTGATTATGATTAAGCACATACCCTTAAATAAAGAGCAAACTTGTCAGAGAGTAGTTTGTTCAATCTGAAAATTGGATTCAGTTCTCAAATGTTTAAAATTAAAGTTTTCCACTTGATCATTAGTTATATTTTATAAATAAGTTAGAAACTATATCTTAGCAAATGTGCCGATTTTTATAGCTAAGCGATGTGATTTATCGATAAATCAAACTTGATTTGATAACTTAAATTCCAAAATTCTTTGCTTAATCAACTCGTCTTTCAATGCTGAGTTACTTTCTTGCCTCTATTTCCTACCACTGATTCTGTAACTGAAATAACATTTTATTATATTATCATGCATTGTATTTGTGGAAATCTGTCTAAATATCACAGCAACGATTGAACCTTCAGTATCGCTACATCGATTAATATCGAAACTGTTTCGCATTGTATTGTTCTAAGTAAAGTTGCTCTCAATTCTACAACAAGTAAACCACACACACACACTTCTTAAATTTTCAAGATACTTTTGTGCTCTCATTTTAAAGTGGCAAGAAGCGAAACGACCCAGTGACAAGTTTGGCGAGCGGTTGCTTGGTGGCTTAGTGGTTCAGTGGCTCAGTGAGTGTAATTCAAGCCGAGAACTTAGTTGCAGTCATTCACTTGCGAAATGCGAGCTGGCCAAAAGCCAAACAAAGCCGCTAAGATATTAAAGCCCTCTTGGCACGAAGGTCGCGCGTTCGCCTGCTTGCCACTTACCACGTTATATAAATGCCACAAACTGCGTAGCCAATAAACTAGTCGTCTTCTGACAGCTTTGCTCTACAGATCGAGCTTACAGCCCTCAACGCCCTCAACATGTTCAAACTGGTACGTGAATGAATATTGTCCAAAGGAGCAGCCGTTTTTTGCTTGTTTTGCGTATCATTTTTTCATTTCGCATCGCAATTACAAATTCCAGTTCATTCTCCTGACGATTGGCGTCGCCTTCGCCTACGCAACACCTGGACTGCTGCATGCAACACCCATCCTGGGAAGCGGCTCCTACCACAACTTGCAGCCGGTGGTGCGTGTGGTGCAGCCCGTTTTGACATCGCACCGCATCGTCCGACCTATCATTAGCGGTCATTATGGTTATGGTCATGGTCAGTTGTGGCTATAAACTGGTCCATTTAATCAAATGCCTTAAATAAAGTCTTAGCTTGATTGGAATGTAAGATTTCTGTCATTTCATTTAGCTTGACTGCTCTTCGGTTTGTCGGCTTATTTCAACTCCATGGGGTATATTATTTTCTTGATCCTCAATATGTGTATACATATGCTTTTATGCTGGTTCTTTTTATAGAGTGTCTCACAGTTGAGCACTCCCGATTTGAAGCTTCTCTTTGGTTTTTATTTCGCTATTAGTTGCAGGCGCTATAAAAGTGCCAGCGTTAGCTAAACGAGCTGCAGTTCTCTCAAAGATCTCCACTTGATATGTGGCCAGTAAGTCCGTAAGGTGGTCAGAGTGGTGTTCGAGTTGTGCACAATACTATAGCCTCATCTCTTTCCCAACCAGCTGTGGATCTGTGTGGCGCTGCTGCCACTGAGATACGCCCAGATGCTGTCCATTTACACATTCACACCCGCTCTGCGTAGTCCTGTAAGGAGCTATCTATTGGAGGAGTTTCGACCAGCGCCTGGTACACCGCAGTTAGACGATGAGCTGGGCAAGGTTTATGCGCCTGTGGATTTCATTAGCGATGTTATTGGCCTGTTCTACTATGTGCAGCCAGACCATTCTAACTTACATCCTCATCCCTATTCCGATTCCAATACTAATTCACATCGCAAAACCACAACTCCTCGTCCCACTACTCGTCCCACTCCTCGACCCACTACTCGCCCCACTCCTCATCCAACGACGTACAACATTTTCAAGAAAAAGAAGCCTAAATATCCGTTAGTTCACAATCTGGGCTTTGGCAATTTTTCCTTCAATCTGGGCTTTAACCTTAATCTGGGTATTGGCGTGAACAGCAAAAGTCTGAACAAGTCTACACAAGTCTAAGGGTTAACGAGCTGAAAAGTGCAGCATACTCTTAGGCTGCAAATAAATCTTATATTTATTTATTTATATATGCGGCCATATCTGATTCTAGATCATTTTTTGTAAAATGAAAATCAAAATTAAATGCAAAGTTTTTTTTGGAGTTTCGAAAAGTTTTCTTTTCTCTTTTATTATCATTTTTGGTTGATGTACTTTCGGTGGTTTCCTGTGCAGTTTCCTACTTCCTCAGCAGCAGTGGTGCGCTGTATGCAGCGGCATAAGGAGAGGCCACATAGGGTGAAGCCACATAAGGGGCGGCCACATACGGAGATGCCACATAGGGTGCCGCAAAGTTGCCATGATATGATGTGCTGTACACCGCCGCAGAGGGCGCAGCTGCAACGAGTGGTGCAGAGTAGGCGAGTGGTGCAACAATTCCTGGCTTGGCGGCAACGCAGGCAACCAGAGCGAGCACCACAGCAGCAATGAACTTGAACATATTGAATTGGTTTTGTTTTGATTGCGGTTTACTTGTCACTGGAACAAATGCAACTGATGTTTAAACCATCGACGAACAGCTTTTATACTATTATTAAACTCAGGGCGGGCCTCAGTTGGACTTACCAATTTGGTTAAGACCTTGCCGAATTCTGTTGCCAATTGGGCAGGCAGCACACGTACGAGGCAGTTATATTTTTGTGTGTCTTTCGAGGTGTTTAATGTTGAACCCATCAGCTGTGCCTGGCACGCAGTCTAAGCCAAGGCTCTACCTTATGGGCCAGTGGCTATAAAATGTCAACGTTGACTAGCTGCAATCATCAGTTTAGTTTACCAGCTTAACAAACAACCACAACCAATCCAAGATGTTCAAGTTTATCGCTCTCGCCGTGCTCGCTTTGGTTGCCTGCGTTGCTGCCAAGCCCGGCCTGCTCGCCTACTCTTCACCCTATGTGGCATCCCCGTATGTGGCATCTCCTTACGTGGCATCCCCTTACGTGGCATCTCCTTACGTGGCATCTCCCTATGTGGCATCACCCTATGTGGCTTCCCCCTATGCTGCCGCCTACACAGCAGCCGCTGCTCCTCTGCTGCTCAGGAAGTAGATAAACAAAATACGGAAAATATATGTGTCTGCTTGGAAAGCAAAAGAATTATAAATAAAACTGAAACTCGGAATCGAATTGTTGGCATTTTATCTGCTCTTAAGCCCAAGGTCTTTGCCTGCTGCTTATCAGCAGGAAGTTTAAGTCTCTTATCAGTTTGGACACTCGAAAGATTTCCTGGTTGCAGACTTTCTTTATTTTCAGTTTTCGATTTATGCTACACACATATATATATATATTCTTAGCTTAGTCTTAGGCTAACTCACAAATTGAGATTCGCATTCATTGTGGCATTCGATTGAAAGACGATGCTGCTGCGATTGTAGTGACCAGATCGACGCACCTTGCGGAAACGCAACACGAGCAAGGCAACAACTGTTATGAGGAATAAGCCAGCTATGCAGTAGGAGAAGAACTTCATGAACAGCAAATGCAGCTCCAGATTCTCTGAGTGAGTGCGCAGCAGTTCCAGTTGCTTGTGTAGCGCCAGCATCGGACCATCGAGAGCAGCTGCTGTAGCTATGGCGCTGGTATCGGATGTGGGATGTTGACTGATACAGGACACATCGCGTATATGCGGTGTCTCCTCAGTGCTGTTGTCGGGCTCTATGCTTAGGGCGACTGTGTCCGTCAGATACGGTGGAATGAGCAAGTGATGCAGATAGGAGCAGTTGAATCGATTCCGCGAGATGCCCAGTTTCTGGAGCAAAGGAAATGCTTGAGAGAAACTGCGATTGCCTTGCAGCTCGCTGAGTGAATTGCCATCCACAAAGAACTGCTTGAGGCTAGTCAGATAGGGCACAAACAAGTCCAGATTAAGGCTGGTCAGGTTGTTGAAGGACAAATCCAGTATCTCCAAGTACTTCTGCTTGGAGAACATGCCAAACTGCAGCGCTCGAATGCCATTCGAACGTATATAAAGATTGCGGAGTCGCTTCAGCTGATCGAAGGTGCTCACACTGAGTGGCTTAATGGGGTTGTAGGAGATATCCAGATGCAGCAGGGATGTCAAATTGGTAATGTTGGCTATGCTCGCCAAGCGATTGCCCCGCAGCTCTAGCGTTTCCAGCTGGAGGGCCTGGTGCATGTAAATCTCGCTGATATTGTTGTAATTGGCGCGCACAAAGCGTGTCGCATTGATTGTCAGATTGGTCAGATGATTGTGGTCCAAGTGGAGTTGGTGGACAATGTTCTTGTTGTTCAGCTGGAAGACATCCAGAGAGTTGAGTGCCAGCAGCAGACTCTCCAAGCTGGCTGCCTCCGTGAATGTATCCGGATGGATGCGAGTCAGTTTGTTGTTGGACAGATTCACCTCCTTGATGCGGCGCATTCGATTGAAGACCTCCGGTTGGACGTAGGTCAGTAAATTGCTCTCCAGCGTGACCGATTCCAGATACTCGTTGTCCTTGAAGATGTCCTTGTGTAGCTCAGTTAATCGATTACCCGTAAGCTGCAGCTTATTGAGATTGTGCAGGCCGCAAAAAGCGTTCTCACTCAATTGCGATATTCTGTTGTACGACAGATCCAAGCGCATCAGTGCATTGGCACCATTGAAGACCGAGGTCTGCACCGAGGTTAGATTGTTGTAGCTGAGATTCAGATAGGTCAAATTGCTGGCAGAGCTAAAGGTATTCCTTGTCAGTTCCAATATGCTCGAATACGACACATCTAGGGTCTTCAGATGCGTGAACGTCTCGAACAGGTGGAAGGGCACATAGAGCAGCGTTGAATCGTAGAATTTCATGAACTTGACCATATTCCCGGGCAGAAAGTTCTTCACAACCACATTCTGACTGTGGGTGACTATGAAGCCGGTGACGGTGCAGAACGCTTCACTGGCATCCATGTACATATGCTGCTCGAATTCATCACAGGTTAGATAGACATCTCCCGCCAGCACACGACGGCTGTGCGCCAGGACGAACAGGACGAACGGCAACCAGACATGACGTATACGCATTGTGAACTGCCCGAAACGAAGACTTTTTGCACACTGCAATCGTTATTTTGCGAACTATTACAGAAATGCATTGCGACGGCATTTATCAATCGTGTAAAAATTATATTATATATATATATAAATATTTAAAGATTGCTTTCGTTCTTTTTTTTATATTCGACACCCTTTTTAAATGTGTTGAATGAGGCATGATAAATAGATAGAGGGTCTGCAGCATATGCGGCAACCAAATCGAACACTGTTTATTCTCAAGTCCTCAGTTACAGATATTGTTATATATATCTAATCGCATATTAAAGATAAATAAGTTTAATTGCAGCAATGTGTGTCTGGATTCTACAGACCTGGCTACAGGGCATCTTACAGTTGCAACACTATCTCTTCGCGCATTCCAACTTTTTTCAGTTATATTGGCTGGCGATAAAAAATGTCGGTCTGTTCTCTGTTCCGTTTCTGACTCTTCTCCTCTCCGCTGCTACTCTCCATGTCTGCTTCGATAACAGCCCAAGATGTTGCTCCTTTGCGGCTTGAGCTGGAGAGCAAAGTTGATAGCTGGCATGGGCTGGAGCTGTTGCATGGGCTGTTGACAACATTTGATCCATTGAGCCGCTTAAGCGTGCAACATTGCGATACAATCGATGTCACGTAACATGGATTATAGATCGATGCTGTTGCCACACATGCCACATGCCACATGCCATAACCAACAAAAGTCGCAACACATTTTCAGATTGCAATTTTTTGGTGGCTGGCCTAAAAAACGAGCATTGCATAAGTTAATAGCACAGTCATGGCACGACCTTGAAGCGAAATCCGATAAAATGCGTGCCGCCATCCTCTTGCCATACCCCCTAGGCCACATACTCAAGCAGATGTGCAAAGTGCATCCTGTGCATGCAACTGTGTGAGAAATCATTTCATTTAAATGCCAACGACTTCGATTCACAAGGGCAGGTCAGTTAGCTGAACGCATAAATTTAATCGGAACAGCTACTGTTTATCGTACATCGTATATACAATATATATATATATGTATATATATATTATATATCACTTCTTTTGTTTTTGTTTTTGGTGGGCTACCTTCAAAACGCACCGCGACAATTTTTATGGACTCACATTTGGGCTACGTGCTCGACATGACCAAGCAAAGACCTCAGCTCCAGTTCCACCCGCTTCATCTGGGCACGTAGCCAATTTGAATTTTAGTCTTCTTTTGTTTTTGGCATTCCTCTGCGCTTCTAATTTTTATTTTTTATAGAATCAATCAAATCAAAATATCGAAAAGTGTCGCGGACTATAAAAATGCAGGCGTCCAACTTGAATGCATAGTCTACTTTGATAGCTCTACGGAATCATTTCAACATGTTCAAATTGGTGCGTTCAACAAAACAAGTGGATTCTTAATGGGATCGTTAACTTATTGTTGCTTTTATTACAGTCTGCTGCCATTTGCTTTGTGCTCGTCTGCAGCCTGGTTGAGGCGAAGCCTGCTGTCCTGGTCAATGCTGCTCCAGCCGGTGTGGTGACTGCCACCAGCTCCCAGTATGTGGCACGCAACTTCAATGGCATCGCTGCTGCTCCAATTGTTGCCGCCGCCTACACTGCTCCAGTTGCAACTGCCGCTTACACTGCTCCCGTTGCTGCCGCTTACACTGCTCCCGTTGCTGCCGCATACACTGCTCCCGTTGCTGCCGCATACACTGCTCCCGTTGCTGCCGCTTATACTGCTCCCGTTGCTGCCGCTTACACTGCTCCCGTTGCTGCCGCCTATCCGTATAGCTACAGCCCCTACACCGCTGCCTACGCCACATACGTTTAAATGACTCATAACATTCACACGGCTTGACTCGTTTTTTTTTTTTTTAATAAAAAAAATTGCTCAAATAAACTGATCTTTCCTTATAGGCAAACACATCTTTGCTCAAAGTAGAAATGTAGAAAGGGAAGATTTAAGATTTGATTGCTTAAAGCTATAAGATAATTTTGAGTATACGGAAAATACAGCTTTGCTTGAAGCAGGAAGTTACAGATGCAAGATTTAAGATTGCATCTGGGATTTTACTAAGAGTTACTTGACACACAACGGTCCAAAAATTGTCGACCTTGGTCGGTAGCCGCCTAACCTACCCTACTTGACAAGTTAACTGTTGCCAATCATTGCTTAAATTTATTGCTTGATTTAGAGTAAGCAAAACTTGATAGTTTATGAAGAGAATCTGGTCTGATTATTCTAACTTATCTGTCCCTATTTTTCTAAATATATCGACAAACCAAGTGGAACTTGCATGAAGCGTATCTATTATTTGTCTAGGCTCATTCCCTTGTAAGTTGTATAAGAAAAATAACCAATTCTTTGATGGACAATTTACAGATAAGATAGGTAGTTTGTTCAACAAGTCCGATTTTGAATCTGTATTTACTAAGCGTATAATTTGTAGCATAAGCCTGGTGTACAAACGTGTACATAATATATATATTATATATAAATATCAATATATCAATATATAAATTACCACACAGTCCATTCATTGTGCTGTCTAGCCCAATATATGAATAATAATACAAAGATCGCTGATCATAATTCAAATTAATTAATAGTTATATTTGGTCACATTGCAATACACTAACAATATTAAACTTAACAACAATAACGCGTTTGTGTTGCTAGAGATTTGGATTGTGGCACCCAGTTGCAGCAGTTGTAATTGGTTGCATGTCGTCCAGCAGCTGCTTGCTGTGAGAGGCTGTAGTGCAACGCGCGAATGGCGCCAACACAACTGGGCAGGATGAGGCCGGCGGTGCAGTGGGGGCAGCTGTTTAAGCGATCTTCCGCACAGGATGCACAACAGCAGCAGCGACAACAGCAGCCAGCACAGCAGCTTGGATCAATTGGAACCACTGTTTTACGGTCATCTGCCGTAATGATCCGTTCTGAGCGCGTAATGAGCATGTGCGTCTTATCCGCTGATCTGCGCTTGAAACTCAGCAATTTCTTGTACATATTAGTATCGATTGTGTTCTACCTGCTTTCCACTGATCGAATGAAACAGCCTCTGTGGCACTCGCTTAGCTTTATAAATTCGCTGTGGAGTCCGGCAGTGATGTGTGGGAGTGGGTCACAAGCCCAACCAATCCACACAATCATAGCAAGTATGCCTCATATTCACTTATGTGGTATGCGGAGCACGTGCAGCCATCGAACCACAGCTCGATTTGTTGATCATTGCTTTATTTTTTTATTTTTGCTTATTTGTTTTTTGTTTATTTGCTTTTCTGTTGTCGTCACGCGTTTAAAAATACGCATTGGCTGGTTAGCCTGCCCTGGCTGCTCTCTGCCCCGCCCCTCCAGCCCTGTAATGAAACTAAAAGTAAAGTGCAAATTTTGTCGCCGAGATTCTCCTTGGCGTCAATTGATTGGCAAGCAAGAGCATCTATCTGGACAGCGGTGTGTGGTGGTGCATAATAATTATTATTATTTTTGTTTGCCTGCGTTTTAGGGTTCCATTCATTTTTCGTATATAAGTTCGCGCATTTTTAGCTGCTGGCATCAGTCAAGTTCTTCAGAACAAACCGATAAGCAGCTCATCAAAACAAACAAAAAAAAAAACACTTCAAAATGTTCAAATTCGTAAGTTGAAAAATTTGGTTAATAGTTTGTTTATGGCTATACGAATAACTGTATTATTCCTGCCTTAGTTCGCTCTGTGCCTGTTCGCCATTATTGCCTGCGTGGCCGCCAAGCCCGCTGTAATTGCTGCACCACTGGCCTATAGCGCTTACACCGCTGCACCACTCGCTGCCTACTCGTCTCCCTACACCGCTGCCTACACCGCTGCTGCCTACCCCTACTCGGCATATCCCTATGCTTCCGCCTACTCTGCATACCCCTATGCCGCCTACTACCGTTAAGGCAACCACTGAGTGACCGTCAGCACCACAACAACGACAACCACCACAAGACCCCATATGTGTTCAAATCCTGCTCTTGTTTAACTTCATGCCTAAGCTGCTCCTTTCTTGGTTTTTGTTTCATCCTTTATTTTGCTTTCCTAGTTTTATGTGAGGTTTGCAGAGCAACGCTGAAGGAATATTATTGTTAAATGAATAAATGCATTTTGCGTAAAACGTATTACAATTATTTGTTATTATTATTATTTGTATATTTTTTTCCATTTTTTTTCTATTTTTATACCAACTAAGGAAACTGACTGAGCAACGAAATGGGGCAACATGTTTTTTTCCAGTTATTTTTGCATTTCAGCCTTTAACTTGAGGGCACAGCGGGTTAGTTAGTTGCATCCTTACCCCAGCCTATAAGCGTTTTCTATTTTTATTTGCAACACAATTAAAATGCGCAGCTAGCAGACGCAAATTGAATATATATATATATGTATATACACATATATATAGAGATGTATATTTTATATATGTACTTGCAACTCGGGTGAAGAGTTTGAATGTCGGACACGTAAGCCAAGTAGCCAAGTTTGTGGCATTTCTAAGTATTGTGAATCACTCAATTATGATAATATCAACCACCGAAGACAGCTTCTGTTTTAAGTTCCAGGAAGTGTCTAGGCATGACTAATTGTAAAGTATCAAATAATTTATGGTTTTGTTTAGGATTTGCTGGCCTTGCCTTGTTTCATTTTGTTTTTTTATGTTTGGTAGTAAACAAACCAAAATATTTGGCCCTGGTTTTTGTGCGTGAGCTTTGCCAATATTTCAATTATTCATTGCGGGTAAACCGTTTGGTTCGTCGTAGGCCGTTGCTTTTAGCCGCGTTTATAATAGAGTCATGCAGCTATTTTCAATCATAATCAAGTCTCAATAAAACCATCGAGCATTGCATTCAACACGTGCCACAAAGGCAAACAAACAAACAACATCCTACATTGGACCCTGGAATCTGCACAGTTCATTGGCACTCGAGGATGACATTGAAGCAGTGCATAATCCTTTTGCTCTACTGCTGTCCTATTTATTTGTTCGCTTCGAGCATAATAATAAGCATACCCTGCACAAGGATGTGAGGCAGCAAAGGGTATTTAAAAACCTGTACGCAAAGTGCATATATATAAAAGTTGGCAACCAAAAGAAAGCCTGAAAGAATCTGTGCGAATTAGAAAATTATTATAAATTCAAATACGATTCAGAATTTGGGCACTCGAAAAATATTTGCAGTTTTCGATAATCTTCTCTAATTTAATATTGTTTTAGGTAAGACAATATTATGTTTATCAAAACGTTTTCTTAAATGGTAACTATTTAAATAGGATATTTAACCTGCGGCACGCAAGCTATATCTTTGCTAGCTTGTTTTTAATTGAAATGTGGCGCGGTTGTAGCGTGTGGCAGCAACAGCTTGCCTGCCACCTTTTGCAGAGCTCTCTGCGTGCTTTTTACTTCTTGCTTCTTCCAGCTAGTAGCATGGTGCATTTAATTAAAAGGCGCCACTTGAAAACAGAGTTCTGTTTTTTTTTTTCTAATCTCAGTAATCAATTTTGCGGGCCCTGCCACTCCTTACTTGCTGCAAGTGCGCATTAATCATACGCCGCGTGGTGCCTCCACTTTTGCTAAGCAAAATGTATGGCATTAAATGCTAATGTCAATTTTGCCTCGAAATTAAATCAAATGTCGAGATTTTAGCTGGTTCTCGAGTGTTTTCCATGATTTTAGTCGCCTACAAATTTTGAATTAAAATGCCTGTCCAACTAAATTAAACGCAGGGCGCAACAACCACGCCCAGTGGAACGCCCCCTGTAATTGCCACAATGCTTAAGGTTGTTAACAATGTTTCCCAGACAACTCGTTTAAAGTGCGATCGCACGTTTTAATCAGCTTTTGGGCAGGCACTACAGTGCCTTTGGTCAGTTAATGGCCAACTATTGAGCAACTGCCAAGCAAGCAAGTCCAAGCACACTTGAATATTAATTCGTTGCGTTGCACAAGTGACAAACATTTAATTGACTCTAATTTTTTTCGCACACTGTTCGTTTGCAAACCGGCTAAAAACAAAAACAAAAACAACAGAGAATGCTGTAGTCGAGTGAGCTCGATTACGATATACCCTGAATCGAGTTGTTAAATATATTCTAATTTTATTGGCAAATTTAGTTTTTAAAAGTTTTGCACCAACAAATTGACGCTCGCCTCGATTATCATGCCATCTCTTTCTCTCACATACCTTTGCATATTTATCTGCATTCACAAAATGAAATGATATCTATAACTATAACTTGGACGTTTCTAATCTGATCTTGATAAAATTTAAGCCGTTGATCATTAACACGCATATGCATGTTATGTATTAATAAGAAGATTCTGTCTTTAAAATTGTGGCATTTATTGCTATCGCAAATCTAAATGTATCGATATTCGAGAAACGGAGGCAGTTAATGATAAAAATAAAGCAAACTTGATCTGCGCCGGGTATACGAGTTTTAAATTTGACGTCTCTAGCTCTTATAGTCTCCCAGATCTGCGTGTTCTTACAGACAGGCAGACATATCGACTCGGCTGTTGACCCTAATCAAGAATATATATATACTTGGGTTGGAGATGCTTCCTTCTGCCTGTTACATACGTTTGCACAATTCACTTTCTACCCATTTTTAATGGGTTCAGTGTATAAAAATCGAAAAAAATAGAGAACTTGGTCTTTTAAAGTAGTCAAAATAAATCGCCTACTTGCAGTGTGCAACTATTTTGGAATGGGCGTAAGTTACGCATAATCACAGAGCCAAGTCTCCAGTCTCGGCCTCTCCATTGTCACCTGAATGCCTTTCCAATTGCTCGAGGGCGTGGATAGGCAGGGTTGGGCGGGGGAGGAGGGGTTAGCTAAGATTTACGTCATTTTCAAGTTGCTCCGCAGGGCATTCCAAGAGGCCAAGTGGCGGGTTTGGGGGGCAACAACTAGCCAGCAGGCAGACAGCCACTTTAAACGCTTACGTAAAGTGTAACGTCTGAGTTATGCGTGCGGAGAGGAGGTGGCTGGTGGTTGGTGGCTGGTGGCAGGGGGAGAGGAAGGGGGCTATATACCAATTAACTGTCAGCAACATGTATTAGAATTATTACAAACAACATTGTGCATTGAGCAGTGTGCTCGCCGAGTTTTGATAGCTATGAATTTATGATTACATTTAAAGTTTAGCACAGTGGCGGATACTAAGGGGGCGCCTCAACTGTGCCCCTCTTAAACGTTGACCTTGCCACACCGCTGACTGAGTAGCAGCAACAGACAACGATCAGTTATCGACAACTGGCTGCCCTAGATAATGTTAATGGAAGTCCGGCTCAAGCAATCAGCTTAACAACAGCGATTTATGACAAGTACACTGAGCGAAAAGCTGCGAACTCGACGGGAATTTGGAGAAGGCATTGAAAGGACTTCAGCGTTTGCAGCAGCTTGAGCAAAAGTAAAACAAGTGAGATTTTTTTTTTTTCAAAACTCCTTTGAAAGTTGAGATATTTTCAAAGTTTTCCACATTCCCTAAACAATATTTAAATTCTTTACTTGAATTTGGTTTTTCTATGTATGACTGAAAACAAAGCATTTAGTCAAACGCTGTAATTAAAACGTTATCTTTGGAAATCATGCTAAATGGCCAATTTACGCATTGCGCCAACCAAGCAATAGCAAAACGCACCACACGCAGCATGCACCACCGTCGACCAGTTCTTAAATGTTTTTAGGAAAACTCGTTCAACTGCAATTCCGTTTCTTTTTTCCTTTTTTTCTCACAGATTCCATGATATGACTTAGTCCATAGACATAATAACATAAACAGTCGCATATACACAGATATAATATTCAAAGCATCCGCATTGGCTGTGTTGAAGTTTTTGGGCGGGTCTGCTGGCACCACTGGCTGACTGCCCTCCCTGCCCCTGCCACTGCCCGTGCTTCATGCCACTATCTGCGCCCAAATGCACTTTGCATGCACGCCAAGTTTCGCAGCCTCGCAACAAAAGTAAAAGTGCAACTTGGGCCCGTTCTCGTGCGGGCTGCGATTTGGATTTTATTTGGGCCTGACTCGATTTGGCTATAAAAGCATTTGAACCCAGTTAGCGAGCATTATTAAACGTTGTGTTCTCGCCACGAGTAAATCAGCAAAAACTCCATAACTCCTTGCAATATGTTCAAATATGTAAGTTGCCTCTCGACTGTTGCATGAATTATGATTAATAACTCGCCACTTCTTAGTTCGTTTTCGCCGTCTTCTGCTTGGCCAGTGCTGCAGCTGCTCCGGGCTACTTGGGTGGCTTGCATGGAGCCGCGTCTCTGCCCCTGGCCGCTGCTCCGGCTATCTCCTACGGCCACTCGATTGCCGCACCCTCGTATGCCTCGTATGGCCTGGGCGGCTATGCTGCGCCTGCTCTGTCCTCCTATGGACTGGGGTCCAGGATTAGCTATTCAGCTCCAGCTTTGTCGCACGCACCACTCGCCGTGTCGCATGCACCACTCAGCCTGTCGCACGCCCCACTCGGCCTGGCGCATGGTGCCCCACTGGGTCTTGGCTACAGATCCTATGCTGCACCTGCCTTGAGCTTCGGCCACGGCTGGTAAGCATCTGCCTATTTTTATTTGTCAATCGAAAAGTTTCTCCTCCAATTTGTGCAGTTCTGCGAGAAAGTGAATTCGAATTCTAAAATTATATCTTATTGATCGAAGCAAATGATGTGTGCATTTTTATTTATTTATTTATCAGTTGAATTTAATTGAGTTTTGGGTGTGAACGTTTTCATAATCGATTTGTCAACAACTGACTAAACTTGAATTTAAAATTCAAATGTTAAAAATATAAAATATAAATTTATTGTTGTTTAAAGCAAAAACGGCGTAATTCCGAGCAACCTTTTAATACCCGGACGAGATGCAAATTTATTGATAAATTAAAGTTCAATGTTTCAAAAATGTTTTAAAATCTCCAGCGATTTACGAATTTATTGATAGATTGATTCGACTGATTAATGCTAAGTTTTGAAAACTGACTCGATTACAACTCTCACACGTTCTCAAGCGCCACGGATACGCCTACCAGCCATGTCCGTAGCCATGGCCATAGCCGTAGCCGTAGCCCAGACCCAGGCCCAGACCATGCCCCAAGCCCAGATCGTGTCCATAGAGACCGTGTCCGTAGCCGCCCAGATAACCATGTCCCAGTCCTAGGCCATAGCCGCCCAGATAGCTTTTGCCAATGATGGTCTTGGTGATGATGGGCGCCGCAATCGTCTTGATGATGGGCGCATGGTAGCCAATGCCATATCCTAATCCCAGTCCATGATAGCCACCATGATAGCCGCCATAGTGTCCGCCATACCCCAGATAATCATGCCCCAGGCCAATGCTAGGAGCAGGTGCTGGCTCAGGAGCTGGTTCAGGAGCTGGTGCAGGTTCTGGCGCTGGGGCTGCCAGGCAGCCTGCCAAGCAGAGTGTCGCGATCAGATATAGCTGTAGGATTAGAGTTGTGCATAAGCTGAGTAATTTGGAGTTTCCAGCTGTTGATTTACTTACTCCTTTGTACATTTTGCCTCGTCCACTTGTCGATTGCCTTCCACGTGAGTCTTCCACAGCAGTGTGGCCAGTGCAGCATTTGCCCCAAGCTTGCGGCTTTTATATCAAAGCGAGCGTGGTGTTGCAGTTGTAGCTAAATATCTGCTGACTCCTAAATTGGATATCGATGATCTAATGGGCCACTGCATTTGGACAGTACTTGACTGCCTGGGTTTAACCCACTTTTCGTATACTATTTGGTCAAAGACATTTCACCCGGTTCTGCCAACTTTTTTTTGGCACGCATTCGCATAAATTCGCAAATTGGCTGAAGTGTTGAATCTGAACACGCCACAAAATCACACGCCACAGTGGCTGCAACAAGCGAGTCCAGTTTTGGGCGTGGCTTTTTTATATTTTGGCTTAGTTGACTTTTGGCTGCGGCGCCGCCAAACGTTGCAATTGTGCGAAGCAGCCGCTGATGGCCTTTGCCAGAACCGATTGACCGCAACAACAACAATATGAATAAATGCATAAGGTTCGTGAGCTCTCACAGTTACTCTTGTGATGCAATAATTTATGCATAAAGAGCAGATTTTGTTGGGCCAAGCTAATATTCAATCCTCGATGCCCAAAGTGTTGATCGCAAAGAGATTGGGCAATCCATCGACTCTTTGAGACAATAAATCAAAGCAAATAACAAAACCCACTAAAATTATAGTAAAAGATGCAAACTACTCATCGTAAAACACAAATAACCTGTCAAATTATGCGACTATGAGTTACCCTTTGAGCTGCACGTAATTGCATACATAATTAATTAAAATGTATTTATTACATTTAATATTTGCACATTTTTTCATCAGTTTCGATGAATTTCAAATTCCACTCAAAAATGAAACTGCTTTTCAGATTAGTCTGTCAGTAAATACAGTTTAATAAATATGCCATAGATATTGTTCTTTTATGCAAAATCGTTCTATTTAGAAGCATTTAATCTACAAATGACAAAGAAGTTGAAAAAAATCTTCATCAATAGCTTTCAGCGCACTTTGATATCGTTAAACCCAATCCAAAACTAAATATTCATACTCGCTTTTAACGACTTAACTCGGCATATTGCACACTTTAAAGTGAATTTTTTATGTGTAGAGGGTATAATAAACAATCTGAAATTACATTCATAAGATCTACAAAAGAGTCACTGACACTTTGATAAACCTCAGCAGAGCAGACTACGACAACAACTACAACAACTACAACAACAACAACCACAACAACAACAGCAGCAAATAGCGGCGTGTTTAAACTTGAACTTGAAAACGAGTTTTTGGGAATTCGTGTGAGTGGAGATTGTTTACTGTAGTGTATAGTGTGTGTGTGTATGTGTGTGGAACTCTGTGCACTCTGAGTGTGAACTGTATGTTGCAACTGGTTCCCGGTGTGGGTAAAAATGCAGCCAGCTCATAAACCGGTTCAAGATGCCACCCAGCTTCTAACTGTACATGAGCAGGCCCCAAGAAGTTGTCGCTTGTGGCTCCGCTTAGTCGAGGTGCGGTTAGAAACTGAGACACATCAGCAAAAAGCTCCCAGAATGCGTGGCCACATCTTCCATGTAGTGTGCCTTGTGCTCATTGTCCTGCAGCAGGCAGAGGCTGCCACGCTGGTGTATCATCAGCCAACAGCAGTTGTCTACCATCATCAGCGGAGCGAGGCACAGCAGCAGCATCCTGGCTACACCATTGTGGCGCCCCTGACTAAGATCGCACATGTCACCTACGATTCGGTGCCCATTTCCCACACACCCTTCGAGCATGTGCCCCTCTTCCAGCGCATCGGACACGTGAAGAGTGTGCGACTCTAATTGGAATCCGAATTAAGTTTAGACATCGAAATAAAGTGAATATTTGTACAATTTATTCGCCAAGTATTTTTGCTTTTCTAGTGTGATTTGGATTGGGCTAAGTCTGTTTTTTGTGTTTTGTCTAAGACTAAGGATTCTCTAGAATTTCTAGAAGAAGTAAGGCGAATTCGCGAACTTGGGTGCGACGGCCAAGGGAGCCGGCACTGGAGCAGCAAAAGGCGCCGCAGCTGGCAGACCAAATCTGGCTGGTGCAGCAAAGCCGAAAGGAGCGGGAGCGGCAAAACCCACAGGAGCGGGAGCGGCAAAGCCCAAGGGAGCGGGCGCGGCAAAGCCCAAGGGTGCAGCCAGAGGAGCAGGAGCGAAGGCAGGAGCAGCAGCTAGAGGCGCAGGTGCTAGAGCAGGAGCAGCAAAAGCAGCAGCCGGGGCCCAAGCTGGAGCAGCAAAGGCTACCTTTGGTGGCGCAGCCAGGGCAACTGGGGCAGGTGCAGCAAAAGCAGGAGCCGGAGCCCAAGCAGGTGCAGCAAATGCAACCCTTGGTGGTGCGGCCAAGGCAACCGGAGCAGCTACTGGAGCTGCCACAGCAACTGGGGCCACTGGTGGTGCTACCGGAAAGGCGACAGCATGGTTAATCCGATGAGCATTAAAGCTGGAGGCATAGGGTGCCACAACGCCAGCGGTGGCCAGTGGTGCAGGTGCAGCAGCGAAGGGCAGCAAACCCGCCTGGGCGCCAGCCACGCACAGAGCAACGAGCTGCAGTCAAAGTAACGCATTAAAGCCACATGCATTTGGCCAAGGATACAAAATGAAACTTACCATAATTTTGGCGAACATTTTGCTTGGATTTTTGTTTTGGTGGTTTAGTGGTTGGTTTGAGTGCTAACAATACTTTGATGTCCAATTGTCAAATGCTCGGCGTTTTTATAATTCTCGCAGACTGTGTTGGGTGATTATGGTGGGGCATACCAAAGTGCCGAAATAAACACCACTCTTGCAAGACTTTCTACATATGGGGCTGTGCCGTGCGAAGGGCGTTCACTGTACTTAATAATCAATTGGCCGCTTGTTACGTATTATCGACACCCACTTTCATAATTGCACGCCAAAAGGCCAAGCCAACAACACCACTCCCCCCACTAGACCCTACAGTTTAGCCCCGCTGGCCGATATTTTCCGTTGGGCGGTTGGGCAAGTTTTCGTTTTATGTATGCATGTTTTAATTTGGTGGCATCGATATTCACCTACTAATGAGCCACATTTAACCAACGTGACCATCCAACTCGTTACTCTTCTCTCTTTCTCTCTCTCGATCACTTTTCTCTTTCGCTCTTGCTTTTAATTAGTATTCAATTTCCTCACTGCAAGTGTCGCGTGTTCAACAGTCTCTCTCTCTCTCTCTCTCACTCTCACTTTATTTCCCGTGGTTCACTGTCTCATTCCGTGCTCGGAATTCCTGATTAATCAGCTGGCATTCAACACAATCCAACCAGTAAATCTTATTAAGCCTATATACGAAATATATAGATAAAATCCGAACTACTCCCAGGTTAAGATTATCTAGATCTAGATAGAATATTGCCTATTATAAGCAGCTTCTGTCTTTACAAAAACTCATTGATATTTAAACAAGATTCTTCCCTTAACTTAGTGCTTCCAGCCATAACAATACTTAAAATTATTTAATACAATAATATTAATAAAATTTTAAATCTCGTTTTTGGTTTTCGTATTTTATATTTAATTGCATAATTTAAGAATATTGTATAATTTTCTACACGACTCAAAGCTTCTTTGGTTGGACTATGATGATATTCAGATAGAAAGGCGCCTCCGATTCTTAAAATAGTTTGTGATGATGATGGTGATGGCCCAGCTTCAGAGGCAGAGCGCGCAGGTGGGCATGTGGTGCAGACAGCAGCTTGGGAAAGACATAGCCAATGGAGACGTGATGGGTGGTTCGCTTTGGGCCGGGTATGACGCGATATCTGGGCGCAAACGGTACCGCTTCGATCACTGGCGGCAGCACCTGTGTCACTGTGGGTGGCGGCAGCACATGTGTCACATGTGTCACCTGCACCTCAGGGGTTGGCAGCAGATGAGTGTGAACCGCAGGTGGCAGTAGCGGTGCAGGTGCGAGTGGTGCAGGCGCTGGCCAAAGGGGCGCAGGCGCTAGAGGAGCCGGTGCGGGCCACAGCGATGTCGGAGCGAGTGGAGCGGGTGCAGGCCATGCTGGAGCAGGAGGCAGAGGAGCGGGAACAGGCCATGCTGTTGCTGGAGCGAATGATGCTGGTGCAGGCCAAGCAGCTGCAGGAGGTAGAGGAGCGGGTCCAGGCCAAAGTGGTGCGGGTGCTGGAGCGGGTGGCAAATATTCCTGCAACTGCAGTGGAGCGCCATATTCCACATGCTCCGGTAGCGGGTGTTGCAATGGCTCAAAGTGCTCGAAATGATCGAAATGATGGTCGAAATGATCAAAGTGCGAAGGCTTAGCCTCAATGCAAGCCAGAACCAAAGCCAAAACGAAAGTCTGGCAAAGAAACGAAATCCATTGATTAGAGGATTTTAGACACTTTGCTGCACAGTAGTCTTACCAATTTCAGCTGCCACATTTTGTTAGGAGTCTGGTGGTGAGTGTTGTGGGTGGTGCTGTCCTTGCGCTCAGTTGCCAACGACTGCTCAAGTTGAAGAGATGGCTAACAATGATTGACCATGGGCCTGGGCCATTAATTTATAGTGTCAATTGTCTAGCCCTAAAGCCTAAATCATATTTGGCCAGTGGCCAAATTGAACATGCAGCTCTTCACTTTCGTTCGATGTGCAGCAAGTGAACCACACACCGCCAACTGCACCACACCCCGTCGTCGTCTCGTTTTTGGTTGGCCGATGTAGTAACTGCTTTAAATCGTGACTTTGCTGTCGTCGCCGCAGACTTACATTTGTTTACAATGCGCTTGTTTTGGAGCTGGCTCGACTTCTTCTTGCTTCGCTCGCTATTATATAATAAATACTGGACTGTTTTGTCTGCGGCCCAAAATAGAAAACGCTTATGACATCCATAATAAAATACGGCCGATTAATAAAATATTGCCTAGCTTGAAAAACGACCAAATTTTTCCTTCTCATTTTGTTGCATATGGCCAAAACAAAAAGTAGTCTTTTAAGGTAGAGTTCAAATCAATATGTGTAAAAACTAGAATAAAACATAAATAATACTTTAAAGTTGGCTTTTAAGTTGCTTTTGTAAAAGCATAAATTTTATATTTCCCTTCTCGTCTATAGAAAACTGAAAGCTTGTCTCGTCTCCCACAATATTTAAAGCTGAAATCTACAAATTTCCGAATGGAAACATGCTTAAAATATTAAAACCAATTCGTAATTAATAGGAAAAAGCTTTTCTACGTATTTCCATGCTTTTCCATTTTCAACAAGACATCGCAATGGTCATTAGTTTGTAAACATGATTTTATTTATATAAAATTCGCTAAGGAAAACAATTCAGATCGTCAAAGACATGTTTCTAGACCACAACTGGAGCTGGGGCGGCGAAGCTGTAGGGTGCAGCATAGGGTGCAGCAAAGGGGGCAGCAAAGGGTGCAGCGGCATAGGGAGCAGCGGCATAAGGCGCAGCGAGAGGAGCTCCGAAAGTGTAGGGTGCAGCCAGAGCAGCAGCGTAAGGTGAAGCCAGAGGAGCAGCCAGTGGGGCAGCCAGTGGGGCAGCCAGTGGGGCAGCAGCGTAGGGAGCAGCAGCGTAGGCAGCCGGAATGCCGGAGACATAGCGGCTGGAGTAGGGCGCAGTCAGCTCGAAGGGTGCGGTGGTGTAGGAGGACTGAGTGCCATCATAGTTGTTGCGCACATCCACCTGGCTGCTGCCGCCAGCTGCATACAGTGGTGCATTCGCATAGGCCAGTGGTGCGGCCAGTGGTGCGGCCAGTGGTGCGGCCAGTGGTGCGGCCAGTGGTGCAACGACACCAGGCTTGGCCACGGCGCAAGCAACGAGAGCGGCAATGATGAGCTAAAAGTAATTGCAACAAGTCAAGGAATGCGAGTTAACCAGGCATTTGAGCCAACTTACGAATTTGAACATGTTGACTGTTGTGGTTGACAAGTGTGAACTGTTAATGTCTGTTTTGGGCCATTTCTGGGCCTTATATAGCCACACACTGCACCGCTGAACCACCCATTCTGCTCGAGTTTTCCTTGTGCACATATTTTTGGTCGCTTCTTCTTTACCACAGCATTACGTGTTTAGCCTTTGATAGTGGCCTAAATTAGCACCAGCAGCAGCAGCAGCAGCAGTCGGAAGTCCAAATCGGCGTCAATCGCTCAATCGTACAATTTCGCAAAATGCTACAATTTGTATGCAGACAGTGGCTTCGAGTGGGTCACAAGCGTATCGGTTTAAAGCGGCTGCCAATTGGCGGTGCCTTTAGCCCCATTTCAAACCAAAGGTGGGCTATAAAATGCGTGCCGTCTCGCAAATGTCGCATTAGTGCCGTTTTTAATGGCCGGCGATTAAATATTTCAATTGGAGCGCACCGCATTATAAATTGGCACTCGGATCGGATCCCTGCAACGACCTTGAGGCAACAGGATGGGCCTTTGCCTGTGCCTGCTGTGTGTGTCTGCGGCCATCTGTTTAAGCCATCATTCAGCGCCTTTAATTGGCCTGAACTGAGCAACCAGCGAACAGCTTAAACCGGCTGTCGGGCTTAATGAGCAATTTCTGCTTAAGATTTCTGCTTATTATTGTGGTAGTCGCTGATCGTTCATCGGTGGGTCACGTGCTGCCAACGAATACCTCTTCGTCATCATCATCATCATCATCATTATTATCATCAGCCGCAGCTTCTTATTTTGCAGTCTTCTTTTTTTTTCTTTTTGAGCGGATGCTAAACTCAAGGCCTCGTCAGATCGTCAGATCCGCTCAAGTGATCTGTGCTTGATGCCAGCTACCTGCTCCCCACGCATGTAACTGTATCCGCACTTCTATATCCTATACAGACTGCTCAAGCATCGGGTATAAGCATGTTATGCGTATCTTATGTTACATTTTTATCTCAAATACTTGTGATAGATATCAGAAGTTGATGTTTCTCTCCTTATAGCTTTTCTGATACAGCTTTATATAGATTTCGTGATGTTCTTTAGATTATAAATACAATTGGATTATTATATAACTAATAATAATAATAATATATAAACAGAGATTTGATTATTGTGCATAAGCTGAATTTCATATTTTCACTTTATTTCAAACGATAAACTTATCAACTTATCATTCTATAAGATCGCTTTTTGCCAAGGGTATTTTATTATTCGTCATCCAAACACTACTCGGAGCTTGGATTAATGCAGCAACCTCTCGTTTCTTGGATTTGTAATCGATTCTTGAGTGCAGTAGATTTGAAGTACTTCCATCAGACTGGGTTTAATCCGTTAATGGTTATGCGGAAATTTGAGATATGCCGCTCACTTGTTCGAGGCCTTCTTGAAAATACGTATATAAAACCGTTACTCAATAAAAAACGTACCCCTACGTAGGCAGTATTTTTAAACACTTATTAACTTTATTGTTGTTTGTTTAGTATTATTAGAAGCAGCAGCTGTTATTCCAGTTATATTAAAAAAGCAGTTTGCTCTAAGCAGGATGGAAATTATAGTGCCGTTCGGCGATTAATCTCACATCCGTTGAGCGATGGGGCAGCTCCACGGGGTGGAAGGTGTAGCAAATGGTGGTAGATACACTTTTAGTAAATCAATGTCAAGTTTAAGGCCTTATGATCAACTCCTCGAGCATTAAAATAACTCTTGAATCTTGCTTATATGCAAATGAGCAGACGCTAATTGTTTTTTTGTTGTATTATTATAGATTTGCCGAACCCTCCGCACCCCAAGCGTAAAAAACATTGATATTTGATAAGTAGCAGCAGCAGCAGCAACAGCTGGGGAGTGAAAGGTGCGATCGGTGGATGAAGACGTCTCTTGTGATCTTTGTCGGTTGGTGACCTTCTGATCGACTTATATGCAAATGCAGCACACACGGCAGACAACACATTTGGTGGCAATGGATGAAACATGATTGGGATACATGATTGGTAATAGTCCGCTACAGAAATCCAATTTAAAATACATATCTTTTTGTAGCTACAGAAATGCTCGCAAGCATCGTTTGAATGGCAAGTAGCTTTTACTTTATTTGGAGGTATTCACTATCGATGATGCACAGAGTTTCTTATATATTTAAACAGTCAGTTGGCTCTGTGGTTTTAGCTAAGTATTTAAATATAAACTAAGATTGAAGCTTAACAGATACATGTGTGTGTTTTGGAATCGCTAGCGTCGCTGAATCTGCGCCGTGCCATAGGAGGTGAGGCCGGTTGTGTGCGGCAGTGTGGCATATGAGGCGCCTGCCTGCAACGGCAGATGTGCCACATTCAGGGGCACCGCGCCGAAGGGCACCGGCAGTTTCAGATTCAGTGAGTTGCTATCCGGGAAAGCCGCTGGCGAACCTAACGAGCGAGCCGTCGCTGGAACTGCAGCCTTCAGTGGTGCGGCGACAGCTGCCGTGGTGCCACCAAAGACGTAACCGCTGCGGCTTAGCACCTGGGTAAAGGCGGCATGATCCAGCGATGGATCCACAAATTGTTGCGCAAAATGTTGATGCGAACCTGACCGCTGTTCGCGCAGTTGGACACGTGGTGTTGGATAATGATAGGCGCCCAACTGGGAGCTGGCTGAGGTGGAGTAATCCAGATGCGACACGTCCGCCAGCACCACAGACAGCGTCATCATCAGCATCAGTCCGATGAGCAGCAGATAAACCACAGATTTCTGAAAGAAATCGTTAAACATTAGCGCACACACAAACACAGAAAGAGAGATAGAGACAGAGAGAGAGCGAGAGAGAGAGAGAGCTGCACTCACATTTGAATGCATTTTTATTCACTTGCACTTTTAACACGAGTTTTTCGAGTTGTGATTCGATTTCGCGATTTGTTTCTCTCTGTTGTGGACGAACGAAGCTTTTCGAGCTGATTAAAATTTGTGCGCCAGCTGAAGATGCTTTTTATACGCCAGATATGTTAACTCAACAGCTGAGCGTCTGCTCAATTCTGCCCCGTCCCAGAGAGGTGCAGGTGAGCAGCAGCTCTCGACCAGTCAAGCAATCAAACAGTCAAGACGAGTCGACCAGTCTGGCTGGCCAACAACTCCAGTGTTTCGACTAGCAGATACCCTGCTTGAGCAGACTTAGCTTTGTAGTTGAAAGCTAAATCTCAAAATCAGTAGGGTGTTTTTTGATAGTTAATACATTTTCATCAGAGCTCATCAAAATATCTGTGTCTTAAAAATGCTTTAAGAAACGACAGCTCCATTAGTGACAGAAATGTTGATTGTCCAGATACTTAAAGCATGATGAACCATATAAAATAATGTTATGCTTGCCCAGATTGCTCTTAGCAGGCAGTAAATTTAATTTCTAATCAAATATGCATTTTGCATAATTTTAAGACACCTTCCACATCTTTGATTTACAGGGTAATCACAAAATGCGTTAGCTGACTTTTTATTTTATTTTTTGTTTGCCGTTGTTGACTCTCTGACGGCATATTGGCTTTTAGCGCGCTGGGCCAAATGCTTTAACTTATTAATTCTGCTTCTGTTTTGCAGTTGTTGTTTTTCACTTTTTGTATTTTGCTTTAATTCGTGGCGACGACTGCAGCTGAGTTGTGTTGTTATCTTTTGGCTGTGCTTATTTATCTGTGCTAAGTTGTTGGCTCTTTTCAAGAGCTGTTTTGCCTTTTGCTGCTTTTGCTTCTTTGGCTTTAGCTGTGTTGAGCAGCGTCTCTTTTGATAATATTTGGTTTGCCTTGCATATAAAACAATCTTGGTCATTCCGATAGGCATTCGAACTATGTAACTGGCCGCCAAGCAGACAGCAAGACAGACAAACAGACAGAGTCAGTTTGTGAGTCAGTCAGGGTCGTGACGAAGGGGGTCACAAATTATCGGAAGCAGCGGCTAATGTAAGATACTAATTGTTCCGAACTGATAGGCATTTAGTTTACATTTACTTATAAACGTTTATGGAAATCATTTGAATTTTCTAACAAATATGAACAACATATATATATGAATATATAGATATTCAAATACTAGGCCAACAGAATCAGGTCTGGTTGCCTCGTACGTTAAGCAGCTTTTGCTTATTCATTTATCTAATTAATTAATTTTTATTATCATATGAATATAAATATGTATTTATGTTTGCATAATCTGCCCTGTTTTAATTGATATTATTTCAAATTAAGTGTGACTTATCTGTGGCAGTCCCCTCCCAAGCACGCCCCTGACTTTTGCGTTAACTGCCAAAGCAAGGCAGCAAAAACAACGACTACAACAATGTCGACACCTTGCAAGCATGTTAAGCATTTCAGCATTTGAGCAGTTTGGGATTATTAAACACAAATCGATAGTCATGTGACACCGGGGACAGAGGCAGAAATGGTTAGCCAGAAAGCTGCCTCTCTCAGCTGAGCCAGCGAATTTGTGGACATCTCATTGACTGGATAATAAGTCTAATGCTAATGCTATTTGGGTACTTAATTGAGACGGCAACCCCGACTCAAGTCTGAACAACAAATTGTTGGCAGCACGCCAAGAGCCAAGAGCTGAGAGCCAAAAGCCAAGCGCCAAACCCAAAACAATGCACAAAAAAATATATACAAAATTCCGAATCGAAAGAGATTCGCTAAGCTGACCTCCTACGAAATGTATTCAATTATAATTTGTGGTAATAAAAACGTTGACTTTGCCTCTGCCTCTGCCCCTGCCTGACGCAGAAATCAAATCGCTGACCCATTTGATGGATTTGGATTTGATTAAACGCTGACAGCTTCAATGGATTTCACATTGAGGTTGGTCATTTGGGCAATCAATCGAATTGATCGAATACACATATGGAATTAACAGCAATTTTTTTGTTAATAATTTTATTTGTTTACTGTATCTGTGAGTTGCCTTTTGCGTTTGCTGTGGTTATTGTGGTTGCGCACACTTTGTGGTGTATCTTTAGCACGATCGTCGCATGCATAATTAACCCGGCTGCGTTCTTAACGATGGCGCATAAATTGCGCGGAAGATGTTTGTTATCAAACATATTTAATGACACAAACTTAAAATCATTCTTAATTAATTGCTAATTTACGCCATTCGCTTGTCGATTAGCATTGAAATTAATAAGATGATTATAACAATATGTAGATAGATGGCGATGATATATGATATATAGTTATTTGTAGTGTGTTCCTCACCAGGCGGTGTCACAGGGCAGAGCTGGCGCCTCATAGCTAACGGACGGTGGTGCGGCATGGAAAGCCACTCGATTGAACGCAGGCTGGTAGCTGTAAGCGTGTGGTGCGGCATATTTGGGGAACAATGCAGCTGGTGGCGGTGCAGCATAATGAGCAACAGGCGGTGGTGCAGCATAATGAACAACTGGTGATGGTGCAGCATAGTGTGCAACTGCCGGTGGTGCAGCATAGTGTGGTGCAGCATAGTGTGCAACTGGTGGTGGTGCAGCAAAGCCCGAAAATGTGGTGGTTGTCGTGGTTACTGGTGCGCCCAGCGAATACTTAATGACGGGAGCAACGCGTGCAGCAGCGTAGCTGCTGATGTGATGTGGTGCAGCATACTTAACGAATGCAGGCGGTGCAGCTGCATAGCTGAGCGTAGGTGGTGCGCTATAAACAGCTTCAACTGCAACAGGAGCAGATGGACCATGTAAGAAGCCACCGGCGTGAGAGCAAGCGCAGGACCACAAAGTGAACAAGAGTAGAGCCAGCTTTAAGAACAGACAAGGAGAAAACGAAGGATGAAGCTAATTAAATATGAAATAATAAAATCAGTTTCCTAAAATACTTCTACTCCATTATTGCAATTATTAACTTGAATCATTATCCTTTAATTACACTCGTTACTACCTCCGTTACTTACAATTTTCAACATTTTTACAGACAATCAAAATAAGTTTGGTGTTATACGTTTGCGCAGTCGAAGACTTTCACGTGAAATAAACTGATTTGGTTAACATTGCAGGTTTTTATACATTCGCATTCGATTACATTAATGTGTTAAAACTCCACATTACGGGAGCATTTCACGCATCCCAAAGGCAAGCAGACCACGTCCCAACGACAAGCAAATCGTGCAGCAAACTGCACGCGACACGTTTCGCAATCCCATCAGGGGCTGCCACCTGAAGACCCTCCATAGAGTTGGCTTAGAAGTTGTTATTGAGAGTGAGAGTGGTTGCAGTTCCAGCCGTCAGCTGTTTATCATCTGGAATTGCAAGCACGTCTCACGCTTTTTGCCTTATAAAAGACGACTGAGATTGATTGTTCCCACTGCTCATAAATGCCACAAATTTCACACAACTTAGCCCACCCAAAACATAGCGCCATAAAACAGACTACGCTTTTTCCTGCCACAAATGAATAAAGCGAAATACAGTTAAATAAAAAATATTTGTGAGTTTTTGGAACACGAAATGTGTGTTTTTCTTTATCTAAAGACTGCTCAAAATTTGTAAAGAAAATTAAGTAAGCTTACTGCATTTTCTAAAGTCGCCCAGAAGTATGCTACAATAAAATACTGCGTACAAATAATTTATCAACCAGCCCGAAAGTATGCTGTACGACGATTAACGAACTGCACATAAAAATAAAGCAACTGATAATCCTAATAATATTTATTATAAGCAAAGATCAACAAAAGTCTGCTTAGTGAGTGCAAACTGTATAACAACAAACACAAACACATGCGTTAACTAAAACTTCAAACGCAAGCGAAATTCAATTTAATTTAACAATAAATACAACAAACCAAATTTGATTCAAATTTGCGCTGTTTTTAAATTCCAAAAGGAAAGTGTGCAAAATGAATATCAACAGAAAAAAAGGCAAACGAAAAATGCCAGGACAATAAAAACAACCAAGACAAGCTTGGGAAAATTAGCATAACGAAATATAGCAATCAGAAATCGATATGTTTAGCGGTATTGGGAGAAGACAATGTGAGATTTTTCGGCGAGCAATGTCGAGTGCTGCACATGCCACTTGAGTCAGCAACAACAAGGGGCAGCAAAGTGCCAGCTTTAGTCGAGTTGCAAAACAGACGACTTGTTGCCCCTCGTGTAATGCGCTTTAAATTGGGCGCACGTGTTTGGCAAAAGTGCCTGCCACTTACCCACTTCCCCTGTCTCCCCGGCTCCAGCTTAATTCATCCGTCGCTGCTTGGCGAATTCTGTTTGCCACACTTGAATCACGCGCCTTGCTCAGGCAGTGGAAAATTTAATCACGCATTGTTACCTTTTGAAGTTTGGCTGCTGCTCATCATCTCCCCCTCTCGCTCTCGCTCTCACTCTTTCTCTCAGGCTTTCTCTCTTACTCCCCTCTTGCATGCCTTTAGGCAAAAATGTTAATCCTACCGCGCGTGTTGCTGGCATTGAACCCGCACTTGCAACATCGCGTGTTTCAGCTTAATATTAACAAATCCTTTGCTAAGTGAATTGCAGCACTTGGGCGTGGTTCGCTTAATGCATCTCCATCAACAACATGTCAACAAAGTAGATATCAGTTGTGAATATAGCCTGACCCAAACAGAGCAAGAAAAAAAGTTTGCTAAGGAGCAAAGCATTATTCTTAAATACTAATTCATAAAACTAACTCGTAGAAGACACACATAGTTATCACACTGAAATTAAATTTTGCTCGGAAATTACACATACCCTCTGTGGGTTTTCTATACAGGGTATCAATAGCGAAATGAAGTCAGTGTTTGCTTCAAGGTCACTGGAGCGTAGGGAAGCGAATGTGACGCGTTCACATCCAAGGGCCAGGATCAGCTAGGAGCACAGCTCGGGTTGACTGACCCTGTCCAACCCTATTGCAATTAAGCCAGCAGCTTGTAGTCTATTTCTGCACTTCAATGCCATTTTAATTGCACGTATGCTGCGCCCCTCCGGCTCTGTTTGCAATCAGCTGCAAATTGCTGATGGACCTTGTTTGTTCTGGTTTTAGAGGTCCTTGCACTGCTCCTTGCACTGGCCTGTGTCACGCACATGTAAATGCAACGCACGCAGCCTGCAAAGACAAACATAAGTAATTAGATTTTTAAAGAATACTTTTAAGCTGATGAACTCAACTCAAAGCCCGGAGTGCACTCAAAAAGCACTCACTCCATGGGCAGGTGTTTCGAACTCGTGGCCTCACAGTGTGGGAAAACAACGGGAGGTAACTGTGCCATGAGAGCACAATCTGCCACCCTCTGCCTGCCACTCCTCGCTTCAAAGTGCACTGTGGCAGAGACAACGTTGCGCTTGGTTGCATATTCAATGCGCAAATTGCAAAGTAGGAAGCAGCCCACATCTGACTAGCTCCACACGCCCCTTCTGCAATCACATCTGAACTGAACTGAATCGAAGGTCGTTGCCAAATTGTGGTGGTGGCCTTAGCTGGCGATGCTGCTTGAGTGGCCAATGAATCAGACAATTGGACGGATGTCAACGTTGTCTATCAAAAACAAGCATAAATATAAACATAATAATAATAAAATTATAGTTTACGATTATCGGTCATAATTTATGCCGATAATTTGCATTGTATCTGTCTGTTTTTGTATCTTGTAGCTGGCCAACAATTACTGCACATTCTGCTAAGGTCGCACCACCACCAACAATGCAGGCATTGTTTGCCACCACACAATACCACCAACAATAACAATAACAGTATCGTTTATACTTAGTCGCTACTAAGCAAATCCCCGAGAGAATTGTGTCTTGTTTTGTCGTGTTGGATTCGTTTTCATTCACAACAACTTGTTTGTGGTGAACTCTACTACAATTTAATTAGTACCGCTTCCAGCTGCGACTCACATACTATCTTGGCCAATACAAATTAAGTGACATATTTTGCGTTTTACCCGACTTTTGATCTGCACCCATTTCCCGCCCAATTGCGAAATGAGCGAAAAATTAAAAAAAAATTGAAATACATTTAACTTAAAAACAAGCTGACAAACAGACACTGGTGGACTTAAAGTCGGACGGGCTTCAATAAATAATTATTTCTATTGCCCCACTCGACGCACTTTCATTGCAACCACTTGGCCATTTGCCCCACCAACCCGCCACACTTGTGACGCATAATTGCAAGGCGTTGGCGCTTGTAATCCACTTTTTACTCTTGGGTAATTTCAACACTTTGCAACTAACACTGAGAGAAAAAATGAGTTGCCACTAAAAGTATGAAACACTTGTGCAATACGTAAATATTATGTCAACAACATTATTTAAAAGACTTTAGTGCCACAAATTTGCTATCTAAGCTAAAAATAGCTGAGTGACTTAACCGCATTTGAAATACTTTTTAGACTTTTACGTTTTTCTCAAAATGTTTGCCTTTTCTTAAAGACTTTTAAAAATATACCACACGAATTAAGATCTTTCCCAGTTTTATTTACTGCTCTCTTGCAGCTTAAACCGTGGTTTTCCAAGATTCTTAATTACATTTAATTATATTTCTTTGAATTCAGTTAGCTAATATCTTAGCTAAGATATTTTTATTAGACATAGACATATGATAGTTAAGTAAGTGAGTTAGTGGCCCCCTCTTTTCCCAGTGTATTCAGTAAAACATTGATCTATTGTTTATAGTTTTGAATCGATTTTTATTAACTTAAGTCGAAACCACGAGCATTGCATAAAAACAAAAAAATTATTATATACAGCATTAACTTGATCTCTTTCTCTCTGTCTGTCTGTCTCTCTTGCTCTTTCGCACTCAGGCTGTGTCTCTATTATTATCTCCATCTCTGTCTCTCACTTTGAGGCTTTTATGATAGAAAATGAAATTTGTTTTTGTTTTTTATATACACGACTCAAGCTCTGCAGCAAAGTGTTGAACATTGTACTAAGGCATCTGTATCGGGGATTATCCGATTTGATATGCAGATTTTGTAGTTGTTGTAGTTGTTGGTGTGGTCCTTTGGGTCGTCAAAAGAGTTTCGAGAGTGGGTGAATGCATTTAGTGGAGATAACCACTTCCATAGCCGGCATAGCCCAGACCGTAGCTGCCGTAGCCGCCATAGCTGCCATAGCCTCCATGGCCGTGATAGGTGGAGGTGGTGTGCAGAGCAGGTGCGGCATGCACCACAGCAGGTGCATGATAGATGGGTGCGGCATGCACGACGGGATAAGCCTTGGTCGCCACCTTGTAGGTGTTGGCATAGGATGTGGCCACCGGGTGGATGGTCTTCACGATGGGTGTATGCACAATGGGCGTGGCATAGCTCTTGATGATCGGCGCATGCGAGTAGACAGTCGGAGCATAGGCGGGCGCCAGAGCAGCTCCATAGCCCAAACCGTAGCCGGACAGGCCATGGCTGTAGGGACCAATGACGCCAGCATTGGCAACGACGCAGAAAGCGGACAGAATTGCGATCTAAAAGGATAACAATTTTGCAGTTAGGCGGAAAGGAGAGTTTTTGCTGTGTATATCCTTACCAGCTTGAACATATTGATTGTTGGTGGCTACTTCTTGGCTGAAGAGTTGAGTGTGTTATGTTTAAACAGCAGCGACGCTTGGCATATTTATACCGAAAATCAAAACTCGAGAAATATTCTGAAAACCGCAAATAGACAATGCCAAGACAAGCAGCAACAACAACGACAACCACTCGTGTGGTGCGAATGCTTGAGCGAATCAAAAGCGTGAACGCCCTGTCCGAAGTTGTCTTCAGCTTCGGCGTTAGTCGGCAGTCGGCAGCAGTTTGTTGTTGAGAATATACTTTGAGAGAGATACGATCGCCGATTCGATCTTTAGTGCAGTGCCACAGAAATCAGTCACGCGCCGCTATTTTTCACGAGGCAAACCTGAAAACTCCGCATGGTCCACAAAATGAGCAAATTGAATTAAGTAGTTGGTGGCTGGCTTTAGTTTAAGTGACTTGTCTTTGCAAAATTGTTCCGACTGCAGCCGGAAATCTAATGGCAAAGCAATCCACACCCCAACTGTGTGTGAAAAGCGAGTTGTTTTCCACCATTGTTGCAAGCTGTGGTTTTTCTCTTGGTGTTTATTGTAATCTGCGGTTTACCTAACACGACCAATTAACTCGCATGGCAAACAATCTGGCAGTCAAATGCTCATTTGTGCAATGGAGCGTATTCCACAGCTTCCACAGCTTCCACAGCTTCCTTTCTAAATCAAAAACACACGCACATGATTATCAATCAGCATTCGGAGCTGATTGACAGCGCACAAGCCGTAGGTGTAGAAAATCCATTCACAGCTCCCCTTTGGCATGCAAAACACAAAAAAGAAATACAAAATAAGGCGACCAATTTATTTACTACGTTTCCCGTCTAAATACGCACAAATAGTGCCTGAAAAATCGCACTGCTTAATAACTGACAACAAATTTCGAGTGGCCAAAAGGACGGTCGGCATCTGGCAGTCAATGCATTTATTGCCTGCCACTTTGTTGTTGCAAGTTTGTACATTAATTTTTCGTAAACTGATTTCTTATCGCTTGCCACGCTGGCGCAAGCAGCGAATGCGTAACTTGCAACAAGCCAGCGAAAATCAATTCGCATCGCAAATGCAAATAAATTACAAAAGCTAAACACGTAATGCATCCTCCGAGTATGATAAGTAAAGAGATATCCTATCTTAAAGTCCAGCCAGGCAGAAGAAGAATAATACTTTATTATTATATCTTATATTGAAGAGAGTCTCTCCAATTTTTGGACTCCGTTTTTAGTGTGGTTGCATAATAAAATTTATATAAACAAATAGATGCGGCTAGTTCTATTACTGCTAAGCCATTCGATACCTTTCTAGACTCTAACCAATTTGCTTACATTATTGGTTACATACATTTCCTCAATTTTAATCCACCTTTTCTTTATATATTGATTTTTCCAGGGTAAGTGATAAATAAAATGCAGACCATGTTTGAATCATATTGGAGCACTCGTTTTAATGGCCTGCCAGATTTGTTAATAGCCATTCTTAATTTCTTGCCCCGTCCACCTCCAAGCTGCACCACCCCGCACCGCTCGGCTGCCAGCATCTTTTCTCACGGGGCACGCCTCATCCTGATCTGGGCACTAATCTGGCAGAATCAGTAGCTGACTGCGCAGCATAATCAATGCAAATGCAAAGAGCATAAATATTATACCATCGTGATAAATACGATTATATAATCGGGCGTAGGCCTTTTGTTGTAGTTGCTGCTGCTGCGGCTGCTGCTGCTGCTAAGAGGGGCCTTGAGTGGCAGCTGCTGAGAGTTTTGATTCTGCGCACAAAGCGCGCTTAAAGTTTATGGCGCATAAATCAATCTCGAGTAAGAAAGAAATAAGACAACATCAAGGCGGTGGACAATTCTTTTTTTTGGTCATTGACCAAATCTGCATATTGACGGCAGCTCAACCCTTCACCGGACACCTCAAGACAGCAATTTGCGCATGTGTCGCGCCACCAGCAACAACAAGAACCACAAGTTGATTGAAATGCAAATGCAAAGAAAAAATCAAACTGATCGACTGAGATTGACTTAAAACAGGATACCACATTGCGTGCATGTCTCGCACCCACTCACCCACTTTGAGTGTGTGCTGTGGTGCTGTGGTGCTGGCCCTCTTTGTGGTCTGTAATTGCATTTTAATGGCTTTACGGCTGGCAATGCATTGGGCAACGTCAATATGATTGGCGGCATGCCACACAACTGCAACTGCAACACTGCAACACAAATCAAACAGACTTCAATATTAAAAGCCGTCAATTTTTGACTGTTTCGACTCTAATATCTGAACTACGATTAATGTGTGCGTTTGTGTGTGTGTGTGCGTTTGTGTGTGTGTTTGTGCTTTCGTAGAAAATGCAATGCGAAATCGTTGGAAATTTGCAAATCTTTTGGCAGGGCTACAGCAACACTGTTTAATTAGCGTGCAATAGTAAAGTAAATTACTGCAACAAAAAAGTTATTTACTTCGTTTTTTAATTAGTGTTGAGTTTTGCATAATTGTACGCTGCGCAACGGTGACGCGGCCAATCGAGTCCGCCAATTAAGTATGCCACATGGTGGACGCGGTCAAGGTCGTCGCTGCTACATTGTGGCAGCCAAGCTAATGTCGTGCACATTACATGCGACAATAACAACAATGACAACAACAACAACCTATAATAATAACAACGACTGAAATGTGTAACAATGGCAAGACAAAATTTGTAGAATACCTTCAAATCAACAGCAAAGGCAAAGCAAAACTCGAACGCAAACCAAGCAACCCATGCGACGAGCACTCATTTTAGCCATTATAAAATGGGAAAAAAATCATTATTTAAGTTGAGTTGAGGAAGTTTAAATACTCTAATAGGCAATGGAAATTATTCTGATTAATTTAAGTTCCGATAGTTTTTATAGTAATGCTTATTTATGCTTAAAGAGAAAATGAAGTCTGATCAATGAAAGTCAACCAAAATTCTGTTTGATACTTCGACAAGCTGATCTGTAACTAAATACACATATGACTATATAGACTCTCAAATTTACTCTGATTCAAATGATCCCTACTACATTAAACACTCTATCAGACAGATGTAACTTATTTACCTAATCGCAGCTACTAAATAAATCAGATTATTAAAGCGGAACCATTTAATCAGCCTGCCCTTTTATAAAGCCTAGTTAAGTCAAGACAAGCTTCTGGCTGCATCGACCCTTCACAAGAAACCAAAAAAATATTTTAAAAAATGTTCAAAAAATAATAATAATCATCTATCCAATAATATCGTTTTCACTGACAAAATTGCAATGCCTAAAGTGAGAGCATTAAATAAACGTTTGCCATTTTATGAATGATATTAAAAGCGACCTCCTGTCTGTCCGGCAGCTGTGTCAAACTTGGACTCACCTTCGGCTTTAAGCCAAGAGTGTAAGTACTTCAATTTGAAATCTGCAGTAGCGTTTTGTTGCCTTTCTGGCCAACTTTGTTGAGGACATAGACACTTTGTTACTGCTGCTGTTTGTTTCGTTGATGTTGGCCATGCATTTTTAATTGGAGTCTTGAGTCCATTTGACAGCTTCAACGAGTTGCGTTTGCCGTTTCAATGCAAATTGCAGAGTTGGCCTCATAATTAAGTAGTTTACGCAGCAGCCTCAAAATGTATCTCAAAAACACACACGCACTCAACAAATTTGTGCAGCAGCCACAACAGCAACAAGAGAAGCCACGCCCCTTTGTTCAGCTCGTAAATTAAGTTTGAAAACACCCCAGGTGATGTGGTTGTTGTCTTGTCACCAAATTGTATGCAAATGATTGGAGCGCATTTTTCATGCACACATCGCCATCGTCAAGTGATTTATGTGCCCCATAAGACCCACACGTCCTAAGCTGTTGTTGATCGGAGTTTAGCTGGCCGATTATTGTCATATTAATTGAATCCACTCAACAAGTGGGTGCCCCGTGTCAACTCCAGCTCTCCTCATCATCAATGATTGACTTTCACTTTTTGTTGTTGTCTGCTAATTGCGTCTCTCTGAGCTTTCGTGGCGATTATCGAGCGAGTCACTGACTCAGGATTACTCACCCCGAACGTGATACTGTCTTTGTTGTGCTCTATATAATCATGAGAATATTACTGTGATCTCGAACACCTGTAGAAGGTGCCCGAGGCAGGGAGATACCCCACTCTCTTGATTTCAAAATAGAGTTCGAACACTGAGAGAAATAATCAACCTCAAGCAATTTTCAAAATCCATGGCTTATTAATAAAATTCGAGAGCTAGATTAAAACTGAATGCAAAATTAAATCATCAAAAAGTGCTTCTAAGTAAGTCTTTTCTTAACTATAAATTTGTCATAAGTGGTGAGATTTTGAAAAAAACGAATGTCTTGATTCGCATATCAATACTTCGTTTAAATTGGAATCTCATTTTTTTCAAAATGCTATTCCAAGTAAAAGAGCTCAAGTCGAGGCGATATGCTAATCCAAACTCTTTATCACCGTTTTCGTCAAGTGTATGATTTGTAATAGCAGCCGAGCAAACAAAAAGAAATAAGAACACAATCGGTTATAAAAAGTCAATTAGACTTAATGATAGCTGCCGTTAAACTACACATTAAATTCGTGTTGCACGATGATTGAGAGTCAGCCAACACTGAAATCGCCGGATCCGGTTTGAACAAAAGCGACTCGAAAACTTCTGTAATCGAGGAAGTTGCTAAGACAAAAACATTGTTGGCAAAACTGGTGTTTTGGTAAGCGTCGCGCAAAAACTCAAATAAAGTCGCTTATTGATTGAATTAAAGTTAATAAAGCCCGAAAAATATCCAGAAATGTTTGAAAACTGATTTCCATTTACATCGCAACTGGTTATTCAATAAACAGCTAGATTTGATTACGCGGCGTATGAGTGATTTTTAATGCCAGCTGATATGGGCTAAGACTCCGTCCAACAGAAAGACAGACAGCCAGACAGGGAGGCAGACATATCCGCTAATATAATCCAATTTTCCAACAGCTAAAAACAGCCAACAACAACAATTCAAATTGAATGCGGCCCAAAACTTTTGCCAGTTGCCGACGCTAATTAAGCCACATGTTGCGTTCGGCCTGACTGCACCTGCCACATGCCCCCTCAGCCTGCTGGTCAGTCCCAGCGGGCAGCTGCTTGTCAATTACTATTAATTAAACTATTTAAGTAGCAAACGAGCCCGCCAATCCATCATCATATCGATGTGCATTGCCCACAACTAATCAGCCGACTTGCAGTCGAGCTAAGAACCAAATTAGAATTAGACTGAAAATAGTGTATCTATTTCAATATCAATTTAAAAACGATGAATGTCAATTTAGAGGGCTATCTAATTCTAAGGGCTAAACATGTTTTATTTTTGCTATTATCCGTTAACAACCTATTTAGATCTATTATACTGGACAAAGGGTCCACCATAAGCTAAACTTCTTGTACAAATTATTTCTAAATCGAAAGAAAGTTAAAATTATAGCTCAAGAATCGACTTATTATGATTTTAACTATACATATAGCTAGGCAATTTCTAACTAATAAAACAATCCTTGATCTTACAGCTAACCTTGAATGTGGGCAATGCACTAATAAGTCATTAATTAAAATCGGCTATATACATATATATATATATATTAATAATAAAAACGCTTTGCCACAAATGACAACGAGGCATGCTACAAAGTGAATTCAGCGATCTATGACGATTGAAATTTGGACTTTCCGCAGAATTGTTGACACAATACTGCAAGTATTTTTCCCCTTAGCTGATGCACCTAATATGGTTATATAAGTGTTAACAACTACTTATGATAGGCAGTCGAAATAAACCCAAAGCACAAACCTAATAATAGTTTTGCCTATATTGGGCAATTGCAGCTTAATTAACTCATTTGACAGAAAGCGCCAATTGAACAGAAAAGTAAATATAACTTTTGAGCCAAGTAGTCTTGCAAGGGTTAAGATTCAAGCCAAAGCTTGAAAAAGCTTTAAGTTCAGCTAAATTTCAGCTGGCACCCAAAAGTAGTCTACAATTTTGCTGCAAAATTCATATTAATGGAAAAAAAAAACTGTTTTGAATGCCAACTAAATCGTCTTAGTATAAAGTACCAAATACTCAAGTGGGTCAAGTTGAAAACGTCTTTTAATAGTATGTCCAATTCAATTACACCCGCAGCTGAAAAGCCAACAGATTTTATGCTTACCTCCACTTAGGGCAATCAAAAATGTTTTCTTAGCATTGTTTGGCCTGTTGGCCAAGTGTGCAACTTTGTCTACAGAGACAGAAACTGAAGCAGATACAGATACAGATACGAACAATAGTACAAGTGGCCACAACTACTCCACTAATTATAATGTTGAGTGGCTGTCAGCGAGCTGTTATGGCTTTTGGTGTCTAGATTTCAGCTTATGCGTGTATCTAATTGAATTAAAGGCCTCAGAGGTCAGACGAAATGGACTGGGAATTCGGCTGTCTACAAAAATTAACAAAAAAAAACATACAAAGTAGGCGAATTGGTAAGAATTGGCGCTGACTGCGTGTCGTGTCGTGCCGTGTTTTTTGCGTAAAAATATATCATCTGCATATGAGCATAGGTCGAAACTTCAAAATGCCATAAATTTGTCAAAACTCTGCTTATTTTCAAAAGCAAGGGCGTTTGGTTAATAGTTTGGCCCCAAAATCAATCGAGCATTTAAAGTTGAAAACGTGGTTTAGGGTCGGAACATAGAAAAAGTATTCTTAAACCAGTAGTTGGAATATTATAGCACTCATCTTATAAATATATTTTATAGATTGTATGAATTATTGATTAATAATATTCTTAAATCCAGAATCTTATAGCATATATTTTATATATTTACAGCAGTCTTTTATTTTGTTAACCAATAAACATTTACGCAACATCGTGATTCGTGAGTCGTGTCAAGTTGTGCATCTCTATGCAGAAGTAAAGCACCAAGCTGCGAACAATTTGAGAGGCAGACAAGAAATAGCATTCAGGAAAAAGCAGCATGGCGTGGAATATTAGAAGAGGGAAATACGACTACACAGATGTGTGGGCATTATATGCTAATGCGAATTTAGCTGACTTCATTGTCTGGTTAACTAGTTAACTGGGAACTGGTAAGTGGAGCATTGCATATTCCTTGCTTGGACGCCAAGTAATAGTAAATTGTGGGTGGTATCAAATGGTAGCTGGCACCGCACAATTGGTAAGGCTTTCGGGCAGTAGCAAAAGCTAGCTTGGCTTACTTGGTGATTTATGGCCAGAGTGTGGGTGGATAACTATCTGCAAGACAGGAGCTGGCAAAACATAAAGAAAACTAACTGAGCGATTTGCTTAAGGTTTTAAGCCAAGTTTGGTTGCCTTGGCTGAAGCCACTTAGCTGCCTCAGTTACGCCCAAATGGTTTACTAATGAGCCGTCGAGCTTGGGAAGATCTTGAATGGCTCGATTGTCTGTGCCAATTCTAACGTAAAGAAACCACCGCAGCTTGTGCTATAAAATTGTGGTGCTTCTTCAGTTTGGGTCACAGTTCCTCAACTACCGCCCTTGCAGTGTGTTCGCCGGAGTTTCTCAAAGATGTTCAAAGTTGTGAGGCAGCCAACAACTATGGATACCAGATGGATAACCACAACTAACCCAAACTTTTTCTTTGCAGTTGTTTGTTTTGTTTGCGGCTCTTGTCGGCTCGAGCCAGGCACGTCCGAGTTATTTGCCTGCTTACGAAACTATTGAATATGCACCCACTGTGCTGGGCTATGAGCATTTGGGTTTGCCAGCCGCCGTCTCCCACCAGAGCTCGACTGTGGTGCACGAGAAACGTCCATATTTGCGTCCCATCTACGAGCACCGCCATACACCACTGCTGAACTCATACCACCAGCCAGTCACCACCTACAGCTATGCCAGTAATCCGCTCAGCTACGGCAACAGTCCGCTCAGCTACGGCAGCAGCGAGTGGCTCGAGCCTGGCTGGAATGGTGGCCTGAGCTACTCCCCCAGCATCTATCTCAAGTGATTATTGTCGAGTATTCTCTCCTTTGTAATAAATAATTTGGTTTGATGGATTTTATATTTCGAGTCTGTTTTATTTTTGTGGGAACACAACACAAGTCAACCACCGGTGGATATCAAAATCTTTCGTTCTCTTGCTGTCTTTTACCAGGCGCGGGCGGCGTACGTCAGTGGTGCAGAGTAAGCGGCGTAGGGTCCGTTAGCTCCATAAGTGGTGTAGGTAGAGCGCAGTGCCGGATAGGTGGCCACAGGTGCAACCGCTGAGTAAGTGGCAAATGGAGAAACATGGGTGCTCACGGGAGCAGCAGCGACATAGCTGGCCACGGGAGCAGCAGCGGCATAGGTGGTCACGGGAGCAGCAGCATAAGTGGTCACGGGAGCAGCGGCATGTAGTGTGGTCTTTACCACAGGTGCAACCACATCCTCAATGACTGGGCTGCTGTGCACCTGGGTGAGGCTCTGGTGGGAGACGGCGGTGGGCACACTCTTCACAACAGCGCCAACCTTAGCCAAAGCGTGCTCCTGCACATAGGCTGTGGGTGCACTGTAGACGAGTGGTGCGGCAGCCAAGTGACCAGGACGAGCAGCAGCCACGGCGAGCAGAGCAGCGAGAACGAACTGTGTTCAAATTAACAATTGAATTTAGCACCACTGAAAACATTTGGGCTCTTCATTTTGTAATTACTTACCAATTTGAACATTTTGAGGGAGCTGTGAGTGGTTCTTTGACTTGTGTCGTAGGATAGACTGTGCCCGCTGCTAAATTGTCACCGTCTTTTATACTTGAACTTCACTTTTAAGGCGCACACACACGCACAGTGAATACAATAAGTACGCGTACGTGCCTCAACGGATTCTTGTCCCTCTCTCTCTCTCTCTTTTTCTCAGTGTGCCGACCATAAACCAGATTACTATTCGCTGCCAATTTCTGGTACGCATTTAAGTAGTTTATTTCGCTGTACCAACAAATAAAGAAAAAAACCCAACCCACTCTTATTTTCATTTTCAAAGCGTGGCTCATTAGTCGCACGTCAACCGGACGAGGTTAGCTAACCCAAAGTCGAAGCATTGAGTACATTGGCATCTAATTACAAACTGTGTAAACAGATATATATATATATAGTATAATAGGAATAGCAGGTGGCATCCCATACATCCCTGAGCAAGGTGGTCAGTGCAATGAGTTCTATAAAAGGCAGAGAAAAGCTTTCTTTAATCGATAGTTGAATTTGTATTTCAAGCAGCAAAAGTGTTTTAAAATGATGACTGTAAAATATTGTTTGAGTGCGGTGAGCATTAAACTAGGAACACGCCCGGACTTAGCCAATAAGGAACTCCCTTCTTTGTCCAGTTGTTGCTGATTATGGAGCTGTGTCCACCGAGTCATGCAGCCAGCATTGGAGTAGTGAACGAGGATGTCATAGAGCATATAGTCTTTAAACGTAATCTTTACGACTTAATGCGGATTTATGTGCCCGATTCGGCGAAATCGCTGTTTGAGACAACCTATCAGATCATTTCCATACCCCTTGAGGTGATCTCCTTTGGCGTGTTAAGCCGTTCACAGCTCACCAACACGCAGTCGTCTACATTGCAAGACGGAAATTAAAATAAATCTGTTCGCGTATCCCATAAGCCTGTTGTCACTCTGTGGGTTTAATAAAGGCTAATCGGCAGTTGCAAACATGCGATGCACTTTCTGTTTTTCTCATTTATTCGCGTTGCAAGTTCATCAGCCTGTGGACCTTGAACCTGAACTGCTACAACTAGCGACAACTGCGGGCAACAATCACTATTTATTCTGCATACCCTGTAATCTAAAGTGGCACCATAAAATTGAGCATAATACACACTAATTTTATTCTCTGCGTGTTTTAGATGCGAAAATCTCAAAGAGCTGATGTCTTAGGTTAGTTTAGTATGGAAGACATCTAGCAGTTAATAAATCTTCTGCATTATTACTGATTATGAATATGCATAGATAATATAATATAGTCAGAGTTTGTATGAACTTGATGAGTGACTTGTGATGTGAATTATTAACGACGGTTTCTCAGTAGCAACATGGGAATGTCTTAATATAATAATGAGAAATTAAAGGTGCATCAAGTAAAGTTTGCCAACTGACAGATTGCACTTAAAATGGGGCTGTCTAAGATTTAATATCAGAATATTCAAGGGATAATTAAGTATTTTAATAGATTTGAAAGACTAAAGAAATTACATCAAGGAGCATATCAAGCAGCTTGAAGACTTTATGGATACGTCTAGATATTGATAGATAGGTAAATTAAGACAAGTTTAGAAATCATTAGAACGGGTATCACATAGCTGGATATTCCAAGAACTATAATTTTGCTTGTTTACACGGCTGTTATTGGCCGGGCTCTGTTGACGGAAGAAACTGCGTGACTGACAGGGTAAAGACCTTAAGGCCAAGGACCTGCAAATGTATAAGCGAGGACACGTTGCAAGCCGGAAAAAACAACAGTTAATCGATATTCAATGCAAAACATTTTCATTTATTCAAATTCGTATCACAAAAGCCGTCCAACGAAATGCACGTCCCACTGACATCGGGCGGGTGGTCTTTGATGGTCCTTTTACCACACTCCTGTGGCGGTGTAGGTCAGCGGCGAGGAAGCAGCAACGTGGGCAACGGGAGCAGCAACATAGGCGCTGTGCACCACTGGAGCAGCAGCATAGGTGCTGTGTACCACTGGAGCGGCGGCAGCATAGGTGCTGTGCACCACTGGAGCGGCGGCAGCATAGGTGCTGTGCACCACTGGAGCGGCAGCAGCATAGCTGACCACTGGCGTTGACTTGACGACGGGAGCGACAACATCCTCAACGATGTGAGCGGAGCTGTGCACCACCGACTGGCTCTGATGGGAGATAGAAGTGGGCACACTCTTCACGACAGCGCCAACCTTAGCCAGCACCGACTCCTGCACAATGGTGGTGGCTGGAGCGGCATAAACCACTGGCGATTCGTACAGATGACCGGGACGAGCAGCAGCTACGGCGAGCAGAGCAGACAATACCACCAACTTGAACATATTTGAGTATTTGGTTATTAAAGTGTGGTCTGTATTGACTGATGATGATGTGGTGCGCTTGAGTTTCTAGCGAGAACTGTTTGTGGTCTGCCAGCTGCAGCCGATGTTTATATAGTAGTTAGCCACAATGAAAATAAAATGATCGACCTTCACTACGCCACATACGCACAATACACGAAATATATAAATAAAAACCGTATCAGATTCAATTCTCACAAACGCTGCCCGATTTCAATAAGCAATTAGCGTCGGTGGGGCGGACTCAACTTTAAACCACAGCAATGTTGACAAACCAAGAAACCACAACCAGTTTGCCGACCAGCTGCCACTTTTGGCCATTAGCTGCCACAGACTTGGCCCTTTATTAGCTGCGGCTGCTGCTGCTGCTCTCCTCTTAACTGCATTACTTGCACTTTGAGTGTTCTTTCAGGGTCAGCCGCAAGGTTTACATTTCGACAATTTCAGTTTCAGCTTCAGCCACAGTTTCAATTTCAGTTACAATTTCAATTTCAGTTTCAATTTGTATTTCAGTTACGTGCGCAAAGAGTAAGCTATCATAACTATTATTATTTGGGTCATCAGCGAACCTTTGAGCAGCGCTATCCTTCAACTGAGGAATAAGAAAAACATCTGCTCGATTCGTTAAATACTGTGAGAGTTGACGGTTTCTTTTATCGATGTGCCCTGGTAAGAACTGTTGAACATTAACCACTATTTTGTACCCGAGAAAAGTATTTCTCCTGTGTTGAAACACTACAAAACTTGGGTCACATCGCATTCCTGCTTGATTAAGATCTCTTCCTCTATGAGGTAGTAGCTACAATTACTTAAGATATTAACTTAGCCAATAGTCGTTCTGTTTTGCTCCTTCTGAGCACAAAGGCTGCTGTTTATAAACTTGACCAGGAGTTAAACAGAATAAATCACACGTAAATATTGTCAAGTTGCTGAACCTTCTGAGTTCCAAGTAGAAATGTTTTCACTCTGCTTTATGCTCCAAATGTGTGCACAATACACTTTGATAATTTAAAGAAAATATCCAAAAGTTCCATCGCTAATCATTAAAAGTATGGTGTGATTAGGTTGAGAATTCTCCACTAGTGCATTTTGCACTCACACCGGTGACCATTGCCTCCAGCTTGGTATAAACTACAAAGTTTAAGCTGAGTCATTGCCCGTGGCTAGGCTAAAGGTGGCATAATGATTGCTGATAGGGGAATGCTGCTGAACATGATGTTAAATCTAATTATGTACCTTTTGAACTCTAGTTATAGAGCTGATCTAAAGACTTTCATCGTTTCTTTGCTTAGCATAGATTTGAATAAGTGTTCGCCGTCTTTTACCACTCCAATGTTAAGATGACCAAACACTATAAGACTCAATAACTCAACAACTAATCAGAAAAATACTCGACATATTTACCGCTGCGTTTAAAGTGTGCAAAGATTAACTAAATTCAAGTAGTTATTAAAAGCTAGTAAGAGAAATTCAACACTTGCAATAAAGACTACAAAAGTTTGGATTATGAAATTATAGACTTTTATATACATCAGTAAAAAAATTAGAAAATAGAGAACAAAATGCAGAAAAGGGAAAACGGGAAGTTCCTTTCCATCCAGTCAGAAGTCACAAGGCAAAGATTTCGAAGCGTCTACCAGGAGGACCAGCCATGGGAGGCCCATGAAGGCGCCACGAAGCTGGTGTGCAGAGCTGGAGCAGCATAAGTCTTGATGATGGGCGCTGCATAAGTCTTGAGCACGGGTGCCACAATCGGTTGCACAATGTGCGCCGAGCTGTGCACCTGGCTGATGCTCTGATGGGACACAGCCGTCGGAATGCTCTTCACAATGGAGCCCACATGGGCCAGTGCCGGCTCATGGATGATGGCAGGAGCCGCATAGCTGTGCAGCAGAGGACCTGCCTCCAGATAACCCGGTCGAGCAGCGGCCACAGCGAGCAGAGCAGACAACACCACCTGGAATTGGGGTTGGCCGGAGTTGGAGTAGCTGGCAGAACGCAATTTAATTTGAGTTTGACTTACCAACTTGAACATTTTGCTAATCCTGGTAGTTACTTGGCAACTGGAGCTATTAGAAATGAACCTGGGTCTGTGTTGACGCGTCGCTGTTGACTGTTGCTAGCTGGTAATCCACGCCAGCTTTTATACACACAAAAAGCAGCCCAGACAGACAGACGGACACACGGACGAACAAACACACACACGATTCAAATTCAAAATCCAAAAACTGAGGCAAAAACTGAGTGCACAAAATACAATAATAATAATTTTTTTGCACAGACATCGTTAAGAAAAGCCTGAAAAACTAAAACCGACAGCGACCCACCCGATTGTCCGAGTGGTGCAGCAGCAGCAGTAACACAGACAACAACAACAACACTTTCGTTTACAGTTTTTCCGCCCATTAAAAAATAAAACCAGTCAACAGCCAGCCGATTGCCCCCATCAGACAGTTGGCCAGTTGGCCAGTTGGGCAGTTGGTCGCCAGTTGGCTGGTTAGTTGTCTGCCACTTGCAACACACCCAGCAACAACAGCAGCAACGTGCACAAATTTGTAGTGTCTGGTTTTGCTGTCATTTTTCCGCAACGCAAAAGTTGACCGTGAAAATGTAATTCGTGTTTCGCACACGCACCACCAACCGCCAGCCAGCAGGTAACGGCAACCACTGGCAACCACTACGCAATTGACACTGTCAACAGCAACAACAACTACATCCAGAAGTGGCTCAAGTTCAGTGCGTGACGATGGTCACTGTCAAAATAGATTTGCTTGTTTCTTGCCTTTGCGATTCGTTGTGTATCGCAGTAAAAAGAATTAATTAACTTTCAAGAAAGGCATCTTGTTGGCTGGGTTTGCTGATCACGTAGAACCTTTCAAACTAAATAAGGAAAAGTAGTTTTCGAAGAAAGATATAATGTATATTTAAAAGATGCAAGATAAATGTAATAATCTGATCTGTAATATTGCTTAACTGCAAGTCCAGGAAAGTACAAGCTGTGTCTAATTGATAAGCGCATCTCCAAGGAAACCCTAGTGAAATATGATTTCCGCAAGTAAGAGGAATTAATTAACAACCGTCGACGTAATTTAATCAAAACAGTCTTCCTTGAAACGTTCCACACATTTTGTTACATTTCATAATAAACGCCGCAAGCGAATGAATACAAAAGAACTGATTGCGTTCATTTGCTGACAAAGACAACATTATTGTAATTTCCTGTTATGCTAATCTCTGCACAACCAAGACAATGTCTGCCCACATAGAACATGTAATTGTCTGCCTCTCCCTCTATCTTTAACTGTCTGTTTCTCTTTTCCTCTCTCTGAGAGTGTCTGTCTCTAGGCAGGCAACAAGTTCCGCTTTTGTAATAAGTCACAACAGCAACTGTTGGCTGGCAACAATTGTTGTCGCACACAACACCATTCTACCATCTGTGAGCTGCTGTCGCCGTTATGACCATTTGTCAGCTTCAATCTACATATATATATATATATATATATTTCTTTTTTTTTGCTGAGCATGATTGATGAATATTTGCAAAATTGGCGACATATAATTCAGATACATAATCATAGTTAACGTCGCGCCTTCTTTCCCTGCTCGAAATGTGCTTTGTAACAAAGTTCTTTTGCTGCTTTTTAATAGATATTTTCGCGATCTATTTTGGTGAGTGCCAGACAAGCTCAACACAATTGCTGTTCAGGTTTCTCAACGAAATTCCTTAGCGCCGATATCCGGGCAAGCTGGAGAGTAATGTACGGCTTATGGCCAACCCACATATTCACATTGTGAGTCTGAGTCTGTGTCTGAATCTGGATCTGGGGACCCGGGTTCGGGTTCGAGCTTGGGACAGTCTTGTGACAGTTCTCGTTAGCCCGCTTGCATAATAATGACTAAAAACCAAACGCAAACAATGCAGAGTTGGCTGTGGATCGTTTAATCTGTCGGATCGTTTAAGTAACCAGTTGACTGGGTAGCCCCGGCTGTTCACCAACTTAATTTTGCTTTTAATTAAAGCCAAGTGGAGCAATTACAATAGTTAAACACACTGCTTCCAGTACACCCAGGCGTCTGTCTGCGTCACCTTTGATCATTTCAAAATCAACGCGAAATGGTTACCGTTTTTCAACTTTAGCTTGTTTATCTTTTTTTCTGCCACACATAATTGGCTCGAAGGTCGCCGGCGTTTGTGAGAATTTGCCAGACAGCGCAAGAATACGGAAATAAATTAAATATGGCAAATTAATTGAATTATACGGAAACTATCCTGTTTATAAGATTGATATAAATAAGTGTTAAATTGTATTTGATTGGGCTTTATGTATACATATACATATATACAAATTATCATGAATGGAGTTGGAGTGCTGTAGTGCAAAATGAGAGAATCTTAACGAATTATGCGGAAACTATCCTGTTTATAAGATTCATATAAAAAAGTGTTAAATTTTATTTGATTGGGTTTTATATACACGTATACAAATTATTAATAGAGTGCTGCAGAGCAAAATGAGATAATATTATATACTCATATATAGATACCGTGCCTGTTAACTTTTAAGAGGCACTCCCAAATGCACGGGTTCATATATCCACTATCTATAACTATATATCTTGCTGCTTTTATCTGTCATAAACATATGTATTGTACTTAAGTGTATACCGATCTTAGCGCTCTCATGCAAATCTATTAAATTTCAGCATCGTTCAGGTTTTGGCCTCAAGCGCTTGTTCGAACATGAAAACTGCCGCCCAACAAGAAAACAAATGGGAGCTGTCCTGGTCGTCGGCTGACATAGTTTGCTCAAGTGTCAGTCGGACAGTCGGTTAGTTAGTTATTTGGGCAATCAGTCAGCCGGCGCCTGTTGCGATTTGGCCAAAACTTTTGCAAAAGAGTTTGCGAATTGCGCAAATACCAACTACAACAGATTTGAACTCTTTTCTTAGCAGCTGTGCATTATGGTTCACTTTAAAGCTTTAAGAAACGATTGCATTTTTCATAGCTGGACACCGCGGCGTGTGATTAAACTGAGTGGAAGTCAACAGCTGGTGGCAAATTATCAAAGATTTGCTTGCTGCTGTTGCTGCTGCTGCTACTGTTGCTGCTGTTCTTGTTGTTAAGGTCAAATGTGTCCATCAATTGAAGCAATGACATTTCTGTAGCTGGTCAACGGCGGATGTGAGAAAAGTGCTCATTACAATAACATTGAAATTTGTAGTTGGTGCTTAAGGCAATACCAATAAAAGCTGCACAACTAACCCAGTGAACTACATCGAATGCCGCTTGCAACACATTGTTGCATGCAACAAAGCCACTGCATTATTCGTTCAGAGAGAGAGAGAGAGAGAGGGATAGCTTAAGATGCACTGCTTCCTGGTAGAGATAAGAAAACAGCCAATGCATTTATTACAGCTTTCGGGTGTGTTTCTTTCAGGTCAGGCCAATTGGCCAGGGATTAGAGATTGCCAAACAGGCTATCAGGCTAACGGGCAAACGGGCGAATTGCCAATGCGAATTGTTGTGCAAATGTTTTCATATTCAATTACTGATTTATCAGAAGTAGTTCGCTCGTTTCGAGTCGCTCCAATTGACATTTCGCGTCGAGTCTGCTGCACTTGTCGCCTGCCAGTTGCTGCGACATTCTAACGAGCTTCCAGTTGCAGTGTTCATGAACTTTTAGCAGCCAGTGTAGCTCCAATTGCTTGCCATAAATATCATCGACAAATGCACTTACTTTAATCCTAAGCAAACACTTAACGACAGCTCATTTAGGTGCTTACAGTTTACAAGAAGTGGCAAGCAGTGGCACTTGCAACATTTTTCACATATCATAGACAATTCTCAGCCTACATTTATGAAGATAACAAGAGTTGCAACTAATTTCCACGGCAGCACAATTAAATTGGCGAGTGTGAATTTCCGTTGCAACTGCCAAAAGCCATCGAAAAACTAAAAAAAAAAAGCTATTCACAAAACTGCAAAACCAAACAACAATTTTCGGCTGGCTGGTCAAGGTCGTTGCAGGCAAATGTAACACTGGCATAAATTATGCTGGCACTCATGTGTTGCAAGCAACCAACAACAACAGTTGCTGCCATTACTAACTGTGTACGATGAACTAAAGGCACAAATTGAGGCGACTAAAGCAAAGACTCAGAGACAGAGACAAAGACAGAGGCAAAGACATGGCTAAAACGACTAGCAATTAACAACGGCAAAAGTTGCACAGCAACAACAATAAACGCAATCACTGCAAAGATGCCAAATAAAAAGACGCGCTTGATTGAGCCGTAGTTGAGGTGCTGGTCATAGTTCACTGTGATCAAAGACACAAAATAAACAGTCAGCTTAGGGTAAGACCATGTTGACATAGGTTAAACCTTGAGATCCCACAGATCAGAGGGATTACTTGGAGAACTATTAAATATCTAACGAGAACTTGAGTAGCGAAACTAACACAAAATAACATAAAGAATAATACAATATAGAGTGGAATATATAGTTAGGTTGAGTTGAGAATTCTCAGTGCTCAGATGGTTAACTAAAGAGTTCGATTATTGAGTTTGAAAAACTAATTTACAGAAGCTTAAACCAAAAAAGGGATATTGAACCAAATTTAAAATGAATGATTTTAGAAGATTTGTGATTTATAAAATAAGGATAATAAAATTGTAATCTGAAACAATTTGCGATAATCTTTCATTTGCATAAGTTATTAATATATGCAAAATACATATATTCGATCTTATTCTTGTTAAACTGGCACTCTTAGAAATCTGGCAAGGCAAAAGATCTTTATTTTGTAGGCTAGTGTAAGTCAAGCAATTATCAAACGCAAAACAATTACAGCGTCTGCTGTAGCTACAACGGCAACTGCAGCTTCAACAGCGACTGCGGATGCAGCGTGGCAACTTTGTTAAAGCCGGCAGCGCGGATACCGCAAGGTGGCGGAGTGGAAAATCGCGACAAACAATGAGAGCATCTGCAGCTGTTGGAGCTATTGTTGTTGTTGTGCCGCAGCTGCTGGGGGCAGCAACCAGTGGCAACTGATGCACGACGGCAAAGGTATAAAAGACACTGCTTTGTATTATGATGGCATCAGTTGCACGCTGCAAGTCATCGCGCACCACACACACAACCACTCACCCACTCACAAGGATTACTTACACCCACGAGAATGCTGAAGTTGGTAAGCAGACAGGATAACCACAAAAAAGGAAACCCCTTCAATCACTTGCTTGGCTTTCTAGTTGGTAACGCTCTCGCTGTGCGCCTTGGCCGCTGCACGTCCTGGCTACCTACATGGTCACCACCACCACTATCCGGAGTATCCACTGTATCCACACCACCACGTGGAACCGCTGCATGTGGCCAAAATAGTGCATTTACCCGCTGCCGTTTCGCATCAGAGCTCGACGGTGGTGCACACCGTGCCGCATCACATCATTAAGCCAGTGGTACTGCCCACTGTCGTGAAGACTGTGGTGCATCCACCAATTAGCTATCATGCGGCGCCCATAATCAAAGCCTATCATCCATACGATCCCTTCCATTATCACCATCACGATTTCCATCTGCACTAAGCCACTGACTATCTTCACCACACAAACCACTCACCCACCCTCATCTTACGATTGCCTGCTGACTTGCTGTGTATGTATGTGTGTACAAATTGTTGTCCAACTTTTTGAAACAAAAAATGTATATAAATATTAAATAAATATTATATTTTTATATTAGTGTTGCTTTCATTTTCTCGCCCAATTTGTATTTAGAACATAAAAAGATGTCGCATTTAATTACGTATCCGCCACGTAATCGACATCTGAAGACAGTGACGTCAAAACAACAATCAGCGGTAGAAGTAAATGATTATCTATATATTGCCACACTTGAGAATGACTAGAAAGGGTAACATGAAGTTATACAAAAGTATGTAGTAAGCAAAAGGTAGCATCTCTGATTTGATTATTTATATATTTTCTTGATCAGTATCAATAATCGAGTCGATCTATATGAAGAAGCTGAGCTGACTATAAGAGCTAGAAAATATAAGTTATCGTATAGCAAGCGAAAATTCCCACCACTTTGCGAATATCGATAAAAACCGATTACCGATAACAATAAGGGCCACATTAATTAAGATGCATAAGGCACATTGAACACCTGCAGGGTATCTCCCAGTCGAGTTCTCTCGAATAGAGCATTCTAACTTGTTATACAATGCCTTGGCAAGCAGCAACAATTGTACCGATACTAATAGTAGTAATAGTAATAATACAAATGTGCAGCTTAAGTTTATAGACTATACTATACTAGACTAGATATTTGAATGGGATATGAGTCAAAAAAAAATTATATATATATTTTTTGCATTTTCAGAGTGATTAAAAAAAACTGCTAGAAATTTTCATCAGCCAGATATTAGTATACATTTTTTGGTATAGCAAAACATGACTTCAATAAAAACCAATCATTATCTCATTGTTTGGTCAAACTAATTTGAATGATCAGTTATTAATTTCGTCAATTTATCGTTACTTTACATAACTCTGTTAAATCTCTCTCTTGTCACAAATAAAGTTGTTAATTAAATAGTTTAAACACCGCCCAGATCTGAAGTATGCGTCGAACACTCATAATAATATTTATACAGCATATTTAATCGCTCTTTAAGTAGGATATGCTCTAAACGAGGCACCTCAACAAAGCCAAACATGCGCTCATCTCTGTCAACTGTGAGAAGCTGAATCTTGGCCAAAGCCTAAGCGACCAGGCAGGTGACATAATTAGTATGTAATCAACTTGGTGTCAAACGACACCAGTGGCAGACAGCGTAAACTGAATGGCTGGTTGCTGTTGGTGTTGGTTCGTTTATTGGACCTTTTCCCATACTTATGAAAGCGTTGCTGACACACGTGCAGGCAACGTGTCAGCTGCACATGTGTGTGTGTGGCAACAAATGCATTTTCTGTGTTATGCAAATGAGACACATTAGCAAAGCGAGTGCAGAGTGCCACAAATGGTGCTAAAGATTGAAAGATAGACACACACACACACACACAGCTCTTGGAAAAGTCACAGATTAAGACCTCATTTTCACTTACGAAACACTGACCAATTTGTTGCATTGAAGCTGCCTCTTTTATGCACAATTTCAAGTTCAATCTCTTTTGAAATTTGCACAACTGTTTGCATAAGCAGCACAAGTTTTATGCAAATCGCATTGCCATTATTCAAATGCGAGCAGCTACAAATTATGAATCAATCGCTTTTTATATCCTTCTAATGGCAACCTGTCCGCCCCATAAGTCCAAGTAAATCGAGAGTGTTTAGTCAAATTACGCCTCAATTAGGTAATCTGACTTAATGCAGCTCTATGGCCACGGCTCGTAAGCTTCTCTAGTGTGGGAATAAGTATTAATAAGTATTAAGCATTAATCCGCTTATTATTTCCATGCTTAGCCAATTAAATTCGAATCAAATGTAGAACTCAAACCAGAATTGTTTGCTGACCACAACAAAGTTTCTAAAGGGAACAAACGCACAGGGAAAAAAGTAAAACATTTCAACTTTAATACCCTATTTAAATAGAATAAATTTGCATTTAAGTGGAGTTCTTACATACATATATTATTGAAGAGCCTCTTCCATTCAATTCTGTAAGCTGCAATCTCAGACACTTCAACAGCTATGGAGAATTTCAAGCGGTTATTAACAAGATAATAATTTAAAAATTTATCTTAAATACAATCCTATTTTTATAATTGCTCCCTTTCAGATTGCTTTATTATTGGCAAGTGAGACTGTGACGCTTTTAAGCTTCTGTTGGAAAGCGAATTGGATGATGTGCAACTGTGTGAATATTACACAAGACAATCTCAAAACAATTGGCTAAGAAAACTGTCCACATTAATCAAGCAGTGCCAACAGCTTTGGCTTAATTTATGCGAGCCAAAAGTGCAAAGAGCAGACAACAAACACACACTTAAACACACACACTCACACACACACACAGTCTTTCTTTAGCCATATGATTAAGAGTGAAGCACTTTGGTGTTGTATCGTTTATCTCTTGATTTGTTTTCCTATGGTCAGCTGCACAGCGTTGAACTGAGGTGTGGAACGCATGCAACACAATGTCAAGCATACGCCGCGTTGCACGAGTGGTATCGAACTCGAGCATTATTTGTTATAGGCATGTCCATAACCTGTTAACGCCGTTGACGTCTTAGCGTATCAATGCGAGCAGTCAAGCACAACTTGCCGTTCAGAACTGGAACGTACACTGAGAAAAAAGTGCTTTAATTTTGACTCAAGTAGATTCTTATGAAGCCCGGAAGTCTCAATTTGACGCTCTTTGAATAATCAGATTAAGTAATTATATTGTATATATAGTATATAAAAGAATTCGCACTTAATTGAAATAACATTTTACGAAGCTAGTATTTGTCCTTAAAAAATTGTTGTTAAGTTTACCAACCTTTATATCCTCGAGAGTTTTTTCGAGTGCATGTAAGTTGAGAACGAGAACCTGGCCCCGGAAGGGTTTTCTAAGTCAATGAATGCATCAAGTATCTCATGTGCCTTCTGTATATAGTGTGTGTAGTGTGTGTGTGCGTTGTGTGGTGTGTTGTGTTGTGTTGTTTTGTGTTTGTTGCCAGGCCAAATGGGGTTATCGAGCGCAGAGGCGTTGACACACACAGTCACAGGCACAACAAATATGCACTCGACTGATGCACTGCAATAATTGTTACTGATTTTGTATAAATAGGCAAGTGTTGAATGCATTTTTATGTCAAATCGTTGCCAACTATCAACACAACAAAATGTTCAAGCTGGTAAGTTAATTGCTCCATATAAATCAGAAATTGTTTGTAATTGTCAATCCAATCCCTCCACATCCAGTGCGTATTCGTTGCTCTGTTCTGCCTGGTGGCTGCTGCACCCGCTCCCGCACCTGCTCCAGCGCCATCTGGCCTGTGGGGACCCACTGTTGTCGGACCTGGCCTCTGGGGTCCAGCAATTGGAGGACCTATCCTTGCTCCAGGTATTGTCGGAGTTGTGCCTGGCGCTGTTTCTCACGTGTCCGTCAGCCAGCTGCATCCCTCGCCTGTCATTGTCAAGAGCCTGTGGTAAATGTTGTGCAACAATTTCCAGCATCAACAAAAAGATACACAAAATCACACACAAATGCCGCCAACCGCTTAATCCCTCCTGACATTGCATTCACCCTGCTGAAATTTCACGTGCCCTGTTTATCGAAATAACAGCAACAACCACACAAACAAAAAATACTCAAAAAAATGTTTAGATTATACAAATAATTGTATGCAATAAAATGCCCATTACAGAATAATTCCTATAGCGAGCGAAATGAACGAATTTTTACTGCCAGCCTGAAAGTATGCTTTAATTTTGCAATTTACTGAGTATACGACCTTTGTATAAGACGCCATCATTCATTTATAGCCTTTCGACATACACAATTCATAAGGAAAAGAAAAAGGTTTATTTAAACAAAAAATCATAAAGTTCTTATCACAATCGATACCCCAATATTTGTATCCAAGTCTCAACTTAATGATGCAGAGAGTAGGCCAAAGGAGCTGAGTGCACCACTGGAACCACAGCTGGAGCAGCATGGACAGCATGAACAACTGGAGCAGCATGGACAGCATGGACAACTGGAGCAGCATGGACAGCATGGACAACTGGAGTATGGTGGAGGACAGGAGCAGCATGGACAGCAACAGCAGGTGCGGCATGGATGGTTGTCTTCAGAACGGGAGCGACGACATGCTGGATGACTGGTTTGCTGTGCACCTGTGTGATGCTCTGGTGGGAAACAGCCGAGGGTGCACTGTGGACAACGGTGCCCACCTTAGCCAGAACGGGCTCATGGATCACAGAATGGGTCTCAATCAGACCAGCGCTGGCGGTGGCAATCAGCAGAGCAATAACAGCGACCTATAGTAGTAGTAGAAGGATATTAAATAGATGCCCAGAGATATTTACTTAGCCCAAAGTTAACTTACGAATTTGAACATTTTGATTTAGTGTTTGCAAGTTGGACTCGAGTCGAAGACTGATGATGTTTTGTAAGTCTTCAGTTGGGTTTATATAGAACGAGCAACGAGCACAGCCAGAAACAGAAAATGGGGAAGTTGTCAAAAACACTCAAAAAATACCAACAACCAGAAAAATAAAAATTAATAACCTTCACGACGACTCAGCATAACCCCAAACCAAAGCAAGCCGAATCTCAGGCCCGAAGTCAACTTGTTTGGACTCGATTCGTGATGTCTGCAATTATTTCCGACTACTGCAAACACAATCAAAAACACAAAACGCAGGCGCGGCTGCTGCTGCTGCTGTCTTATCAAAGTGTTATTCAAGGTGGACGACCTGATATCGGCTACACTGAGCCCTCAGGGCAGCCTGCTGCTATAAAAGCATTTCGCGCAGAACCAAACAGCATCAGTTAGCAACTTCAGCTTCTACGCACAACAACAAAAACCAATTCAAAATGTTCAAATTCGTAAGTTAACTTTGGGTTAAATAAATATCTCTGGGCATATATTTAATATCCTTTTCCTACTACTACAGGTCGCTATTGTTGCCCTGCTGTTTGCCTCCGCCAGCGCTGGTCTGATTGAGACCCATTCTGTGATCCATGAGCCCGTTCTGGCTAAGGTGGGCACCGTTGTCCACAGTGCACCCTCGGCTGTTTCCCACCAGAGCATCACACAGGTGCACAGCAAACCAGTCATCCAGCATGTCGTCGCTCCCGTTCTGAAGACAACCATCCATGCCGCACCTGCTGTTGCTGTCCATGCTGCTCCTGTCCTCCACCATACTCCAGTTGTCCATGCTGTCCATGCTGCTCCAGTTGTCCATGCTGTCCATGCTGCTCCAGTTGTCCATGCTGTCCATGCTGCTCCAGTTGTTCATGCTGTCCATGCTGCTCCAGCTGTGGTTCCAGTGGTGCACTCAGCTCCTTTGGCCTACTCTCTGCATCATTAAAATTTTATTTGAAACTATTTTTTTAAACACATACAAATAAAATATAAAAGAATTATTGAACCATACATTTTTGACTTTGAAAATTGAATGGAAGAGAAATAACTGGAATAAGAATTACATATTTGATTTGATAAAAAATTTAAATATTATAAAATGAGATAATACCTGAATAGAGCTTTATGCAGTTGAGAATCTTCTGAAATGAAAAAAAAAAACTTTTTAATGCCTTATCAACTGAGATAACTGAAGCTAACTCAAAAGTAATATTTACTATAATGATAAGAAATTAATAATTTATAAAAATAAAGTAAACAATATAATTTTAAATAACTTCAACACTTTTTTATTACAATTAAAAATCAACAACAATGCAGAGCTAACAATACTTTTTAGCCTAAGCTAACTGACGACTCGTAAATGTGGCTTGAATGTGACGCATGCCAAGTTTGTAATTTGGCCAAGAAGGTTCCATTGTGGTGGCAGTTGCTACAGTGTGCGAGCTGCACTACTGGGCAAACCACTGCATTCGAAGAGCCAACCACAGCTAATGCATCCAGCTGAAGCGACGATGAACACTCTCCAGTTGTTGCAAGTGCCAAAAGCCAGCCAACTACAGCCAAGGAGTACAGCAACTATGAATAGGAAAGGGTATTTTGGAGATCCAGTAAAAAGTATATAGGGTATTTTGTATAGGATCTTACCGCTCTATGCATATTGTGTTGGGCAGTTGAATTGGATTTAGTCTTAGTTTGAATTGCCAACTAGGGAACTCCAGTAAGAACTCATAACATTTTGAGGCCTAAGACGCATTTATATAGCAAATGCGAAAAATTGACAAATTGATTGCTGTGCGCCAAATTATTGAGCAAATTGTTGACAAATTATTAAATGACAATAAATAACATTTTTGGCAATTCGTTGCGCTGGATTTACTGAAGGTCTCAAGAGGCAACAGTTAGCCAAATTGTGGGGTCAACATACAGGTTTCTGCATAGAAGTAAGTCAAAGATATGCTGTTTGAATAAGAAACAACTTAAAACAGTCTTCTTTAGAATCAATCACAATCTTACACACTTATCAGATACAACAGGAAACTATGAGCAAGCTATGCAAATGTAGGCCACAGGATGAGCACCTGCTGAGGCTGATCAACCACTTGGCCCGTCTTCTAGTGGCTGCTTGTAGTGTGTGCGAAAACTGGTCAAAACCTTCACACAAACTCGAAGCAGACAGCAGAAGACAACTTGAACCACAGTTATAACCACAGCAGTTAGGATTTACAGCCCATAAAAAGCAGCGCTGAAGATTGACGAATTTTATTTTTTTCGGCGTATTTCATTTTCGAAAACTTAACTTCAGAGATGTTTATCTTAAGTACGTTTTACTGTCACGGCGAGCAGCGAATCAAAAGCCAAAACACAAAAAGATAAATACAAAATAAAAAATACAGATCTTGTCAAAAAAAAAAGAAAAAGAAAACAAATAGTGGGTTAAGTACGCGTGGGGCTTGTCGTCCGGTCCACGGTTTAACCTTGACATAGGGCCTGCCTGAGACACAGTGCCCCTTAAGTAGGCACTTAGCGGCGGCAGCTGCACTTGGATAGGGTTTAATGGCTCCTACAACCAACAGCATATGTCAGCTCTGGACTGTTTTGCTTTTGGCCATGAATCACAACTGAAAGACAGCTACAACAACAACGACAATGCTCCCGTCAATCTGGATCTTTGTCCAACTCAAAGCTGCTGTCGATGTTGCAATTTTAGCTTTAATTTGATTGCTGCAGTTCCAATTGCAATGTGTATAATTTATTACGTATTGTTTGTGACTCCCCGCCCCTCTCTATGAATAAAAGGTGAGGCTTGCACAGACATCTCTCAGGTGTGTTCTGGAAATTAATGAATTGGGTCACGTCCACAAAAAGAAAAAAACCGGGTCAAGTGGTAGATCTGATAACTGATTTTAATGGGTTTCAAAGTGGATTTCTTTAGCTTAAGTTGGAGTACTTGATTCACTTAAACATGCTGTGCAACAGTTTCTATGAGTTCCCGAATAATATTATTGGTTAACTGGCATATTGATGTGACCTTTAAAAAGCTTAACCCGGAACACAAGGTGAAGTTGCTTTAATGACTCTGTCGCTTAGACAAATCATTCATTGTGTTGGGCAAGGCTTTGTATGGCATATTTTTTGCGGTTCTTTCAGTCAGGTTTACGAGATGATTAAAACTGCAAAACTTACACAAGAAACTCGACTTGTCAACATTGAATAACTGTGCCCAAAATGGGATCATAAAAGTTCTGTTGTCTTATAATCACTATTATGAGGATTACTGGTCTCATTAAATGCTTAATGACATTTAATACTCACGTTGTTGTTGTTATAACAATTATGTTGCAGCTCAATATTAACTCTGGTAACAATTGATTTCATAAAAGGCGCGCAGATGGGATATTTTTTTTATATTTCTAATAGCTTATAAAATTGTTTCACAATAATTGCTTCGGACTGTGAAATATATATATTTTTTTATTGCTTGCATCACAGTTGTTTCTTAGTGCTTGCAACACAAATGTGGCCCACATACATGTAGAAGATTGCGCAAAATACCTTGACTTTTGAGTATATCAAGTTAAGCGCATCTTTTTTCCCTTCTTCCCAAAGAATATCCTATTGATTAAGGGGCGGCAACGTCAGCAACAAGTCACATAACTCAATCATCGACGTCGCACAGACACAGACACAGACAGACTCTGTATCTACTTAGAAGAGGCATGATAGAAAGATAGATGGCAACTTAATTAGCTGGCTGCAGTAGGATGTGGTGAATGCAAAATGCCAGCAAAGATGTCATTGCTAACCAAGATAAGGATGCAAATGGCAGGATAAAGCCAAAGCCAAAGGATAAGCAAAGGACCGCCCACACAAGCTGCTCATATTCTACGTAAGCAAAACCCGCAGCTAAGGCCAATTACGGCTCTCATTGTCGACTCAATCGATTGTCAGTGGGTGCGCAGCAGCAACAACACAAACAGTGATAAAGCACAATAAGTAAGTACTTAGCTTCCTATTACACACACACACAGCCAAAAGAGGTTTACAATGGCATACCTAGGTCAGTTAATGAACTTCCCAATTGAAGTTTGTTAAGGCTTAGAAGCCAGAAACCGGTTAACGGCTCAAGTTCAAGCCCAACAGCAAATAACCAGAATTGAAATTGTCAATTACCAAACCAGAAAAAAATGGTCAAATAACAACAGTCCAGCTACGTATAAAAGCAGTCGATCATTGCCCCAAACAGCAACAGTTCCAATCGACTCACAAACCAACCCAAAAACCCAAACAAAAATGTTCAAATTTGTAAGTGCAGCAAATCTCAAATAACAAATTGAATAACTACAACTGAATCCTTGCAGATCGCTTTCTTTGCCTGCGTTGCTGTTGCCTCCGCTGCTCCAGGACTCGTGGCCGCTACGCACTCGATTGTTCAGCCCGCTGTGCTGACGAAGACCGCCTATGTGGACACCAGTGCATCCTCGGCCATCACGCATCAGAGCAATGTGAATCTGGTGCGCAAGGTTCCAGTGGTTCAAACCTATGCTGCTGCTCCGGTTGTCCATGCTGCTCCGGTTGTCCATGCTGCTCCCGTTGTCCATGCCGCACCTGTTGTCCATGCGGCTCCTGTTGTCCATGCTGCTCCAATTGTGAGCACTTATGCTGCCACTCAGGTGGTTCATGCTGCTCCAGTAGTGCACTCTGTCCCAGTGGTTCATGCTGCTCCAATTGTGCCTGTGGTGCACTCGGCTCCTCTGGTCAAGACTGTGGTCAGCGCTCCAGTTGCCTACACCGCCTACCACAAGTAAAAAGCTGAATCCGAATATTTCAGCCATTTGCGAATAAATAAAACACATACAAATTATTTCTTTCAATTCGAATCCTTTACAATTAATTTATAGCTAAATTAATGAAAGCATTAAACAAACAATATCTATATTTGTGGCAGGCAGCTTATGACACCACAGCAACAGCAGTTTGCTTGCAACACTATTAATAGTCAAATATCACGCATCCGTCAAATGATTTGTATGCATTCCAAAGGCGTTTGTTATAAAATGGTTATAAAATCGAGTGAATAGAAATGTGACAAAAAAATGTGCATTACTTGGAACTAAATACGTACATATCTATAAATATTGCAAACATTAACATTCTGCAGCTTTTTGTGTTTGTGTTGCAGTGAACAGAAAACGAGGCAAAATCTAGAAATGAAATGAGATACAAATAGAATTTCTGAGAAATACATTCAATGGCAGCAAAGCAACGAAATAGAAAACTAATGAATGGAAAAGGTGGAAAACACGTGGCATGGAAATAGTTAAATTGTTAATTATGATAATTGACTTAACATAAAATACACCGAAAGTCTAATAAATTCTACCTATAAAAAAACTAAATCAAGAATTCTATTAAGAAATATATATGTGTGTATTTAAGAACATCGATAAATGGAATTCTTTTAGCGAGGAACTCAAGTAGAACTGATTTAACAAAATATATATCGAAAGTCTAATAAATTCTCAAATCAAAAAATCAATCTTGTAGAACTTAAGGCATTTAAAATTCGCAAAATCTTTGAGCTATGTTAGTTAAAATGATCTATAAGCTTTGAGATTATAATTATTATATAGTTTATATAGAGATTATATAGAGTAAAAAATGATGACTTATTTAGATTCGATCAACAATTATCATTTATTCAAATAGTCAACAATCCGTCAAAAGCAATAAACAAGGTTTCTAATGATGATAGACGTGGGAAATTGGGGCAACGGCAACATGTTTCACCACTGGCACCACTGGAGTAGCGATGGTCTTGATAACGGGAGCAAGCACTGGGGTGATGATGGTCTTCTGGTGGTGCACCTGTGTGTGGCTCTGGTGGGACACGGCGTGGGGCACAGTCTTCACAACGGACACGGCTGGTGCCACATAGGTCTGTTGGTGCACAACGGGAGCCACATGCTTGACGACTGGCACAACTGGAGCCACATAGGTCTGGTGGTGCACAACGGGAGCCACATGATTGACGACTGGCACAACTGGAGCCACATAGGTCTGGTGGTGCACAACGGGAGCCACATGCTTCACAACAGGCACAACGGGAGCAACATGAGTAACCACAGGAGCGACATGCTTAACCACGGGTGTGATGACTGCACGGCTGTGGACCTGCGTGATACTCTGGTGGGAAGTAGCAACCGGAGCACTGTGCACCACATGACCCACCTTGGCAACGACGGGTGCAGCCACAACATGCTGCTCCACGAAACCAGGCGCAGCGGCAACAATACTGGCCAGGGCACAGATGGCAATCTATGAATGGAATCGGAAATTAGAGGAGTTAATCGAGGAATTTTTTCCTTGCCCACGCCAGATACTTACGAAACGGAACATTTTTGGAAGTTTGGTTTTGGATTTGCTACTCGAATTGAAGCTGACGAATGACTGTTGCTGTTGGAGCACCTCAAGCGGCATTTTATATTGCAAAAGTGTCCTTCAAGCAAACACAAACAATTGCAAACAAACAATTGAACAAACTCAAACAGCAACCCAAAACAAATTTGCAAAAAAATAAAGAAAACCTGTTTATTTGTTGCGGGGTCAACATTGAACTTGAACTGGCTAACAGATAACTGGGGAGACTCTGGTTACAGACACCATAGTGGATAGCGTGTCGCCATTAAAAACCGATGGAATACATTATCAAAAGGAAGTATAATTTACTTATCAAACTTCTATGGATTTTGTTCAAACAATATACAAATACAATTTTTTTATTGAATAACAAGGCCTATAAATTTAATTTCAATAAGGTGAAAACATTGGAATTACGCTAATTATGCCCAGAACCCATTAAAAATGGTTAAAAAGGGTATGATGGTTTTGTGCAAATGTATGTAACAGGCAGAAGGAAGCATCTCCGACCCCATAAAGTATATATATTTTTGACCAGGATCAACAGACGAGTAAATATAGCCATATCGGTCAATCTGTCTGTATGAACACGGGGATCTCAGAGATTATAAGAGCTCGAGACTTTCGAATATAGATGCCCGCATATAATAATTTCGGAGGTGTCTCCGAGCAACCCCAAATTAATATTTCAATAAAAATATAAGTTTTTTAGGTTCAATCAACAACTATCATTTTTATTTAAATAGTCAACAATCCGTTCAAATTAATGGAAGGGATATTTGTGGTAGGAGGGAGCAACTGGCGCAACTGCAACATGTTTCACCACCGGAGTGTAGACAGTCTTATATTGCACAACGGGAACCACTTGCTTGACGACGACAGGAGCCACATAGGTATGGTGCTGTACGACGGGAACCACCTGCTTCACAACAACGGGTGCAGCCACATATTGTGGCACGTATCCAGGTGCAGCGGCGGCAATGGTAGCCAGGGCGAAGATAACAATCTATGAATGGAACCAAGAATTAAATGAATTCTTCGAGGAGTTCTCCTTGTTAACTCCAGCTACTTACGATGCGGAACATTTTTTGGAAGTTTGGTTTTAGATTAGCTACTCGGATTAAAGCTGACGAATGACTGTTGCTGTTGGAGCACCTCAAGCGGCGTTTTATATAGCAAGAGTGTGCCACAAGCAAACATAACAAGCTATAAATCGATGCTTTGCCATCAATTAATCATATAGCTTTTGTATATCGCTAAAACATAATTGTGCCCGTTGGTGTCAGATGAGCATAAAGTTAAACGGTTGCTTCCTTAAACCATTTGGTAAGCCGGACGTGATTTTCATAGTCAGTCGAAGTTGTAATGCCAAGTTGATAATTGCTGCAAACGCACATAAATACACAGATTGATAGACACATAAATTCGTGATAGTTGTAAATGAAAAACAATCTCATCTGGCGTTACTATAAACCAAAAAATAATGACCAAGCTGTTTTAGCACATTTCTTGTTGATTAAAACCGGTTGGGTGTAAGTGTAGGTGGCATTTCAGCCAATTTTACAAATGTGCGTCATTCTGCAGACGGTTACAGCCCATCAGACATCAGACATCATCATCATCATCATCCCATAAGTCTCACTGTATCGATTTGCTAACAAGCTATTAAATATCCAGGCACATATACGACTGATTCATAGGACATCAAGTGTGCAGCGGAAATCGGCTATTGGATGGCGATAAAATTAATTCGCATCTGCAAGCATTGCTAAGCTCACTTATGGGATGCTGATACCAGAATGGAGAGAGGGGAGCAGAGGACAGCTGCTAGGAGGTAAGCTTGCAGAAATGTATTTAGAAAGGTGAGAAAAGTGTCGCAGTCTTGAGAATCTGGGGAGTGTCATAGCAAAAGCATCTCCTGACCACCAGTAGGAAAAACATATCTAAACCTAACCGTCTGATAAAATGGCATTTCTGTCGAATAAAGTATAAAATTAATGATTAGAATAATATAGAACATATAGTTCCTTTAAAGATACGACCTGTCAAATAGAATATATACTGAAAGTTGGTCAAATGCTCATTGATACTCTCTAATGATAAATTCTCTAAAAATAAATTAGGCAAATAAACAAACTTAAAATAAAAATCGATAAACTCAATAAGGTAGACAGCCACCTTAAACAGAGCATAGGTCTTTACGAGTGGACGTAGAAATCTTTTTTAAGTTATTTCAGAGGTGTACTTGACACATTCTATAGTTATACGGTTCTAAAATGTTACAAAGTCAATAAAAATATACACAATTATTTAGGTTCAATCAACAACTATCATTTTTATTCAAATAATCAGAAATCAAAATCTGTGGAAGGGATATTTATGGTAGGAGTGAGCAACTGGCGCAACTGCAACATGTTTCACCACCGGAGTGATGACGGTCTTGTGGTGCACGACGGGAACCACTTGCTTGACGACAACTGGAGCCACATAGGCATGGTGCTGCACGACGGGAACCACCTGCTTTACAACAACGGGTGCAGCCACATATTGCGGCACGTATCCAGGCGCAGATGCAGCAATAGTTGCCAGGGCGAAGATAACAATCTGTGGATGGAATATGGAATTAGAGCAGTTCTTGGAGGAGTTCACCTTGCAGACTTCAGCTACTTACAATGCGGAACATTTTTGGAAGTTTGGTTTTAGATTTGCTACTCAAATTGAAGCTGATGAGTGACTGTTGCTGTTGGATCATCTCAACCGGCATTTTATAGCAAAAATGTTTGCCAAAGATGACCCCAAGCAAACAGTTCACAAGCCCAGCGCAAATTTGCAAAGAACTCGTTTGTTTTTTTTTTGGTTTTTGTTACGCATCTTTTCTGCCATATTCATTGGCATAGCCAAATCATGCCAAAGAGCGGCACGCGTCAAAAATGTTAGTCTGTCGAATCACGCGAAAAAAATCGCATAACCAAAATTATGCCCGTTGGGGTTATATTAGTAAATATTGAAAAACGTTGATATAAATAGAAATAATAGCTTCCTCAAAAGAGGCCTGAAGATTAGTTAACAACTAATCAACTAATCAAAAATCGACAGAAGATATGGGGAAGTGGAAGTAAGAATTAGCAATATAATTGGAATATATTCGACTTTTGCTGCAGCCAGGGCATAGGTCAGAGTCTTGAGGATCGGATAACTTTATCAATTTGTTCTTGTATACAAAACTTTTTTGTTGCCATTCTTGTTTTATATATTGTATATGCCAACGATAATCAGTCAAAAGCCAAAAAAAAGCGACAACCTTCGCTGGGGCTCAATTCGAAAAACTGCCCGAAGACTTGGAGCAGCTCTGGAGTTGCTGAAGGTCTCAAAATAAGCTAACAGATTGAACAAATCAAGATGAAATGCCATTTATTTCATAAAAATAAATAAAGAGAGAGACACAGATAGAGCCATAAAGAGAGACGGAGAGAGAGAGAGAGGGCGATAGGTAGAGAGATAGCAACTGTGACCCAAGAGTAAGTATAAAGAGCCAGTGGATTCCTTTGGGGCAGCTCAGTTGCTAGCCAGCAGCCCTTAGAGCGAGATCACCCAACGATTTTTAGAATGAGATTTGAAAATATCCTAAAAGAACGAAAAAACAGACAGACGGCACTCAATTCTCCGCGTCCGAAGCGATTTCCAAAAATTCAATTTCATTGTAAATGTGATTTGTTTATGTTTGTTGGCTCTCCAAGTCCAAGCTGGCCAGCAAAGGATTTTTATATTCGGCACGCCACATTTGATTCGACATCTCGCGCATAGCCAAAGAGGACTCCTCTAGGGCCGACTCCGAGTTTAGCAGCAACTTGAACATGGTACCATAAGGTAATAGCGGCATGTGTGAGCCAGAACTAATAGAGATACATTATTAGGTGTGTATCCGACAAAAAGTAGCTGACAATTCAATTTTGATTTTTATTTGTATTTCTCAGAATAGAGAACCTCTTCTATATATGTACAATGACACAGCCCAACTAAATGACATTTAAAGATGTAGACTAGGGCACATAAACAGGTCTCGGCTGGATTAGATTATAAGTATCCTTGTCGGGCATTGTGTGGAATGTGCGATTTAGATTAGTGGGCTCCACGTAGCCCAAAGCACGACCCATGGGCGCAATCACAAATCTGGTGTGCGTCTGCGAGGAGCCCTGATAGGAGACAACCGAGGGCGCCGAATCAATCAGGAGCAGCGGTGCCGACTTCGCCAGCGCCAAAGCAATCAGTCCCAAAAGCAACTAACATTAGAATTCCATAAATATAATGTAATACAATATTTATTATATAGGGCACAAGCTCACCAAAATCCGCATAGTCGTGTGTAGAAGAAATGGTGGGCGGGTGGCTTGTTTTCCAGCCTCAAAGCGGAGCGAGTGGCAAAGTCAAACTGAACGCCAGTGTGAATTGCTGTGCCATGAAATCACAGTAAAGCAATTGCTGCCAACCACACTGGCTTAGTCAGCGGCCGCCAGAAGGGTGCAATGGCAAATGTGCTTGGAGAGACGACGCCTCTGGTGACTGTCTGGTTTATCTTGCAATTGTGGGAGTGTCCCAACTTGGACGCTTTACGTAAAGAAATAAACACAAAAATGTATAAATAAATACGAGCGAATGCCGCAAATATTGTAGTAATAACAATAACAGTAACAATAACAACTAACGCCCGGCAACAACAAAAGCCAACATGCAGCAACAACACTGAGCAACAAGCTGTGGTGCGAGTGGCGTGAGTGGTGCGAGTTGGCAGCGCATGCGCAACCCGCTGAAGGTTGGACGCCCCGCTCCGCAACTTCGTAATAGTTGAAATCTTTTGCTTTTGAATACCCTGCAATCAACTGAATTTTATAAAGGGTATCTTTCAATTAAGCAAGCCAATTCTACAACTTAGAAGTGGGGAATGGAATCGCAGGAATTTTAGTTATTGAAATCGATCGGAGAATATATCCCGAGAATATCTCCAAATCTCCAATTTATTTTTATTGTAGAGTATCTGCACGTTTAGCAGTCATAACTGGAGATTATTTAGCTATTTGTTTTGTGGCTTGTTATTTATTTGCTTCTCTCTCTCTCTCTCTGGGGCTGCCACCTTCGTCTCCACAGCTGCGTGTTTGCCTCCCCGCGCAACAATTAGCCGGAGGCGCGTAATTGAAGCTCTAAGAGAAGCTGCATTTCGATTCCATTCGATTCGATTGGATTCGATTGAAGCACTCTTTTCTTGCGACTACTTTGATTAATTAATTATCAAAGGTTCGGCAATAGAGCTGCTTCGGCGACCTTAACTGCAGCATTTCAAGAGACTTTTTCAAATCCGATTAGCAGTATAAAAACGCTTGGGGCAGCCAGCTAGTTGGCTTTATTTGTTGTCCACACTCGACACTTGACGTTCCCATTATGGATTTTGAGCTGCTGTTGCTGCTGCTGGTGGCACTTGAGCCCAGCTGGGCAGCGACCATCCTGCACAGTCGAGCTGGCCAAAGTGGCGCCAGTGCCATCTCGCATCAGAGCTTTGAGCGCTTGAGCCAGCCGCAGCAACAAGTCCAGCAGCTGCCACCAACGCTTGCCACGCTCAGCCACCGCGAGGGGGAATTGGTGCAACAGCTGGAGGGTCATACGCCCGCCCATCTCACCTATGCCGCCCGACCGGTGGTGCATCAAATGCTGCCAATAATTAAGCCAGTGCGCAATCTAAGCTACGCCTCGCTGTTGCACGGCTACAGAAGTCAGAGGCACGCACACACACACACACACACGCACACTCAGTTAAAGTTTGTTTAGTGTTTAAGCATTTTGTTTTGTTGTGTAAATTAAGTAAACAATTTGAATATTTTGTCTCGAAATTCAAGTGGAAAAGATTTGCTAGCAAGGATGTTAAACCCAACGCTGATGAACAACTCGCTTCAGCTGCTCCAGCAGTGCAACAAACACATTCTGTTCCGCATCATGGACTATGCGTTTGTAGCGCTGCAGTTGCGCCAGGAGCTGGCCAAGAGTTCAACCAAACAGCGACCGTTTGTGCTCTGGCTAACGAATCTATTGTTGACCTATGCCGGTGAGATGTTGGTCAACATGCTGCTGGGTAGATTGCCACTGCAACCGTTGAGCAACATCCAGGATATAGTGCTGTGTTCGGTTGCCTGGTATCTGATATTCTACAGTCCCTTCGATTGTGCTCATTCCCTGGCTGACACTGTGTTGTTTCGACTGCTGGCTGCTCCTGTCACGGCCATCAGTCAAATGATGCACATCGAGCGGGGTGTGCATCTGGCGGCAAAAATGTACGGCAATAATGCGATGGTGCCAATACTGATTGTTGGCACTGTGATTGGCAGTGGCGCCGAGTTCCTGAAGCCGGTGGCTGCCTTGTTCATCAATCGCTGTCAGTTGAATAATGCCGCCTATGTGAAGCTGAGCACGTGAGTCTGCCTCGAGATTAGCATATCTGAGTTCAACTGATGACCTGCAGCAACTCCAAGGTGTCTCTGGGCATGTCCTGGCTCTTTATGCTCCAGCAGAATCAGAGCCGATTGCTTTTGGGCCTGGCCAAGAATCAGCTGCACTTATATGCCCTACTCATGCTGATTTGCTTCAAGTATATGGCATTGTTTTGCCGCATAGATCATCTCATCTGGCGGTTGGAGAATCGATTAAGCTATGCCCTCTTTGGTGGTCACTATGCAGATTTCAACAAGTTTTTCAAGAAACGTCCCAAGACGTTTAACAAATTTATTTGAATCTGCATAGAGAGCCAGCATGGAGCAGTGGCAAAGGCATTGCGCAAGGAGGAGCAGATGATGGGGGAGTGCTGCTAAGTACGGCTACTAAGCGGCTTAAGTTACCCATGCACACCGAGCTCAGCATGGCAAGCAGTGCCCATTCAATTGGCAGATGTTTCGCTTCATTTGCTTATTGCACAGCTCAACAGCTCCGATTACATAAGAGCGTGGCAGCATCCAGCAGCAACCAGCAGCATCTAGCAGCATCTAGCAGCTAAGCGGCTTAGAAACAAGCTGAATCGCAGGCGCGTGGAGTGGAGTGTGTCTGTGTTTGTGTATGTGTATGTGTATGTGTATATGTATGTATATATGTCTGTTTTTTTGTTTGTGTATTGTGAGAGTAATGCGAGCATTGTGTTTGGAAATAAAACAAATCAAAGTTGAGTTTTTATAATACCCACTGAACTCAGTTAAGTAGTTGCTGGGTATAACGGGAGATAATATTATAGAGATTATATATATAATATAATAATAAGCAATATATTTTGAAAGACTATAAGAGATATACATTATTCAAGAAATCAATTTTCAAGCAATTTTTTTAGTTTAAGTTGTCTAAAAAATGAAGAGTGATGTTTTCTTCTAGATCTTTCTCAAAATGAATAAGTTTTACATACAATATCTTAATTGACCTACATTTAAATTTGGTTATATCAATCCAAGCCAACTAGTTTCAACTTAAATACTTTCAAGTTGTCAAAAACAGCTGTCCGCAAATGACAGAACTCATAGTCAAACATTTGACAACTTTGTGTCGACTATTTATGGTAATAAGTCACATTTCATTTGAGCATTCTGAAAACATTTCAAAACATTACAAAGATGTCGAACAAGCAACAAGTCTCCAATAGATCAAAGAAAATAAAATGCTGTTCGAAAGACTTGAAGAAGCAGCCAAAAGCAGTACCACCAGCACCACCAAAACCAGTTGTGTGTGAGCCCATAGAGAAACCACCAACGCAAACAAAGATCGCTGACAAGCCCACATGCAATAAGCCCAGTTATTATCGATCTGGGGCACAGCAAAGGGACTATTTGCAACAGGAGGTGGTGCCCATCTTGATGGAGGGCATGCTGGGGCTGGCACGTGAATTGCCAAGGGATCCCATCACTTATCTGGAGAACTTTTGGCTAAAGGATCAGAACAAGTGTGATATAGAGCTGCCAAAGGATTTGCTCTAGATTGAACAATAGATCGTATCTGTCTTCTGTATTCTCTGTATTCAAATTTCAAAAGATGTCTAGTAATAAATAACCCAGGTTCTCGTTTGACGTCGTCGTCGGTTTCAAATTTCTCTATCCGATGGGGCGAGACAGGCATCCACCTTATAAAAGCTGACAGTACTCGCGACTACAGCATCAGTTAATTATCAACCTTCACCTAGTTCCCACTTAAGATCTGACATCATGTTCAAGCTGGTAAGTTAGGTCAAGTTCGAGTTAGAATCAACATCTTAATTGCTTTCCTCCAGCAACTGAGCCTTTTTGCTGTTGTGCTCGTCTTGCTGGACGCCAGCACAGCTGGCACTTTGGAATGGCCGGCAAACCTTGTGGCGCTGAGCACAGGCAAATCCTCTCAGCAATTGCCGTTGCCTCAGCAATTGCCTGAGGAGCAATCCGCTGAGATTGCCTCAGAGAGCAGCTCCAGCTCGTCCGCTGAACCGCAGCTGGAGGAACTATCTGAATCCGCTGCTTCCAGCTCCAATGCAGATGCTGCTGCGGATGCTCAGCTGGTGCCCGTCTCAGTTCCACTGCCTCTCATTCTGGCCACCCGTTCGGGTCTGCGCAGTGTGCTCACTATTCAGGAGCCCACTTTGGCCAGATTGGGTGAAGTGGTGGAGCATGTGCCCACGGCCATTTCGCATCAGAGCCAGACAGTAGTGCACGATCATCGACGTGTGGTTACGCCCATTGTGACACCAGCCGTGCGCACCACCAAACTCGTGCGTCAGCAACCACCATTGCTGTGGACTCTGAGCGCCGCTGATCCTCGCCTTATTCTGCTCCGCAATTAAACACAAAGGAGCAACAACAACAGCAACAAGTTGAAACCAAAGAGAAAACAACACTCTAAAAAAATATGTATTCTTCTAGCTAACACATCTTCTATTTCTGCCTCTGACACTATACCTGCCATTTTCTAGAATCTATCTCTATCTCTTACTTTTAACTCTGCTTACTTTTTGTTTGGAATAAAGAATTCGCATTTGCAATTTTTAGAGCTTATTCTTTTAAAGCAAATTATCAGATCCATAAAGAGCAAACTGCTGAGTGAGGTGCTCAAATATTTTTGTGCTCATTGTTGGCAGTTTTGAGCTTGAGGCGAGCTGTTGGCGAACAGACATGCATCATGAACTGGGTGGAGTTTGTGCCCAACTCAGTCTCAGATTAGAGCTCCACCGTTGTGCACCACTTTCTATTACAAAAAAGAGATATTTCATTTAACTTCATTGCCACACCCATTCTCGATTTCCCCACACACAATACAAAGTGAATTGTGTACTCGAAAACTGGCATTTGACAGAGAATCAACCCATGCCAAAATTTCAATCCTTGTCTGTTTATATTTTCTTCTTTTATTGGGGGGCAAATTTCACGAATGGCTAACACTTTGACGATTAGGCATATTGTTGAAACTGTCAATTAAATTGTTGCGATACATTTCACTGTTGATTGAAGGTAACTGTGACGTCACAATAGAGCCAATAAACTGTTGAACCTGCTAAGGTAAATGTCTCAGATTTGCTTGTAGTCAGGTCAGGTCAGCCACCGAACAGATAGAGTACTTTAACCCAATATGTAGATGAACACAGAAATGTGTGTGGGTTCTTAGTAATATCTGTAGGCCGACACACAATTGTCAACAATTTTCTAGAATAAATAGAAGCAGCAACAGAAGAAGCCATGCAGGTGGTTGCTCCACTGGAATTGTCTACAACATACAAGTTTCAAATGACACACAAAGCGAAGCGAGAAAAGTGAGCAGTATAAAGAACATTTTTGAAATTGAAAACCTTGAACCCGATGTATCCAAATGTATCAAATCGCAGTCAATGCACACTTGCTGGTGCCAAAGGTTAAAAAGTAGCCACATATGGCAGCAAGTTGACCGCAAACATTGGTCATTGTTATGATTATGCAACAACTGCAGCTAAGGGTTAAGGTAATCCGATGTTCAGCTGCAGATAATAATCCAATCCAAAGAGCAAACAACTGAAAACGATGCTGTGGGAAGTTCAAATGTCTTTTGGAGTTTACCGTCGAATTGCAAACAGGGAAAGAGATATTTGATTTTATTTATAATAGTCAAGCGCTGATTGGCCCCATAGGGTGTGTAAGAAATTAATCAGCAGCAAGACACCATTTTCAGTGGATGTTTTCCAATAAAGCGCAAAAAAACCAACTTGTTGAGTGTATAGTTTAGCATCAATCAGTTTCAGCAGACATATCAGAAATTAATAAAGACAATTGTAAATATTGTTAACATTCGTTTATCAGAAAATTCATGGATATGTACAAATTTTCTCCAATATTCAGAGTAAACCATAAATCGAATTGAATAATATAATCAAGAATAAATGAATATACAAATACTAGGTCAACTTTGTTGTCTACAACCAGACCAAAATGACTCGACAACAGACATCTAGTACACGTCTCTAGTGCCAATGACAACTGCTGTTTTACGCTGCACAGTTGCACAGTTTTTGTGGCTTATGTTGAATGGAGTTTGTAGTTGTTGTGGTTTCTGTACCTGTTGCGGCTATTGTTGCCCACGCAGGTTATATAAAATATGCAAGAATTCAATGAATTCCCGTTGACAAAAAACGTAAATGGCAAAGTATCAAGATATAGCTACACAGTAGCTGCCTCAATTATTGATTCGCTTTGCGCTGCTTTGTTTTCCTTATCACAGTCCAACTGCTACGCACTGCAACCCTCCCCAAAACAGCTCTTTTATGGCTGTCACTTGCAGATTAAATCCGGTATGATACAATTCTCGCTGGCGCACAAAAGTATGCCAAAGTTGTATAGTCAAGTTGCAGTTTCGACCGCTAGATGTCGCTTCGATGTTGACTTTAAAAGAGGCGCCCAAAAGGCTGCTACACGAAACAAGACTTTAAGCCGGGACAGAGTTCATTGGAATCTACTACGCTTCGAATCGACGTAGATGCTCACTGTTACGCTGATTACACGTAATTATCACTGCGGGTGGACAATCGAATGGTTTGCTTAGGTATAGGGCGGTTGAGAGTGGTTCGACTATATTACATTTGTTGGGCAACGTCAGCTCACCGCTGGGTAATCGGTTTGTTTGTTTATCTCAATGGAGAAGCATTTGAATGCGTCGTTATGCTGTCATCGCAGCCAAAGCCAAAGCCAAAGCCAAATCCTGTCCAAAGGCTGCGCCCTGGCCGTGGGCAATGGCAATGGGTGGTCCCTTTCGGGCATGTATACAACAACACTCACAATGCGCATAAAAGAAGACAATTTAAGCAGACCAGAAAAGAGAAGACAAGAGGGCTTTCAGTCTTGGCCAAGGCAATCAGAATAGTCTACAGCACTTAGCCAAAGTGAACAAAAGTTTACCAGAACAATTTCACAAAAAAAAAGAGATGGCAAAAAAACAAAAACAATAACAAAGTAAATTATACAATTTATGCAATCTCAGCGACTGTTAAGAAACAATAACTGAGCAACAACATTTAAGCTGCCACAAATGATTAACAGCTACATATGTGGGCTTACAGCAGGGCTGGCTTTCACTATCTTTAGCCAAAAGAGTATATTTTTCTTGGCGCCGGAAACAGCGTTTGTCTGGCGCAACAGGCCAGAAAAACTTTGTGTTAACTTCAACTTGAGACGACTTTTTGTTTGTTGTTTCCTCTCCTGCCGCACACAGACTCTCAGTGAAAGGGCAACGAAGACGGCAATTATTTAACTATGCGGGTGTTACAATTCAAGCGTTGCACAAGAGAATATGTACACATCAAAGGCAACACACAGCAGCAGTAGCAGCAGCAGCAGCTCGGATAGATAATGAGTCACATAGCCCAAGCCCTACAATCCGGTATGGGCCTGCCTGGTTAATCATGCCGGGCACACAATGTGGGTGAACGACCTTGACGGTTAACCAACTAATAAATACAATAATCCAGCAACAATAATAAAGAAATACATTTTTATTACATGCAGTTTCGCAAAAGCAAAACAAATGCCGAAAAAAACCAAAAAATGCTGATTCAAATTCAAGCTGCGTGCATGAAACACAATTTCAAAAACTAAAAAGCAAAACGAATCAAAACAATAAATTCAATCAATATAATCAAAAAGAGATTGGCGTAGATTTGATACTCTATCGGAATAAGGCATTTCATTTGCTGCAATTATTAAGTTTATCACAAATTCAACGGATTCAAGTGGTTCTAATTTCTGTGCAAGCTGTGACAAAACAGTAGCTGATTTAAACAACTCCAGTTCACATTAAGAAGTCAGCTTGAAATGCAAAGTTGCCTCAGCTGGTTATATGCAACAACAATATGTGGCTTGACGAGCTCACAAAATCATAATACCCCAATCGATGTCGAGTTTTGAGCAAATGAATCACAAAACAAGCAATTTTCTCTGCTCGAATGCATCGCGTGCCGCAGTCGGCTGCATTTGAGGCATGGTTTATGGATTATGTAAGCCAGAGTAAAACAGAGAGATACAAAATTTAAGCACAAAGCAGACACACAAATACTGAGACCGGTAGAGCTGCTGCGTGGTGGCTTGCCACTAAACTTTAGCTGGGGTTTCCCCAAGGCCTGACGGCCGGCTGTTAGCTGAGAATTGGCTAGGCCAACTCAGGTAATTGAAGTTGCGTCTTTTGTTGCATTTGTCTTCTACGGGATTTTCCAGGCCTCATTATGCGATTTTGGGAAAATCCGTGGCACAGTTGCAATAGTATTTTATGGTTGCAACTGCAGCTTACAGGTAAACTTCCCTACAAATATTGCCGCACTTGCAGCGCTCTTCGCAGATTAACAAAACTTGGCAAATGCGAAGCTGCTCATTGTGCCTATGAGTGGGAGTTGCCTCGAGTTGCCTATTGAGCAATTGACACACAGAGCCACAGATAAAAACGAGACCTTCGATTTAAGAGGCAGAGAGAGTTCGAGAGCGAGAGAGAGGGAAACAAACGATTTGGGACTTGAACTGTTCGAATGAAGAGGGATGGGCTATGAACAAATCTCCGCAGATTAGCGTCTTTTTGGTTACTAAAATCGTTTTGTCAACTTTGTGACAGCTAGAGATGTTTGAAATTGACATCCTATGACCATCGATAGTATCGATTATAATATTATAAACCCATTATCTTGGTATTCCACTTTGATCACTAATATATAAATCTTTCTCCAGTTTGGAATGGGGTAGAAATTATTTTTATTTTGAGTTCAAAACGGAATTTATCTAAGCTTTTTGTGGCAGTCTAAGCTTGACTGGCATACGATAATACAATCGTTGATGTCGATTATTATTTTCTGGTTCCACTATCTTGGTATTACTTGCTTTTTCAAAAACCTAAACATTATTTGTATAACACAAATCTTAACTTCAACTTTAAATAGAAAGAATCACGAGCTGAAATTAAAATAGGTATTTTTTCATATTTTTACTTTACAGAGATTTACTTAGTTAAATCTCAATAACATATCAACTTGAGTGTAATTCGATTAAAAATGCCAATTAAGCGATCAATTGAAACCCTGAACCCCGATTACACACGCCAACACACACGCTGTCGTGCACAACCAGAGTTCAAGTTCAAGCAGCGGTTACTGGGAATTTACCAGCGAATATTTAACCAATTTCCAAAAAGTTAATTCGGAAGTGTGTCTACAAACAGAGCTTCATCAAACATTCAGTCGAAACTTTGACTGAGTCAAGAAAAAACCCCGATGGTCAAAGCATTGTTGTTCATAAAAACAATAAACAAAGCTAAAAAACCAAACGAAACAATTGGTTTGGCAAACAACTAATAAAAACAGCAGCGAGAAGAGATAATATGAGTGAATTGATTGCTCTGATTAGCATAATTAAAGCAGAGCAGCGTCCCGCTTACACACATTATCGACTTTCTTGGAATGGTTAACATAAAATGCCACTTAAGCCCGGTCTAAACACTTGCCAATCGACAGGAAGGTCAATCACACACTCACTCATTCACTCATTCACTCAGTAAGCTGGTGAATACTGATTCACAAATATCACTGACCACACACAATAAACGTACCAGCGAATCATCAGCATTTGGCACGCGTGTACACTTAGAAAAATAAACGCATTATTTTGAAAATCGTTCAGAAAACCAGAAAATCTGCTTATTGTAATATGTTCCATGTGAAAATACGAAAATTAATAAAATGGTTTATATTATATTATCAAAGTATATTTATGAATATTTGGAAAACTTTATCTTTAAGATTGTTGCTTTGTGGAGATCGTTATAATTAAATAAAATTACCATAGGCATATAGGATAAATTTTATTTTATACATTAATAACTCGGAGATGCTTTCCTAAACACTTTTTCCACAACTTTATAACATATATTTTTTTCTCAGAGTGTAAACATGCCAGACTCTGTTAATTTATATGAACTCGGGGTAATTCCGTTAAAGAAAATTATTGGTAAGTGACAATACAAGCGAAGACACTCACGAGTATGCGTTATGAATGACTGACCGACTGACTGACGTGAGATGTTTGAACTGGCCATGGGGTAAACACGCTCAAGCCGAAGTTGCGGCTTCAATTTTAGACAGATCCGGTTTTGAAGCGCCGCCCTTTCCGAGGCGGGAGGAGCTCATCGTTGAGTCAGCCCGTTGCCCCAGTTGCCCCTCTGTGGGTCATTTAGTGTTGCTGACCCAATTAATAATTGCAAAATTTCATAATACGTTTTTTCTGTTGTTTCTGTTGTTGTTGTTGGGCAACAGCGCCTTAAGCGGGAACTGTTAGTCTGTAGATGGTGAAAATTTGGACATCGCGATGCGTCCCACATGAAAACATAAAGCGCTAATTTGGGACGTAAGATGTTTTCAACATATGCTCACTTTTGTTTGATTGCTTTATGAGCCATCATTTGGTTTACACTCACAGTTTTTCTGGATTGCCGCAACGTCAACTAATAATTGTGAATTGGACGATGATCATCAAGCTAAGGTTTCCGCAAAGAGCTCATCTTAACCTTCGCTGATACGCAGAATGCAACTCGCAAACCCAATCGAAAAAGAAAAAACCCAAAAATTAAGAGATTGACGTCATAGCCAGAAAACGAGCCCAAAATCAGTTGGAGTCACAGCTGCTGGGAAGGCTCTCTGTTTTGTTTTGAGCCAACAATTCGCAAAAGTGGCAACAGGCAGCAGCAGCAACGTCGGCAGAGACGTCGGCGTCGCGCAGGCGCAGCTTTTGTATAAAATGTGCGGCGCTGTCGAAAGCGAAATCAGTGAACGAGTCGCAAACAAACGAAACAGACACACAAAGTGGTGCAGTGAAAGGATAAGAGCAACCACTTACATAAGGAATACAACACAATTAACAAACACTGTGGAATATATTTAAATTAAACCGAAAGGTAAGTCAAAGTGCGCACAAAATCAGACCAAAAATTGACAAGTGACAAGTAAATGTTAATAAAGTGAAAAGACTAAGAAAACTGATGCTACGAATATCAATATTTCTAGATATCAAAGATGTTATAGTACAGAATACAGCTCCAAATGCAAGATCTTCACTTGAGCAATATTAGTATTATGCTCAAGTGCAACATCATAAAAAGATAAAGTTTTAAGCACAGAACCAATTCAGTTGATAAAAACTACAATTATCTTAATCAAAATCAAAAACTAAAAGAAAATGCTCAAGTTTAAGATCATTAAATACCAAGTTCAAGTTTTTTTGCTTGCCTGCCAAATCAATGTTTTATAGTCTTTCAATGTTTCCAATGTTGCATATGAAATATATATCTTAAATGTATTTATAAAAGAAAAATGATAATTTCTAACGCTTTAATTAATTTTTAAGTGCAGCAAACAGCAACTAATTTGCAATCGATTTGTTTGAGTCAATGACCCAGGCCCTATATCAAAAACTTTCTCCGCAAATCCCAAGACAACTCCCATGCCACACACACACACACACACACACACACACATAGAGCGAGACACACAAATTGCCTTTATTTTCGCAATGCAACGTTGCACACGACTTCCGTTCAAAAGCGCAAAAAGCTACGCTTTATATAACCCGAAATGGAAAATAAAAATAGCCAAAGATCACGGCAGACTTTAGAGACTGCGCAACCCACGCTCCAGAAAAGAAAAACACATTAAAAAAACGTAAAAAACGTAAATGACATAACACGCAGCAGCAGCAGCTGGCAAACAATAAAAAAAGGGAGGGAATTACGAAAATGCAGACAGCGTTACACCGACTTCAATCTTAACGGACACACAGCCAGCTGTCAAGACGGAGATCAAGTTGAGCGATCACAGCTCACTGCTTGCCAAATCTCACAGCTAAAATTACCTCACAAAAGAGAGAGAGTGAGAGAGAGAGAGAGAAAGAGAGAGAGAGTGTGAGAGAGAGGTAGGCAGCAATCGTCTACGGTCTGCGACCTCGAACGAAAGTAAAAGTGTTTTTTGTCTTTCTCAAAGAGACGGCCAAGTTTGTGAGTCAGGCCGAAGATTGCAAGACCAGTTTGTCGATTGCCAAAGCCAACGCTGCGGGGGGAGCGGGTTTAGGCCAAGCAATCCAAATTGGCACAATGACCAGTTAGTTGTATGAGAAATGGTGTCAAGTCGATTATGTAATAACCAACAAAAAATCATCTTTCTTTTGCTTCACAGAAAATGAGAATGACTTGGTTGCTGGTGCTAGTGGCGACTAGTGCAACACTAATTGCCGCCGATTCCAATTGGGGCAATGAGTGGGCGCCCATGGAGTCAGCCGACTCATCCATGTTGACCAGACGCTCTACGGATGCACAGAAGCCCGCTGAGGAGCAGGCGCAGGGACGCAACTATGCTGTGCATGAGGCAGGCAGCATTCAGAGTAATGCCACCGAAATTGATACGGTTATTGATCAGCTGATTAACTCGCGCCGCGAGGGACGCAATATCGGTGACTATGATGCTGTTTATGCCGATGGCAATATCGATCAGGCTCTGCACGAGGGCAACGATCTGCAGGCACGCAATCTGATCCGTGACAAGCTCTGCGGCCTCGGACTGATGAGCTGCGACACGGAGGAAAAGCGTCCCTTCTACTCGACCATCTATGCACAGGGACCACCGCCGCCGTCGGGCTTTGGCGGCGGACCCTATGGACCCGCCAAACCCATGCCACCACCGAGCTACTTCAACGGTCGTCCACCGATGGGCGGACCACCCAACTCCTTTGGCCCACCACCGTCCAGCTCCATGAACTCATTTGGTCCACCACGCAAGGTGGGCTACGAGGCTTCCTACAAGCCACCCATGAACAGTTTGTACAGACCTGGTCCCGTCTATGAGCATCCACCACCATCTGCATTTGACTCAGATGGCGTTACCTTCACCAAGCCACCACCTGGTGCTCTGATATACGATAGCAAACCACCCGGTCCTCTTTACACTGGTGGACCAAGCGGACCCATTCCTGGCCCCGTCTACAATCATGGCCCTTCCAGCGGTGGGCCACCCTACAACTTTGAGAATACCGAGAAGATCCAAGGTGCTAGCTCCTCTCTCAACGGTTTCTACTCTCAGCAATCCGCATCATCTTCTGCAGCAGCCACGTCGTCGAGCACCAAAGTGATTGTCGGTGCACCCATCGATGCGGGTCTGCAGCAGCATGTGCATCATCATTTCCATCATGTGGATGGCGCCGAGGGTGCCAATATTCCCAGCGTTCCCATTCCCGTTGGTGCTGGCCACACTGTGAACACCGACTTTAGCGCTCTGGCCCAATCCTCGGCTACGTATACACCACAGGCTCAAGCGACCAGCTCGAGCAGTTTCTCGCAGTCGAATGCTTTTAATGCCGGCTTCAACGGTGCCTCCCAGGGTGGTCTGCTCTCCCAGGGCTACAATCCGGTGCAGAAGCCCAACGGCGACCTGTACAAGCCCTCATCCGGTCTGGGCACCTATGGCAGCAGCTCCGGCCTATCACAATCCGGCGGTTTTGGCCAAAACGGTTTCAGTGGCTCGCCCAGCGGCAGCTACCACAGCCAGAATCCCGACTACTACAAGAAGGAGCTGCAGAACGGCGGCGCCTCCGGAAACTACAATGGAATTTCCTCGGGCTACGGTGCTCAAGGTTATCAAGGTGCCCAGGGTGGCTACGACACATCCCGCCAACAAATCGTCGATTGCCAGTGCGTGCCCATCTCTCAGTGCCCCGCCGCCGATCGCATTGGTCGCAAGGAGGATCTGATTCTGCCCATTGATCCCCGTAATCTGGGCAAGGACATTGAAGCGCTGAGCGAGGATGCAGCCACAAATGCTACAGCCAAGGCCGATTCCAAGGCCGATGACAAGAAGGTTGAGGAGGAGAAGAAACGCACACGTCGCCAGACCGATGCCGAGAACAAGCAAGAAGACACCGGCGATCTCTCATTGGATGCCCAAGGGGTAAGTGCACGAAATGGTTTTAAATCCCCTCCAGCCAATCCTCTAGTTCAAGTTACTGCCCGACTAATGCAATTGACACATAGTAAAAGTAATGCGCCCTCAATTATAGACTCTTACAACATGCAACACACATACACGCAACAAAACACACACACACCCCAAAACACAACACGCAACACACAACTCCACTCAAAACTCATCGTTCAACGCTCCACGCTCAATTCAAACTCAAACCTCAAACTCAAAATAAAACCCGTCGCTCGTCGTCGACTCCGTTCTGCGTAGGTTGGTGTTGCCACCGCGAGATCGTCACTAATCCTGCAACTGCAACTAAAACCAGCCTAACCATGCACGGGGTTCATCACAAATGGTCGCACGTCCAACACTGCTCTACTTTTTGGGAGCCAGCCTAACTCCGTGTCCACATTCCGTACTTCTTCCTGCAGCGTCAGGGGCTACTCGGACAATCGCCGCTGGCTGTGCCAGCGCTCCAAGCCATCGAGCTGATACAGCGCAAGGTGCTGCCCACATATGGTGTTAGCTTCGGGCTGCCCTATCCCTCGGCTGGCTATCCGGGCGGTTATCCGGCCAATGTGCTCGGCGATTATTATCCCGCACAGAATCCCAACTTTGGCTCGTTGGGACCAAATGGCTTGAATCTGGGCCTGGTCAATGTGAATCCGCTCGTCTCGGTGCAAGTCAGCAAAACCGACTACGGCGAGAAGGTAGTCAAGCCACTTGTCAATCTCCATGTGACGCCCAATGCGAACATCATACAGAAAGTGGGTGACTTCTTCAAGAAGAAGCCTGCCGAAGTGTACAATACGCATTATCATCATCATGATCACTTCACCGGCTACGAGCATCATGATGATCATCATGATCATTATGATCATCATGATTATCATCCAGAGCACTACTACAGCGCACCAGCACCACCACCAGCATTACACCATCATTACGAGAGTTCCGATCCGCCACACATTGAGCACTTTAGCGTTGAGATGGTGCCGAGCACACCGATCTTTGAGTATCACAGTGGACCTAGCCTACATCCGCCAGAGCACCATCATCATTACCAATCTGAGCACCTGCACAATGACTACCCCCATCCAGAGAGCTCATTCGATCACTCCTTCAACTCGATTCATTCCGGCTCGAGCGACTTTGGCAATTATGCAGATTACTCTCAGCATTACGAGCGCAGCGTCAATGTCAGTTCACCCGACTGGTCCTCACCCAGTCGTCGTGGCAAGCAATTGAATTTGGAGCCAACTCATAATATACCCACGCCAGCTCCAGGTGCTGCGTCGGGCAATGACTTTGTTACATTTCCACACGATCGTCGGCGACGCAGCGTTGGTGATCCTGATGAGCTTAAGGTTGAGTTGAGAGCGGAACAGGTAACCCGAGATCAGGACAGATATTTAGTAGTAGTGTAGGATTTGGCACATCTATCTGAGCACAAGCTAATCCTTTACTCTCATCCATTTCTCCTTGCAGCGCGCTTATTATGGCAACCGACCCGCAGAGAAGACCTGTCGCATCAATGAGGTCTGCTGCCGGCGTCCACTGCGTCCACAGGCTCCACCCCAGCAGCAGCTGGGTCGTTGTGGTGTGAGGAATGCCGCTGGCATTACGGGTCGCATTAAGAATCCCGTTTATGTCGATGGCGACAGTGAGTTCGGCGAGTATCCCTGGCACGTGGCCATTCTGAAGAAAGATCCCAAGGAGTCGATCTATGCCTGCGGTGGCACTCTGATTGACGCCCAGCACATCATCTCGGCGGCCCATTGCATTAAATCGTAAGTTAAAACTTGAGCACCTCCAAAGAAATCCGAGACTCAACGATGACTATTCCCATCCACATCCTCAGTCAAAATGGTTTCGATCTGCGCGTGCGTCTGGGCGAATGGGATGTCAACCATGATGTGGAGTTCTTCCCATACATTGAACGCGATGTTGTCTCCGTGCACATCCATCCCGAGTACTATGCCGGCACTTTGGACAACGATTTGGCCATACTGAAACTGGACCATCCCGTCGACTTTACCAAGAATCCGCACATTAGCCCCGCCTGTCTGCCCGATCAGCATTCAGATTTCACCAATGCACGCTGCTGGACCACGGGCTGGGGCAAGGACGCCTTTGGCGAGCATGGCAAATACCAGAACATCCTCAAGGAGGTCGATGTGCCCATACTGTCGCATCACCAGTGCGAGGCCCAGTTGCGCAACACTCGTCTTGGCTACAGCTACAAACTGAATCCCGGCTTTGTTTGTGCCGGCGGCGAGGAGGGCAAAGATGCCTGTAAGGGTGATGGCGGTGGTCCGCTGGTCTGCGAACGCAATGGTGTCTGGAATGTTGTCGGCGTCGTCTCCTGGGGCATTGGCTGTGGCCAAGTAAATGTGCCCGGTGTCTATGTGAAGGTATCCGCCTACCTGCCCTGGATTCACCAGATCACGCAAAGCTACAAATGATTAAGCGATGCCAGCACCGAGCTAGTGGGGGACATAAGATATGGCGACGATGACGATGACGATGCCTCTGATGAATTCATTTTTCACTTTTGAAGCAGTCATTTCCAACTGTCCAACTGTCCAGCTGTCCAACTGTCCAACTGTCATTTACGTAACTCTCTTGTGCTCTTCAAAACTCATTCGATAATACTTTGTTGGCTCGCACTCGAGTTGTTATCTCGCTCGTTACCGTTACTGTTACCGTTATGTACGTTTAGGCCTTTTCTTATTACCTTATTACCTTGTTATTGTTATGACCCACGCACACCACACACACACTTTTGTCCACACACAACACACAACAATCGAGTCCCGATCGATTGTTGTCGAAAGAGTTGTTACCGAGTGCCTTCAATGAAATCAATTGTGTTTTGCAGTCTATTCAAGCTGCGAATTGTGTAAGATATGTAGTTGTGTTTATATTAATTAATTTATTTTTTATACATGTAATAAATTAAAAAAACTATTTAAATAAATTAATTTATGAGAAATGAAAAATAATTACGCGTTTTTTACTTTGAATTTAATTTAAGACTGTCGCACTTTGAAGTCTTTGTGAATGACAAAATCAAAATAGAGCAACAGAGTTCCCAAATTAGATTATTTTAGTTGAGACAGCTCGACTAGAAGATACCCTGCAGCCTGCTGTTAAATAGTTAGTAGTTACAAAATACGTTTAGGTTAAGAAAAAATCAGTTTTTCTTATGCGATCTTAATGAAATATTACTTTTGGTCAATAATATGTGTAAGTATATTTTATATATATTCAAATTGTGTCTTTATTTGCTATCTGCAATCGATTGTTATCGATACTCGTGAAACGAAAGCACTTATCGATAAAGTGATAAGCTTGAACTGCGTATATTCCAAAAGTCTCTGGCTCTTATAGCCTCTGATATCAGCTTGATTATACAGATGGACGAACGGACAGGGCTATATCAACTCACTTGCTGATGCTGATCAAGATTAAATAAACTAAATGCTTTCTTCTACCTGTTTCTGAGTTTGCACAACTTTATTATACCCCGTTTTTAATTTTTAATACTCAAAAATATTATTAAAAACCAACATAACCCATCCAAATTCCATAATCTGTTTCATAATCTTTATCTTAATTTTGCCAAAAATGCAGAAAGTGTTTTTGACAATAAAAGTCACATTTTGACCCGCAAAACGAAATATTTAATGAAATAAAAAAACAAAATTATTAATTAAAGAGAAAAAAGTAATTCAAATGCGATAATAAGCAAGTTAGGATCAATTAAAATGGGGCGTAATGCAATAAAAATGCAAATTACTTATTAAAACCAGCAAAAGCAAACGGATTGAAATGGATTTGGGCAGAGGCAACCACTTTGCACCACCCCAAAACTAAGAGCCGTGCCAATAAGGCATTAAAATGACTGCCATCCGAAAACCGACTCGCACAATTTCCAAAGCGCTTCCTCACTAGAAATTGCCCAGCTCTTTAGTGTGATATTCAAATCGGGCCCACAAAATAATACGATTATAAGCATAACATGTTGAGAGACCGTTAAACTCAAAATGCGCAACTGACTTTCCGCACTACTAAAAATTTATGCATCGCTGGTGCTGAAGCTGAAGCTGAATCTGAACTCCAAGTTGGAGTATATAAAATCTATGTGGCTGTCGACTGAGATGTTAATGCAGTTTTAGCAGCAGCAGGGCGATGTACAACAAGGAATTTATATGCTTGCTCACAGGTAAGATCATTAAGGCAAATGCAGTGCACAGCTTAAGGATTAATGTGGATTCATCATTTGTGTAGCGCTGCTGTGTGTCCAGGCCTGGGGCAGGTTGAACAAGCGAAATGGTTACTACTACAGAACGCAGCCACAGCCCCACTCGCATGGCAGTTACTTTGAGCCCGCATTGAGCGCAGGACACGACGATCACGAGGAGGAGCAACTGCATCATCATCAACAGATTCTGCATCAGCAGCAACAACATCCACATACACATCCACAGCAACATCCTCAGCATTACAGCAGCAGCAGTAGCAGCAGCAGCAGCAGCTCGAAGAGCCACAATAGTCTGGATCATGGTAGCAGCACCAAGTCTGGCTACAGCATTGGCAGTGGTCTGCGCTCCATAGCCCAAGGCTCCGCGGATCAGGCGCACAGCGCCGTTGCCAATCAACATGCGGCAGCCAAGCAAGCTGCATTTATAGCCAAAAATACATTGGCACAGGCTGCCTCGCAGGCAGCGGCAACTGCACAGGCAGCGCTGGCTGGCAAGCAAGTGTTGCTCCAGGAACTGGAGCAGCAGGCAGCGGAGGCACACCGAGCACTCTCCCGCGAACTGGAGCAGCTCAAGGCAGCCAAGGTGTCGGCCAAGTTGGCCCAGCAAACCGCACAATCCGCCCACAATCACATCTCTGTGCTAACTGCGGCGGTCAACAATGCCAAGGCAGTGTTGGAGCAGGCAGAACAGACGGCCAGCGAGGTGTCCAATCAGCTCGGCTCGCAGGCAACAATGGTGGGTCAGGCCAAGAATCGTTTGGAGCAAGTGGAGGAGCAGCTGCAGCAGGCACGCGTCGATTTCGCGGCCACCAAAGACTCGGCGCTCAAGGCAGCCTCCTCGGCGGCAGCCGCACAGGTGAATGCATCCAAGGCGGGTGCACATGCCACAATTGGACTCCACGAGAGCGCCAATCAGCACGAGCACAGCCGGCACGAGGAGGAGCTGGAAGAGTCGTACGATGAACACATTGACACCAGTGGTGTCGGTCACTCGGCTAGCGATGTCATCGAGGAGCATCATCGCAATGGTTAAGCCACATTTTTAAGTCTTACTTATTTATGTATTTAATAGGAATATGTAAACAAGTCAAAAGGTTACATTACCTGCAAATTTAGCAAAACTTCACAGTGATAAATCAGCAGCTTTCCTAACTTTGATTGATTTTATAATGCATTCCAATAGATTGTAAATGCTTCAATTTTCATTATTATATTATGGACAAGCCAACAAAATCACAATAAAATAAATAAATCACAACACACGCTGCAATTCGCCGGCTAAAAACTATGGAGCTGTTATCGATAACTTTCGCTCATCCAAAATTCTTTGCACTGCATTCGCTAGCAATTCCATTAGTTGTTCACTTAACTTGATATTGCCATTACACAAAACTTGATATAACATACAATATTATATTATTGACTTGCAATCTATGCCAATTATCTGCAGCACACGCATTCTTTCATTTTCTACGCTGAGCAAATTTAACTACACACCGCGCTGCCAACCACACTGTGTGCGCTCTCGCGCCATGCTTATGCAAACATTGGCAATGCCTTGCGACTCACAGCTGTGCGCGTAAACAAGTGAATGGCCTATTAAACAGAAGAAGCAGAACACCGGGACAAATTTATAATTATTTTCAATACATCAACTATTTATTAATTAAAGCCAAAGCAATTAGAGTCAACATGAGCCAAAAAGCAATCAAATACATTGGGCGCACCACAGACTTTCGCGGCAGCACGCTCTGGGAGATAGTGGGCAATCTGCCGGACTGGGGAGTGGGTCGCATGGTTATACGTAACATGTTTCAACGTTATCCGGAGCCCTGCTACATGAGAATCCTAAAAGTGCAGGCGATAGATGAGCAGGTGAGGCAATCACATAGAGATAAATATATATATAACATGTGTATAATGCTGTTCACAGCCAAACGAGGTGCGCAAGGTGCGCGTAACTGTGGAGAAAACGTGGCGCGGAATCACGCAACCCAAACCCGTCGAGATTTACAGCACCACCTACAAGGCGGACTACGAACTGGTGCCCCTCAGCGAGGAGCAGAAGTTTCTGGCCAACGCCAAGAAGGTGGCGTCGGCTGTGCTGCCCACAAAGCTGGATTTGCCGCCACTGCTGCGGGAGTATGTCAGAGATGAGACTGGCGAGGCGAATCCCCAAATGGCTGTGCACTTCAAGAAGACGCACAACAAAAACGCGCGCCTGGCTCAAGCTGGCGAGCAGCCCACGCTTCAGCTGTCTATGGATGTGGGCAAACCAGCACCAATCAGCGCCAAGCTCTACGAGGGACTGCTGTGAGGAATAAAAGGATTGGTTTTTTGTTGTAGTAGTTGGATTAATAAACTTTTAATGTACACATGGAAATTGTTTAACTTAACTTGGAATTAGAAAAAGAGAGAAACCTTTTCCTTTATTCATCCTCCTAAATTAAACTACTACAATTAATGGAATTACAATTCAATATTTACTTTTAGTCAGAGTGTAAATATTTACTTTTTAATGTACACACTTTAAGCATATTGGAATTGTTTGACTTGTCTTGGAAATTTGGAAAACTTAAAGTTAGTCAACTAATTCATGTTGTTGAGAAATCTTTCATTTTAATGTTGCTTGTTTTCCTGTATTTACCTTCCTAGATTAGTCTGGCATAATTGCTGCTCTTTCAATTTAATATTTACTTTTAGTTAGAGCTTAAATGTTAGTTTTTCATTTACACGTTTAGCTTAAGCACAACGAATTTGTTTAACTAGTTTTCTATTTACATGGAGTGGAATACTTGTGTGTGGATTGGGATCACTGCCGAGTCACTTGCTCAGCTCGTAGGAACGCAATTTACGCGTCAGATTATCCACCTCGAGGCCCAGCACATCCAGATTCTCCTTGAGCGTTATATTCTTGAGCAGCGTATCCTCCAGGACCGTCTGCAGTTTTTTGTTGATCTCCAGCGAGAGTTCCAGGGACATGCTCTTGTTCTCGGCACCCTTCACGCCGCCATAGATGGCAGCCATGACGCCATTGCCATATTTGACCAACTCGCTCTTGTTCTGATCACTTTTGGATGAGGTCAATGCGCCCGCTGTCTGATCCCGCAGCATATAGTGCTGCACCACCTTCGATTTCTTTTGGACCTCCGAGACGAGCATCGCTGTGTGATTCTCCAGGAACTCGATGCGTTCCGTTTGGCGTGCTGAGGCCTGTTGCAGCCGGAGTATGCGCTCCACCAGCACCTTCTTGGACGGCACCGCCTGCATATCCGGATGAGGCACAGCTGTCACACTGCTGGCCACCGTCTCCGATTCGGAAGATTCGCTGGCACGTCGACTGCCATTGTGGACGCTGCTCTGACTACTCGTGCGGCTGTGAGTGCGTAGAAATTGTTGTTGTTGCAAATGCAGCTGTTGTGGTTGTAGTTGTGGTTGCTCTGGTGCGAAACCATTGATCGCCTGCTGGCAGTTGCTGCAGTAGCCCAAGGGTTTCGTGTCCACAATGCCCCTTTTGTACTTTTGCAGCTCCCGCTGCAATTCCTTGAGGAGTGTTGCATTTTTATGCTGCGTCGCCTCAAAATCGCCCTGGACATTATCCAATTTCCCTTTGGTCAACTCATAGAGTTTGGTCTTCTCCGAGAGACGTTTTGCCAGCAACTGGCGCTCCTCGTTCTTCTCGGTTGCCTCAGCGCTGAGCTGCAGCTCCAACTCTGCATATTTAGCATCATAGGTGAGCTTCTCCTGTTTGAGCAGTTTGCTCTCCGCCTCAATGCCTTGTGCCTAGCAGATAAATATAGAATGCATATTAGTAAAAGATTTTGATTTGACTGCATTAGACACGCATCGCCTGCCAAGGCCTCGGTGGCGCAGTAGGCAGCGCGTAAGTCTCATAATCTTAAGGTCGTGAGTTCGAGCCTCACCCGGGGCAGGTAATTTTTTTCTTATATTTTTGTGTTGGTTACCTTTGATTCGGCGAGACAAATATCATTTTGCAGTTTGACAATTAGTTCGCTCATCTCTTTGTTGATGCTGAGCAGCTCCTGTTTCTTTTGCTGCAGCTGCTCCAAGTCTGCCTCAGTCTCCAGTGCGCTGGCCTCCAACTGTTGCACACGCGATTGCTCCTCCGCGAGTTTCTGCTCATTGCTGCGGGGTTAATGGATTAATCAAAGGTATAGTTGTAAGTTGACGTTGCGTTTTATTTGGCATAAAACTTCGTACATTGTATTCTGGGTGCGCAGCAGTTGCAACTCGGCCAGTTGACTGTGCAACTTGGCTGCATTCAACAGCTCGTCGCTGTAGGCCGCCTCCACGGAGCTGTGCTGTGACTGCAGTTCCCTAAACTCCTCCGTTAGCTGATCATGCTGCAAATGCAAACAATATCGATTATTTATTAATTATATATTTATATATTATATAATCTTACTGATCCATTAATCTCCTGCAGCTGCTGTTGCAACTCTTTGAAAGCATCGGCTTGCTTTTGGTGCTCTTTGGTCAGCTTGTCCAGCGCCTCAGTCTTGCGCATAATCTCATGTTTCAAAAGTATTGTGTTTGCCTCAAACTCCACTTTAAGCTTCTCTGTAAGAGTTTAAATTTAAACTTTTTAAACTTTACATGTAATATTGAATCAAGTTGTACCATTAGCTTTCTCTTCCAGTTTGTTTGGCGCATTGCGTTCCTCCTCCAGCTTTCGTTCCAAATTCTACGGAAGAGCATTTAAAGATTGGGTATAGGATGTATGTTAAGCAGGACTAACCGCTTTGGCCTCCACTTCAATGTTCAGCTTGTTGGCATGATATTTGAGCCGGGACTCCAAATGCGCCATTTCTGCTTTGAGCTTCTCGCATTCTCGCTGATATTTGCGCACCTCGTTGCACTGTGAAAGCGGACGAGGATTAGAATGGGAATTTAGTCCTCGAAAATTACTTACCTTCTCATCAATGATGTAGGTCATACGGGACTTTTCTTCGTGCACGCCCTGAAAACGTATCGACACATTTTTCACCTCTTTCTTGGCATCCGCTAGTTGTTTCTCGAGGGCATCCTTCTCCTTTTTGGCATCGATGAGCAGTTTCTCTTTCATGGCAAACTTGATGACTGTCGACTCCTTCTCCTTGTTGGCGAGATCCATTTCGTTGCGAAACGCATGCTTCTCCTTCTCCAAGATGGCATTCTCGCGCTGCAGCAGCGTCATCATGTTATCCTTTTGCGCATTAGCCATGCGCAACTGTTCCAGTTGGCGTTCATAGCTGCGACGCAGCTCCTCCAGCTGAGCCAGGCACGGCACATGCAAGAGGATGTCATTTTGTGGCGCCTCCGATTCTTTACTCCTGGCCTCCTCATGCTCTGCCTGCGCTTTTAGTTCAGCGAAGCTGACCTTTTGTGGCGACTGCTCTGCTTTCTTCTGCTTCTTGTCAGACTCATTGTTAACTTGCTTATCTCTGTTTTCTTGTCTCTCATTTGTTGTTGTTGTTGCTATTTCTTCGGTTTTCACTTTGTTCTCGCATTCCAGCTGCTGCGGTTGTATCTCCGCTCTTGTTGAGGCTGAATCCACGTCGGCGCCATTTGTGTTTATTGTTTCAAGCGTCTGCTTTCTCGGCTCACTGCTATTCGTAGTCTCCGACTCAGTGGTTGGGCTTTCAGCCGTTTCCATGTTTTAATTACCTTAATTAGGAACAAATACAAAATGTTTGCAATAATTGAACTGATTTTTGATTTCACTACATTTTTCTCTCTTATTAAAAAAGCGCCAATCGCACAACTACGCCGACACACACTGGCGCGCCATTGCCATTCACGTTGCACGCTGTAACATATGTTTATTTGTTATCGATAGCATTTGTTATGTTATCGGGTGGATGAAGAAGAATTCTGGAGGCGCTATAAACAATTATGGTTTGCGCTCTGGGAATTGAAGGCAGCGCCAATAAAATTGGCATTGGCATCATCAACGAGGGCAAGGTGCTGGCAAATGTGCGGCGCACATACATAACCCCACCCGGTGAAGGTAACGTACGCGCTTAAGCTAAACTTTGACTATTTTAATTACTGTTTGCGGTGCAACAGGTTTTCTGCCCAAGGAGACGGCAAAACATCATCGCGAGGCGATCTTGGCGCTTGTGCAGTCGAGTCTGAAGGAGGCGCAGCTACAGCCCGCCGATCTGGATGTTATCTGTTACACAAAAGGTCCTGGCATGGCGCCGCCTCTGCTAGTTGGTGCAATTGTTGCCAGGACGTTATCACTGCTGTGGCAGAAGCCGCTGCTGGGTGTCAATCATTGCATTGGCCACATTGAGATGGGGCGACTGATAACCGGTGCCCAGAATCCAATTGTGCTGTATGTGAGCGGCGGCAATACTCAAGTCATTGCCTACTCTAATAAACGGTATCGCATCTTTGGGGAAACCATCGATATTGCTGTGGGCAATTGTCTGGATCGATTTGCGCGCATCATAAAGCTGTCCAATGATCCCAGTCCGGGCTACAACATCGAACAGTTGGCTAAGGAGGGCAAACAGTACATAAAACTGCCATACGTTGTCAAAGGCATGGATGTCAGCTTCTCGGGCATTTTATCACACATTGAGGAGTTGGCTGAGCCGGCAAAGCGGCGAAATAAACGCAAGAAGCCACAGGATGAACCAGAGCCCGAGTATAGCCAAGCTGATCTATGTTACTCGCTGCAGGAGACCATCTTTGCCATGCTCGTCGAGATCACAGAACGTGCCATGGCCCACTGTGAATCCAATGAGGTAAGTCTGTCAGAGATTACTTTATACTCACTAAATGTTCTATTTCGCAGGTGCTCATCGTCGGTGGCGTTGGGTGCAACGAGCGCTTGCAGCAGATGATGGGCATCATGTGCGAGGAGCGCAACGGCAAACTGTTTGCCATCGACGAACGCTACTGCATCGATAATGGTCTGATGATAGCCCATGCGGGCGCCGAGATGTTTAAGGCGGGCACTCAAATGCCCTTCGAGGATTCATTTGTAACGCAACGATACCGCACGGACGAGGTGCTGGTCAACTGGCGAGAAGATTAGAGGCCGCTTACAGTATGCTCGCTTTCTTTATTAAAAACTACCCTCAACAAATGAGTTTGTAAATAAGTGTTAGATATGTATTTCTTTGTAGCTTTAGAGCGCCTGCTCCTTGCCGGTCCAGTGGGGCTTCATGTCCATTGGAATGATGCGTTTGCCCTCAATCACATAGACGGCGCCATTCTTCTCCTTCTCCAGCACATTCAGAATGCAACGGGCTACATCTGTAGCACTCTGTTTACTCAAACGATCCAAGATCTTATAGGTTTCATCGCTCGTCTCCGGAAAGATGATTTTCTCCGTGAAATTTGTAAACATGTCCGTCATCGTTGCGCCGGGACAAACCGTGGCAAACCTTATGCCAGAGCGCTGATAGAACTTGTCGTTCTGCGAGCAAATTAAAGAGAGCTAAGAGGAGTGCTTTTTCAATGCTTTAAAGGATTACTCACGCCCAGGCAGCGAGTGAAGTTTATAATGCCGGCCTTTGTGGCGCCATAAACGGGTATAATAAACATGGGATCCAAGCCAACAACGGAGCTCATGTTGACCACAATGCCACCATTGCCGCCATGCTCCTTGCTCATATACTGCAAGGCACTCAAACTAGAGTTGATGATGCCGCCCTGCGGGAGAGATGGGTTAGACTGTTGTCGCCATCACTTGAATTGTGATTCCCCTACCAGGTTAACTAGCAGCGTGCGTTGCACGTCCTTGTCATTGAATATGCCTGCCACATTCACCACAATATCAATGCTGCCAAAGGTCTTCTTGATCTCCTCGTATGTGGCCTCGACACCCTTTTTGTTGGCCACATCCATTTTGATGATCATCACGCTCTGCGTTGGATGCGCTGCACGCAGCTTGACAAACTCCTCCAGATTATCCTGGATATCGATGATGGCAACCCTCTGAGAAAAGGTTTTAGTTTGGGGTTTGATTTGGTCATCTAACGCAGCTGCAACTTACTGCTGCTCCTGCTACCAGCAGCTGCCTGGCCACCTGGAGACCTATGCCACCAGCACCACCCGTCACCACTGCATTCTTGCCACGAAGAGTCATTGCTGCTGCTCCTGCTGCTTGGTGATCTTCAGATGCTGCACGTAGTGTTTGCCGTATGAAATCCACAGTTATCAGCAATCTCTCGAGCTGGCTGCGATGCACTGCTGCCTGCTGGCGATGTGGGCGACTTTTATAGGCTGGCGACTTAGTGTTCATTTAAGCAAAGGCACGTTATATGATATGTGGTCTTATATCTGATCTGAGATTAGCACCGATCGATAGCCAGCCAACAAAACTGCCTCTTATGCAAAACCTGCTGCTGCTGTTGCTGCAGCTATCGATTTCGAACCAATGCAATGGATTTGTCTATCATTTGATCATTTGATCTGCTTCACACTGCTCTGATTTTCGACGAGGTCGGTTTTCTTGTCAGTGCCCCTCAAAACCACCTGATGTGAACGATCATTCGCAAAGGTCGATGTATATTCCAACTCTGAAAAAAAATCGCACTGAATTTTAGAAATTCCCCATACTATTTACAATATTATATACATACTATATAAAAGTGTAATATAAAAGTCGAGCCAATAAATTTCATTAATAGTATTTGTTCGATTTCTCGATTTTCTAAAATTCAGGTCGATTCTTTTCAACTTACACGATTTCCATTAGTGTAATATTAAATCCCTAAACCCTTTCAATTATAAGAGTATTTATTCGATTGTATTAAACTTTATTCGAGTTTGAAATAACGATACATATGGTCTGGAATGCTCGTATATCTTTTGTATATCTTTGGTATATATTCTAAATTATGAATTATCTTTGTAAAGTGTATTATTAAAAGTTTGTGCCATGCCTTTGTATATATATAAATATGTATATATATATATATATATATCTGTATATAAGTAAATACTTTTATATTTGTCGAGATATATAAATGTGGATGTGTAAACTCTTTTTTGAACTTTTGGGCCTTTTCGAAAGTGGAAATGATTAACAAAAACGTGAAAAACTGAAAATAAAACCAAACATATTTATATAATATAAATTTATTTTAAGCACTTAAACACAACTTAGTTTCTGTAGCAAGGAAAATGAAAGGAAATACGAAAATAACTAGTGCTACCATTAGAAGAACACGTAATAAATTAGACACAGAATGAGACAAAACACTGGGGGATGTGTGTGAGGAGACTAATCCTATTTTAATGGGCGCCATCGTAGGTGTCCTTGTGCTGGTAGCCACTCACATAGCCCGATCCATCGACCAGATTGCGTCGCCCAGCAATGCCCTTGCCCTTGCCATCGGCATCAAAGCGCTCCTTGTGGGAGCCCGTATACTTGCTCGGATCCGTCAGACGATCCACAGCGGCAGCAGCCTTGCCAGCCTGCAAAGAAGTTTCAATTTTGATTATTATGCTGTTTCGATTGGAATCCCAGTCTCACTCACCGAAACCTGCAGCACTCCGGGTGCACCGCAACTGGCCATCTTTTTCTTGATCTCCGACAGCTCCACCTTTCTCGTTTTGGCCAAATCTTCGAGGAATTTATTGTAGTCGGTTAGCGTCACTTTCATGGCCTTCAGTTTTTTAAAGTGTATGCCTGTGTCGGTGGTGGTGATCTGCTTATCGATCACCTTTGCCTGCTTCATCCACTTATCGCTCTGCGATAACGTTATCGATCTGCCATCCGACTTGATATCACCGAACTTTGAGAACGCCTTGAACTGATCCGAGAAGCTCACTTTCGGTGCGGTCTCCTCCAGCGCCAGCTGTGCCAGCTCTGCGGCGGGTGCTTCTCCAGCTTCTGCTGCTGCACTGCTTCCATTTTCTGCTGCGTCCGACATGCTGCTCACTCTGCAAATGTTCAAAATACAAAACATAAATTAGCCATGTGCGTCAAAGTTCATATTCTATTTTTTGTCTGCACGCAACCTTTTAGCCGGGTTCTTTGCTCACTCATCTCACCTGTGACTTACGACACTGACTATCATTGTGCCTGGTCTCAATTGCCCATGACCATAATAATTACTCAAATCTAAACAAAACGAATTTTTAGCTCTATGCATATATATATATATATATATATATATATAGATAGCTTATCGCATCTACGCAGCTAAAATACATTCTTTAACCCGATGATATCATACAGCTATCGCTAACAATAGCAGAACCGAGTGGAATGGAAGCTTTCGCGACTGGCGATTGGTCGATAATTAGGTGCGGAAGGTTATGCCGATCTACCTAGCTTTCAAGTGACGCCATATAGCTGCTCTCCCAGCTCACTTGCTCACTTCCCCCTACAATCTAGCTCATTAGCGTTAACATTTGAATTCAAATGAATATTTTGGCTGCCAAGGGGAGGAGGAGGCAAGGGCTGCAATCCGCTCAGCGATCAGCAACACCGTTTAAAATCATGACAATCGGAAATGTTTTTTATTTTTTGAATCTTAACTCATATTATTGTAATTATTATTAGTCAGAATTTCCAACCCGGAAGCCTAATATTTACGGTTCACATTTAAGTATAGAGTTCCAAATTAATTTCTAACACAACTTTGCTCAGTTAACGGCACAGATCTGTACGGGTTTCTTAACAATTAACCGCGCCGTTTTTTGCCCTCTGGCCCTGTGTGATGGGGTTAAGATGTTAACCACATCAATTTTAGAGATATATTTAAATTCTCGTCATATTTACATGCTGGTTAGATGTGTAGTTGTGCAGGCGCAAATCCAACATAAACCGTAAACAAAACGTGATTAGCTCGATCATTAATTATGCGCGAGTTAAGGTACGCATATATATATATATATATATACATATAGTAAGTATATCTGATCGTTGCTGGGCGTGCATAATCCAGTTATGGCTGCATGCGGATGCCAGGCAATTGAATGTGATGAGCTTGCCGATAAGATTGGATGGGTCAAGGTTGCACTCAGAGTCTCAAAGTCGCCCCTGCACCCAACTCATGCAGCGACCCGTGAAGCGTATCAAATGTCGTTTTTAATCTAACGAGACGGCGAGGTTGACGGAGGGGGGTAGCGGGCAGGGGCTTAGTTGGTTGTCTAAATCGAATCGCTTATGTCATCATCAGTACGCGCCACAAATTACGTCGTCGGGGTTTGGTTTTTGGGTGAGGCATGCTTTAAACCACATTTACAGATGCAATTGTGAAATACACACAAATTAGCTAAACCAAACTAGTAAAAACAAACATTCTTGCAGCTAAATGCGTAGTTAATTATGTACATAATGATTAAGCCAAGTTTCTATGTTCCTATTCATCAGCACTAATAATGATCAAGCTATGTTCGTAGGAAGTGTTTCTACTATTTCTAAATAAATTAATAAAAATAATATTATTGAATATTCCCATTATTTTTCCATTGTAGACAAATTTGTAACCCGATTATAAATCTAAATTTTATTTTGCCTATGTTATAGGCCACTTCCCTTTCGTTGTAGAAACTAATAATAATAATAACTTTTAATAACTTTGCTGGTCTTACTAATGTCAGGTAAACGGCTTCATGTGTTAAGATTAGTGGCAATTGTATAGTATGTATATACATATATATATATATAGTAATCGCTCCACAAATGCCAAGTGTAAAACTAATCACAAGCCAGAGCTGGTCGGAGCCCTTTTTGCTTCGCTGGTAATTGGAAACCATAAATAAGTATGAACTACAAAGGCAAACTCGGAAAAAACGACAAAAAGGTACTCGCAACAGGCAACAGACAACAGGCAACAGTTCACAGACAATCTGGCCAAGACACAAACAACGACTACTCCATAATCCGCTTTATGTGTTCAGAACATTAATGCACGCAGACAGTCAATACATATACAATATACATACATATATATAGTACACATATAGATGACTATATAAATATGTTTCTTTTTGTTCATTTCACAATTTCCACATCTTGAGCTTTTTTAGAGCGTCGCGCGCCAGTCCAAAATCTTAATTAGATTCTTCCAAAGTTGGAACAAACAATATGAATTTAATTCCAGATATGCCTAAAGTAATAATCATAAAAAACGAGAGAGAGAGAGAGAGAGAGGAAGAGCTGGGAGAGAAAGAGATGAAATTTAGGTCACACTATGAGTGACTGCTTCAATACACTATATACACATTATTTATATTATGGTAAAAATATGAAATGTTTGCTGCCGCAATGCATAAATTAAATGTGTGTAAAACACAAGCTGGAAACAGGAAGCGTGATAAGCGACAGAAGGGTGGCGGGGGGGGGGGGGGGGGGGAGCTGGCTGACGGAGAGTTCACACGAGAAACACGCAATACAAAACATTGAGTATGGGGTCAGTTTTGCTTTACGCATTGCCATAGACATACACTTAGAGAAAAATTGTCAAATGTTTTGTACTGAAATGAAGAACAAAACCATGTTTTCTAATGCCACATTATTTTTGGAGAACAAAGGTATTAAGAATTCCAAATTTATTCAGCATTTTTTTCTCAATGTGTAAACATTTAAGTATTTGTGTGTTGTACTGAAATTAAGAACGAATCAAGAGCGGAAACTAAACCAAAAAGGATTTTAGTTCCATAGGCAATTTCAAGAACAAAGGCAATAACATGCTTGTTCGGTGCTTTTCTCTCAGTGTACATGCATATAAATATTTGTATTTTGTACTGAAATTAAGAACGAACGAAGAGCAGAAACTATCCCTTTAGTTCCACATTCAACAAAAGCAATAACATGATTGATCCGTTGTTTTCTCTCTGTGCACATGCATGTGTGTATTTGTGAGTATACACGCTCTCTGTAAACAACAGCAGCAGCAGCAGCAGCAGCAGCTTTAGATGACATCACGCTACCTAACCCAAACCTTCAAGGCAGCTGCTCCACAAGGAGCAGGAGCACAGGAACGCGCAAGCGCCGCATACATACAAACGGAAATGGGTAGATTGTTGAAGGGAGAGGTGGGTTACGGCTGGTGAGGGGGGTTGAAACTGCGGCTAAGCCAATGCTACGCATTTAACGCTGACTTCCACTGTCATTGTTGAGTTTAAAAAACAAATACGAATGCCATTTTATATTTTGTATTTTGAAGCAGACAATTGGGTCATGTTGCAGCACTTGAAATTGCTGCAGCAGCGAAAGGCATCCTTGGCTCAGCTTTTGTTGTCATTGCGATGCTGTCACTTGTGTGCGTTTATGTGTGTCTGTGAGTGTATAAGTGTGTAGCTCTTTAAAGCTAGAAGCACTTTTGAACTTACATTATTTTTGCTTGTTAAATTAAGTATGGAAAATATTTATATATTTTTAAAATATTTTCTAATGTTTCTTTTGGCTTCACAATATCGAGATATTTATTTATTTTTATTTTTGCCGTTGCTGCGCGCGTTTGCCGTCGATGTCAACACTCAACTGTTTGGTCAACTGCGCAGCCAGCGTCGAAAATGGGACCCGCAAGCACAAGCGACGTATGAGTGATATCTACACAAAATGCGAATGAGTGAGCTTTTTCTTTGAGTGAAATATGCTAAAGGCATGCCCAGTTGATATACAAAGCAAATCAGGTATGTATGTAAGCCGTAAAGTCACAAAAATGTTGCAGTTAAGAATTGAGCTCATAAATCATGGTCAATAGCTGTCCGCTAACTAAGTTTGGAGCCTCTGAGAACCTGGCTATATACACATACTATTTGTATTTTGAAGCGATGACTTCATTTCACGCAAAACGAAAAAAATTAACAAAGAATACACAAATTTATAAATGCCACAAAAAAACACACGCCGCCAGCAAAACTAACAGCAAAAGCTGCTCACCAAAAGAGACGCACAGAAACCATTTATCAAAAAGTTGCCTTCACTTTACATAACCTACACCCAGGTGGTGAATAGTAATCATGTAAGTTATCAAACACTTTCTACTTTATATAGGAATAGAACTACAACTTACCTCGTATTTCATATTTATAGCGGCAAGTTGCGTTGGTGGTCGAGATGAGGGAACTGGTACGACGGCAATAACAGGACCAGTCAGAACAATGATTGTTGCAGGAGGCACACACGTTGATCCCGAATGCATTGGCCTGAAACTGATTTCGCTAATATAGCAAATTTGGTTCATAAATTGCCAGCAAATTGCTGCCAAAGATTTTTTTCATATCCTAACCACAACCTGGGACTAGTTAGCGCCATTGATTTTATTACTTACCCCACAAGCATGTATTAAAAGTTCAGATTCCTCAAATATTATTCTTAGAGTGAATTTAGTATTCTGCCTTAAAGTATGCTTCACTTTTTGCAAACAAACAAAATTATCCCACGTATTTTTCGTAATCCAAAAGTTTACATATAAATATGCTCTAAATTGTACATTTCTCAAATATGGTTTTACTATTGATTTTTATTTGTCTCGTTTTCATTCAGAAATTAAGTTTGTCCTTTAAATATACAGTGTTTTTTAATCACCCACTTAACACAATTTATATTAATATTTTGTTATAAGTTAAAGTATATTTCTCAGGCAGCATTTTGAATAACGGTTGACCAATCTGTTTAATCTGTATTATGTACATATTTGAGTGAGCATTACTCTAAGGGATGGCAGCCAGGTGATTAAACACATACTTGATGATTTTATTCTATGACAACATCTACCCTGATATATTTTTATCTTGAGCAAATAAATATAATTAATATATGTAACAGTTCAGTTCAGGTGGAGCTCTCGACTATATACATATACTATATTAGCATTGCTTTTGGGCTGTTCGGATTATTCTCCCCCAATTTACTACATTGATCGCTGGAAATATCTTTTATCTGTTTTATCTGTTTCCTTAGGGCCAGGAAATCTTCTATTCCGATTATCTTCCGATCGGCTGTCTTTATATGTTCGAAATGAGATGTTTGTTTCACTGTTTTGCGTCTTTTTGGCGGCATGACGAAATCTGAAAATAAATATGTCGTTGAGTTGAGTAAATTAGTGCTGCATTGTTGTTAGTCATATTTTTATGGATAACACAACTTGAACAGAAATTAAAAATAAGGACGAGTGGACAATACACTAATATACTAACTCAATCAAGCCACAACACCAGGAAATTCAAAAGCAACAACTTTGAAATTAACCTTTACCAATTAGTACAGAAATCAGAACAAACATGAAGGAATTGAGATTACCTAATACAAGATACTTGGTCCGAACTTTTGAGCTCCATTCCATTCGTGGAATACAAGTTCTTCTTCATCTGAAGGGTTGCCATCGCCTGTGTAGTTTATGCCTCCAATGCTTTACCATATTCGAGAAACCCCAAATTACACATATTTACATTAAGGAATTCTCCTTATCTGCCACTTCTCCACTCACCGGTTCAAAATGAGTTTCAACACACTGCGCTTCACAATAAACAACCCGAATATAATGATTCCCTGGGCAAAGTTGATGTGATCAAAGATATCAAAGACTTCTTCAAGCGCGGTAACCTCCCATCTTAAAGACAGATATGAGAAGATTTCGAAGGTCCAGATTACGCCCATAATGACAAAAAGGCGCACAAATATAGTGTAGCTGAGTGGAGAGAATATATATAAATTTTGAAGGTTTTTTCTGTTTCTATAAATCATTACTTTTGTTTAAAGGAATTTTGCGATTGTTCGTGTTCTGGTGCAGCGATTTGAATCTCTCTCTTCATCCGCAGAATGGCACAAGCCTATAAAAGAGAGGCATAATAGAGATTATGGCATAATCCAATCGGATCGAAAGTTAATAATTAAATTATTTTACCGTTAGCGTAAACATTGTTAAGTTGAAAATGATCTGAAGCGCCATTGGACCGTAGAAATAAAGCATCGCCGACCATCCCATAACTGTAATCATTAATATATATATATTTGAATAGTTCTCATCTGGCGATAAGCTCTATGGCCAAACTCACCATTAATCCAACAATTGTAATAGCCAACTCCCGGCCTCCACAGTACATGCTCTTCATTATTAGCATTCAAGACTTGGTCGAGTACGATTATAGTAATCGTTGGAAGAGCAGCAACCCCCCAAGCATATATGCTATAGATTAAAAATCGATATTTGGGCGTATGTCGTTGAACACCGCAGTTAATGTCACGAAAAGAGGTCCACAAATCATAGCTGATGACAGTCAGCCAAAGGAACGCAGCCATTACTGCATAGTAGCCCACATAGCCTGGATGGATAGATCTTAATAATAATTGGGATTATAGTCTGCAATACATACCATTTACCATACAGACCGCATCTCTCCAAGTTCCCCAAGAATCGGCTAGCAGAAATGCAAATGCCACAGCTATGCAAATCATATAGCAGATGAAACAATAGCCGTGTAGATTTCTTAGTTGCGGCAGCAAAAGGTAAACCATAATTGTAAGGATTAAACAAATTATGGAGAGCACCATAACTGAAAGTGATTGTAGACAAAGTTAACCACATTAGCCAAACACATTAACTAATAAATTATTTTGGTTTTGCCTACGTGTATATTTGAGCCAATCACTTGGAGGTGGCGCAGGGCAAAGATGGGGCACCAGCATTATTTCCACCGCATCTTCGCTGACCTGGATTGGATGAGGCTGCAAACAGTATTGCTGCTTCGACATATTTACTTTATCGAACTGACGTTGTAAAGTTCCATCCTAACAAAAGGAGATTTTATATATTTACTGCACACTTCATAATTATTTCCAGGCAAACCTCGAACAGTGTCCAATTATAATGATCATAATTCACAGTATCCATAGGATAATGCGCCGCGCAAGGAACGGGTAGATGTCGTTGTACGATGAAATCATCAAGTATGTGTTTATTCACCTGGCTGCCATTTCTTAGAGTAATGCTCACATAGGGATCAATGTCAACTGCCTCGCTTAAGTCACCGCTGCAGGTACGTTCATCATCCACCAGAAACAGATTCATATGACAACAGAATCGCACACAGGTGCCCAGTTTACAGGCACATCCTCGCAGATGCTTTTTCACATCCTCCTTTTCACCATCCACCAGAATTTCGTAGTCATATTCACCAGTTTGTTCGGCTGGAATTATCAGATTCTCGTATTGATATGATCCATTTGGGTATCTTTTGGTACCCGTTAAGTCAACTGTATCAAAGTAATCGCATCCTGGTATGTCGGCCACTACAACCTCTGCAATTATCAGCACTAGCAGAACTGATCGCCACATGTTGCATGGAGGCGAGTTCTCTGCTGAAATAGTAAAGATAGTGTATAATATATATATATATATATATATTGGTCACCAACCTGAAAATGACTATTAATCTAGAGATTAAACCATGTACAGAAAATCATCGATCTTGAAATTAGTTTTAGTTCAATCAGTTTGCGATCCAATTGTCGAGAAGTGCGGAATTATTAAGTCTATGCTGACAACACAAGTATCAGTCAGACGATAATTGCTGCCCTCTTTGGAGAGTACAGGGAATATTCAACGGTTGAGTCAAGTTGGACCAATTGTTAATAGGCACTTTTATCAGTATTAGTCGCATTAAGACACTGTTTGTTCACTTGCGCGTTGTCCTTCCAAGGATGTTAGGCTGTTTCCAGCTGGAGCGACAATTAATTGATTTTTACATAAAATAAACCGACTTTATCAAAGTCAACTTCAAAACTAAAATATGTATTACTTATGCGCACGACGGGGACTCTCGTAGTCATCGCTTTTATCGCGTTTATAAATAAAAATATTTTGCAGCATTGGGTTACTCATTTAGTTAGATATGCGGGCTGAATAAGCGATTTTTAGTATTTAATTTTTTTTATTAATAACATCATATGAATAACGAGCATCTCAGCAGAGGGTGGATGCTATTTTCATTGGGTTTTAAGTTTAATTGTCGTTAATCGCTAGAAAATTATTCACATTTCTTCTTTCTAATTTTTCATCCACATTCAATATTTTATTAATCAAAATTCGTGTTGCCATATTAATTTTAGCAGAAAATTTCTTGATAGAATATTTTAAATAAATTTTAAGTCTTGGAATAATTTTATTATATAATTATTATAATTTGAGCATACAAATTTATTGTTAGTGTTCATGCCTGAAAGTACGCTATAAACAGCGAACTGCCTCTCTCACCTTCCGTAACAGTTCAGTTCAGGTGGAGCTCTCGACTATATACATATACTATATTAGCATTGCTTTTGGGCTGTTCGGATTATTCTCCCCCAATTTACTACATTGATCGCTGAATATATCTTTTATCTGTTTTATCTGTTTCCTTAGGGGCAGGAAATCTTCTATTCCGATTATCTTCCGATCGGCTGTCTTTATATGTTCGAAATGAGATGTTTGTTTCACTGTTTTGCGTCTTTTTGGCGGCATGACGAAATCTGAAAATAAATATGTCGTTGAGTTGAGTAAATTAGTGCTGCATTGTTGTTAGTCATATTTTTATGGATAACACAACTTGAACAGAAATTAAAAATAAGGACGAGTGGACAATACACTAATATACTAACTCAATCAAGCCACAACACCAGGAAATTCAAAAGCAACAACTTTGAAATTAACCTTTACCAATTAGTACAGAAATCAGAACAAACATGAAGGAATTGAGATTACCTAATACAAGATACTTGGTCCGAACTTTTGAGCACCATTCCATTCCTGGAATACAAGTTCTTCTTCATCTGAAGGGTTGCCATCGCCTGTGTAGTTTATGCCTCCAATGCTTTACCATATTCGAGAAACCCCAAATTACACATATTTACATTAAGGAATTCTCCTTATCTGCCACTTCTCCACTCACCGGTTCAAAATGAGTTTCAACACACTGCGCTTCACAATAAACAACCCGAATATAATGATTCCCTGGGCAAAGTTGATGTGATCAAAGATATCAAAGACTTCTTCAAGCGCGGTAACCTCCCATCTTAAAGACAGATATGAGAAGATTTCGAAGGTCCAGATTACGCCCATAATGACAAAAAGGCGCACAAATATAGTGTAGCTGAGTGGAGAGAATAGATATAAATTTTGAAGGTTTTTTCTGTTTCTATAAATCATTACTTTTGTTTAAAGGAATTTTGCGATTGTTCGTGTTCTGGTGCAGCGATTTGAATCTCTCTCTTCATCCGCAGAATGGCACAAGCCTATAAAAGAGAGGCATAATAGAGATTATGGCATAATCCAATCGGATCGAAAGTTAATAATTAAATTATTTTACCGTTAGCGTAAACATTGTTAAGTTGAAAATGATCTGAAGCGCCATTGGACCGTAGAAATAAAGCATCGCCGACCATCCCATAACTGTAATCATTAATATATATATATTTGAATAGTTCTCATCTGGCGATAAGCTCTATGGCCAAACTCACTATTAATCCAACAATTGTAATAGCCAACTCCCGGCCTCCACAGTACATGCTCTTCATTATTAGCATTCAAGACTTGGTCGAGTACGATTATAGTAATCGTTAGAAGAGCAGCAACTCCCCAAGCATATATGCTATAGATTAAAAATCGATATTTGGGCGTATGTTGATCACCGCAGTCATAGTCACTAAAACAAGTCCACAGATCATAGCTGATGACAGTCAGCCAAAGGAACGCAGCCATTACTGCATAGTAGCCCACATAGCCTGGATGGATAGATCTTAATAATAATTGGGATTATAGTCTGCAATACATACCATTTACCATACAGACCGCATCTCTCCAAGTTCCCCAAGAATCGGCTAGCAGAAATGCAAATGCCACAGCTATGCAAATCATATAGCAGATGAAACAATAGCCGCGTTGATCTCTTAGTTGCGGCAGCAAAAGGTAAACCATAATTGTAAGGATTAAACAAATTATGGAGAGCACCATAACTGAAAGTGATTGTAGACAAAGTTAACCACATTAGCCAAACACATTAACTAATAAATTATTTTTGTTTTGCCTACGTGTATATTTGAGCCAATCACTTGGACGTGGCGGAGGGCAAAGATGGGGCACCAGCATCATTTGCGCCTCATTTTCGCCGACCTGGATTGGATAAGGCTGCAAACAGTATTGCTGCTTCGACATATTTACTTTATCGAACTGACGTTGTAAAGTTCCATCCTAACAAAAGGAGATTTTATATATTTACTGCACACTTCATAATTATTTCCAGGCAAACCTCGAACAGTGTCCAATTATAATGATCATAATTCACAGTATCCATAGGATAATGCGCCGCGCAAGGAACGGGTAGATGTCGTTGTACGATGAAATCATCAAGTATGTGTTTATTCACCTGGCTGCCATTTCTTAGAGTAATGCTCACATAGGGATCAATGTCAGCTTCCGCGCTTATGTTACCGCTGCAGGTACGTGCATTTTCCTCCAGAATCAGATTCATATGACAACAGAATCGCACACAGGTGCCCAGTTTACAGGCACATCCTCGCAGATGCTTTTTCACATCCTCCTTTTCACCATCCACCAGAATTTCGTAGTCATATTCACCAGTTTGTTCGGCTGGAATTATCAGATTCTCGTATTGATATGCTCCATTTGGGTATCTTTTGGTACCCGTTAAGTCAACTGTATCAAAGTAATCGCATCCTGGTATGTCGGCCACTACAACCTCTGCAATTATCAGCACTAGCAGAACTGATCGCCACATGTTGCATGGAGGCGAGTTCTCTGCTGAAATAGTAAAGATATTGTATAATATATATCTATATATATATATATATATATATATATATATATATATAATTGGTCACCAACCTGAAAATGACTATTAATCTAGAGATTAAACCATGTACAGAAAATCATCGATCTTGAAATTAGTTTTAGTTCAATCAGTTTGCGATCCAATTGTCGAGAAGTGCGGAATTATTAAGTCTATGCTGACAACACAAGTATCAGTCAGACGATAATTGCTGCCCTCTTTGGAGAGTACAGGGAATATTCAACGGTTGAGTCAAGTTGGACCAATTGTTAATAGGCACTTTTATCAGTATTAGTCGCATTAAGACACTGTTTGTTCACTTGCGCGTTGTCCTTCCAAGGATGTTAGGCTGTTTCCAGCTGGAGCGACAATTAATTGATTTTTACATAAAATAAACCGACTTTATCAAAGTCAACTTCAAAACTAAAATATGTATTACTTATGCGCACGACGGGGACTCTCGTAGTCATCGCTTTTATAGCGTTTATAAATAAAAATATTTTGCAACATTGGGTTACTCATTTAGTTAGATATGCGGGCTGAATAAGCGATTTTTAGTATTTAATTTTTTTTATTAATAACATCATATGAATAACGAGCATCTCAGCAGACGGTGGATGCTATTTTCATTGGGTTTTAAGTTTAATTGTCGTTAATCGCTAGAAAATTATTCACGTTTCTTCTTTCTAATTTTTCATCCACATTCAATATTTTATTAATCAAAATTCGTGTTGCCATATTAATTTTAGCAGAAAATTTCTTGATAGAATATTTTAAATAAATTTTAAGTCTTGGAATAATTTTATTATATAATTATTATAATTTGAGCATACAAATTTATTGTTGGTGTTCATGCCTGAAAGTACGCTATAAACAGCGAACTGCCTCTCTCACCTTCCGTAACTCTGTTCCTAAATCCACCACACTTTAGCAACATTATTTGTAAGAAACAAGTGGAATATGCCTCAAGACACTCTGGAGGAAAGTCTGCCCCGCTACAAACAGTAAGTCTTTATCGAATGTACAAGAGATTTTGCAGGAAAATTCATTTGCAATAACAAGGTCCTATCTAAAGAGAACTTGACTGGGAGATAACCTAGACCCAGCTGTTAAATATGTTTAGCAAATTAAAAATAGTTTAAATTGAAAAAAAAGAAAAGCAATTTATTTATTTATTTATTGTCGGTAAGGTCAGTCGTCACAAAAATTACAAAATATAAGAAATATAATTAATTTTAATTTATAATTAAATAGAATATATCGATAAATAAATAAAATACTCGATTTAAGAATAAAAAAAGATAGAATATTATGAGATATATATAAAATAAATAATTAAAATAGGATTTAACATTAATTTTTTTTGTATTATTTTTTTTATTATTTGTTTATTATTTTTTTCATTATTTTTTTAAACAAATCTGAGGTAACCATTTAAAAATATGCGCACAATAAAATATTAAAGTTGATAATAGTTGCAGAAGAATGAAATTAAGAAATAGAAAATAATTACGAGTAAGCCAAAATGAAAATAAAGGAATTCTGTAAATAGTATATTATCGAAATGAATAAGTAAATCTTTATTTTTGGGAGTCATGCAACGCGCGGTAAGCAGAGAAGGACTTCTGTAGTCGTTGTGTAGGGATCATCCTATATTGTTATGTTTAGGTGCCGGATGATCATAGGGTGGGCATCTGCTGTGGCAAATACACCTGCCCAGCGCACACAACGGCTTGGAGTGTCTCCTCTATATTTAATGTGTGTGATCAATCAAATTCCTCTTTCCTCCCTTCCTGCCTTCCTCCTTCCCAGTAATTTGTCGAACTAACACCGCACGCGATATCTTTTAGTTAATATTAAGCACAGCAAGGAAGTAGCTCAAGGAATTTTCAGGAACCCCGACCACCTACTTGAAGCTACATCAACACCTACTTGCAGATACTACGTTACATGCTACAACAGGGTAAGGATATGGTAGATTTGGTGAGAAGTTAGTAGAGGAATAGGTAGATTGAAAATACTCAGCAAACAGATCGGCTGCTTCCTGATCATCTTTTGCTTTCGTATCTTCATAGCAAACTAAGTTAGGTAACGAAATCGATTTTCTCAAAGTTATAGAACTGCTTAGGATCTTGTGCAAATTGCAGCCTACAACGAAGAAGGCAATTATGATTGATGACATTGTGTCCATTGTGAAATATCACTGCGAACTGATTGTGTAAATAATGGTTTTTCATATTGTAGATTATACATGTATATATAATATTTATATCTATATATCCATATATATTTTGCATTTCACAGCTTGCGACAGCAGGTGGAACGCATCTTCAATTTGACCGTCATTCTGCAATTTACCAGCTCTGTGGTAATTGTGGCAATGACTGTATTTCAAGTTCTCGTCATTGGAGACGGCTCGCTCAGCTCCAATCTTATGGACATGATGCTCAGCTGGGTCCTCTTTCAATTGTTCATATATTGCTGGTTTGGCAACGAGGTCTACGAACAGGTGTGTAGGCGAATCTTGTTGTTTATTCAAATTTCGCATTTTAAACTCTAGAATTAATAATATTTTAAGCAAGATTCGCAATTAGTTACTAGAATGGTTTATTTATATAATGAACTCGTGCAAAAGTCTGTCATATTCCGAAACATTTCTCCATAACCTATATATATGTATATTCTTAAGCGAGATCAAAAGCCGATCTCACAGACTGCAAGAGCCAGATACTCTTCGCATACCTCCTACGGATAATAATCTATATTTCATTAGGATTTTAAGTACAGATTTTGTTTGGTTTTACTAGTGATTTTTATTTGTCTCGTTTTCATTCAGAAATTAAGTTTGTCCTTTAAATATACAGTGTTTTTTAATCACCCACTTAACACAATTTATATTAATATTTTGTTATAAGTTAAAGTATATTTCTCAGGCAGCATTTTGAATAACGGTTGACCAATCTGTTTAATCTGTATTATGTACATATTTGAGTGAGCATTACTCTAAGGAATGGCAGCCAGGTGATTAAACACATACTTGATGATTTTATTCTATGACAACATCTACCCTGATATATTTTTATCTTGAGCAAATAAATATAATTAATATATGTAACAGTTCAGTTCAGGTGGAGCTCTCGACTATATACATATACTATATTAGCATTGCTTTTGGGCTGTTCGGATTATTCTCCCCCAATTTACTACATTGATCGCTGAATATATCTTTTATCTGTTTTATCTGTTTCCTTAGGGGCAGGAAATCTTCTATTCCGATTATCTTCCGATCGGCTGTCTTTATATGTTCGAAATGAGATGTTTGTTTCACTGTTTTGCGTCTTTTTGGCGGCATGACGAAATCTGAAAATAAATATGTCGTTGAGTTGAGTAAATTAGTGCTGCATTGTTGTTAGTCATATTTTTATGGATAACACAACTTGAACAGAAATTAAAAATAAGGACGAGTGGACAATACACTAATATACTAACTCAATCAAGCCACAACACCAGGAAATTCAAAAGCAACAACTTTGAAATTAACCTTTACCAATTAGTACAGAAATCAGAACAAACATGAAGGAATTGAGATTACCTAATACAAGATACTTGGTCCGAACTTTTGAGCACCATTCCATTCCTGGAATACAAGTTCTTCTTCATCTGAAGGGTTGCCATCGCCTGTGTAGTTTATGCCTCCAATGCTTTACCATATTCGAGAAACCCCAAATTACACATATTTACATTAAGGAATTCTCCTTATCTGCCACTTCTCCACTCACCGGTTCAAAATGAGTTTCAACACCCTGCGCTTCTCAATAAACATCCCGAATATAATGATTCCCTGGGCAAAGTTAATGTAATCAAAGATTTCAAAGACTGCTTTAAGCGCGGTAACCTTCAATATTAGAGACAGATATGAGAAGATTTCGATGGTCCAGGTTCCGCCCATAATGAGAAAAAGGCGCACAAATTGAGTGTAGCTGAGTGGAGAGAATATATATAAATTTTGAAGGTTTTTTCTGTTTCTATAAATCATTACTTTTGTTTAAAGGAATTTTGCGATTGTTCGTGTTCTGGTGCAGCGATTAGAATCTCTCTCTTCCCCCGCAGAATGGCACAAGCCTATAAAAGAGAGGCATAATAGAGATTATGGCATAATCCAATCGGATCGAAAGTTAATAATTAAATTATCTTACCGTTAGCGTAAACATTGTTAAGTTGAAAATGATCTGAAGCGCCATTGGACCGTAGAAATAAAGCATCGCCGACCATCCCATAACTGTAATCATTAATATATATATATTTGAATAGTTCTCATCTGGCGATAAGCTCTATGGCCAAACTCACCATTAATCCAACAATTGTAATAGCCAACTCCCGGCCTCCACAGTACATGCTCTTCATTATTAGCATTCAAGACATGGTCGAGTACGATTATAGTAATCGTTAGAAGAGCAGCAACTCCCCAAGCATATATGCTATAGATTAAAAATCGATATTTGGGCGTATGTTGATCACCGCAGTCATAGTCACTAAAACAAGTCCACAGATCATAGCTGATGACAGTCAGCCAAAGGAACGCAGCCATTACTGCATAGTAGCCCACATAGCCTGGATGGATAGATCTTAATAATAATTGGGATTATAGTCTGCAATACATACCATTTACCATACAGACCGCATCTCTCCAAGTTCCCCAAGAATCGGCTAGCAGAAATGCAAATGCCACAGCTATGCAAATCATATAGCAGATGAAACAATAGCCGCGTTGATCTCTTAGTTGCGGCAGCAAAAGGTAAACCATAATTGTAAGGATTAAACAAATTATGGAGAGCACCATAACTGAAAGTGATTGTAGACAAAGTTAACCACATTAGCCAAACACATTAACTAATAAATTATTTTTGTTTTGCCTACGTGTATATTTGAGCCATTCACTTGGACGTGGCGCAGAGCAAAGATGGGGCACCAACATTATTTCCACCACATCTTCGCTGACCTGGATTGGATGAGGCTGCAAACAATATTGCTGCTTCGACATATTTACTTTATTGAACTGACGTTGTAAAGTTCCATCCTAAAAAAAGGAGATTTTATATATTTACTGCACACTTCATAATTATTTCCAGGCAAACCTCGAACAGTGTCCAATTATAATGATCATAATTCACAGTATCCATAGGATAATGCGCCGCGCAAGGAACGGGTAGATGTCGTTGTACGATGAAATCATTAAGTATGTGTTTATTCACCTGGCTGCCATTTCTTAGAGTAATGCTCACATAGGGATCAATGTCAACTGCCTCGCTTAAGTCACCGCTGCAGGTACGTTCATCATCCACCAGAAACAGATTCATATGACAACAGAATCGCACACAGGTGCCCAGTTTACAGGCACATCCTCGCAGATGCTTTTTCACATCCTCCTTTTCACCATCCACCAGAATTGCGTAGTCATATTCACCAGTTTGTTCGGCTGGAATTATCAGATTCTCGTATTGATATGATCCATTTGGGTATCTTTTGGTACCCGTTAAGTCAACTGTATCAAAGTAATCGCATCCTGGTATGTCGGCCACTACAACCTCTGCAATTATCAGCACTAGCAGAACTGATCGCCACATGTTGCATGGAGGCGAGTTCTCTGCTGAAATAGTAAAGATAGTGTATAATATATATATATATATATATATATTGGTCACCAACCTGAAAATGACTATTAATCTAGAGATTAAACCATGTACAGAAAATCATCGATCTTGAAATTAGTTTTAGTTCAATCAGTTTGCGATCCAATTGTCGAGAAGTGCGGAATTATTAAGTCTATGCTGACAACACAAGTATCAGTCAGACGATAATTGCTGCCCTCTTTGGAGAGTACAGGGAATATTCAACGGTTGAGTCAAGTTGGACCAATTGTTAATAGGCACTTTTATCAGTATTAGTCGCATTAAGACACTGTTTGTTCACTTGCGCGTTGTCCTTCCAAGGATGTTAGGCTGTTTCCAGCTGGAGCGACAATTAATTGATTTTTACATAAAATAAACCGACTTTATCAAAGTCAACTTCAAAACTAAAATATGTATTACTTATGCGCACGACGGGGACTCTCGTAGTCATCGCTTTTATAGCGTTTATAAATAAAAATATTTTGCAACATTGGGTTACTCATTTAGTTAGATATGCGGGCTGAATAAGCGATTTTTAGTATTTAATTTTTTTTATTAATAACATCATATGAATAACGAGCATCTCAGCAGACGGTGGATGCTATTTTCATTGGGTTTTAAGTTTAATTGTCGTTAATCGCTAGAAAATTATTCACGTTTCTTCTTTCTAATTTTTCATCCACATTCAATATTTTATTAATCAAAATTCGTGTTGCCATATTAATTTTAGCAGAAAATTTCTTGATAGAATATTTTAAATAAATTTTAAGTCTTGGAATAATTTTATTATATAATTATTATAATTTGAGCATACAAATTTATTGTTGGTGTTCATGCCTGAAAGTACGCTATAAACAGCGAACTGCCTCTCTCACCTTCCGTAACTCTGTTCCTAAATCCACCACACTTTAGCAACATTATTTGTAAGAAACAAGTGGAATATGCCTCAAGACACTCTGGAGGAAAGTCTGCCCCGCTACAAACAGTAAGTCTTTATCGAATGTACAAGAGATTTTGCAGGAAAATTCATTTGCAATAACAAGGTCCTATCTAAAGAGAACTTGACTGGGAGATAACCTAGACCCAGCTGTTAAATATGTTTAGCAAATTAAAAATAGTTTAAATTAAAAAAAAAGAAGAAACACAATGGTAAAAAAAGACTTTTGGTTTTCTTTAGAATACAGCAAGATATATTTCTTATTATACAACGCAAATATGTCGACCTTTATTAAACAATTATTTTATAGAATCTTCATTCATAATGGCGCACCTCATTTATTTAATTTTAAATACCTTTTGTGTTCTGGAACAGGTGTGGTTTTATAAATGATATGTTCGAATTGCCCACCTGTTATAAAAGCGTTCACATTTTCACTTGAAAATCAGTTCAATATTTGCAGAGCTAAAATGAAATTCACTCTAATCCTCGCTTGTCTGGCGCTTTTTGTGGCACACGCTTATGCCCAGTGCCGCGGAGCTATTCCACGTAAGTAATTGAGGACATCCCTCTCAGCATTTATGAATAATTCTGAATCTGTCATTTTGCTTCTCTCAAGGGAATGCGCTGTGGTGCCATGGTCCCAGACATGACGGACACAACAACAACCCGAACTGTCACTGGAATGCCAATCACAACATGTATTGGTACGACTCTCGGGACAGGACCTGCAAGCCAATGTCCTATCGCGGATGTGGTGGCAACAACAATCGCTATTGCAATCGGCAGCTATGCCAACAGAACTGCAGGCGTTGAGATTACAAGGAAAGACATATAAATATCGAATTGAAATATAATAGAGGCATTTAATTCTCAGTTTGTTTTGTCTGTCCTTGTCCTTCTCCCATAAAGGGCAGCGGACAATTTCGGGTTGGGCGGAAAAACCGGAATTGAAATCGATTGAAATTCAGAATCGAAATGGTATAGATTCCTATACCACAGCATCTTAGAGGAACATCATAGTTGTTGATCAAAATGTGGAAGGCATTTTGGATCTATGCTAAGCGATGCATCTCAAATTTTGTACCTCTTGTTCTTCAAGCCCATAATAAAGAGGATATAGAAATATAGTGAATGCAAAAATAACATTTATAATTGGAAAAAGCGAAGCGAGTTATCAATAAAATGAAATACTGCGGGAATAAGGAATAAGGAATAAGGATGTCGGAGGCAGCAGCAGACAACAAGTGATTGAATAAAGACCATAAAGTAGTTGGTAACGTCATTTGCTTGGGCATCCCTGATTTTTGTCGTTGCCTTCCACATGCAAGTTTATCTAATTCCCACTCTCGTTTTAACACGTGTCGGTCACGGTTATGCATTGGCTTAGCTAATAAATAAAGTTTATAACATAAAATACAAACGCATACGCTAAGTTTAAAATAACGAAGACAATGAAAACACATGAAAGAAAGAAATGTAAAACTATCGTGTTTTACATTCATTAAAATAAGTCGCAACTCTCTGAACCCCAGTTCGATCATAAAAGTGCCCTCCTCTAAACAAGGAAATAGTTTAAACCAGATTGAGCGAATTGTAATATAAATATTAAGTTTATTTGTGTTAAAACGGGGTTAATAGAAATTAATCAGCGAGTGTTTTACTTGATGAAAAATGATACAAATTGGAACTCCATTCAAAACTGAACAACTCAACCCGTTTTATTTCTGAAACAGCTGTTGTTATATAAATGATCTGGAAGACTTGAAAATCTGCTTTACAATTGCTAACATTTTCAGTTAAAAGTCCGTTCAAATGTCACACACATTAACAAATTTATTATAAGTAATCGGGGACTCATCCTATAATATCATTTGTTGCCTCAGTCAGTAAGTAATATTACTCAACAAATACTGCCTAGCGCTGATAAGGGACAGGTGTCAATATATCCATTCATTAAATAGCTTTTCATGAGATTTGTAACTGAAATTGAATACGGAGCAGCTGTGCATATGATATGCACCATGGAAACATATTCCATTTATCATTCGAAATTTTAACCCGTTTTATTTCCGCAACAATTGTCGTTTTATAAATGAGTTGTTTAACTTATAAATCTGCTATATAAGTGTTCACAATTTCTTTTAACTTCACAAAGCTTAACAAGTTTATTAAAAATGAAATTTATTCTCATTCTTGCTTCCCTTTCGCTTTATGTGACCCACACTCAGGCCCAGTGTCCTGGTGCTGTTACCAGTAAGTAATCGGGGAATTCCCATTCCCGTCTATATATAATACCTTTTGTTCCGCTAAAGTGGCGCAGACAATTTGCACCGATACCAGAAATGATGGAGACGGCTGCTTTGTGGTGGCAACAACAATCGCTATTGCACTAGGGCAGATTGCTCAAGGAGGTGCGGGGTTCCAAGTGGGAAATAAATACATGAATACCGAAATCAATCAAGTAAATATGTTCTTTATCAGATTTATACAGTGACAAAAGACATGTCTATATATATATATATGTATATATATGTATATATATGTATATAATATATATCAATTCATTGCGTACGTGACGTGACGTATCTTGAATTTCATTCGGAACAGTTGCGCGCATGTTGTGGATAATGGCAACATGTCGATCTCCATTCAAAGCAGAACAACTCAACCTGATTTATTTCTGGCACAGCTGTCTTTTTATGAACGTTCTGATCGAGTTATATATGTATCTGCTATAAGCACTCACTATCTTACTTTCAAAGCAGGGCACATGAACAAGTATATTCAAAATGAAGTTCAATCTTATCCTTGCTTGCCTGGCGCTTTGCGTGGCTCACATTCAAGCCCAGGACTCGTGTCCTGGTTGGATTATAAGTAATTAATTGCGGTATTTATAAGGATTATATTATTTTGATTATTATTATTTTTATATATTTACAGTAAGCCTCACAAATTGCTCGGGTGGCAGAAATGACAACAATGTCTCCTGCAGATTTGCCGCAAATAATAACATGTGGTGGTACGATACTAGTGACAGGTCCTGCAAGCCAATGTCCTATCGAGGATGTGGTGGCAACGACAATCGCTTTTGCAATCGGGAAGTTTGTGAAAGGCGCTGCAGGCGTTAATGTTTTAAGGGATGAACGAATAGGAATATTGGAAATATATCGAATGTGGCCGTAGCCAATAGCCAGTTTGTATATTGAGCCCCAAAGGGGCGTGTTAACTGGTTCACACCTTAATGGGCTTAATGGGCAATTATTTATTGCGTGACATCAAAACCGCCAATCAAGCTATCAGCTAGCTGAAATGATTACTAATAATTAGCTTGTCAAACACTTTAAATGATAACTTACTCAAAGGTAGGCTGGCGGCTAATTCACGCAATCGTCCGATAGGCATATATCTATATATAAGAGACAGGATGTGTCTGGTAAGGATTCCAATTGAGAAATGGAAAAGTTAAAGCGACTTACTCAGCGCATTCTGCCCTCAAATGCGGCCGACGGCAGGATTGGTTCCATCGAGATGAACTTGTGGCTGGCGCACTTAGCGGGATTGCCTCTATACGGATTAAAGCCGGAGACACCGCTCCAGAGATGGGTCATCATATCATTTGGTGCCCTGGTGCAGTCTGCACTCTTCTGCTATGTGGGCCTCGAGCTATACGATCTCTATCTTAACTGGCACAACTTGAACGCGTTCACTCAGAATGCTGTCTTGTCCTTGACACATGTCGTCTACTTTTTTAAGGTAAGTATTTGCAATAGTTCAAATTTCTAGAAAAAAAAAAAAAACAGAGAGCTCAAAATATGCATTTCACAGATAAAGTTTACAATTCAAATAAAATAATCTGCTGAATTTGAAAGGTTTTTAGCTTAGTGAATTTTAAAGTTTGCATTTAAATGGGCCTAAGTACTAAGTATATACAGTTGTTGTAGGCTTTCAATGTCTGCTATCACTACGCCACCCTAAAGGACATTATCAACAAATTCAGAGACATTACGAGTCGGTGTGTTTTATCCGATAAGCAGAGGGAAACATTTCAAAGAGCTGAGTTGGAGAGCAAGTTGTCAATGCTTGTGTACTTCAGTCTAGCCCTGGTGCCAGGCGCAATGGGAACTATTTTTGTACTGATTGGTAAGTTGGCAACACACACGCATATATATATATATATATCTAAGCAGACATATCACTTATTTACTGAACGGTTAGCGCCTGATAATATGGCTGGTGTTCGTTTTCCATATTTGGTCGCAATGCCCGATTTTCTGCCGCCCATTGTACAACATCTGTATATGGGTCTGAGTGTTACAATGATTGCGCTGGAACTTACACAAGTTGACTATATGAACGTGTCGTGTATGGCTCAGATATGCATGCATCTAAAGGTTATAAACCTGTCCTTCGACGAGCTCCTCCCCACCGACCAACAGGAGTTGCGTGTGGATCCTTACGACTGGCTTGTGTCCATTGTGAAATATCACTGCGAACTGATTGTGTAAATAATGGTTTTTCATATTATAGATTATACATGTATATATAATATTTATATCTATATATCCATATATATTTTGCATTTCACAGCTTGCGACAGCAGGTGGAACGCATCTTCAATTTGACCGTCATTCTGCAATTTACAAGCTCTGTGGTAATTGTGGCAATGACTGTATTTCAAGTTCTCGTCATTGGAGACGGCTCGCTCAGCTCCAATCTTATGGACATGATGCTCAGCTGTGTCCTCTTTCAATTGTTCATATATTGCTGGTTTGGCAACGAGGTCTACGAACAGGTGTGTAGGCGAATCTTGTTGTTTATTCAAATTTCGCATTTTAAACTCTAGAATTAATAATATTTTAAGCAAGATTCGCAATTAGTTACTAGAATGGTTTATTTATATAATGAACTCGTGCAAAAGTCTGTCATATTCCGAAACATATCTCAATAACCTATATATATGTATATTCTTAAGCGAGATCAAAAGCGGATCTCACAGACTGTAAGAGCCACATAATCTTCGTATACCTCCTACGCATAATAATCCATATTTCATTAGGATTTTCAGTACAGATTTTGTTAACCAAATTTATTTTCATATTAAACCCAAAAAAGCAATTGAGTTTGTAGGCGGCTATCGATTTTAGCTTAGGGATTGACAGACTTGAAGATTCCCAGTGCCATTTTATATTTAACGAACGAGTGTCCGTCAATTTTACTTAAAAGCCAAGGTCCAGGGTATCTGCTAGTCTAGCTTTTTTGACTACTGCATTCTAAATTGGTTTTCTTTATTTATTTACACAATTTCTTAAATGCATATTTGTTTTTGAATTGTTTTTATTTAGAGTAAGACGCTGCCCACTTCTGGCTTTGGTTGCAATTGGTATTTATTCGACAAGAGGTTCAGGAAAACCTTGTTGATATTCATGGTAAATGCTGAGCGCCCATTTCTGTTCACTGCCGGAGGCTTTATGGACTTAACCTTGCCAAGCTTCACATATATAATGGGCAAATCATACTCTTTTGTAGCGGTTCTCAGGCAAATGTACAGCAGGCCGTAGTTTATAAAGAAAACCATCTAAATTGTATAATCAAGAAAGTTATATAATCAACTATTATACAAAAGAATTATATCTGTTGAAAATTATGTTAATTTTACATTAAATGCAACCGTGCATCCCTACATATGTTAAGTTTCCTTGGTAATGCGTACCAATTATGTTAAGCAACACTTTATGTTAAGCATCTGATTTAGTCCATAATAAACGTTGTCCAACGACACAACACAATCTTATCCAGGCATTCCCTGACGCGGGGAAATTTCTGTCCAACAATATCCATTTATTAATAATCAATTCACACTGCATGCGTATGCATGTGTAATCTTGACATTAGTTAATCATAATCATATCGCGGTGCCGTGTCTGTTTGAGATTGTGATTAAGTTTTAACTCTCACATTTAATTTGTTTAACATAAAAAATATCTGTGCTTTGGTTCTATTTAATTTTTATGTAATTGCTTTGTTCATTTCGGTTTTCTCTTAGTAATTTTGCTACAAAACATAAAAGTGTTATTATTGTAAACATTGTGAGCGCGGTTAACAGCTTGTGTTTTGTTTTTGCTTTTTGTTTCGTTGTGTCTCATTGCATGCTTGATCGCTTTGCATTGTAGTTGTTATAGCGGTTTTTGTGTGCGCTTTATTGCTCTCGCTCTCTCTACTTTCGCGCGCTCTCTCGACGCTTTATAACTCTCGCTCTCTCTATTTTCGTGTGCTCTATTACTGTGCTTGCACGCGTTGTTGTTTTCGTTTCGTCTATTTCCGTTAATATTCTTACAGCTTGTTTTCTTATTTTCTCTGTGCTGCGCCGAATATTTGTAAAGTTTTCTCATAATTTCGGGCATATTAATTTTTGAATCAATTATGTCTGCGTGTTATTTAAAAAGTTGCAAGTGCCTGGCCGACCCAAAGGCCGACTTCATCTGTTGTTGGTTGTGTGAAAGCGTGGTACACGTAAAATGTGCCGGTTTCACGCAACGGATTAGGGATGTGATCGGCGGTAAGTCGGGAGTAAAGTGGTGTTGTGAACGATGCCACGAGACGGAGTCTGATATTCAGGGATTTATGAGGCAAACTAGACGGGGCTTCCAAAGTCTCCGTCTAGCTTTTAGTAAGCTCAGCGCTGATTTTGATTTGATTGATCAATAACGTAAAATTGTTGAATGAGTCTCTTGAGTGGAAGCGATCGGCCGAGCCTGCTATGCCTCAGGAACCAGGTTTATTGGCCCCTGCGCTGTTGTTGACCCATGCACCGCTGACTCCCACTGTTGATAATGGTCAGCAGTTGATTCAGTTTAATTCACCTGTTCCACCTACAACCAACAGTGGTGACTCAATTGAGTCACAGGCCACTGTGCCCGTTTCTATTCCGCCTCCTCTTGCTAGCAGTGCTCCTAGAACTCTTAAGGTGGTTGTACCTAAGAAGCAAATTTTCATATCGCGTTTGGCCCCTGAGATATCTGTGGATGACATTAAAGCCTACATACACAGTAAAATGTCATCTACAGGAATATCAATTGAAAAATTTTAATTTAACTATGAAAGAGAAATTTCCTCCTTTAAGTAAAGTGTTCTGGCTGAAGAATTTTGCACAATTTGCTGTGCTAATTTCTGGCCGAAGGGCTTACTTATAAAGGAGTTTACAAACAAAAAACGTACTCGGCATCCTATTAGCTTACCTCAGAATCCTTCTGGTGCTTCGTCTTCTAATGAAGCACCAAAAAACTAAAAAACAGAAAACTAAAATCCTCTCTTTCTGTAGCTAATAAATTTTTCTGTTCCCCTTAGACCTTCTCGTTATTTCTTCCCACTTTCCCTTAATCGCTGTACTACTAAGTATTCCTTGCATGAACCGTTTCGAGTACTCTGTAATGACTATAACAAATTATACCATGTAATCAATTCAGAATCCTCTATTTCTATAATTAAAAACTCAATTTTAAATGTCCTATCTCGAGAATAACCTGGTGGATAACTAACTCTTACCAATTATCTTTGGTCTGATTGGGTTTTTTCCTGGGTTTTCCCCAATCCATGCAACAAATGTTGGACCATATTGCATTTAAATACCCCCAGAATTCATTTTAATTCATTTAAATTTTTTAATTTCATTTAAATTATTATTATTTTTAAATTTATACATAATTTTAATGTTCTTTTTAATTGCATTAAATTAAATTTCTTAAGTTTTTGTAATTTTGGTGTCGACTGATCCCAGGTGACAATAAATAAATAAATGAAAAAATAAAAAAATATATATAATATATAATATAATATAAATGTATACAAATAAAAGCGACTGCTTCAAGTTTAATTGATTTATGCTGGGAAAAGTGAGAGAGAGAGAGCGAGTGAAACATAGAGACAGATAGAAAGAGCAAGAGATAGGCATTTATTAAACTGTCCGATGAGAACTCGAATATTTCCCCACGAGCGCAATATTTGATACATATACAAATAAATGTTTGCGCTCTATTTTAAAAATTGAAATGCAGAGGTCAGCAGAGTTAGCTAGAGAGATAGAGAGAGAGAGAGAGATAGAGAGAGTGATAGAGAGAGAGAGAGAGAGATGGCGAAAGAGAGGGAGATAAGTTCATCGTTGCTGATAAGTTTCTTTTAAAATGAATCAGCTACATGTGCAAGTTGTTCTTTTAAGAAAAATTCAATGTGCTGAACTTGGGCATTTTAATTAATACTCTTTGAGCAAAAGCGAAATAAACTGCTGGGAATCGGGTGTAACAAACCAAGTTGTATGCAGATCTATAATATTACTAGGGGTACTATAAAATAATACAATATAATACAATGTTTTTAGCGCAGTCAAAGTGATACGAACGAGTTCGTATCTATGCACGGTGTCTATCGACGCCCAAATTCTTTTTATAATTTCGCTTTCGCGGAATTGACGAGCCATGTCTATTCTGTTGCTATCAGCAAACATAAATTTAAAAAAAAACAACAGATTGTACGTGAGTCGACTACATATATGTATATATATATATATATTTGTTCCTAAAAATTAATACAAACTGCGTCAATCTAAAACATTCCATTTTAAAAATAAAATCAAATTAAAATCTTGCATATAACCCAATGGAAAATACCAATGCAAGAATTATAATTAATATATAAAAAATAAACCAACTGAAAAAATACATTTGCACGTTTTGCACATTGTTGTAGGTCGACCAAGTCAGCTATAAAGACAAAGCTGTTCTGGAATACAAATGGTAACCAAAATCAAATAAATGAGGTGTTCAGCTATGAGTATAGGTTTTGTTATGTACATACATTTATGTTTAACAATGTATATATATATATATATATATATATATATATATATATATTGTATAACAACTGTATAACAACTGTTCTTGATGCAATCTCGACAATCTCTCACGACGAATTGGGTTATCAACTTATATCTTATCATTATAATTCGCGCGCCTTGCTTTAGCTTAATATCTTTCACTATTTTTTTTATATACAATGTTAATATTCCATACATAGGAAAAAAAGAAAGCTACGAATACATAATATTAATCTGTACTATCTTCTAGAGCTGTCTTGTTGTGCACCTCTGATATGTTTAAGGGACAATTTGAGTTAAATGCCATATTTATATTTCAATTCATTCGATTTGTTTCAATATGTTTCATGTTCATCCGTTCAGTATTAACGCCTGCATATGAGGGAGGAATTCACGATTACTCACATGCGGCAGCACCACGACAATAACGTACTTGGCCTTGAGAATAGGCCAAGAAAAGCGCCAGGCAACCAAGAATGAGAATTAATTTCATTTTTAAATAAACTCGTTAAACTCAGCGGAGCTTGAATAAATTGAATACAGCAAATGCATGGCGCTTATATAGCAGATTTATGGATTAGCCAGATCAATTATTAACCGACAGCTGTTCCAGGTTTTCATTTTTAAAAGGAGGTCATCTTTTTGCATTATGTACGCAACTGTTCTCTATGAAATATAGAACGCGATATATGAAGCTATATCACGTACAAGAAGATATTGAAAGAATATTATTATAGTCACTTCAATGTAACATATGTACTTACTGCGGCATAAATCTTTACATTATTAAGATCGGTTTAACTAGAACCAAGGCGTCAAGGAGTTGCAAAACATTTTTGATATTGAAATGCACAGAAATATATATTTATACATATATGTCAAGTTTTCTATCAGCCATCGTAGGACAACTGAAAGTCTTCTGTAAAGTGCGATTAGAATTAAGCAACAGTAATTCGATATACGGCCATGAACTTCAATTGAAACAACATTTGATGAAAAAGAATTTACGACTATTTAATAGAAATTAAGCCACATTTCTTTTTGTGTGTTATTTAATTGAAACAAAAATTCAGTTAAATCGACGTATATTTTCATACATTTTTTTTGAGTACTTTTTATGCGCATTTTTATATATACATATATCAATTAAATCTTCTTCAATAAAGTGTGTTTTATATTCAAACCGAACAGATGCCTTAATTCAATTGTTTTCTTGGACATGCCGGAGTTTAAATACCCTTGTATACTGTTGTAAAAATATAAGAAGCATAAAAAAGCAGAGTAAATTTGTGGATATAGTGAACCGGTCTAGCTGGTTGAGTCGTGTTTGCTGTCTGTTTCGGCAAGATAGCGCAATGACAGTGAGATTGCTCAGAGAGTGAAAATGAGAGAGAAATGAGAATGAGTCACCTTTCAGTCCATATTTGTATTCCAGACTTGACGCACGTCGGTTAGCTGACTCTCCGACTCTCTGAAAGAGCTGCAAATCTGCCTTCCAGAAAAACGCTCTTTGTTGTTTTTTTTGTTGTCCAAGCAATTAAGTTTTAGCAACGCATTTCAATTGTACGAGATCATCGGTATACGCAATTATACAAACATGGGTTTTATGCTCTGAGAACATTTGGATACTCAGTCATCATTCGTACGGCCTCCGAATCACTTCAGCTGCTGTCCCGGACTTTTGGTTTGTGCGAATTATTTATATATGTATGTTGTGCAGACTGCCTGGCCAACAACTCGGCTACATTCGTGTTTCTTGACACGTTAAGTTGTTTGTTAAGCAATGCGAAAATGTGAATACAATAATTCAGTGTGCCGCATAAGTTCACAATAAAAAAATGTACAGTTGCTACAGTTGGAGCATTGTAAAAAAAACTCACATTCGGATAGTGTTGAAAATCACAATACTTTACATTTGTATTATGTAAAGCAATTTTAATTAAATATATTTAAATGTATTTTAAGATAATTTAAATATATACAGATAAATACACAAATAAATTAAACGTCTATCGAACATTTGCCTTCCATTCATTTATACTCAACGCAACGCATGAATTGAGAGTGTGAGTGTGAGAGGCGTCCACCTCTTTATCGCCGCTTGAATCGCTTGAATGGCGAACGTATGTGCCATTGTTAATTAAGGATGATATCATTTAATAAATTATTCGTAATTTAAATCTTTTGTTTCGCTTTATTCACTGCGTTTGTCATATATCCAAATGTATCTATTTCAGCAGCGAACTTGCAACATGTGGCGATCAGTTCTGCTAGTGCTGATAATTGCAGAGGTTGTAGTGGCCGACATACCAGGATGCGATTACTTTGATACAGTTGACTTAACGGATACCAAAAAATTCCCAAATGGATCATATCAATACGAAAAACTGATAATTCCAGCCGAACAAACTGGTGAATATGACTACGAAATTCTGGTGGATGGTGAAAAGGAGGATGTGAAAAAGCATCTGCGAGGATGTGCCTGTAAACTGGGCACCTGTGTGCGATTCTGTTGTCATATGAATCTGTTTCTGGAGGAAAATGCACGTACCTGCAGCGGTAACATAAGCGTGGAAGCTGACTTTGATCCCTATGTGAGCATTACTCTAAGAAATGGCAGCCAGGTGAATAAACACATACTTGATGGTTTCATCGTACAACGACATCTACCCGTTCCTTGCGCGGCGCATTATCCTATGGATACTGTGAATTATGATCATTATAATTGGACACTGTTCGAGGTTTGCCTGGAAATAATTATGAAGTGTGCAGCAAATATATAAAATCTTGTTTTTTTAGGATGGAACTTTACAACGTCAGTTCGATAAAGTAAATATGTCGAAGCAGCAATACTGTTTGCAGCCTCATCCAATCCCGATCACCGAAGATACGGCGGAAATAATGTTGGTGCCCCATCTTTGCTCTGCGCCACGTCCAAGTGAATGGCTCAAATATACACGTAGGCAAAACAAAAATAATTTATTAGTTAATGTGTTTGGCTAATGTGGTTAACTTTGTCTACAATCACTTTCAGTTATGGTGCTCTCCATAATTTGTTTAATCCTTACAATTATCGTTTACCTTTTGCTGCCGCAACTAAGAAATCTACACGGCTATTGTTTCATCTGCTATATGATTTGCATAGCTGTGGCATTTGCATTGCTGCTAGCCGATTCTTGGGGAACTTGGTCGAACTCGGTCTGTATGGTAAATGGTATGTATTGCAGACTATAATTCCAATTATTATTAAGATCTATCCATCCAGGTTGTTGAAGAGAAGTTTCGCCGCGTCAGGGAATGCCTGGATAAGATTGTGTTGTGTCGTTGAGTAAAGTTTATTATGGACTAAATCAGATGCTTAACATAGAGTGTTGCTTAACATAATTGGTACGCATTACCGAGGAAACTTAACATATGTAGGGATGCACGGTTGCATTGAATGTAAAATTAACATAATTTTCAACAATGTTAAGCAACACTTTATGTTAAGCATCTGATTTAGTCCATAGTCCATAATAAACTTTGCCCAACGACACAACATTCCCTGACGCGGGGAAACTTCTGTCCAACAGGTTATGGGCCCAGGATACGTGGCCTGATAAGATTAGTTAAAGTTTATTGACTCGATATCCGTAGTTACAAACTAGGATGTGTTAAAAGAACAAAACGGCAGTTACGTGTGTGCAAATGTAAATTTCGTCGCAGAAATAGAAAAATGAGTGCGTTGTACCAAATTGAGAAGCTTGAAGAGAAGAATTATGATTCTTGGAGCATACAGATGCAAAGCGTGTTGGTGCATGCAGATCTATGGGAAGTTGCGTCGGGGGATTTACTGAAGTCTGATGTTGGCGAAAATAATAACTTGAAAGCGCTGGATCGTAAGGCATTGGCAACGATCAGGCTAAGTATTAAGGCATCGCAGTTGGGATACATCAAGAATTGTACAACGTCGCAGGAGGCATGGATTAATCATTTTGCTTTCCAGCCTTCCAGACACTTATGAGAATTTTGTTGTCGCCATCGAGACGCGCGACAGTCTTCCAGGGTATGAAATTCTATGTATAAAGTTGATGGAAGAATGCGAGAGGAAAGAGAGCGCAGAGAAGCACAGCGATGGCGCGCAGGACTTTACAGTTAGACAAAGACATACCGTTAGTGCGAAGGTCACCACAAAGAAGAAACGCCCAAATATTGCTTGTTACGAATGTGGTGAAATAGGGCATTTTAAGGCGAATTGTCGCAAAGTAATTGCCAAAAACGGTGAAATAAAAAGCGGACAGCAGAATCGCAGCATACTGAACGCATTGCATGCAAGCAGTTTCAATAATTTCGGCTGGTGCTTGGACAGTGGAGCAACAAGTCATATGTGTTGCGATAAACAAATGTTTTCAACTTTTGAGACGCATACCGAAACGATCGTTTTGGCGGACGCCGGCTTCTTGCAAGCAGAAGGCAGAGGCGAAGTTAAATTGAAAACGGATTTGTGCACACTGGTGCTAGGCAACGTATTGTACGTGCCAAAGCTGACAGGCAATTTCATGTCCGTGGGACAAACCGTAGCAGAGAAGTGCATTGTTAATTTTGATGCAACGAGTGCACGAGTGTTTAAAGGCGGCAAATGTATACTCAAGGCCAAACGAGTAGGGAATCTGTATACGTTTGAAAGTCATCGTAACAGATGTTATGCTGCTGTTAAGCCAGACGGCGAGTTGTGGCATAGCAGATATGGTCACCTGAACTATGATAGTTTGCGTGAAATGGCAAACAAGGCGCTGGTGCGAGGAATGGAAAATGTTGACGTGTTGCAACGGGAATCGTGCAGGACGTGCATGCTGAACAAGGTTCACGTGCAGCCATTTCCAGGATCGACAGAAAGCCGAGCGCAGGAACTTCTGGAAATAGTGCACACTGATGTATGTGGTCCTTTCGAAACGAAGTCTCTTGGCGGCTCTAAGTATTTTCTCACATTCATTGATGACAAATCAAGGCAGATTTTTGTGTATTTCCTGAAAGGCAAGGACGAGGTCTTTCGCAAGTTCGTGGAGTACAAAAATCTGGTAGAGCGTCAAACAAGAAAGATGATCAAGTGTATTCGCAGCGACAACGGGCGCGAATATGTGAACAAAACTTTCGACGGTTTTTTGAAAGCCAATGGAATTGCACGGCAGTTGACGGTGGCGTACACTCCGCAGCAAAATGGAGTGGCAGAACGAGCTAATCGTACGCTTGTAGAGATGGCGGGATGCTTATTGGCGCAGTCAGGATTTGATCAGTCACTGTGGGCAGAGGCAGTAAACACAGCGGTGTATTTACGTAATCGTGCAGTCACAAAGGCACTGGTCGGGATGACTCCAATGGAAGCGAAATATAATTGGTACGCATTACCGATGAAACTTAACATATGTACGGATGCACGGTTGCATTGAATGTAAAATTAACATAATTTTCAACAATGTTAAGCAACACTTTTATTAAGCATCTGATTTAGTCCATAATAAACTTTGCCCAACGACACAACACAATCTTATCCAGGCATTCCCTGACGCGGCGAAACTTCTCTCCAACAAACATAATTGGTATGCATTACCGAGGAAACTTAACATATGTGTGATGTACGGTTGCATTGAATGTAAAATTAACATAATTTTCAACACAGGCTATGTGGGCTACTATGCCGTAATGGCTGGGTTCCTTTGGCTGACTGTCATCAGCTATGATCTGTGGACTTGTTTTAGTGGCAATAACTGCAATGTTCAACGATATACGCAGAAACATCGATTTTTAATCTATAGCATATATGCTTGGGGAGTTGCTGCTCTTCTAACGATTACTATAATCGTACTCGACCAAGTCTTGAATGCTAATAATGAAGAGCATGTACTGTGGAGGCCGGGAGTTGGCTATTACAATTGTTGGATTAATAGTGAGTTTGGCCATAGAGCTTATCGCCAGATGCGAACTATTCAAATATATATATATATGTATATTAATGCTTACAGTTATGGGTTGGTCGGCGATGCTTTATTTCTACGGTCCAATGGCGCTTCACATCATTTTCAACTTAACAATGTTTACGCTAACGGTAAGATAATTTACTTTTCTGAATGACTATTTTCAGAATTTCGATCCGATTTTTATTGACAATCCAAACTTTCATAATATTCTCTGTACTATAGGCTCGACGATTTGTAAAGATAAAGAGGGAGCTTCAGGTCGCAGCGACAGACGAGGAAGAAGAAAATTCGAAAAAATCCAATAAGCGCAGGTGAGAGGTGTTGGAGAAATGCTTTAAAGAAAATTTAAATATTGATTTCTAATCCTCTAAATAGCTACACTTTATTTGTGCGCCTTTTTGTCATTATGGGCGTGGCCTGGACCCTTGAAATCTTCTCATATCTGTCTCTAAGATTGGAGTGGACTTCGCTTGAGAAAATCTTTGAATTTTTTGATTACATCAACTTTTCCCAGGGAATCATTGTATTCGGACTTTTCGTTCTAAAGCGCAGTGTGTTGACACTCATTTTGAACCGGTAAGTGGGAGAGTAACAGATAGAATAGATCAATGTAAATATTTGTAATTTTTGATTCTTCCTCCTTCTCGTATATGTTAAAGTATTCGTGGAATAGATTTAGCTGACGAAGGCAACTTTTCTGAACAAGAAGCAATAGCGTTGCAAGAAAGGAATGGTGGTGCTAACAAGATCGGGCCAAATATCTTGAATTAGGTAATCCCAATCTCTTGATGTTCCTGTATTAATTGGTAAGGTTTAATTCCTGGTTTATACTATTATTTATTCACTTCTGTTCATTTTTAGTGTAATTCACAATAAGTTTAGTAACTATGGTCGTACAAAGAATTTAATTAGTGCAACACAACATGGAATATGGATCTGGTGTGTGGTCTCCACAATATCTTATTCATCAAAGTAGATTGGAATCTGCACAGAAGAGCTTCTTACTTTTCGCACTTCGTCGGTTTGACTGGGGTGTACTTAATCCTTACACCAATAGGCTGCTTCTTATTAACCTCCCCTTCCTAATTAACCGTCGTGAATGTGTAAATGTGAAATCGATTCATCAGCGTTGATGAGCCAAATAAATTTTTCTGTTCCCCTTAGACCTTCTCGTTATTTTTTCCACATTCCCTTAATTGCTGTACTACTAATTATTCCTTGCATGAACCGTTTCGAGTACTCTCTAATGATTATAACAAATTATACCATGTAATCAATTCAGAATCCTCTATTTCTATAATTAAAAACTCAATTTTAAATGTCCTATCTCGCGAATAACCTGGTGGATAACTAACTCTTACTAATTATCTTTGGTCTGATTGGGTTTTTTCCTGTGTTTTCCCCAATCCATGCAACAAATGTTGGACTATTTTGCATTTAAATACCCCCAGAATTCATTTTAATTCATTTAAATTTTTTAATTTCATTTAAATTATTATTATTTTTAAATTTATACATAATTTTAATGTTATTTTTAATTGTATTTGTTTATGTGGGTTATGTTAAGACATGCTACCAAAAAGCTGTTGGTATTTCAATTGGTACCCATATCCACTTAAACATTCTCTATCATATTGATTAATTTATTAAATTAAATTTCTTAAGTTTTTGCAATTTTGGTGTCGACTGATCCTAGTTGACAATAAATAAATAAAAAAATAAGGTATATCCTTACTGAACTTCTGCATTTAAACAGCACTAAAATCTCTCGACTCTGGAAATCAAAAATCAACTATTTGATGGAGGTAGCAGCAGCCAACGGGTGATTGGGCGTAGGATTGAATAAAAACCATAACGTAATTTGGAACGTCATATGCTACATGAAAGAAAGAAATGTAAAACAATCGTGATTTTACATTCATTAAAATAATTCGCAACTCTCTGAACCCCAGTTCGATCATAGGTGGGCACAAAAAAGTGCCGTCCTCAAAACACAACTATTGAAAGTAAACAAAATATTTTTCTAAGAAATATTTATTTTCTCATGCGAACTGCTCCTTAACCATAATATTTTCTTAACCTGCTAAATTAAGGAAATTAAGTGGAAACTTGTTTACAATAACAAATACACAAATAAATATACACAGTGTATCCAAAGAAATCAGTCAATTTTTTGAGATAATAAAGAACGAACTAATATTTTTAATATTGTCTTTTATGGCTAGCTGAGTACAGTCTGAATTTAACGAATCTAGTACATAAATTGCACTTACTTACAGGAGGATACAGTATTTACTATTGGCTACTGGCTAATATCTTAATAAATATTTATGTATATATTTTTCTTTATAAGGATATTATTATAATACATTTTAAGATAATTTTATAACTTTATATAACTACAAAAAAGTTTATTTTTGGATGAGCGGCTGTTGGTCAGAAGTTTCCCCGCGTCAGGGAATGCCTGGATAAGATTGTGTAGTGGCGTTGGGCAAAGTTTATTATGGACTAAATCAGATGCTTAACATAAAGTGTTGCTTAACATAATTGGTACGCATTACCAAGGAAACTTAACATATGTAGGGATGCACGGTTGCATTTAATGTAAAATTAACATAATTTTCAACAGCAGCAAACCGTATAAGTGCTAGGAAAACTTAAAGCTTAATATATTTTCATCATTCAGCTTGGAAAAGCTTTTCTCATAAGAAGCTTTTAGCAAATAATCTTACACTTATATTATAATTCAGTTTATAAAAAGCTTGTACCCAAATAACAGTTCAATCTTCTGTTAACTTTTGGCGGCGAAAGCTTTTGAGCAGCTCTGAAAGCTCACCGCTGCCACTTAACAGATTTAGCGGATTGCCTAAAAACTTTTTTTCAGTTTCAGCGAATTCGCCATCCAAGAAGTTCGGCAGCGGTTAAATAAACAAGCAAGCAAGCACGCAGAATTAATTAAATGAAAATACGTTAAAATTTTGAACTTTCATTTCCACTACATGTGAAAGAGAATCAAAATTGCAATCGCGTTTTCGATGAAGTGAGCGCGTCTACAATTATTTTTAAATATTTTATAAATATCATTCGAGCTGACTTGTTTGCGTTTGTTTGTTGTGACATGTGACTTTTGATAAGAACGGCAAAGCTGAACATCTGTTGGGGAATACAGCAGGCAGACGCATTATGATCTTCAATATTATTGGCCTTGGATGCCTGGCTGACGATTTAAATGAGAGAGCTGCCCACAAGTTTGTGTTTCTTTCTTTCTGTGTCGCATTTGCTGGTGTTTTCGGCAATATCTCAGTATACATGTAGTTGCCGGCACTTCAGGCTCAATGCTAAGCGCAAAACCAGTTTTGTTTTCAATAAAAGCACTCGTCTTCGACAATGTCAAATAGCATATAATATCGGGAATACCATGCAACAATTTCCGCTCCCTGAACCTAAGCTGAACCGGCTCGATCGTTAACCGCACTTGATGGGCTTATTAATCCAAATGCGTCCGACACATATATGTACAGTTTTAGATATATAGATATGTTCGCACAACTCTGCATGCCATATTCAATTCGATTGTTTTCAAAGTCACAACAATAATTATAATTGCGCAATTGCGCTGTTAGTTTTTGGGATGGTTTCGAGCAATTAGCCCGAATACGAGACCAACCAAAATTTTTTAACATCAGCTCTTGTATGCTTTTTTCCATATGAATTTGACCAAATTAACATATTGTAGCATAATCATATTTGCTGTTTATCGTTTAAAACACGTACACCCAAGGTACGACTATATTTTTGAACGCCCTACGTGTCAAATCAAAACATACAGATATAGGTATTTATAGTAATTTACACAGAGAAAAAAGTTAGAAAAGGAATACATGTAGTTACTAAGGAATGAAAATACAAACATATACATCGAAGTATAGATGCACACATTTACAGAAACCACTTTAAGTAATATGCATCTATTAAGCCAAATCTTAATGAAGGAAGTTATAAATATTTACCTATTTATAGGCGCACATATTTATAGCAACCACTGTAAGGGCACGCTCATAACTGACTTGTAGCGTTTTCACTGCGATTGTCTGCTTTTGTCTATTTGGATAAGTTTGCATGCAGTTTGTGCTGATCTTTGACTCATTGGGAATACAAACGTATTTGCGTGAGACTGGCTAAGTGTATTGCCGGCGCAGGCCAATTAAATCGATAAATTGACAAAATAAAAACACTTTGAATCACAGCTTGAATGAGCCGCCTGAGGGCATAGCTTCGATTTGAGTTGAGAGCCAATCAGCTGGTTGCTTCAAGCATCCATTCATCGAACACTTATGGGTTTGTTTACATTTCAACCGCGAGCAAGCTGTGAGCTGGCGAGCTAGTCAGCTGGTGAGCTGGTGAGCGGGTGAGCGTCTATAAATTGCCATGTGGCTTTTGTCTTCCACCTACATGCGAAGAAGGCAATGGAGGAACGCCACAAACCAAGACATGTAATGCAAAAATCATCATTAAAAAAATGTATATTGTTTGCGTGCACGGACAAACAAATATAAATACCTTAAGCACTTTAAGTTCTCTTTGTTATATATACAATGCACAACAGTTTTTCCAGAAAGTGTTTTGACTGAATTAAATTCCAATTTTAACTTCATTTTGCAAAAAAAATTAATATATATATATATATAATGCAAAATTAATTAATATATATATATATATAAAACAGAGTTTATGACTGAAACACCTTTTGCATTAATTTTCCATCTTTGCAAATAACAGTGCAAGAGCATTAAAATTTGTCAGCTGAGCAGTTAATAGTGCTTGTTGTTTGACCGCATAACAGACAGACAATTTTGTCTTTCGTCCCATCCGTTAGTTCAGTTCGTTTGTGTTCGTCGGCTTTGGTGGATGTGTCGCGGAATTGAGAGGGAGAGAATCGTTGGAGACGCGCATTAAATGTGGAGTTGCTGATAACTCATTAATAAAATCATATGCGTCTCTTGCGCTTTTGCTTTTTTAATTGCTATGATAAAATAACCGGTTGAATCAAACAACGTCACAACGCGAGCTATTCGAATAGGTTTGTGAGCGGTGTCTGTTTCTACATGGGAATTCCCATTTAAAATCCCAGTTACTAGATGATGTGAATAAAGATGTAATTAATGAAGTGCTTTGTTATATATCTACATGCATATGTATGTTTCCACATTTTATGTTATGTGCCTGAGTTTCGTGTTTCGTGTTTCGTGTTTCGCGATCGGAGAATTTTGCATTAACATTGCAAGGCATGCAAAACTGTTCAGTCTTATCACAATATTCACGCGTACTTGTCATCCAACGCTGTCAACAATAACAAATTTCCAGTTTGTGAACCTTTGTATACATAATAATTATGTATATAAAAAACCCAGCTCGTTAACTGCTTTAAAAGAGAACCGCGGATCAATGGCGTTCAACTGTTGAGCTGCTTTGCATACCGAATATCGAGGGCTAATGCGGGATATGTTATGAATATACACTGAAAAAAAGCATTTAAAAATGGAAAATAAATTTTTGATTCAAGTACACGTATAAAAAAATCGTAAACTATTCTTAGATTGTTAATTTGTAAACACACATTCCTAAAATTCTTGAATAAAGATTCCGCTTAAAATAGCTAATTTTTCACTGTATTTGTAAAATAAATTGAAGTACCAGCAAAAGCAATAATAATATTACTGAGAAGTAAAAACACGAAAATGTTGAGCAGAACAAACAACTTGATTAAAGCAAATATTGCCTGAAAACTATATACATATCAACAATACAATAATCATCGCAAAATAAATAAATGTACTCCCATTCAAGTTGTACGCAAAACAAACAATAAATATGCACCACAAAAATTAAACAATTACGCAAAGATGCCAATAGATATGTATATATAAATATATGTACAGAAATTTCGAAAAATTTTAACAAACACTTGACTTGTGGCACTGCTGGAGGCAGAGGCAGAGCCTGAGGCGGAGGCGTTTAATGTCTGTTTACCCAATTGGCCAACTCTCCGCACCGCCCCGCCCTGCCGTAAATGTTTGCTCTGGACATCAAATGCAAATAGTTAGCGATGAATGAATTAAGCGTAATTTGACTTTCGTTTCAACATTGTGGTCATAATGATTTTAGCCCGATAACATAGTGTCCTGAATTTATAGACGACATTGGCATCAAGCAGGAGTGGGGGTAATTGACGCAGGCAGCGAACTGGAATTGGCAAATGTACACGATAAATTGACAAAATTGGTTTACTAAGTATCTATTTAATACGAGTTCATCAATGTTTTGTGTAGTTTCGGACGATTAATGTCCCGCAGGCAAAGACAATCAACAACTGACATTTGCTGCGTGCCTGTGTGTGTGTGTGTGTGTGAGGGTGTGTTTTTGGCACACACAACATGCCCCAATGGACGTGTTATCGTAATTGCAGCAACTAACAGCCCAAGTAATGAATCCACATGTCCTTGTCCGCCTTGTTTGTGCTAACCTGTTGCGTATGAGTGGCCTCCAATTTGATTTGGAACAAATGGGAGAGCAATACTCATTTCAGAGTCCTCCATTTCTATAATTGGAAAACTTAATTCTTAAACTTCCCTTCCCATCTCGTACTACTTATTTTTTTGGTCTGTTTGGGTTTTTTGTGGGTATTCATGCATAAATTTACTTTAATTAAATTTTTTACTTTTTGTATTTTTTGAGTCGACTTACTTTAATTAAATTAATTAATACTTCGTCTATATTAGGGAACCAATTTATTCTCATACGAGAAAAATCGCTCGTCAACTATATAATAATGATAGGGATCCGATCCGATCGGCTCCAAAATTTGTACTCTAAAACAAGATGTGATTCAAAACTGAGGAAACTTTTCACTGCCTTAACTTTGTCAAAACTCAATCGATATTCAAAAGCAAGACTGCAGAATTTTGACTAAGACCCCAGAATAATACTATATACAAATTAGAAATGAATCTTAATATTGAACCATACAAATAGCAACTGATTGAGACCCTTATCAACTTTCCACTAATTCTATTCGCCTACTTTTCACAGATCATACAAAATGCAGAAGAAGCAAATCCAGCACAGAACTGGCCCGCTCTACTGTGGCGCCACATTGCTGGGGGTGGTATTCCTGGTCGTGTTCCGCCTGTTGCCTGGTAATCACTTTGGGGTATACGCCATGGAGGAGGAGAAGTATCATGAGCGGAATGGAATACACACAAGGTGCAGTTTCTTCGATACGGTTGATTTGACGGGATATCCCTCGTTTAAGAACGGTAGCTACAGTTACAAGGGTGTCCTGATACCCAGTCACGAAGTGGGCACTTTCGACTATATATACAAGCATCTGACCGATCGAGTAGATGTGCCTGAGCATAAGCGTGCCTGCATCTGTAAAATTAAGTCCTGCATCAATATCTGCTGTCCGTGGGGTGAGATCTACAGAGACAATGGTTGCCAGATTGATACGAGCACAAAGCTCTGGCCGGAGAAAATTATCAATGTGACATTGAACAATGGTTCCATTCAGACTGTCAAAATTGAGGAAAAGTTTGTGGTGCAGAGTTTTCGACCCTGCGCGAAGATGTATGCGCTGACGCCGGAGAGTCACTCTTACGACACCTATCAGCTATACGAGAATGGTTCGCTGCTGCGGGAGGAGTACATGGAGTACATACGGAAGAACGAGTTCTGCCTGGTGCCCACCTATGTCAACGATACTGATATCTACTATACAATAAATCCAGCCAAGTGCCAAGTGCAAAGTGTGAGCTCTATGATGAAGATAATCAATGGATACAGTAAGTGATGAGCCTTCAATTTATATATCTTAGTTTCTATGATCTCAAGGACACCCCTGTTCCATTTTCCGTTTTTAGCCATGCTGTTTTCCATACCTTTCATGCTGCTTACAATTGCCGTGTATCTGTTAATTCCGGAACTGCGGAACCAGCATGGTAAATCTCTGGTTTGCTATCTGCTGGGCATATCCATTGGATATTCACTGCTCGGCTGCATGCTACTGGCGAATAACATTAATCCATATGGGTTGCCCTGCAAGTTGTTTGGCTACACGACGTATTTCTTCTTCATGGCGGCCTTCTTCTGGTTGAGTGTGATTAGCTTCGATCTGTGGCACAATTTCAGAGGCACGCGTGGCATCAATCGGTTCCATGAGAAGAAACGCTTTCTGCTCTACTCTCTGTACTCTTGGGGATCGGCGCTGGCCTTCCTTGTCTTCACTGTGCTCGCGCAGGAGTATTCCAATTGGCCAACGGAACTCAAGCCGGGCATTGGGGGTGGCGAACTCTGCTGGCTGGAAATGAGGAACTGGTCGGCAATGCTTTACTTCTTCGGGCCCATCATGCTCATCATTGTGGCCAACACCATTATGTTTGTGATGACGGCTTTCAAAATTCACAGCGTGAAGCGCGAAATGGCCAAAATGATGGCTCAGGAGCATACCTCCAAGAAACTGCGCAACGAGAAGGACAAGTAAGCAATTCGCAAGGATTCGATTGAATTAACCTCACTCTAACAGAAATCTAATTAGTTTCGGCCTGTTCCTGCGACTGTTTCTCATCATGGGGGTTACCTGGTCCTTGGAGATAATCTCGTACTTTGTGGGCACCGATAAGAAGTGGTCGAAGATATTCTACGTACCCGATTTGTGCAATGCGATGCAAGGTTTTCTCATATTTCTGCTGTTTGTGATGAAAAAGAAGGTCAAGCACCTGATTACCAACAGGTAAGTGAATCCTTTGCCTCAACACTACTAGTTACGTTCCTTCCCCTCAATTGTATTATCCATAAAAAAGTTCATAACTGTGTAAGTCCTCGAAAGCGTTATCCTTTCGTGTTGTATCTCAAGTCTTGAATTCTATCGGATTCGTATCTAATTCTTAAATTGAAATTTTGAAACCAAAAAAAAAAAACAATCAAATAACTCCAATCAGAACGATACGTGTGCGAAGCTTGAGGCAAACGGAGACCACAGTCGCCGGCAGCAGCACGATGCGCCAGAGATTCATGGATGCCTCCCAGCACATCCGAAAGCTGGTCGTCATCCGCAATGCGTTCGCCAACTCCACGAGCGAGGTTCACTCACATGCTGTCTAAGTGGAATAGCAACTTCAACGATATTTGCAATCCTAGTAAGCAGTGCTTCTGCTCTTCCTCTTCGCTGTTTAGTGTTGTGCAACGCGGCAATACTAAGTACTAAAAGCTGTCCCACTCCAGAAACGTGCATGCATTTTTAGAAATTTACTTCGTAAATCAAATGGCATACATATGTATATGTATATAAATTATTCTCTTGTATTTCGTTGTCAGCCTGCTTTCGATATCGCTAACGCTAAAGAACTCCAACAACAGCAACAGTAATAAGCAGCCAACACAAGACAAGCCCCACATACAAGAGCAATCAAGCATTAAAACTTGAGTGTTGTGACTTGCAAAAAGGCTATAATAACAAACATACACACACACACACACACACACAAACATATATATATATATATATATATATATATGTATACATTCAATAATCGAGTCTAACGAACAAATCAGCCCACTTATTGTAAATGTAGTCATAATACCGTGTAACAGCATGTAGAGATATTTTAAACAAACTGTACATACATAGTATACATATATATTTGTACCAACGTATCGTAATTTTCCGTACAACTGCACTGAAGACTCTTGAAGCCAAAGTCGCCCGGTTCGAGACAATCGAATACAACAAACTCAACATCGACCGACACAAGTGTGCAGCAGGATAAGTTAAAAATGAAGTCTGCCACACAGCTGAAGCCAAGCGCCACGAAGAAGTCGCCAGAGACGACTGCTGTGGCAATAACAAAACCGTAAACAAAATACAAAATAAAAGGTAAAGACTCCAAGTAGTTATCTGCTGCAGTATCAAACAAAATTGTAATTAACAACAACAACAACAACAACGACAATAACTAACCTCTCCCACAGCCAACACTTCGCTATCTCTGCAATAATAATTCGAATTCTAATCGCATGTAAATCAATTCAAGAAGCATTAACCTTAACAGCTAATATATAACTTTTGTCGCTCCCTATCGCTCTGATTTCCATTGAATCACAAATCATTTCAAGCATATTTTGCGATAAATACTAATTAATCGGTTTATCGGTGCTTTTGTGTTATCAAATCTACATATTTACCCCGATCCAAAAATGACGACTAATCATTTGATTGTGTATCACCCATTTAGATGCTCGAGAGCGCGCGATGGAAGCAATCAGCGTCAGAGTCAGTATTCCACGAGGACAAATTTATCGCTGCTGGAAAGAGCAAGAGCAAGAGCTACAGCGCCCCCATATCAAAACATATCTTTACGTTGGAATTGGATTGAATGAATATTTTGTGGTCTAGTCCATTGATGACGTCATCGTTGCGTCGCACTAAGCATCGAATAGCTGGAATCATTATGCAGTGCCTACAGCTCCAGCAGCCATACTATTATATCGTAGACTTAAAAAAGACATTACTTCTATATATATATATCTACATATATATAGCATCCATATCGACCTGCTTTTGTGTTTTTATGTCTTGTGATCATACTTCTCCCGTCAGGCACAACGTTTATCTTTATAGTATATCGTTTTGTCATCCGAGAAGTAAGCCTTGCCATATATAGGAAATTATTTGTTATATTGTCTAGGCTACAGGTTCGCCAAGAGATCAATTTGCTTATGTCTTTATGTATGTAAAAAAAAAAACTATTTTATGTCAAGCTTAAAAATTATAATAAAGCCAAAGAAAACGAAAAGTTAATTGATTTATGTTGTAACTATTTGTAAGGCCATTAGGCTATAATGGCTGTTGCGATTCTAACGTACCTTGTCCTTCGAAAATCCGCAACGATATGTCTGAGCTACGTAAAGTATGCCGCAACTTAATTGGATGGACTTTAACAAAGCCAATCCGCGGGCAAAAATCGCGTTGCAGCCGCCACTGCTTTGCGCACTGCTTTCTTTTGCCAATCCAAATGGCAGGCCAAGCAGCTTTTAGGAATGGAACTCTGCTAAAAAGCTGATTTCTTAATCTTAAAGATATGAGTACACTTGGACAGATTTGGATCACCTAACTGTAATTTTAGATGGATATATATTTGTAGGCAGTAGAAGCATTATACTTATTATAATTATATATGTCGGTTTATCTATAATTTCAATTAATTTATAATTACTGCAATTTTTCACTGACATTTGTCACGCTGTTAGTTTTTGGGATGGTTTCGAGCAATTAGCCCGAATACGAGACCAACCAAAATTTTTTAACATCAGCTCTTGTATGCTTTTTTCCATATGAATTTGACCAAATTAACATATTGTAGCATAATCATATTTGCTGTTTATCGTTTAAAACACGTACACCCAAGGTACGACTATATTTTTGAACGCCCTACGTGTCAAATCAAAACATACAGATATAGGTATTTATAGTAATTTACACAGAGAAAAAAGTTAGACAAGGAATACATGTAGTTACTAAGGAATGAAAATACAAACATATACATCGAAGTATAGATGTACACATTCACAGAAACCACTTTAAGTAATATGCATCTATTAAGCCAAATCTTAATGAAGGAAGTTATAAATATTTACCTATTTATAGGCGCACATATTTATAGCAACCACTGTAAGGGCACGCTCATAACTGACTTGTAGCGTTTTCACTGCGATTGTCTGCTTTTGTCTATTTGGATAAGTTTGCATGCAGTTTGTGCTGATCTTTGACTCATTGGGAATACAAACGTATTTGCGTGAGACTGGCTAAGTGTATTGCCGGCGCAGGCCAATTAAATCGATAAATTGACAAAATAAAAACACTTTGAATCACAGCTTGAATGAGCCGCCTGAGGACATAGCTTCGATTTGAGTTGAGAGCCAATCAGCAGGTTGCTTCAAGCATCCATTCATCGAACACTTATGGGTTTGTTTACATTTCAACCGCGAGCAAGCTGTGAGCTGGCGAGCTAGTCAGCTGGTGAGCTGGTGAGCGGGTGAGCGTCTATAAATTGCCATGTGGCTTTTGTCTTCCACCTACATGCGAAGAAGGCAATGGAGGAACGCCACAAACCAAGACATGTAATGCAAAAATCATCGTTAAAAAAATGTATATTGTTTGCGTGCATGGACAAACAAATATAAATACCTTAAGCACTTTAAGTTCTCTTTGTTATATATACAATGCACAACAGTTTGTCCAGAAAGTGTTTTGACTGAATTAAATTCCAATTTTAACTTCATTTTGCAAAAAAAATAACATATATATATATATATATATATATATATATATAAATCAGAGTTTATGACTGAAACACCTTTGGCATTAATTTTCCATCTTTGCAAATAACAGTGCAAGAGCATTAAAATTTTTCAGCTGAGCAGTTAACAGTGCTTGTTGTTTGACCGCATAACAGACAGACAAGTTTGTCTTTCGTCCCATCCGTTAGTTCAGTTCGTTTGTGTTCGTCGGCTTTGGTGGATGTGTCGCGGAATTGAGAGGGAGAGAATCGTTGGAGACGCGCATTAAATGTGGAGTTGCTGATAACTCATTAATAAAATCATATGCGTCTCTTGCGCTTTTGCTTTTTTAATTGCTATGATAAAATAACCGGTTGAATCAAACAACGTCACAACGCGAGCTATTCGAATAGGTTTGTGATCGGTGTCTGTTTCTACATGGGAATTCCCATTTAAAATCCCAGTTACTCGATGATGTGAATAAAGATGTAATTAATGAAGTGCTTTGTTATATATCTACATGCATATGTATGTTTCCACATTTTATGTTATGTGCCTGAGTTTCGTGTTTCGCGATCGGAGAATTTTGCATTAACATTGCAAGGCATGCAAAACTGTTCAGTCTTATCACAATATTCACGCGTACTTGTCATCCAACGCTGTCAACAATAACAAATTTCCAGTTTGTGAACCTTTGTATACATAATAATTATGTATATAAAAAACCCAGCTCGTTAACTGCTTTAAAAGAGAACCGCGGATCAATGGCGTTCAACTGTTGAGCTGCTTTGCATACCGAATATCGAGGGCTAATGCGTTATATGTTATGAATATACACTGAAAAAAAGCATTTAAAAATGGAAAATAAATTTTTAATTCAAGTACAACATGTATAAAAAAAATCGTTAACTATTCTTAGATTGTTAATTTGTAAAAACACATTCCTAAAATTCTTGAATAAAGATTCCGCTTAAAATAGCTAATTTTTCACTGTATTTGTAAAATAAATTGAAGTACCAGCAAAAGCAATAATAATATTACTGAGAAGTAAAAACACGAAAACGTTGAGCAGAACAAACAACTTGATTAAAGCAAATATTGCCTGAAAACTATATACATATCAACAATACAGAGAAACAATTATATATCGACATAAATAACTTGGTAAGTGTTAAGAAGATAACGCTTTGCATTCCCCCAAGAACTAATTGTAAACATAGCAAAATAAATAAATGCGCTGCCATTCAAGTGGGCGTTTCCACTAAAATATAATACGGCAATTAAATATTTTGATGGGAGATGGGGAAATGATATGGATATTCCTATTATTTAAAAATTGATGTCATTTTGCATATGTGTAGCTAATTCGCCTAATCAGCACGCAAATTAATTAGATAGTTTGTATTTTTATACATTTTCTAGGCATTTATTTATAAACTATAGGAAGTATACACAAGAGGTGTATAGGAACATACGTTGACAGATCTGGGTCGTTTAACTGAGTCAGCAAATTACTGAAAGTAAACTTCTAGGAAAAATGGCTGCGCTTAAGTTTGTATTATTTCAATTAATTTCTAGACAAATAGCAGTTTTCTAAATCAAACACTTGTTGTTAATCATCATTCTCCCATTAGGGTCTGGGCACTGTGATCACTTGGATCCATTGTGCCCCAGCGTTGTGGGTGTAATAGGGATCCTGTCTGTAGTTTCAACATATATAGCAGATAGTTACCATACTGTGGTTTTCTAACTGGCTCTCTGTGAAGATGGCCACATCTTTGTGGGCTTAATTTCTTTCAAGATCGAATAAGACACATCTCTAAATACTATATACATTTTCGACTGGCAAATACTAGCAATTTTCCTAATGATATTTGATACTAAAGTTTGGCACATATAAGTAAGTTCCAGCTTCTACTTACAGATCTCTGCATCGATCGAGATTTGACTAATGCCTCATTCTATGGGTGTTTTGCTAACACTCCTACCAGTCCTACACGACTACGACTACGACTACTACGACTTAAACATATTCCTAGCATTCATAGGGTGTACTCCATTTATAATGTCGTCGGTGTGAGCTTTGCACTCCAACATTGTCCCTAAGCTTGAACACGAATTCATTAGCGGCAATGCTCAAGAGGCGAGCCCTAATTGTTGAGGAGCCGACTGTTGTTTCCCCCCCATCCCCCTTCCCTGTCCTTCTGCTCCACCATTTAGTCACACCCGAAAATACGCGTAGTATTTTAACTGCTGTTTCAAGCGCAACTTTGAACTCCCTTTTAATTGCTGTTCTCTTGCGAATGTGTGTTAATAATAGATTAATGGATTTAGTGCCTTAACTCAACTCGCCAGTCCTCCTCCTCCATCCCTCTTCCAGCCAGCCTCTTTACTCATTGGGCTCTTTAGTCATCAAAAGTCTGTAAGTTGTTTACAATTTGCACATATGTCTGGGTTTTTGTTTAAATTGTTCTATTTGCTAATTTGCTTAATTTGTTTATCGTATGCCTTCACTTTTGTTTATTGCACACACTGGAGAATCCGTGTTTACTGCACCATTTGATAAAGAAGTTGCCATACGACACGTCGCGTTGTTTTGTAAACAGTTTCCATCAATATTATATACATATATATATAAAGCTATAAATTATAGAGCGATATATGCAGATATACGCATTACATTTACCACAATCATATGTGTGAGTTTATCTATAATTTGAACTTACTGCAATTTCACTGCCATATATCACGCAGTGAGGTTCGCCTTTGCCGCTTCCATGTACAGTTCCCTGATAAGCGTAATGAAATTGCAATTTAATTAGCTAAATGCATTAAATTCCAGCAATGACCTTTACTACAAACATTGTTTATAAACTATTTCAAATGAAAATGTCGTGCTTAGACGTATTAGGAATATAAATAGATCTGGGACAGAGGAGTGTCTGTTGGGTATTTGGTAACTGACAAAATATTCTGTTAAATTGCAAAACTGCTAAAATCAATAAGAACTGTGCCGAAGAAAAGAGTTACTCACTTCCTTACTTAAGATAAGTCTTCGGTCTACAAAGAATAAGTTGGGTTTGATTGACGTGGGTAAGTTTGAGGAAAAAAACATTTCAGCTTAATAAATAAAAAAGAAATAAATTTATTATTATGCTTATATATATAATATTCAAACAGTAATATGACCCAAGAGGATTATCAATCAAGTTAAATGTGCTCGCAATGGGGGTGGCACTTAAGGGATTAATCGCAATTCCCATTTTGCGATATTTGTTTTATCGCCAAAAATACTCGACCACAAAAAGTAGTTCTAAGTATAAATACATAAAAACACCACAAAAAAAAAACCAAAAAAACAAAAAAAAAACAAAACAAACAACTTATTGAAAACCACAGGCAAAGAACTCTTGTTGATTTTGAAAATAATCGCAAGCACACACAGTAGCACCAAATTGCAGGCATTGGGCTGTTTATCTAACTCACCTCCACCTTGTGGTGGTTTTCCATTTTCATTTAAGTTTTTAGTTCTGTTTTTTTTTTTTGATCGGGGTTCGTTGTCTTTTCAACTGGCGCCACGATTAGTAGTACTTCGGTTTTTAATATGACCACAGTCGGGGCACTTATGGCGATATGGCAACCGACATATAATTAAATAATAAAAAAAAGAAATAATATAACTGATAAAAAGAATACGTACGTAAATATAAAGTACTCAGCTGATACGCAGAACTCTTATTAGTAAATTGTGAGTGTTTTTTTTTGTATTTGTATATATATATTTTTGTATGATTTTAATTGCGTGAGATTCTTAACGGATATTGGCATCAATTTGAACGGATTTCTCAAATATGTTCGCGCTTCTTATATATACATGCATGTGTTGAACATATTTCGCATATGCCCCGTGATACGATTCACAAAATTCGCTTTATCAGTCAGTCGATAAATCTACGTCAAGCCTTATGCATTTGAGCACACATAATTATGAAATGAGCCTCCATTAATTGAATAGAAAATAATACCACAGCTGCTTTCCATACTTAACGAAAGTAACCAGTTTCCCACGCATAGTTAATGATTGCTTCCATCGCAAATATAATGCATGGACCCCGACCAGTAGGGAGTAGCTTAAGGCGCTGAATCACTGCGCTGCGACTTAAGTTGCATTATTCAGTGCTCCTCGTTATCGTTATGTTGAACGGAAGCAACACCACAAAAGAAAAACAAAAAAACATAATGATAATAAATATACAGGGAAACCCACACAAGTGTCTAACATACTTAATTACTCAGAAGAACGGATGTTTCCACAAAAGTCACTGATTTGCAAATGTTTCAACTGTTTTGTGTCTAAAGCAAATCATTAAAGTGAAAAATATAATAATCGTTGCGTTTCTTGGAATTAATAAATAAATGTGTAGTAAATGCTCTTTGTTCGACCTGAGCAACTCTTTGCCATTATCTTATCGAAGACTTATTCGCATTACGCTTCAGCAGTTCCCCATTGTTACTCTCTCTCTCTCATTCTCTCTGTCTCTCTTTCTTATAACGTGTATAGTCTTTCGTCTATATTGACAACGATCAGTAGGTGGATCACGCAATTTGCATTCCAGTAGGAGGCAAACAGTCAACTAACAGAGAACTCATCAAAAACTGGTTGCAAAACGTATGTATGTGTGAATCACTGAACTTGAGGCTATATGATCGGCATTATAAATCGATCGATGGCGTATCGCATCTGTTTATACTACACACACATATATTTATTTATATATTTATGGTTAAACGTGTATGGGCAAATGGCAAGCGGAGCAAAGCCGTTTGTTGAGTCAAAACAGCAGTTGTTGCATTTATCTATACGCAAAACAAACAATAAATATGCAACACAAAAATTAAACAATTACGCAAAGAGGCCAATAGATATGTATATATATATATGTATAGAAAAGTTGTGGCTGCCACAAAGTTTCAATAGAAATTTCGGAAAAATCGTAAATATTGTTCATGAAAATGCCCGGCCATAATTCAATTCTTTGGCAATTTATACAAAATGTACAAATGTAGATTTCCAGCAATCCCAGCGAGAGCATCTGTTGATTGGAGTTTAATAGTGCTTTCAAATACCAAAAGAAATTCCAATCGCATGCTAAGCGATTAGTTATGCTAATTTTAACAAACACTTAACGTGTGGCACTGCTGGAGGCAGAGGCAGAGGCAGATCCGGAGGCGGAGGCGTTTAATGTCTGTTTACCCAATTGGCCAATAAATTTCTCCATAATTCTGAGGTGCGCACATTCACGCCACAGTTCTGTCAATGTCACACACACACACACACACACACACACAACTCCAAGCACCGCTCCGCCCTGCCCACACACCATCCGCCTTTCATAAATGTTTGCTCTGGACATCAAATGCAAATAATTAGCGTAATTTGACTTTCGTTTCAACATTGTGGTCATAATGATTTTAGCCCGATAAGATAGTGTCCTGAATTTATAGACGACATTGGCATCAAGCAGGAGTGGGGGTAATTGACGCAGACAGCGAACTGGAATTGGCAAATGTACACGATAAATTGACAAAATTGGTTTACTAAGTATCTATTTAATACGAGTTCATCAATGTTTTGTGTAGTTTCGGATGATTAATGTCCCGCAGGCAAAGACAATCAACAACTGACATTTGCTGCGTGCCTGTGTGTGTGTGTGTGTGTGTGTGTGAGGGTGTGTTTTTGGCACACACAACATGCCCCAATGGACGTGTTATCGTAATTGCAGAAACTAACAGCCCAAGTAATGAATCCACATGTCCTTGTCCGCCTTATTTGTGCTAACCTGTTGCGTATGAGTGGCCTCCAATTTGATTTGGAACAAATGGGAGAGCAATACTCATTTCAGAGTCCTCCATTTCTATAATTGGAAAACTTAATTATAAACTTCCCTTCCCATCTCGTACTACTTATTTTTTTGGTCTGTTTGGGTTTTTTTGTGGGTATTCCCCGATTCATGCATAAATTTACTTTAATTGAATTTTTTACTTTTTGTATTTGTTGAGTCGACTTACTTTAATTAAATTAATTAATACTTCGTCTATTTTAGGGAACCAATTTATTTTCATACGAGAAAAATCGTTCGTCAACTATATAATAATGGTAGAGTTTGAGACACGTATAGGGTGAAATCAAATGCGCGGGCGACGATGAGTTGCGAACTGCCGCGGAGTCGACGATTAAATTCGAACTGCCTGCTCTGACGAGCAAGCATTTTATTTATAAACAATTCTTAAATCTAAATACATACATAGAAATACATTATGAAGCCGTTTGTAAGACAACCGCATTGGTCTCTTATCGGGTACGGCCGTTTGTAAGACGAGCGCTATCTCACTCCATCCCTCTTTAACTCTAAAATTAGCTTGACCCCATGCATGCTCGCCTCAAGTGCCTAATCTTGAGAACGCTACATTTATTCAGCTATCAGCATCTCTCATGTTCATACTTGAACAGATAGTGATCCGATCCGATCGGCTCCAAAATTTGTACTCTAAAACAAGATGTGATTTAAAGCTGAGAAAACTTTTCACTGCCTTAACTTTGTCAAAACTCAATCGATATTCAAAAGCAAGACTGCAGAATTTTGACTGAGACTCCATAATAATACTATATACAAATTAGAAATGAATCTTAATATTGAACCATACAAATAGCAACTGATTGAGACCCCTATCAACTTTCCACTAATTCTATTCGCCTACTTTTCACAGATCATACAAAATGCAGAAGAAGCAAATCCAGCACAGAACTGGCCCGCTCTACTGTGGCGCCACATTGCTGGGGGTGGTATTCCTGGTCGTGTTCCGCCTGTTGCCTGGTAATCACTTTGGGGTATACGCCATGGGGGAGGGGAAGTATCATGAGCGGAATGGAATACACACAAGGTGCAGTTTCTTCGATACGGTTGATTTGACGGGGTATCCCTCGTTTAAGAACGGTAGCTACAGTTACAAGGGTGTCCTGATACCCAGTCACGAAGTGGGCACTTTCGACTATATATACAAGGATCTGACCGATCGAGTGGATGTGCCTGAGCATAAGCGTGCCTGCATCTGTAAAATTAAGTCCTGCATCAATATCTGCTGTCCGTGGGGTGAGATCTACAGAGACAATGGTTGCCAGATTGATACGAGCACAAAGCTCTGGCCGGAGAAAATTATCAATGTGACATTGAACAATGGTTCCATTCAGACTGTCCAAATTGAGGAAAAGTTTGTGGTGCAGAGTTTTCGACCCTGCGCGGAGATGTTTGCGCTGATGCCGGAGCTTAACTCCTACGACACCTATCAGCTATACGAGAATGGTTCGCTGCTGCGGGAGGACGACATGGAGTACATACGGAAGAACGAGTTCTGCCTGGTGCCCACCTATGTCAACGATACTGATATCTACTATACAATGAATCCAGCCAACTGCCATATGCAAAGTGTGAGCTCTACGGTGAAGATAATCAATGGATACGGTAAGTGATGAACCTTCAATTTATATATTTTAGTTTCTATGATCTCAAGGACACCCCTGTTCCATTTTCCATTTTTAGCCATGCTGTTTTCCATACCTTTCATGCTGCTTACAATTGCCGTGTATCTGTTAATTCCGGAACTGCGGAACCAGCATGGCAAATCTCTGGTTTGCTATCTGCTGGGCATATCCATTGGATATTCACTGCTCTGCTGCCTGCTCCTGGCGAAGAACATTAATCCATATGGGTTGCCCTGCAAGTTGTTTGGCTACACGACGTATTTCTTCTTCATGGCGGCCTTCTTCTGGTTGAGTGTGATTAGCTTCGATCTGTGGCACAATTTCAGAGGCACGCGTGGCATCAATCGGTTCCACGAGAAGAAACGCTTTCTGCTCTACTCTCTGTACTCTTGGGGATCGGCGCTGGCCTTCCTTGTCTTCACTGTGCTCGCGCAGGAGTATTCGAATTGGCCAACGGAACTCAAGCCGGGCATTGGGGGTGGCGAACTCTGCTGGCTGGAAATGAGGAACTGGTCGGCAATGCTTTACTTCTTCGGGCCCATCATGCTCATCATTGTGGCCAACACCATTATGTTTGTGATGACGGCTTTCAAAATTCACAGCGTGAAGCGCGAAATGGCCAGAATTATGGCTCAGGAGCATAGCACCAAGAATCTGCGCAACGAGAAGGACAAGTAAGCAATTCGCAAGGATTCGATTGAATTAACCTCACTCTAACAGAAATCTAATTAGTTTCGGCCTGTTCCTGCGACTGTTTCTCATCATGGGGGTTACCTGGTCCTCGGAGATAATCTCGTACTTTGTGGGCAGCGATAAGAAGTGGTCGAAGATATTCTACGTGTCCGATTTGTGCAATGCGATGCAAGGTTTTCTCATATTTATGCTGTTTGTGATGAAAAAGAAGGTTAAGCACCTGATTACCAACAGGTAAGTGAATCCTTTGCCTCAACACTCCTAGTTACGTTCCTTCCCCTTAATTGCATTATCCATAAAAAAGTTCATAACTGTGTAAGTCCTCGAAAACGTTATCCTTTTGTGTTGTATCTCAAGTCTTGAATTCTATCGGATTCGTATCTAATTCTTAAATTTAAATTTTGAAACCAAAAAAAAAAAAACAATCAAATAACTCCAATCAGAACGATACGTGTGCGAAGCTTGAGGCAAACGGAGACCACAGTCGCCGGCAGCAGCACGATGCGCCAGAGATTCATGGATGCCTCCCAGCACATCCGAAAGCTGGTCGTCATCCGCAATGCGTTCGCCAACTCCACGAGCGAGGTTCACTCACATGCTGTCTAAGTGGAATAGCAACTTCAACGATATTTGCAATCCTAGTAAGCAGTGATCTTCTGCTCTTCCTCTTCGCTGTTTAGTGTTGTGCAACGCGGCAATACTAAGTACTAAAAGCTGTCCCACTCCAGAAACGTGCATGCATTTTTAGAAATTTACTTCGTAAATCAAATGGCATACATATATGTATATAAATTATTCTCTTGTATTTCGTTGTCAGCCTGCTTTCGATATCGCTAACGCTAAAGAACTCCAACAACAGCAACAGTAATAAGCAGCCAACACAAGACAAGCCCCACATACAAGAGCAATCAAGCATTAAAACTTGAGTGTTGTGACTTGCAAAAAGGCTATAATAACAAACATACACTCACACACACACACACACACAAACATATATATATACATATATATATATATGTATACATTCAATAATCGAGTCTAACGAACAAATCCGCCCACTTATTGTAAATGTAGTCATAATACCGTGTAACAGCATGTAGAGATATTTTAAACAAACTGTATATACAATACATAAATATATACATACATAGTATACATATATATTTGTATCAACGTATCGTAATTTTCCGTACAACTGCACTGAAGACTCTTGAAGCCAAAGTCGCCCGGTTCGAGACAATCGAATACAACAAACTCAACATCGACCGACACAAGTGTGCAGCAGGATAAGTTAAAAATGAAGTCTGCCACACAGCTGAAGCCAAGCGCCACGAAGAAGTCGCCAGAGACGACTGCTGTGGCAATAACAAAACCGTAAACAAAATACAAAATAAAAGGTAAAGACTCCAAGTAGTTATCTGCTGCAGTATCAAACAAAATTGTAATTAACAACAACAACAACAACAACAACAATAATAACAACAACGACAATAACTAACCTCTCCCACAGCCAACAACAGATGCTTTCCGGCATCTCACACTTCACTATCTCTGCAATAATAATTCGAATTCTAATCGCATGTAAATCAATTCAAGAAGCATTAACCTTAACAGCTAATATATAACTTTTGTCGCTCCCTATCGCTCTGATTTCCATTGAATCACAAATCATTTCAAGCATATTTTGCGATAAAGACTAATTAATCGGTTTATCGGTGCTTTTGTGTTATCAAATCTACATATTTACCCCGATCCAAAAATGGCGACTAATCATTTGATTGTGTATCACCCATTTAGATGCTCGAGAGCGCGCGATGGAAGCAATCAGCGTCAGAGTCAGTATTCCACGAAGACCACTTCCAGCAGTGTGGCCAATTTATCGCTGCTGGAGAAGAGCTCTGTGGAGAGGCCGCTTGTCTCCACCGTGCTGGATCAACACTCAGCAGCAGCACAGAAAGAGCAACAACGGCAACAGCAACAGCTACAGCGCCCCACAAAACATATCTTTACGTTGGAATTGGATTGAATGAATAGTGTGTGGTCTAGTCCATTGACGACGTCATCGTTGCGTCGCACTAAGCATCGAATAGCTGCAAAACATTATACAGTGCCTACAGCTCCAGCAGCCATACTATTATATCGTAGACTTAAAAGACATTACTTCTATATATATTTATATATATATATATACATATATATGTTATATGTATGTTTCTATGTCTTGTGATCATACTTCTCCCGTCAGGCACAATTTTTATCTTTATAGTATTTAGTAAATCGTATATATCGTATATCGGCTACAGGTTTGCCAAGAGATCAATTTTTTTATGTCTTTATGTATGTAAAAAAAAAACTATTTTATGTCAAGCTTAAAAATTATAATAAAGCCAAAGAAAACGAAAAGTTGATTTATGTTTTAACTTTTTGTAAGGCTATTAGGCTATAATGGCTGTTGCGATTCTAAGAATCCTTGTCCTTCGAAAATCCGCAAGGATATGGCTCGACAGCCGTGAGCCCCGCAAAGTATGCCGCAACTTTTTTGATTGGGCGAAATTTAGCCCTTACACCAACCTAGTTTCGAATTCCATTTAGGTTTTTCTGAAACTCCGAATTAATAAATAATTTATTAACATATATTTGTTTTCAACATTTTATTGTTCTTTTAGAACAATAAATGTTCTAGAATATAAATAAAAATGCTTATTTCTATGGATTGTGTACAAATTGTTCTCCTTTTGCAAGCAGCTTAATATCAAATGCAGCAACCGCTGAGGAAACAAGGATTTTCTGATTTTTAATCGATTCTCTGTTCGATGGAGATGCTAGCAAAGACAACAACCCGCTGTTAGCTGTATGTTAAGCATAAAAAGCTTTCAGCTGCGCATGCAACTTAAAATTCCTAAAATCCAACCGCTGCTGTTATTTGCGGCTGTGGTTAAGCCAAACAAGAGAAATGAAATTTGAATGAGTCTCGCGCGAGATTCCGATTGCAACACACAATACAACAAGCAACAATGGAAATCCATTTGATTCTCAGCAGCTGCCAAGTTTCTTCGTGTCTGCTTTGGCCCGTTCGCATTTGTTGACTGACTGGTTAATCAGTTTAGTCTGTTTTTTATTCTTGGCCGGCATGGAGCGTTGCCGGTTTCGATTGGCTTCGTTTCAGTTTATAGCGTGAAACTTAGCAAAACACATTAAAGTTCGTACCCTCTCGCTCGCACTCACTGCCATTCGCAGACCGTATAAAATTATTGTCGTTGTTGTCGCAATCATATAGCCGTTTTTAGACGTCGTCGTCAGCGTCCGCGTCAACGTCAACGCTGTCGATTTTGATTTTTGTTGTTTAGGCGGTCAGTTCTGTTTTATGTGTGTGTGTGCCTAAAGGCCAAAAACTAAGCAGCAGCAGCCAAAAAAAAAAATTAATTAAAAATGCTTTTATGTTTTGAAAACGATCGCTTTTATTTATTTATTTAATATTCGCGCCGTGACGTCACTCACACTATTTCACAGTATTTTCGATTTGAGCCCGAAAAGCAAACAATTGCCACACCTAAAGACAAATAGCAGAATAATCTTCGTCGTCTTCGCATTACAGATTAAAAGCGCAGCGTGTTTAATTGAGGAATTAGCGAGGAGATCTTTTATCACTAAAATGTGTGCGATGCCCGTGTGGCTGCTGATATTTATTGCCACAACAGTCACAACAATTAGAACGGAGTCAACAATAGCCAAAGCTCATGGATATTTTCCCTGCCCGTATGCGGATACGGTGAACATTACGGATGGTCTGCGCCTCAAGGATGGCTCCTATTCGTTTGCGGGAGTCCTGGTGCCAGCCCAACTGATAGCCGAATATAACTTTAAGGTGATTACTTGCTGGTGAATACCCTGCAAAGATTACGAATTATCATTTAAAGTTAGCTGAGGATCATCTGCCACTGAGAAAAAGAGTCAAAATTTATGTTAATCATTAATTTTTGAATAATCTCTCAGGTTATCGATGGAGTGGAGTACAAGGCTCCTCGACATCTGCGTGGCTGCGTCTGCCAGATCAAGCCGTGCATCACTTTCTGCTGTCCGCCGGACTTGGTGTTCAATGCGCAGAAATGGAACTGCACACGGCCACACCAGGTGCGTCAGATAACCCACATTGAGCTGGGCGGCAAACTGGGAGTGGAGCAGGTGAAAATCGTCGATCATTTTGTGGTGCGCACAGAGTTGGGTTGTCGCAACAAGTTCGTGGACACTAAGCACGACTCCTTCTGGCAGTGGGATCTGCATGCGAATGGTTCACTGCAGCGGGACGATCGCCTATGGAGCACCGATGAGTATTGCTTCACGCCGCTGGAGCACAACTCGGCCTGGCAACTGGCGCCCCTCAACTGTGAGCGCTTTCAGCGTGGCTATCGAGTGTGGATCTATGCCATATGTAAGTCGATTCTTGCCACATCTCTAAGCACCCCAACTAATCCTGTTTTGCTTTGCAGGCAGCATCATTGCCATATTGATCAACATCTTTATAATGTCGCTGCTGAGCTCCGTGAACGAGGCACGTCGCAGCCACTTTGGCAAGCTGATCATCTACTATCTGTTCTTTGCCATTTGTGGACACTCCCTGCTCGTCTATCTCACCCTCAAGAATCCCATGAATCTATCGCACGAAGCCTGCCGCAACATGGGTTTGTTTACTCTACTTATCCAAATTGTGAGCGAACTGAAACTGAACTTGCCTCCTTTTGATAGGTTATCTGGCCTACTTCTTCATCATGTTGTCCTTTGTCTATTTGGCCAACTGCAGCTTGGACTTTCTCCTGAAGTTTCGACTAATACCCATTAAGAATTGGTGCCGCATTCTGTGGTACTCCTCATCCTTTGTCCTTGTGATCGCACTACGCTTCATAGTCTCCTTCGCACAGTCCTCCAGCCTGCCCAAACACTTGAAGCCCGGCATTGGCGAGGATTATTGCTGGTTTGATGGTTTGTAATCCAAAATTCATATAGAGATTATCTCAGATTTGTAACCTATTTTGGTATGCGTCAATTTCCAGTGCGTCTCTGGGGCATATTAATGTATTACTATGCACCCATTGCCCTGCTCCTGCTTTTCAGCATTGTCTGCTGCCTGAAGGCGTATTTCTCCATTTATGAGCTGCCAGCCGATGCGCAATATATTCAGGGCACCCAGCTGCGCATCATGAAAACACAGTAAAATGGCAAAATAAATCTATTTATCTATTCAGCTATTAATTAAACATTACTTTTAATTGCAGTTTCTACGCTTTTAGTGCGTATTTGGTGGGCGTGTTCTCTGTTTGGGTGCGGGAGATGATTGTCTACATTTTGGCGCGAGTGAGGGAACATTTCTTCATCATTGATTTCTGGAGCGGCATTTGCATCCTGGTGCTGGCCATAGCAGGATTCGCGCTGCTGCTGGGCAAGAATACGTACGTCAAGTCCTGGTGGTCCATTAATATGTAAGTCATATGTAATAATCCAATCCCATGAATGCCTCACTATATAATGTGCTCAACCCAGCGAATCAAGTCAAACCGATCTGAGCATTATAAACGCACGTGTTTATAAATTCGATGAGAAGGGCGATCTCAAGTCACCGGGTAAGTTAGCTATCATATATCTAATTTCAACCCAGTTCAGTTATATAGCATCTATATCTGCAGATTCACCTTACAAGCCAACCGTGACATCGCTCTGAATGACGTTCGACTGCCTCTAAACTCTGGTATTCATATAGATATTATATTCTAGATATACATACATATATATGATTCATACTGGTCTTTAAGCAGCTTTGCTCTGAGTCACATATTGAACGATAGCTCTTAGGCATTATTAAGACTTGTTATGGAGTAACTTATCATTAACCATTAAAAGTTTGTAACTAATAGAAAAGTTTGGGTTTATTTTTGAATATTCTTCACATCAAACTTATGTTTCGATTTTATTTGAAATTATACACAGTTCAGTTCAGTAAATCATTTCTAAATGGAACTGTCAACGGAACCCGAACCCGATAACAATCAATGTCAAAAACTTGGCTAACACATGTGATAAAATCATTACCTTGAACTGCTTTGCAATTAAGTAATTTGCTCTCCCAACTCAACCCGCTAAATTATAGTTCAGCTAAATTAATTTAATGCTGCTCAACATTCAAGGCGTAGTAAACAAAGCCTGTAAATAGCGTATGAATTATTTGTTTGTTCAAATTGTCCTGTTGCCAAACAGGTGACCAGCCCCCAACAAATAACAATAACAAAGGACATAAATTCCTTGTTGAACTCCCCCCAAAGTAATTCAAGAAATGAACACGAACATGGAAAAATTGCGACGCGTCGCGAATTGAGTTAGTTAAGGTGGTCGAGTGGTTGAGTGGTTGGGTTTGAGTGGGTCGCAGTTGAAACTGGTGGCTCGCCACATTCAACAGTCAAGGGGCACGCAACAAATGTGCTGTTAATGGTGGTACTGAGTGCTGTCCGTCTCGGTTGCCACCATTTAACGAACTCACGGAATAGTCGTATATATCTTATAATGCTGCTCAAGCACTTTTATAGAGTCTCTCGATGGGAAAACTCAACGAATTGCAAATGCACTGAGCGAATAACACTTTTTTTAGGTCACGAATTTAATGAAATATCGATTTTCCTATTCGAGAATAGAGAATCAATCTAGATTAGCATTGCTTAAGGGTTAAGAATTAATTTAAAATGTTTTTAAAATTATACAAAAAACTCTCCACATAGGGAATACAGATCAGTCTAGAATTGATAAAGAATCTTCAAGAGTAAAGAGCACAAAATAATAAAAAATAAAATCAAAATAATGATAATGATGAAGGAAACTCTCTCAAGTTGAGGGCGTCTTATAGATTGATAGTAACGTTGCTCATGATTATGGAATCGTTTGAGTTAAGAACTGTTAGAACTATATACCTTATATACCAACGTAGATACCCTAACTATAGTAGAGCAGTCCAAAATGCTGCTCCTCAATTTTTATATTCTCAGTTCCAGTTGGCTTTTTGGTTGTTGTAAACAAATCGGCGCCGCAGTGGCAACAACAACAACAACAAACCACATGTTGTGAGTGGGTGGTGGGTGGTGTGTGGTCTATGTGTGGCATATACATTCGATTCGATTTGGTTCGGTTTTTAGAGCAGTCAAAGTTGAACCTGCGCCAGGTGCGGATGATCTGTTTCCGCCACTCAGCTCAGCTCAGCTCGAAGAGCTCTTTGGAGACGTCATCGTGCTGTGCATTACGAATATTGTTTTGTGTTTGTGTTTTGATTTGATTTGAGTTGTGGCATTTTGATTTGGATTACGAATATACTGGGAAATAAACACACACACACACCCGCTGGCATAAACATAAACACGGGGTTGGCCCTAAATGCACCAAAGACATGTCTTTGGCAACGGCGCAATTGTGGCTCATTGGCTGCTTACTGGTTGTGAGTCAGCGTTGCACGAGTGGCTACCAGGAGGAGGTTCGTCATCCGTGCGCCTTCATCGATACGGTGAACATAACTGGCAGCTACCGCATGGATAGCTCGATGAACAACTCGTACGTGCACAACTGGACGGTTATTCCCAAGGAGCTGGTCACCGACTACGACTTTGTGATTGAGAATGGCAAACGGTTGCCGGCGGAACGGCATCTGCGTGCTTGCATCTGCAAGCAGCGACCTTGTGTGCGCTTCTGTTGCCCCAGCGGACAGCTGTACGATCTGCAGGATCACAAGTGTGTGGCACCCACAGCGCAGCAGCCGCAGCACCCGGGACACACTCACATGACCATTGGACTGAGGAATGGCACCCGCCTACAAATGGAGATTGCAACCAGATTCAGCGTGCATGTGGAGACACCCTGCGACAACATGCGAGCGGTGATCAAGGATGGCGACTACTTCAATTGGACGTTGTATGAGGTGCGATACTAAGCAGTTAAAGGATAATTTATGATATACTCCCATTCAATTCCTGCAGGACGGGTCGATAATCCATCGGGAGCATCTGTTCACCAAGCACTACTGCTACACTCTCGTCCTGATGGGGAACAGAAGCTGGAGCTGGCAACCTTTGGCCTGTGCCCCCGAGAAATTTCACTTTGTTCTCGGCGTGCGTGAGTGGACTTATGCTATTTGTAAGTCTCTTAACTTTGTTGTTCTCGTCATGCCCATTATCATTAATATGTTGAAGGGGATCCCCCTTGGTGAGGGGATAAACAAAAATAAACACAGATAGCCAATAAAAATAATTGTTCTATATTCATGCGTATCGATTCATCCGATCAATAAATGGCAGATCATTATCTGACCAAATTTATGATGGCCATGAAAACTTCAAGGGAACTATAGCCAGCTAGCCAACTTTAGTATACATACTATTAATAGATAGTCATAGAAGTGTTGATATTAAATATACTAAGTAAGGTCTTTTATGTTGCGCAAATCGAAGGTCATCAAACTTGCTAAACAGTGAATTATCTGTAGAACAGTTTTAAGGAAACAAAGATCTAGTTCTAAGCCTCTAAAAAAAAAACATAGACCTAAACGATAAAGGAAGTCTATGGTTTCCTTAGGCTCCCTCGAACATACTTGCATGAATAATCACTCTAACAGTCAACTCCATCACCATCTTTGCCTATCTCTCTATCTCTGTCTCACCATCTGCGCATCTACTTCTGTCTTCCTGCACAACCCATTTCCTTAGGCCTCATGATCTGCATTATATCGATGGTTATCGTGTTGATTGTGCATTTGATGTGCTCGCAAATGCGTAATAGCTTCTATGGCGTTGCAGTCAAGGCCTACACAACGTGTGTTATTATTGGCTATGCGCTATTGGCTCACCTCACACTGCACGATCCGGCCAATCTGTCAACGGCCGGCTGCCGGATCATACGTGAGTATCGCAGCTATATAGTATTGTAATAATTGGCTAACTGATTGATCTGCAGCCAGCTTTGCGCTGCTCTTCTTGGTGCTCTCCTTCTATATACTGAGCTTCATTTCGTTCAAATTGTATCTGAGCTTCCATGGAGTTGTCCTCACCAAGCTGATGTTCTGGATGATTCTTGGACCGATCGTCCTGATTGCTATCGGCTGGTCCTTCTTTGTGGGCTTTAGCTATCATGGAGCAAAGTTGGTCTTTGGCGGCGAAACCTGTTGGTTTGATCGTAAGTGAAACAAATAGATCAAGGTAGCAGCTTTAAGGATAATTATTTCATTTATTTCCAGCCCGCACTTGGACGGTTATGATTTACTTCTTTGCTCCAATATTCATTGCCTGTGCAATAAGCTGTTTCTTTTATATACTCACACTGATTAGGATTGACGATGAGCCTGATCACGATTCGGAGAAGAGTTTCGAGTCGTTGGAGAAGAATCGCCTGACTTCCTTTTGGAAGCTCTTCACCTATACGGCACTCACTTACTTCGTATGCGTCTGTTCCTTTGCCTTCAACTATTGGCGCAAAGAGAAATCGCATTTGAATTATGCCGTCTGCGTTTGCACGGCTTTTCATGGATTTGCGGCGCTATATGCCTTAATCGGAAAGAATCAACAGATTCAGCACTTTCTGCTACGCATCAACGAAAATAAGTAAGTTCAAGACATTCAAATTGATAGCAATTTATGAATTCATATATTTTATTTGCCTATAGTGATGAGGACACCTGTGAGAACTCTGTGCCAATGTCCGTATATTAAATATCAATTCATTTTCACACTGGAACTGCATGGTTTTGTACAGTTGTGAAGCGATTGTGCACAATAAGCCATGTCACAATCCACCAGGCAATGACAGCAAAGCTTTGCTTGTAGTCTAGACACAACCCCAACGTATCTTTTGGTTTGGAGCCTACAGTTTGACAAGCTTTCTGATAATTTAACGGACATTTGTTTAAAAATTTTTTAGATCTGTTTGAATTAAACAATTAAAGCTTAGTGAACGGAGTTGTATTATTTTTCTTTTAAATTAAATAAATAATTTTTTGAAAGTTGTTGCTAAGATTTAGCTGAACATTTCTCTGGACCGTCGCATCATTATCATAAATTAAATTCACTTAATAAGATTGTGGGTAAGCGTAAGAGAGAGAGAGAGAGAGAGAGTGATATAGAAATCAAGTTGTGCATCCTTGCAGCGGGTTAGGCGCATCTTAAATCAATTAAAAGTGTAACATGCACGAAAATCAGTAAACGTAAGTTGAATTCTTGAGAGAATGTGAATTCAACAGATTTCAACAGGATAACAGAATCACTGCATATGAATTAACCGAGCTTAAAGCGTTTCGAGGCAACAAACCGGCCCCGTTTGCCCCGCCCGTTTGAATAGAAACGCAAACACAAACACACAAATGCAAATACAAAATTTGTAGCCAAGGCTCATTCGTTCAGCGGGTTTAGCACTAAACCCAAAAAGTATACACAATACATAACGTAATTTACACAACAAAAGCAAACTGCCGCTGGCCCCCCAAGAGCAACTAGCTCGGCAGTCCTCAACTCCCCGTTCCGCTACAGCCCCCACCACCCTGCCCCCGCCCTAAGTTTAACTAGATGCGCCCAGCATCGTTTTTCAACCAGCGAGTTGAAGTTGCCACTAAAGTTGCTGGAGTAGAGGTAGAGTTGGGGAGGCGCCGCAGCACTGGACCGTGGCCGAGAGTTTTAGCAGCACCCCAACTCCCCTGCTAAGAGCCTGGTATATATAATAAGTGCACGCCGATTTTGTTTGACATCAGAGGTCAATGGCCGGGCCAAGAGCGAGGCGGGAGTCAGTTGGAGAGTGAGTGAAGGAGAGAGAGAGGGAGAGCAAATGAGAGAGAAAGAGAGCGCTCGCATGCCGCAAGGGAATGCCAGGAACAGGCGAGAAACACCCTGCCACATGCAGGCAGCCCTGCATTTAGTTGCAGCCACAGCATCAGCAGCAGCAGCAACAGCAGCAGCAGCAGCAACAGCAGCAGCAGCAGCATCGACTCACATCCTTTTTGCCGCCCACTGTTTGGCTGTCAAGCGCAAGGAATCAAGTGGAAAGTGAAACGAGAGACTCTGCCTTTGCGTTGGTGCTCTTTTGATGTGGCCTCGCCCTCGGCCTCGCCAGCTAGACGGCCCACCCAGCCCGGCACCACCCACTGATAATTTGAAACCCGGCACGAGAAGCGTTTCATCTGTTCGGCTCGCAGGACATCGGACTTGCCACTTCGGGCTTCTGGCGCCTGCTCTTTTGGCTGGGCATACAGCAGCCAGCTGCGCTATGTATCCATAAGCTAAACACACACATATATATATATATATATGTATAAGTTGGATCGATGAAACGTAGTAAAAATTCGTAGTATTGGAAGCTGGAAAAAGGCGGCATCCAGTGCGCCTGCATCCTGAATAACGACAGCGGCATTTTCGTCCTGACGTGCGCACTGGAAATTTATGCGAGGTAGGACATGTTTGGCGCGTTTTTCAAAAGGCACACACATCTCAACATATATGTATGTATATGTGTGTGTGTGTGTGTGTGTGTGTGTGTGTGTGTGTAGTTGAAGGCTGCTCACAAATGCAAAGCAAACTCATAGTAGCTGCATATCCTTGTGTTGGTGTTGGTGTTGGTCTAATATTGCTATCGGCTGCCTATAAAGACTGCAAAGACCGCGCCCCGTTTAGTTGGGAGTATTGCTGCTTCAACGCACTCCCACTCCTTCCCAGTCGAATGGCAGTCGTCAGGACATGAAAATTAATTACTAAATGACTTTATGCTTTTTAATGGCTTCCCTGGCAGTTAAAGGATATTAGACAAGCCATTAAATAGCTAGCTATCTCCACGGCCCACCCTGCCAAAAGTTTTGCTTGCATTGATTGGAAATTTTCAGTTTTTCCTTCCTTTCGTGCTCTCTTCTTCTTTTCTCGAATTGCAGACTTGTTGGGAAATACAACTGAAAACAAGCTAACGACAATTTGCAATTAAAGCGATGAAGACTTTAGTTAAATTAATCAAATCACATTTGAATGTTGGCCATTATTGTTAGCCATTTGCACTTTGAGTGTTAATTGAAACATTTTGTTAATACCAGAATTATGTTTCCCGTTATATTATTATGTTTATTAATCGCTTCTCGCTCGAGAGCAAGAGCAAGTGCCAGAGCAAGAAAGAAACTCATTTCTGTCACTTTACTGTACTCAGGTAATAGTTTTAGTTCCGCTTGATTATGGATCGTGGGAAGCTCCAACAGCTCGTCGATGTGTTGGTTAAATAGTCAGTAAGTTGTCTCATTTCCGGTCACATCGGCGCCTTAATGACTTGTTTAGCGGCGACAAATGAAATTCTGTTGCTGCTGATTGAAATGCGCGGCACGCACCTCAAATCAAATGCCATAAATAACTTATAATTAAACATTTCGTAAAATTTACAACTCTAATAATTTATGTTCCCTCAAATGTTGAACGAGCAATTGACCAGAATTCACCGTATAACTCGTATAATTTATGAATTAAGACAACAACGAATACAAAACGTGGGCTCAAAACGCACACAACAAATTTCAACAACAAACAACTCAAAATGTGAATTAGTATCTGCGTGCGTGTGTGCGTGTAACAGTATGTGTGTGTGTGTGAATTGTACGTGTCTGATAATAAGTCAAAAAAAAAAAAAAAAACAACTAGATGGACAAAGGGGGTCCACTTGGGGCAATCATAAATTCATTCATGAAATCGCAGCTTCGACCAAATGTTTTCTGTTTTCTGTTTTCTGTTTTTTTTTTTTCTGTGGTTGTTTGCCTGTGAAACTGATTGGAACCGGCGTTGTCAGTTTAAAATAGCGCAAAAAAGAATTAAAAATAAAAAAAAAAGATAGACCACAATAGCTATACGAATCAGGTGCTTACCCAACCAGCAAGATTACGCCGAGCTGGTAGTAAGGATACCGTGTAAAAGTGGCACGAACTAATCAATTGCTTTTTATTATTGAAAAAAAAAAAAAAATTTAATAAAAATTAAATTTAAGCAATTGTCAATTTGAAATCCGATTAATAATTACAATTTGCATATAATTAAATTTTCTCATTCTTAAGTCTTTTTTACTGAGCACTTCACTAACCATATACCCCTTAATAAATGCTTGATAAGTGCAGGGTATTCAAAGACTTTTCACTTTTACACTTGACGATCTTCAGATTTTTTTCTCTTTTTTTTTGTGGCTTGTGTTTTGGGTTTGTATTTGAGTTTTGGGTTTAGGTTTGTGTTTGTGTTTGTGTTTGTGGTTGTTTGTTGCTTGAGAGGAACACACGTGTGCTCCCATTTCTCACCTTCAATGACACCTTACCGTAATAATCATGAAGATTATGGATGACTTTGGTTTTCTTCACTCATTTCTCTTGCTTATTATTTTGCTGTGGTTGCTGTTTGTCTGCTTCCCATTGCTGCTGCTGCTGCTGTTGCTTGTTGTTGTTTGTTTGTCGACTCTTCAGATTCATTTCGTGCCCAGCTTAAATGCTTCGTTTGTCCAATTTACGCACTGCAGACTTTGAAACTCTCATTTAGCTCACCCACCAGTTGCGTTTCACTATTGAATCCCAAACTGTAAGCGAATATGGTCTGTGAAATGCCCTAACGGATGCAATTTTTTTTAGCATCAACAAACTAATACAGTTAATGCCAATGTGAACTTTAAACTAAAAGCATTCATTAATCTAAAAATTCTTAACTTTTTAACTATGGAATTCTTCACTAGTTCATTTCTTATAGATGCCCTTACAGATGCATTTTTTTTTTAGTTAAAACTAATGACTTTCAGCTAAATTAATTAATTAATCTTTACTTTCAGTATAACTGTTTTTAAATTCTTTATTTTTAGCCACTTTCAGTACTTTTCAGTAGTTAATTTCTTATAGATTGATTTCAGTTTATCTGTTTTTTCATATCAGTTAGGCCTAAAATGACATTGTGTGATAAAATTGTGGCTGACAGATCTGCTCGGGCATTGTCTATATCTTTTCGAAGGGTAGAGCAAAGCCAAAAACAGTTACCCACAAAACTCTCAGCTGTCATTTATGGCCAACGCGCGTGTAAATACTTAACACCATTTTCTATTGCCGTTGCTTTTGGCTTGAATTGTTTTTCTGGGTCTTTTTATTTTGATTTGCTTTCGTTTTGCTTTCTATGACAATGCGCCAAATGGTTTTAACTGTTGAAATTATGCGCAGTAATTCGTGTTGCAGAAGTGGCACAATAATCTTTAACGAATCAATGATGCTGAAGGTCCATCGATTGAGAGATTCAAAGAGATTCTGATTTCAAATCAAACAAGGGTCAGCACTCAATTAAAAACACTCAAATGCGTCCACAGAAAGCGAAAAAGAAAATTGCGCAGATAATCGACAACGGCATTGATGTGCAACTGTGGCTCCTCGTTTCCTTGCAACAATGTTGCACACCATATCTGAGCACACACATCAACGAATGAGGCCGATGCCGACAGCATTTTTGCCTGAGTGTCGATTTTATGCACTTTGCAGACAGAAACATCTTTTTGTGGTGCAGTTTGCAACGCATTCAAAAAGAGCTCTCCAATCGATAGAGTATATATATATATATATCTATATATATCTATATCTGTTTCTATACAAACTTGCCCCTTAGTTTTATGGTTATCTTGATGAACCTTGGCAAGTATCCGTTTTATTTGTATTAGAAAACTCATTTGTTTACCAAGATATCCAAACCAAACTCACAAATTATGCTCAGCCTAAACTTATAGACATATTTTCACTGTGTCATATAGGAATAATTGAATAATACCTTCGATTCTTCAGGGTATATATTCTGCGGTGTGATTAAGTTCGGAATTATTTCATGTTTTTTTCTCGGTTCGGTTGCCAAACTCCTCAAGTTTTACGATCTCTTTGCGGGTCAAAGATATTTTTTTGTTGCTATTTGTGTTGCCATTGCTGTTGTTGTTGTTGTTGTTGTTGTTGTTGTTGCTGCTGCGGATCCATTAAGCCAAATGATATGCAGCCTGCGTTCCAGACTGAAGACTTGTGCAACATTGTTGCGCTGATGCCTGAAGCCTGCAGCCGTCGGGAGGAGTTGCAATGCATTAATGAAGTGATTTGCACTTTTTTTGGTCGGGCTTCTTTTGACCACCAACCACCAACCAGCAACCACTAAGCGGCGTAAGCCAGCTAACGATTCCGGGAACAATCCCGTCAAGTGCCACAGCCAAAACCAAAAAGAGAGCCAGCAAAGCCACTTGAGATTTATGACAGTCGTTGGGGATTCCCATCACTGTCAGCTCGTCCAGCAACAACCACAACAACAACAACAACAACCACAACAACCACAACAACAACACTATCCTCTTAAGATTTGTAAACAAAGTCTCCGTTTTGGAGTAGCCTGCCTAATTGAGCTGATCGCGTCGCATTTTGGAACTCATCCTGATGAGGCAAAGTAATTTGAGTTGATTTTAATGAAAGTATTATTAAAATGTAATAAGCAATATGTGAATGTGTAAGGAATATTTAAATATATGTAATATTTATAGAAGAAAATTCTGAGCATAATTATTGAACTGGATTCTAAACAGATATTTAATTATTTTATTCTAATTTGAATTTTGGGCTAGAAGTATTTGATCTTGATTGTGTATATAGCAATTGTTGTTATAATAAAAATATGTATATCTATTTTTCTAGTGATCATTGTATTTTATTTTATTTCTTGAAATCTGCCAGCTTTGATCGTGATATATTGAACTCAAATAATGCATTGTTCTGCTTCTGGCACACGATCTCACGAGAGTGTCTCGATTCCTTGGCCTGGCTGGCTGGCTGGCTGACTGGCTGGCTGCTTGTCCTGTGCTGTCATCAGCCAAGAGCAGCAGCATCAGACCGAAACCACATTGTGCACATAATTCACATACTCACATACATATATATATACATATATATATATATATATATATAGTCAGTCATTCCCGTTTCCTAATGCTCGTTGTGGCCCCCTTTTGCCGTTGATCAGCGCTCTTTTTCTGTTTGGGCAAGTGGACATTGACCGTCTGCATGGCGAGTCAATGATCTTCAAACGTGTCAACATTAAAAATAGCAACCAAATGCTCCCCAGTTCGGCAACAACAACAAAAAACAGACACCCCAAACCCGCAATTCCCCAATCCCCAATCCCAGCGGCAGTCGCAGTCGGAGTCTTCTGCCCCAGCCAAGTCAGATATGTAGACGTGCAGACGTTTGCAAAATGCCAAACTAAAGACCAAAGACACAATCGCAACAACAACAATAGCAACAACAACAACAATAACAACAACAGGCGCAGACATAGCAACAACAACAACAACAAGTGCAACAACAACAGGATGTTTGGCGGCGCTATCAACAAAATTCCAGCATTTGATCGGGCAAAAGAAGCGAACTCGCATCGGAGAGGATCGCAGACAAAATGCAAAGAATCAAATATTATATACAAATATCTATATATATGTAGACATATAAATATGTATATGCTTATGTATATGTATATAGACATGTTGGCCAGACGGGGCACAAACTGACAAAGCCATTAATTACTGATTGCCGATACTCGCCGACGCGCCACGCTCAATGAAATTTGCAGACTGGGGGCAGAGAAGACGCTGGCGCTAAGCGAAGCAGAAAAAACTGCACACACACACATAAATCAGAGTGTCTTTTGGATGCGCAACCCCTGCGTACACACACACACACACACACACATGCATGTGTGTGTGTCTCTGACCGTTATGACTTCCGCTGGAGATGAGCTCAGCGAACGCAGCTCGCAGCTCGCAGCTTCTCTCCACAGCAAGTCAACGATCTTTGAGTCTGCACTTTTCAATAAACACATACAAAACATACAAACAAACACTAACACACACACAAACAAACACAAACACACACACGCACACACACACATAGACATTCGCTTGTATATTCGATATGCGGCATTGTCCTTGAGTGTTTAATCAAAATTTATGAAATACATTGAACTCCGGCCACTAAATTAGTCAGTTAAGGCAACAAAACAAATAACAACAACACATAAAAAAAGATATAAAAGAGAGAATAAAAAATCACAGCAAAATAAAAAAAAAGAAAGAATCAAAAATCACAACAACAACAACAACAACAAGATAAAAAGGCAACATGACAAAAGTTTTGCCGCGCGTCGCATTAACAAACATTTCAGTGTGTTGCATGTGTTTCTTTTAGTTTTCTTATTGTTGTTGTTGTTGTTGGTGCTGTTGTATGGCATTTATTGAGTGGCGCAAAGACGCACTGACTGTGGGCAGCTAAAGTGGGCGTGGCAGCAATCGTTCAATCAACTCGTTGATCCCAAAGGCCAATCACAAAATTCAAATTCAAAAATGCAACATTCGCTTTGAGATTGAAATATCATCGCTGGTTTTTTTGGGTGTTCTCCGAATGAGCTTTGCATATTTGCGCATAATTGTTGTGGGAGTTTTTTAACACTACAAATAAATACTTTAATACCGTTTTCCAAGTTTAAATGTAGTATTCATCTAAAAGGGGAAAACATGATAAAAATTAAATTGCTTTTGAAAATATGATGAGTTTTTGATAAAAAGAAAGTTCAAATCGATTCCCAATTGCGTTATTTTTTGGGCTGCCAACTTTAAATGTAGTATTATTCGAGAGATGGATTTCGAAGTAATATTTAGCTATAGGTCAAATGATGATGAAAACTACATTGCTTTTGGAAATCTATTGAGTTATGATGAAGTTTAGATCGATTTCCAAGTGTGTTTTTTTTCTGGATGCCAACTTTGAATATAGTATTATTCGAGTAGCCAATCCATAGCCAAAAAACATTCTCTTTTAAACATCGTTTCAGTTTTTACAAAGTTATAGCATTAAGAAGGTTTTTTAGAGATTAGAGAAAGATATTTATTTGAGTACTTTTAGTGCAAATTATGATCTACAAAGTTATGGCACTGGAAAGGTTGTTTTTTGTGATCTTTGTGATATAATTTTTGTGTTTTTATTAAAAAAGTAAAGAAAGATATTGGGGTAAGTATTTGACGTGCGTCTACAATCAATGGTGGATCTACAATCTGTACTAGCAGACATCAATTTGCATTTTTTATTAACTCATTTTTTTTACATCATCTGCTGAGTTTTTTTTTTTCCTGGCTTCCGCATCAAAGTTCAAATCGGCATTCAGCGTTAGAAGTCGTTTGGGTTGTAACATCTCCCTTGTTGGCCATTTGGTTTCAGTGACGGCAAAAATCACGTCCTGGCTAATGCGCTCCCAAAACTGCAGTTGTGTATTGGCCACCTAGGAGGGGGCATGACACTTGGGGGCGGTTTACGGGGCCAAATACGCTTAGTAAGCTAAGCGTTTGCTAAACTTTGTCCATGGCAAAATGTTTGTCTTTGTTTACGTATGGAAAAAAACTGCATTCAACTTTTGCGCAACATTCTCAACTGCAGCAGTTTATTTTTTTTTTGCGACACTTAATTCATATTTATGACGCTGTTCCGGCGGAATGCTAACAGAACGCGCCTCAAAGTATGCAGCATTTTCCGCCGGCGGAGGAGGCGGTGTGGAAATGTGAAACGTAAAGCGCGGAAAATAGTTGAACGGGTAATGGAAAAGGGAACGGAAGGGAACGATGGGTGGTGGGCGGTGGGTTGTGGGTGGTGAATAGTGGGTGGGGAGTGGAACGCAAGTTTGCTCAATTTAAAGTCAAGTGTCAACGCAAACAGCTCAAAGGGGATCAAGAGCCATCGACTGTTCAGGACTAGCACTCTTCACTCGGCGCACTCCCCTCCCCACCTCCCACCTGTCACTGGCCCCCGCCACGCCCATGATCTGCCCAGTCCTGACTACCACTTGGCTATTTGCACGCTTTGACATGCAAAACGCGCGCTTCATTTGACATTTTTCTTATTTCTTTTTACTTTTACCAGCTTTTTTTTAACAACGTTGGCAATGCGAGCGAACCAATTTGCCAACCCCCTCAGCTCCTCAGCCCAACCCCAATTTGTGCTCGTGTTCCCTTTTCGTTTTTTTTTTTTTGTCTTGTTTGGTGTTTGCTGTTTCTCTTGAAACCCTTTCATCAAAGGCATCCACGTCGAACGGTCCACGGCATTTTTTGCGGTTGCTATTAATATGATTTTCCGCCTGCGTTTTTCCTTAGCCATTTTCTCCACCTCCTTCTACTTCTTGTATTCATAGTTAGCTTCTGGGTTTCATTTGTTTTTCTTTCGTTTCGTTTTCTTTTTGTTGGTGTTTTCATATCCCTTTTTTATTTTGTGCTCAAGTATCCCATTTTCGGGGCGAGGCAATGCATTGAAATGGGAGTGAAACAGCCAGAAAATGCAGTTTTAAACTATTTGCGCCACAGGAGAAAATGTTTAAGGTTCTGCTTTGTTGCCGCCTCCTGCTTGATGTTTCAATCGCAACCCTTTTCCTTTTTTTTTTTTGTTTTTAATTACAATCTGGCAATTAATGTTTTCAACTTTTTTGTTTGAGTATCCTTTAGCACGTCCTTGCATCTTGTTTAGAGTTACGCGCACTTCGGGCCCTTCTCAGGGTCTGGTAGTACATCAAGTTTAGCCGGAAATTGTCGCCTCATTCAACCCCTTATCACTCATAATTCTGTTGCCAGCTAAGTAATTGGTGATTTCTCATCAACATCAACATCATCATCATCATCAGCAGCATCTTCATCATCATCATCATCAAAGGCTCTCCTTGGCCACAACTTAGCTGCTGTTGTTGTCAAGTGAGCCAGCGCCTAAATAAAGTCCACGCACAGCCTCAGTCCACAGTCTGGCAATGGGATTAAGTGTTACGGCAACGACTTCTACCCGCTCCCCCTCCTCTCCACCCCCCTCCTAACTCTCTATAGCTATATGTTTATATGTTGAGCACAGTGAGTACTTCTGGCCATTAATCTAATCCGTCAATTACTCAATAAATTGTTTTCATTTTTATCCTTTAAATAATTGTTTTGATTAATTTGAGCCAAAATAAAATATTTTCTTTATTCTTTTTCATAAATATATTTAAAAGAAACTAAAATTATTTTTTTTAAATCTTAATTCTTAAAAATTGATTCCACAATCAGCATAAAATGTGGTCTAAATATTTATTTCATAATTATTATATTTAAAATAGCGGAAATTGATGACTGAACAGAGATTCGCCATTTGCTTAATATAATATTATTTATACTAATGAACTCCAAATCGTTCTAATTCGCGGGTGTTTACTGTACTGGCAATGCTAGGCAATAAGCACTAGAATGAATAAATAAGGAAATCAATTGTTATGGCGGCAACTGGTATTAATCTTAAGGAGACCACAGAGAAGACGACCCGCAGACATTCCGGGAGTCAGTGCAACAGCAGCAGCAGCAGCAGCAGACGCAGCAGCAGGAGCAGGAGCAGCAGCAGCAGCAGCAGCAGTAGCAGGAGCAGCAGCAGCAGCAGCAGGAGCAGCAGCAGCAGCAGGAGCAGCAGTTGTTCAAGTCCAAGTTGAGTTTGGGGCGTGGCAGTTGAGCGGAAAATGGGACAATGCGCTTTGGTAACGAGATTCGCCTGGCATCGGGAGCAAAGCAACTACAACAACAACAACAGCAGCAGCAGCAACAACAATGGAGCGAAAGGAAAGCGCAAAGCAAAAATGAAATGAGAAGCAGCAGCAGATGGAGCAGCAGAAGGAGCAGCAGGACGATGCCAAAGTACAGTCAGCGAGCGTGGAAAACAACAACGGCGGCCCATAAAGACGTCTGCTGCAGCTGCGGCAAGCGGGGGGTTGGCGTTAGGGGGGAGTGGCGCATGGGGCCGGCAGGGTGTGGCATGATGTAAACAGACAGCAGCGCCCAAAAACCACCCACACAATCCAGTAGAGGCACACGACGCAGACGACATCCTTGCGACTCGACATCTGCCCTAATCATCAGTCCCGTTACGCCCAACCCCCTAAAAACCAACCCCTCCCACCACCCCCCCCTCGCACACCCCTCCCCTCATCGACCACCCACACAAGCCAAAGCGTTAGTTTCATGAAAGCTTTTAGTTGTCTGCAAAATTTTCGGCGCCCTTTTTTTTTGTGATTTTTTTTTGTGTTTCCTCCTTTTTTTTTTTGTGTATATTTTGTGCTGTGTATTTTTGGGGGTTGAATTTTTGGGTTCTGTGATAAGCACCAAGACAGGCGCACAGAGAACGCTTCCGTCTCTCTGTCTGTGGGAGAGTTGTAAGCAGGGCATTGCACTCGAAGCTCCACACTCCACTCACACACTCACACACGCCACTCACACTCACACTCACACACTCACACTCACACTCTCACTCACACGCTCACACTCTCACACACTGTTCGCTTTCGCATCCCATTTGCAAAAGCTCTTTTGCTGTAGTTTTTTGTGTGATTTTTGTTTTTTCGGCTTTTTCGTTATTCGACTCTATTTTTTTGCGGACTTACTCTTACAGGAGTGCATCCTGGCTGGAGCATTGATGCCTGTATATAATTACAAGATAAACTTGGCAAGTGTACGGCGCCCAGACTTGTCACAGGTGTCGATGGCCAAGAAACTACTACAACTACTACCATTTTACGAGGCCCGCAAGGCTTTGTGAATGAATCTCAGTTGTAGTAATAGTTGTATATTATTATTAATAAACAGTTGGAGTAGAATTTACGTTGGGCGCATAAGTGCTGAGTGTGGTCAACGAGTGGCTTATAAATTACATCAATAACTTCCCATAATAACGCAGCGCACATTTGCCAGCCAAGTTAAGCCAACTCGCTCGAATCTTGGCCACAAATTGTTGCCAGACATATTTGAGTCTTGCTGACTGTCCCAATTGATATTTATACTGGACAAAATTAACTAAAATATTATATCTAATATATATCTATATTGATCAGATAATCATGTGGTTTAGTTACTTAAATATTAACTGATACAAAATATATATACAACGATGTCTGTCGTTGTTTAATGCATAGTTTGGGCAATACTGTGTATAACTAGTCCATCATTAATTAGTCATAGTATAAGTGTATATAAGTATATCGATAAAGACTGTAATTTTGAGCAACCCATCATTAATAAATCATGGATTAAGCATAGGTAAACCTAGCAGCAAAAACAGTTCTTAATTTTACTAGTAATAATTGAGTAACAGAAAAAATCGAACAAATCAAATTTATTGATTACAAATATTTGAATATATATTTAATGTATTTAACATAAGAAATCTAACAATATTTAAATAAAGTTTTTATTTAATTTTATTTATTTTAAAGAGCCCAACAAAATTGTATTCGAAGAAGCGAAGCGAAGCAACTTTAATATTCATGGAACTGCAGAGAGCTTGTGGCATTTAAGTCTGCGGACATGTGCAAAGCAGTGCTGACAACCCTGGCAGGCCACTAAGCAATGCAACAATGTGCCGATAAAGGCATAAAAACTCGCACAGGGAGCTGGCATAACAGCCACATTTACAGTTACAGTTACATGGCCTCGTCAAGGATTCAGAGGATGCGGCGCACAGCCAAGGCTGGCAGAAGCTGCCATTACAATGCGACCGACGGGAATTAAAGCGAGCTTTTGTTGATTAAGCTGGGGTGGCGAGAACAGGAGCAGCAATCTCAGAGAGAGAGAGAGAGGGAGAGAGAGACAGAGAGAGAGAGAGAAAAGAGGACGATTTCCCGCGCAGCAGCAGCAGCAGCAGCAGCAGCAGCTGAAAAATGTTGTGTTAGAGTAGAGGAAAATGGTAGTGGCAAAATTATCGATTGGTTTGTTTTTTTTTCTACTTCTACTTTTGGGAGGCTGACTGGAAAGAGGCCCGTTGGAATTTCAGTGTTGTGTTTGCTTTTGTGCGAGGGGTGTTTTGGGCGTTGGGTGGTTTGGGTGGCTGTTGGGCATTTGATGCGTGCGTATCCCTCAACTTTGGCGCGAATTTTCGATTAATGAAAACGCGCGCGCTTCTCGCGCCTGTGTGTGTGTGTGTGTGGATGCAACAACGGACAGCGAAAGAAGCCAAAAGGGACAGTTGCAATAGTGCAAAATAACAAAAGTGCCACACGGGACGCAACGTCAGTCAAAGTGGGCGGAATGAGGCGTAACATTCCAGCTGCGCTTTCAACTGTCAGCGATGTAGGCCCGGCGTGCAGAGAAGCGAAACTCGCTCGCCTCTTTTTTTTTGCTGATGGGTAGCATAAAGTACTCGCGAATTGGACAACAACAACAACAGCAACAACAACAATAATGTGAAGAACGAAAACAACGAAAATCTGGCAGTCAGAAATGCTGACATTTTGCCAGCGACAGCTGTCAAAAGGACGAAAGCCAGTATCCGTGGCAAGGGATTGCACGATTGGATGTGGATACGGATATTTATGGGGTAACGCGTCCACACACACACACACACACACACATATATATATATATATATATATATATATATATAGTTGAGTTTGGGGTTTGCGCAGTTGGCTACTTGAATGTCTTTGCGGTAGGTTTTCTTTTTGTTGTTGTTGTTGTTGTTGCTTGTTTGTTTGTTTTGGCATCTCGCGTTTCTACTCGTTATGCAAATTTTATTGATATGCTATGGCAAACGATTATGTAAAAGTTGTGCATGGCTAAAGCGATTTTAATATTCACAGTTGTTGCTGTTGCTGTTGCTGCTTTGTGTTACACATGGGAGCAATCCTTGAAGGCAGGCTACTCCACAACTCCGCAACTCCCTCGAACCCCTTATCAAACGCCTCTTGAGCTAAGCAGCTGAGCACTTTTCATGGTAGCTGATTATGACATGGCTCGAGAAATCGGAATGGGCATTGGGCATTGGGCAATGGGCATTGGGCATTGGGCCTTTGTGAAATGGGTTCTCCGGACCAAAACATGTTGATAATAATGGCCTTTGTGGGGGATGAGCATTGCGAGTTTGGGGATTGTGGCTGTTGCGGCACTGGCTTAAATTGTTTGTTTATAAATAACGCAAGCGGCTATTGATTAAAATTACGCTTTAAAAATGTATTCAATGGTCGCTTAGTTGGAATTGTACACAATCCACACACACACACACACACACACACAAGCATATTTGCTTTTCCATACATGCATGATGAAATGTTGGGGTTTGGGGGGCGGGGTGCTGGCTGGCAACAGCAGACGAGTTGAGCTGCGGTTTCCTGTTGAATGTTTAAATGCTTTAAGAGCAGCCAAAGCTGCAAGCTGGGCTACAGCAAATTTAAGAAAATGTTTTTCCAGTTATTTAAAGAACTGTTTCGAATTAACTAACTCATTTTTAATACACTGAAAATGCTTGTTTATAAAATGCTCACAAAATGGACATTAATATATGCATTTATTTTGCCATTAACCCGGCCAAAAAGCAAGTTGCGCTGCGCTCTTCACTCCGCAGTGCCGCAAGGCATTAAACTCGATTTAGGTTCGTTTTTCGTTTGATTTGGCAATTGGATCGATGCCACGCGCTTGTTGCTCAATGAAAATAAATTTCAATGAAAATGTTTTTCACGCACTAAAAATACTCTGCAGCTCTTATCAGGTTTTCCTTTTGGGAGTCTCCGCTTATCAGTTTTTAAATGAAATTCCCCGAGCATTGCGCAAACTTAACGGAATGCAGTCTCATAGACCAAGAAGAAGAACATGAAAAAAAAAATTTCATTGACCAAAAAAAAATAAAATAATAATAAAATCAAATAAACTGGGGGAAAAATTACGAAAAATGTCAATAATCAATTTGGACGATGATAAGTAATCGAAGAAGAAGAAGCAGCAGCAGCAACAGCAGCAACTAACTGTAAATGCATTGAATGTGCCGGACAGCGCTTAGCCATGCCAACCACCCAGGGCTTGTGGGTCTGGGTGTGGGTCTGGGTGTGGGTGTGGGTGTGTGTCTTTGGTATCTTGGGTATTTGCTGCTGTTCGGTTCCGGGACTTGGCAAGTGGATGGATTTGACATTATCTGCAATAAAGATTACAAGTTGACTTCTTGTTTGGCTTTGGCTTTTGACTGCATGTCATAAAAATGTTTTATGATGCCAACGAAGAAGACGACGACAACAGTGGCGCTATGCAGGGGGCGAGGCACAGCGCCTGCAGGTGCCCCCTTTCTCGTGGCTTGGGGGGGGTGGGGGGGTTGGCTTGCAGAGAGCTGTTTTGTTGCATGTCTTTCGCTCGATTCGTTTTAGAGCTGTGATTATATTATCTTGATTTACGTTTACCTTTTCATTTTTTTTTTTTTTTTTGGGTTTTTTAGTGGCATTTTTCCAACTTGCTTCGTTCAGCTGCCCCTCCTGTCCCTCACCCAGTGAAAGTGCAGCGTCATGCGATTGTTGGAGAGGCCATTTGGGAGGAGAGACCGAAAAGTGAGCAGTGGGAGTCGAAGAGTTTCTTTCATTTTTGTTTTTTTTTTGAGTTCGTTACAGACAATTTCGAAGCTTATCTTTTATTTGCATTAAAAAATATTTACACAGCACTGTGAATGGCAGCAGGAAAAGATTAAGATGATGCAGACTGCAAGGAGGGTTACGTCAAAAATTGTAGCAGTTTCATAAATAGTAATAAATGCAGGTTACTCTCAGACCAGAAATGAGCTACAAAAAAAAAAAAAAAGTTGATGGGAAACAACAAAAAATTCCCAGTTGAGTGTGGATTTTGCTCAAGTGCGGCACAAATTGAAGCTCGCTTAACATTTACATAAACATATATACTATATATATATATATATATATATATATATTACTGGCAACTAGTTGGCAACTACTTCACCTCTTTTAAGTGTTAGAACTATAAACGATTACTGTGAAGTAATGTTCGCTTTTGAGCTGCTTTTTCAGCCTGCAATTTTGATTTAAATTTTCAGCAGCAGTAATTTAAATATAACAAAAAGTAAATAAATAAAAACTAGAAAAATCTTCTGGTTTTTAGAAATAGTTTCCACATATTCAATAGAATTAAATTTCTTTATTTTTCTCTCATTTTCAGACATATATTTGTTAATAATGGAAAATACTTTTTAAAAATTTCAGAAAATGTTTAAATTTTAAACTGAAATTGTTTAATCAAAAAGCAGCCTGCAAATTGGGCATATAAATAAGGAGAATTTGCAAAATTCAGGCTGTCTTTTTTTCTTTGTTGTTTTTGACACAATTGAAATTGCAGGCTGGGGCCATTTAAACTGATTAATGCTGCTGCCAAATTGGCTAATTCAAAATAGAAATATGCCCAAAAGGGAGTTGAGCGGCAAACGGATTCTTCAACTCGCAACAACAATGGAAAATGTTTTGTTATAATTAGTTTAACTATCTGCGCATAATGTGGGCGTCATCTATTTCAGTTCCGTTTCGCTTTCAATAACCAATTTGACTGCCTGCGCCGCGCCCACCTAGCCCCTCAGCGGGGCAATTGGGAACTTTGAATCCCTTTGGGGCAGCCAAGACAATGACAGCACTTAGTGACATCAAAAAGCGAATGCAAACGATACCCGGCCAGGCAACACTGCTCTCAAAGTCAGCTAGTTCGGCGTCTTGCACCCCACCCCCCAAGCTTGGTCTAGCAACACCCCCTCGGGGCAAGCAGCTACTCTTAACCATAATGCCAAATGCGTCGCCCTTTTCATTTAATATAAAGCAATTTTCCTCTCAAATTCACTTCAATAAACAATTTTCACAGGCATACATTCGCACACACACACTAGCACACACACACACACACTAGAACACGCACATACACACACACACACTAGCACACACATATACACATCAAAAGCTAACAAAAGCGCGACTTTTGAAAGGTCCCACCGCGAACTTGGTTGCGCACCACAAAACCCCCACTCATCATTTAGTAGTGGTGCATCGCAATTGAGGGGGCGGGGGCTGCAGAGTGGGCGGAATAGTTAAGCAGCAATATTACCAAAGAAAATTGACTTGCGAAGTGGTAATCATTGTAAGTACAAAAACTTGTCTTCATTTAAGCTTTAATTTTAATAGTTTAATTGAAATTCAATTCAAAATTTTCTTGTTAAAAAATAGAAAGAAATATGTGAAAAATGCAGAAGAATAATTTTAATAGAATAAAAATATCTGAAAGTTAAACTTAATTCAACAATTGGTTGTCATAATATAATAATATTTATTTAAAAAAAAAAATGCAGAATTATTTTGAAATTGACGTTTGAAATATAATTTTTGTTATGAAATAAATATGATAAAGCATGCCGAGAATCAACTTCTTAACTTGTCCTATTTCAGTTAGCCAGACTTGTCTCAGCTAACAAAATTAGCCAAATTTATTAACGCTTCCGTTTTCAGATCTTTTCAGTTTTTTTTTACCTTTAATTGTTGTTATTAAAAATTGTTCATTAAATATGTGCATTTATTTACATAGCTTAGGCTGCGTCACAAAGTTGACAATCCAAATTTTTAATTTAAGCACATTATGTTCAAGAGTCTTGGAATAATATTGCTGTTTGCCTTTCACTCACTCTCACTGCTCAAGTCTGTCTGTCTGTCTCTTTCGCACCGTAAATATTTTTCATAATTTACAGATATTTAATTAGTGATTTTTGGGGTATTTCATTAAGTGACACATCCTCTTTGCATACTCTGCATCATCAACATCATCAACATCATCATCATCATCGTCATTATCATCCGGTTTTCCCAGCTTCCTGCTCCTGGCAATTATTTAAAATTGTCAACTGTGAAAACAAGGCATGATTCACACAACATTTGCGAGCGACAAAAATTGACAGGCGAGGACAAAACGCTGAGGCAACTGGGCTAGGAGGGGGGCGGGGGGAGTGGGCAATGTGTGGTGCTTGAGTGGCAACAGCGAGGCAGTAGAGGCAACAACTGTTTGTCCTCGACATGGCTAACAAGCAAAAGTCGCCCATTTGCGAAGCGACTTGGTCCTTGTAGTGCCTGCCTCATTGTGCCTGCCGCCTCGCTGCTGACTCGTTGTCTGTCTCAAGTGGCAAAAAAAAAACGAAGAAAATACTGTGAAACGTTTATAAAGCATACACGCACACACACACACACGCACACACACGCACACACACGCACACACACACACACACGCACACACACAGCGAAAACTTGACCCAATTCGTGTGCGTGTGTTTATCCTTGACGCTGGTGAAAAATGGCGTTTATGAAGCGCTTATTGTGTTTGGATTGTGGCGCTGGTCCGGCGCCCGCTTTGGAGCTGCTTCCGTTTCCGTACTTGAATGGCGTGCGCCACAATGGACCCCCACACCACCCCCTCTGTACCCATCCCTCTCTGCTGTGGTTGTGCTTCTTGTTTGGCATGCGCTGCTGCCTTTTGTCCAGTTTGTCGCATGCTTGCCGTGCTCCAGTTGAAGTAGTCTCCCTCCCCTCCTCTCCCGCAACTCTGTCGCATCCGAAACATTTTACGCATCTATTGGCATAGGCGTGCCTGTGCGTCCTGGAGTCCGGGCCACTTTGACAGGCAACGGGAAACGGAAGCGGAAATTTCGTGCCCATGCGTTTTCATTTTTCGTGTTGACGACTGCCGGCGAGGAGTTGCCAGTGGAGTGGTTGGAGTTGTGGTTGTGGTTGGCGTTGGGGTTGCCTTGCTGGACATGTGTGTTGCTTATTTTTGTGGTGCGTGCTGCACTGGGCCCATCCTCCCTTCAGCACAAAAAAATATATATCTAATTCCTAACAAGCGACCGCAAGTGCTCGGGAATCAAAGGAACCAGAAGTGGGCGACTTTTCTTTTACTTGTGGCTCGGAAAAGTCGCTTTTTAAAATTCCTAAGCGCTGCTAGCTTTTTTATATTCCATTTTTTTTCTTATTTTTCATTTTTTTGCAACTTTTGTTTCGATCTGTTTCATTTGATTTGTGAGCCTGTCGCTGGGCGAGGGGGCGTCCGCATAAAGGCGAGTCCTGTTTTGACACGCCACGGCTTTAAACTTGTGGGGCTTGTGAGAATTTAGAGCAAACATAGAGTATATAGGGGGCATAGTTACTATGTCATAAAATAAGACAGTTCTCTAAATTACTTTCATTCTTAGCTCTTGCTTTTTTGGGATAAATGAAGAGCTTGTCGAATTCTAAAGTTGATTTTAAAATACTTCGATTTGAATCTAAGTTTAAAATTTATTTAGTTATATTTCACTTTTTTCACTTAAATCAATGTTAAATCATAAATTACCGCAAGCTGCCAATTTCCCCTTTTTCCATATAGAGTTGGCAGCTCAGTCGGAGTAGCCGATGCCTGAAGCTAAAGAGTATATCTTTTCTATATGGTATCGCATGTCCCGTTTCGAGAATTTATTTTTTTAATAAAATGTAAATTATGCGTCCTCTTTTGATAAATGTCCATTGAAAAAAGTTTGTAGTTCAATGTGTTGCCTTTGTTTTTGGGTTCTCATTTGTTGTTGTTGTGTTTTTTTTTGCCTGTGTGTGTGTTTTTTTGTGGTTTCTGCAATGTGGCACCAATATTTTATTCATAGTTGACACGAAATGCGTAACAAATCGTTTCAAAGTCGATGCTTCTGCCACGGCATTGAATTTATAGTTCTTAGCCCCCCCCTGCACACACACACACACACACACACACACACACACACAAGTCAGAAGGAAGAAAGGGAGTATGGTTGGGGGGGGTTTGATTGACGAGGGGTAGCAGGGAGAGTATCTTTTGCCTTCAGGCTGATCAGATGTCTGTTTTGTTGCCTTTTGCAGTTGTTTTTGTTGCTGTTTCTGGCGCTCAAATCAAAAATAAATAAATATAAAAAGCCAGTGACAGGCGGACAGAAGGGTGCAGGGGGCATGTGAAGGAGAGGGGAGTGGGCAACGAGGATTGGGGGTAGCTTTTGGCTAACTAGCTGCAGCTGGGCCAATATAAACTGAATTTGCATTGAATTTCCACGCACGTTGCCAGAGAAATGTTCTAAGGAAAAACATAAATATTATGAAACTTTGATGATCGACTATTGAACACCCTTTAAGAGCGAGGAATTGTTGCATGAAAGATAAATAAAAAGCATTTAAAAAGAGTTGACTTATAGCTAGCTTATATTAATATTTTTGAACTAGTTCGAATAATCCAAAACCCAATTTGTTCAAAATAAGAATTATTTCGAAATCAAATAAATATTTTATATATTTTTTTACATATTTTTTATTTATTTGCACATAATCTTAAAGCTTAAGAATGGTAGTTAAAAAAAAACTAAAGCACAGTTATATCATTTTCTATGCTATCTTGCGTCTCTGTCTGTTTGCGCTTTACTTCACTTTCAATCCTAGAAATTCGTTTTATCTTCGTATTTTACTTTTCTTTCTCTGCTCCTAATTATTCGACTTATCTTATTATGCTGTCTTTTAAGTAGTGGCATGAACAGACCACAACAGCCAGCTTTATCTAAGCCACACATCTCTCTCCCCTCTCTCTCTCCCTCTCTCTCTCTTTCTCCCTCTCTCTCACCCCCAAACACCCGTTGAACTTTTTGCCTCAACCAAAGTTTTCAGCATTTCGTCTCAAAGAAAAAAGAAAAACAACAAAAAATGGGCCATCAGCAGTGTTGGCTGCCATTTGGTTGTTTACAAACAAAGCGCTGCGACAAAACAAAAGCAAACAAATCACCAAAAGCTAACCAGAGTGCAACACCTCCTCGCCGCACCCCACCCTTGCAACACACCACGCCCAGCCGTAATGCCCCTAATATAAAAAAAAATGCAACTTTGCATTTGTCTGCGCGCCGCTTTCGGCCAGTCAATTTGAGCGCCAAATGCAGATAAGGCAGAAGCAGAAGCAGAAGCAGCCTGAAGGCTGAAGGCTGAAGGCAGCACAGCAACAGTGTTTCTATACCCTAATCCCATCAATACTGGGCAAAAGGGTATACTGGTTGTAACTGGCAGAAGGCAGCAGGTCCGTCTGTATGAACACGCGGATCTCAGAGACTACATGATAATCAATGAGAGTCTCAATATGTTTGTGTATTCTGCAGAATCCCGTTACAGACGTTTGCCTGTACGTATGTATGCGCGTATGCATATAACTATGCGAGCGATGTGTGAGAAAGGGATGACATGATAATCGAGGCGAGCGTCAATATGTGCGAATTCTGCAGTCCCATTACCTACATTTGCCCGTACTTATGTTTGTATGTATGTGTGTGCATGCATGCATTTGTCACCAGCCCGTTAGGATCAGTTCGTGCGTTATTTCCATTACATACAGAGATCAGTGCACTTGCAGACCTGCTTACATTTGGTTGCAAAACTTTTGAAGGAGAAATTTGCCAATAAAACAAAAATATATTTAACAGTTGCGCTTAGGGTATGTCGTAGTCAACCTCACTCGACTACAGCATTCTTGTTTGTTTTTATTTATTTATTTATTTTTTGTCTCTGTTGGGTCCAGTTGGGATATCGGGTTACAGCGCCAGATTGCCCCCCGCCCCCCACGGCAACCCTTTTCTGTGCAGCTCCTGCTCGCTTTTAATTGAATATGCCGTGCGAGGCGGCGTCGCCGCTGCTCGTAACTTGACATCGATGGAAGGGGAGTGGTTTTTCAAGGGAGCAGGGGGCATTTGCGGCAGCGCACGTGCAACGGCTTTTTGTCAAAGTGTCGCCGGGCGACGTTTGCAAATTTTCGAGCGTTTTTGGCGGGAACTTTGTAAACAAGTTCGCAAGTTTGAAGCTTGCCTCAGTCTGTGGCCTCATATTTATTCACGCCAAATGTGGACAAATGTGGCACAGCAACAGACAGCAGTGTTGACAGTTTAGCTTAGGATTTTATAGATAGCCAGAAAAAAGCTATTATGGATTTTATAGATGGATGAAAAAAAAACCAAAGTTTGCCAAATTTTCACTCCTATTTTTATACATAAAAGAAAATTAAATTAATCAAAATGTTTCCTTTTTATATAACTCTGCAATTATATATATTTAATTAGCTCCTTTTCAATTTATTTTTAAATGTATTTTCTTATTTATGATGGTCTTCTTGTCGTGGCTAAAATAACTCGGCAATTATTTATTTTGAGCTAACTTTACTTTTATTCTAAATGTTATTTATTTGTTTTTATGCTTTAGATAACGGAACTCGTCAGCAATTTAATAATAATTTATATTCTCACATATAAGATCTGCACTCGCTAAACTGGAAATCATAAATTAAACTGGGCTTAAAAATAAAGCTATTTCAAATTCTGCCAACACAGCCAGCGAGGGGGGGAAGCTGTGTTGTGTAGGGGTTGGTGGTGGTGGTGGTGGGAGGGGGGGATAACATGTCAGCTTTTATGAAAGCCAAACATTTGGTCGGTTCATGTGAACCCACGCTAATCCATTTTCGCAAACAGAAACGGTAAAAAGGGGCCGCAAATGCAAATGCAAACAGATCTCGGGCCTGGCCTTATCAGCCCCAGTCTGGTCTGGGAGTCTGCTCTAAAGTTTGGGTGGCGACCGGTTATATAAGCCAGCTCACACAGCGCAAGAGAGAGAGAGAGAGAGAGGGAGCAAGCGGGTCATTTGCTGTGCTGCTCGCACTCTTAAAGCCAAATTACTTTTATGCAAATGCAAAGCAAATAAATTTGCTCTATAAAACTTCAGGATGCATTAGAGAGGGGGCAGAGGGTTGGCAGAGGGGAGGGGATGGGGTGTGTTGCAACTAAATTGCAATTGCAATTGGTGACCAATTCGACTTGGACTTCCACTTTCGCCTTGATGTCTTTTGTGGCAATACGGATTGCGTTACACTGGCAACTGGCAAACCAGGTGGACAGCCAGGTGGGCAGCCAGAAACCCGATAAAGATGATAGATACTCGCTGCGAGAGAGGGAAGAGATGGGAGAGATGGCAGAGAGGGAGATGGCGAAACAATGCGAAATGCTAAAAGTGAAATATGAAGCAGCTGCGAGAGCTTGAGCAAAAGTGTTGAACAACAGCTGAATAAAAGTTATGCAATGCGAAAAAATGGGAGAGACTTCTTCGAATGAAACCTTTTTTTAGGTTTTAGAGACTAGCGATTTGAATTTTGGATTTGACTGAATTCAGCATAGCAAATATATAATGGAGTCCTTTCTATATATATAATTATTTAATATTTATTTATTATTCATTTATTATATTACACATTTGCTCTACTATTTCCAGCATTAATAATATATTATTAGCATATGGAATATTTGGGTAATTCCAACTCTCGATTTCATTGCGGAGTGTGCCGAAATTCTGAAATAATTCACAGCACAGCCAAGTTGGAAGATGACGTTTCCAATTTCAATTGCTTCCTCTTTCTGGAAAGATATCTGGAAACTAAGCGGGCAGTCAAAGTCATAAATCAGCTGTTGTCCCATAACTCAACGCCAAGCGAGAATGAGGAGGTGGAGAATGAGGAGGTGGAGAACTCGAACGCATTTGGAATTCCATTTGGATTTAAACGATCGTTTAGCGTGCTTATGAGGAGGACGTGGCGGGTGCGGAGGAGGGAGAGAAGGAGAGTTGGAGTGGAATGGAATGGAAAGAGGGCCGAAGGATAACAGTTAATAACTCAGAGGCAGCAGTTGGAGCGAGACAGAGAGAGAGAGAGAGAGACTGGGGAGTGGAGAGTTGGAGGAGCTGGTCACCTTTAATAGAAATTGTTATTGAATCTGCAGTGCAACTCTGCCTTTGTGTGTGTGTGTCTCCAGCTGAGTTATCGCTTTGTTTACATGATAATGAATATGAAGTGTGTTGTGTGAAGTGAGGCATGCAACGCGAGTCGCATCACGTACGCACTTTCAAACGAAGACGGATACCCGGAACAATTGCGACACTTACATTAACACCTCCCCCACCTCCTCACCTTACTACTACTTCTACTTCCAATCGACACGAATTCTACAAAGCGTGCGGCACCTTTCCAGCGACAACTTTCCTAGCTGAATCGATCACTTTAAATATATGTGTGTATTTATTTATTTTTATTTTTATTTTTTGATTAAGGGGGGCAGAACCACCTGCCACGGGGATTAGTGCGTCCACCTGGGGCACATCCATCACATGCTAATCCAGCAGCAAAATCAGAATCTAGGGTTGCTTAACAACTAACACATAAGGAATGTGAATACATACATATATATACACACACACACAATTAAACGTATATCTACAGTGGAATATTTTCCTTAATTCAATTTCCTTCCTTGTTGTAAATTGTTTTCATTTGTTAATCAAATTTTATAAGTTTTGAAACACTTTTGACCACTGTGCATAATACTGTATTTATGAATTTACCGTACATCTCCAATATACTAATTAGCCATAAGTCTGTATTTATGAATTTACCGTATATCTCCAATATACTCATTAGCTATAAGGCTGTATTTAAGAGTTTACCGTATTTCTCCAAAGTACTCATTAGCCAATCAAAATCGATTAAGAAATCATTTCTAAATTCCCACAGTTAGTGATTAAAATTAATTTTATCAATTAATAAAAAATAAGCAGTTGCTTTTTGTGTGACTCGTAGTGTGAGAAAACTACAGATTTCAGACTGCAGCATTTAGGATATACGAAATGGATTTCCAAGAATCATATTCAAGTAGAAATCTTTTTCTTCTACTCAGCAAATAAAACGCAGATGTTTTGTTTTGAGATTTTCTTGGTGTTGTTGTTGTTGTTGCTATCGGATTTGTCTATTGCCTTTCGAGAGAGAAACAGTCAGCCCCTAACCCGCAGCACGCACGCCGTTCCCTTTCACCCCGCACCCAAAAACACTTCCTACACGCAATCTGCAAAACACAACAACAACAATAGCAAAGCATTCGTCAACAATGTCTGCTTTTGCTGCTGCTTCTCTGCTTCTTCTTCTTGTCTTCAGTTTTTGTTTTTACTTTGCTTTTCGTTACGAGACTTTTTACACGCGCGCACAAATCGACGCAGCGTCTGCTGCTGCTGCTCTGCTGCTGCTGGTGCCTTAACCCACCCTCCTTACACGCACAAACACACACACACTCGCACACGCATACAACGTAAGCGTTGTAAAATTACAACAGCAAACGAAACACAAGTGAAATTGGCACGAGGCGCTGCTGCTGCTGCTGTTGTGAAATTCCCACTCCACACACACAAGCATAGAGGAAGAGCGAGAGAGAGAGAGACTTGCATCGTGGAGACTCGCTCACACGCACACAAATTATAATTGTTTGTTATTCTTTTGTCTCGCTCGCACGCTGGTTATCGGATTTCAGAAAGGCACAGAAGAAGCAGCAGCAGCAGCAGCAGAAAGAAAAAAAATACAAATACTCAAATACTACTGCTGCATACTACGGCAACAACAACTCACAAACGCGCATACACACACACCAACAACTGTTAGTTCTCGCTCTCGCGTTGGCTCTCTCACGCTACGAAACGAAATGGAACCAGCCCCAACCATTCCATTCATACGTCGAGCAGTTTGGGGAATCGCGCGTATTAGAGGGAGACAGAAGAGCAACAGAGATAAACGACGACGTCAACGAAGAAGAAGAAGAAGGAAAACAAAATTATTTACGATTTATTTTGATCCAGAGCCGGTTGGCGAGGGGTTTTTATGTCAGCGGCAAGTCGGGGCGGTTGTCTATGTGTGCGTGCATTTGTGTGTGTGCGCGACGACTCGAATTGGAATGGAAACACAGTGGGTACAGTTGGCAATGGTACGGCAAAGAGCGAGCAAATACTAAGAGAGTGCCGCATAATGAATTGTGGAACGTAAGTGTGTTCATTTGCGACACACTCTTCTGGTCCAGTGCCAGGGCATTCCTATGACGGCACGAAATGGCAATCGAACATGCGCTATTGCAGTCTCTCTCTCTTATTGCTATGCATACACTTTCGTAACATTGACTCTCTTGCGCTAGCAGCGACGCTTGCTCTGTTTTTGCTGGCATTCTCTCTCTCCCCACTCTAGTTCGTTACAAACTGCTTCTTCTTCTTGCTTGCTGTTTTTGTTTTTTTTCTTTTTTGTTGTAAACTGTACGCGAGTTTTTTTTTGTCTGTTTCTGTTTCTGTTATTGTTATTATGGCGAGTAGTGTTTTTTACGTTCCGTTTCGTAAATTAATCAACTCTCGCATTTCCCTTGCCCATTCCTCGGTCCCACTGCGAGTACATTAAATTAGAAATGTTTAGTTTATTGGCGCGCTTTCTGTGCCTCTTCTGTCCTTCATTGCTTCCATCTCCCTCCCCCACAAGTTGTGTACACACTGTGCCTCTCTCTCTGTCTCTTTGTCTTTGTCATCTATTTTATGCTCCTCTTCTTATTCTGCTGCTGCAGTCGAAATCAAAATAAACAACAACAACAACAACGATTCTTCTTTCTATTTTTTCCCCCTCTCGAGTTGAATGAACCTCCCCTACCCCCCACCTAATGCTCAGTCCATCACACTCGTTTCTAGTTTCCAGTGGAAGCATTGAAATTGTCAATTTATGTCGCTTTAATTGCCGATTTTACTAGAAAAGAAACAAAAATAACAACGTAATAAAAGAACAAAGCCAAACGGGGGGCGTGGCACCCGTATAACTAACGTTATCTAACACTATTAGCAACATCAACAAGATGATGGGAGGGGGAGGTGGGTTGCCCCCAAACTCATAGATAAGATATTAAAATATTCAGTTGTGTTTTTGGGCCTTCAAGTTTATTATAAACAAAATCATTTGAATATTTTATTATTAGGCACACGACAAAAAAACACAACAACAGCACTAAAAGAAATCAATCAAAAAAGAAAAAGAAATAAACAAATAACAACCCTGAACCTTGAGGAAAAAGCGACAATAGGGAAATTACCCACAAATAGAGAAATGTGTGTATGTGTGTGTGCGTGTGGGTGTGTGTGGAATATATTAATGTACATGTTTATTAGGAGGGTAGCTGAATTCACTTCAGCAAAGAGAAATAAACATTTAAAGTTAGTTTAGCTCTCAAAATTTATTTATAGAAATTAATTGATTTTCAAACCCAATTCGACCCAATTCTTCTCGCCAGCACTGTGGCAATGAGAGAACGAGATCTATCTCACTCGCTCTCTCGCACACAAGCATTGGCACGTGCTCCATTAAAGGACAAGCGCTCAGCGATCGTTAACCAATACACGCACACATAAAGCCGTTAATCCACTTGGATTTCTCACTCCAACTCCAAACATCGAATTGGATTTTGCATTGTGGGCCATTCCAAAGTCCACAAGCGACTTTATTTCCATTCATTTCCAGCGACAGCTTCAGTTACATTTTGCAGCTGCTGTTGTTATTGTTGTTGCTGTTGTTGCTGTTGCTGTTGCTGTTGTTGCTCTTTCTGTTTTGTTATCTACTTTGGCACATTGCATAACGGTTTATTGGCGAAGGCTAAAACAACGACAGCAACTATAAAAGAAAAAAACAAACAAATAAACAAATGCCGAAGCACGTTTCCAAAACAACACAAAAAACAAAACAATTTCCAATGCCAAAAATGTGGATTTCATTACTGTTACTGTTCATAGCATAAATTTCGAGCTCATTGTTTTTCCCGTTACAATTTTTAATGGCGAAAACAAAAACTAATTCCAACTAAATAAATAAAATACACTACATAAAATCAGCAAATGTAAAACGCTAATGTTTATAAACAAACAGACTTTTGTGGCGTATTTTTTGTTGTTGATATTTTTAATAAACAATTTATGCAAATTTTTGAGTCGTTTTTATATTTTTAATGCACAGACGTTTTCTGTGTGTATTTCCAGCAAACAGAAAGCCATTAAAATCGCCAACTTTCGTAATGCTCAATTACAAAGAAAAAATGTGTATAAAAATAAATCACCAAACGAATTTCGCAGAAATTCACCAAGCTGAACGTCAGCGACAGAAACAACAGCAACAACAGCAGCAACAACAACAACAACAATAACAACAGCAACAACAGCAACCAAAATAAAGTCATTTGGGAAAAGCCAAATCACAAAACAGTAACTGGAATCTCTAATCGGCAGCCGGTGAGAGCGAAAGAGAGCGGGCGAGTGTAGGCGAGTGTGGGCGAGTGAGGGCGAGTGTGGGCGAGTGAGAGCGAGTGAGAAAGGGTAATAAGATTAGCAGCAGCTAAAGTTTAAATGATTTTCTGCTGCTGCTGCTGCTGCTGCTTCTTCTTCTGCGTGTTTTGTGTCTATTTTGAAACTTCCGGGTTTTCAAATAGATGACAAATGAGCACAAATACAACAACAACAACAACAACAACAACAACAATGACAACAACAACAACAATGACAACGACAATAAATACTTTTGCTACGAATGCCAAAATACTGAGAAAGTGCAGCGAGCAACCCACCCCCACCCCCAGGCACTTGCCCCACCCTGCCCCATTTGGAGGCGTACGGCAAATGATGACCAATTACTTGGAAAATGTGGCAACAATGTTGCAAGCAAAAATAAAATGCCCAAGTTGAGTTCTTGCCTCTTGGCTGGGGCCACAAATGTCAGCCATTAAGTGACAAGCCAGACGGTTGGTGGGGGGGTTGGCAAGGATTGTCGCAAATTCAATTTCCGCAACAGTAGCGGCAACAACAGCTGCAACATTCTGTGGCTACCACAAGCCCCAACTTGTCTCCTCTTTCTACGCTTTATTTTCGACTTTGGTGTTAATTGCTGTCACACGACATGGAAAGGACGCTCCCAGTCCCAGCACCGTCCCAGCATCCCCCCACCCACTCCCCCTCCCACTTTGTGTGATGTTTCAATCTGTGGCAGCAGCAGCCAGTTGACACTTGCAACGTTTGCTTGCCGCTGCTGACATGAGTGAATTTTACAAAGTGTTTGCCTGCGTAAATTGTTGCGCTTTTCATTTTTTGTTGTCTTTGTGTCTTTTTGTGTTTTTTTTTTTATTTTGGTTTTGGGGCACGTGACATTCGTCAGACACTTAACGGACACTTGGGCTGCCGCTTGTGTCCTCAACGTGCAACCTGTGCAACCTGTGCAACTTCAGGCTTAATAGTCCGCAATAAACCACAAATTGTGCTGATACCCTGCATTCCTCAGCTGTGAAAACATCCTTGATAAATCCGTGTCCCTTTTCTTCTTCTTATTTTTCTACAATTCTTAAGAAAAAAACAAGATTTAAAGAAATTTGGAATAAGTTTTGACATTTATTAAGTCTAACTTAGAAGTAAAAAAAATAAATAAATTTTGCTTGTGGCAGCAAAATGTGGAAAATGGTTGTGAGTTCTACCCAATGTGGCAGAGGCACACACGGGGTATGTGGCATGCAAATGTTGATTGGAGAATGCAACGAGGGGAATGCAACACTGGCATCGCTTCATCTCGTTAACTTTGTTGCCACCGTGCAACAATTGTGACTCTGCCAGTTGTGGCAAGCATTTTTGGGGGAGGGAATAAACAATGTCGTCAGGGTTGTAAAACTGTAAATCTGCAAGAACCGTGACAAATGCAACGCGGCGTATGCGCAACGACAACGATAACGGCTGCAACTGCCACCTCAGGGATTATATCATCATGTGGCGCCACCAACGAGCGCACCAGAGAAGCAACAATGATGCACAAACGATGCAAATAAATTTAAATGTCGCAAACGAAACGCAAGTTAAACCGACCAAAACTGATTAATCACATAATAATTTCAGTCCCCGATTATCTTTATCTTTTTTTATCTATTTTTATTTCCACATTTTAATTCAAGTTTAATTTCGTTTCATTAAACACATTTTTTTAATATTTTAAGTTCACGACCTTGGCCGACTTTGTCAGTTGTAATTAAAATAATTATTTTTAAATATGATCTCAAAAAATATTTAATTTTGGAAGGAATTTCATAATAATTATACTCAAATTGCACAATTTATATTTCTTGTACAATTTTTAATTCATTTATTCAGTCATTAATCATATTTTGTTAATAAATTAAAGTTCACGAACTTGGCTGAGTTTGTCAGTTATAATAAAAAATTAGTTTTAAATATTACTTAAAAAAAATGGTGAATTTTGTAACTTGATATTAAAGCTGACAAAATCAGCGTTATATTAACAGATTAATTTCTTTTAATATGTTATTTATCATTTTTTAATATTATTTATATCATTTAATTTTAATAACTAAAAAATGCAGTTTATAAATAAAAATTAATTTGAAATATGACTTAAATAAATAAATCATTTATGAAGACATTTTCAATCAAGACTAGGCAATATTAGCGAGATATGACGCATATATTTACACATGTATATACCTATATATATATATATATATATACATATATATTCATGTATAATATTGACAATCTCGCCAACTAAATTCGATGTGAACTTAACCTCTCTGATAAGCAGCGCAGTCAATGACCACAGCTGCAAACTTTCCAATTAACTCGAACAAGCTGATCAATAAATACATATATACACATATATGTATACATATGTACATGTTTGTGGCCATATGTTTATGTATATGTGCATGTGTGCATGTAAAGAAAAGCCGTCGACCTTGAGGAAGTGTCGCCACCTGTCGCCAAATAGCCGCTCATAAATACAGTTACGATTCTGGTTGTAGTTCTCTGTGTGTGTGTGTGTGTGTTTTATATGGCAATCGTAATTTAGTCTTAAGTACCTCACACACACACACACACACACACACACACACGCGCGCGCATTAATGCAACTGCAGAATTGATTGCAAATAAACTACGTGAAATGTGCGGCATGTGCATGCCTCTATCTCTCACTCTCTCTCACTCTCTCTCTATCTATCTATCTCTCTCTCTCTCTCGCTCTCTTTGTTTGTGTGTGTTTGATGTTTATGCACTTGAGACGCCTTCGAGGCACTTGAGTTTGTCTACACGCGCAGCTAGTAAATGCAACAACCCCACCCCTCCACCCCTCTACCCAGCCCCACAGCTGTTCAGCGATCTAACTCCCACCAACCCACACACGCACACACATACACGTGTCTCTGTGTTTTTTTTTTACGAGCAGCGCGCAAAACTAAAAAATAAAAAAATAAATAAAAACCTAAAACACAAAAGCAAAAAAAACGGCATAAAAAGCAAGCAACGATAATAGCAAATGGCAGCACAGCAGATAGGAAAGATGGCACCACCACCCCACCCCCCCACAAACCACCCAGCCCCGCCCAAAATGTGTGTCCAGAGTGGGCAACATTTTTGAACTAGAATTGTTGCCGTTGCTTGATTTTACGCGAACTGTTTTGTTTTTTGTTTGTACTTTACTACAAAGTAAATGTCAAGTGCGAATCAGTAAGCGAGTGAATGACTGAGTGTGTGTGTGTGTGTGTGTGTGTGAGTGTGAGTGTGTGTGAGTGTAGTTCCCTCTGTGTGCGTGAGCATTACACCCGAACGACTCGCTCGTGTAGTAAATGGCCTTGGGAACGTTTGTTAACCTCATTTTGATAACCAAACCAACAGCAACAAATATCGTCACTCGGCACGCAGGCAACACGCTAGGGGCTTGTAGGGGCTTGAGCGGGTGGGGTGTAGCTGATGGACAGCAAGGGCTGATTATGTAAAGGGTGCGGTCAGGGTTACGAATGCACAAAACTGCTACCTCGTCAAATTTGTAGCTACTTCGACCAGGAAGTAGTTGCTGCACAAAATGCCAGGCACTTCATTTGAAAACTATATATAAATGTATATATATGTTTGTATATGTATATATATATATATATATGTATATATGCATATGATTAGAGGCGCATTTACATCATAAACAATAAACGTAACAAGACTGAAAAATAATAAAGAAAATAAGCAAATAAGCAAAATGCAAAGCTCAAAATTTACAAGCAAAAATAAAAGCAGCTAAAAAATAATAATAAAACAAAACAAAAATAAAACTAACTGTTGATGCTCTAAAGAATGGATAGTCTAAAAATACTTCGAATAAAAGTTTAAAGTAAAGTTGAAAATATATTAAATGAATAATAAAAATATGCTTAATCAAAATTAAATTAAAACATTTTTTATGTTAATAGTTTAAAGAAGAAAAATACTTTGAATAATAGTTAGAAATAAAGTCTGAAAATATATTAAATAATTAAATTAAAAATCACATTTTTTATGCTAATTCTCTAATAGTATAAATAAGCAAAATACTTTGAATAAAAGTTAACAAAAGAAGTCTAAAAATATATTAAACAAATTTGAATAAAATGCTTAACAATTAAATTAAGAATAACATTTTTTTAACAATTTTGGCGCGTTCGCCTTTAATGAGGTGAATTAATAATAATTAAAATAAGAATCTTTTTTTTTTGAATATAATACGCAGTTATTGGGGAATATTTGGCAGATTTTGCAAAGGGAACTGAGAACCACTCGGGGGGCGGGGAGAAATCAATGAAATGATAAATAAGTCTGGCAAATGACAATTATAACTTAATAAATCAAACAATATTTAAATTAGGTAATAAAAAATTATGAATAAAAAAAGGTTGGTTCAATTGTTAAGCAGCTCTTAACTGGAATTGATACACTAATTAATACCAGTAAGAAAGCAGTAGTCGAGTGTGCTCGGCTGCCAGATACACTGAACACAGCTGTTAAATAACTTATTCCAATTTTTAATGATTTCAAATGGGTTCTGCATATAAAAATATAAATATGTTTAAGTATATATAGATGTATATAATATACTATGTACTCCAATTAAATGTATATATATATTTTTGTAAGTATATAGAAAGATTCAATATTGTTCCATTGAATCTAAAGAGTTGGGATATTGGAAACATCTGAAATGTGGCAACAATTTATAAGCTATCAGTTACATGTTTGTTAAGCTAATCGATGTGCCTCGCTTGGTTAGGGTATGAAGAGCAAAATGAATGTTCAGTTGGCAGCTGCTGGGAGCCGCATTTAATTGCACTCGATAAAAAACTAAACAAAATGAAACTGTTGATTGCAAAGTGGTTGAAAAACACACAGCTGTTCTGGGCGTGGAGTGCAGGGCAATGCAGAAGGGGTGCTGGCGGAGGGGGCGTGGTTGCTAAGAGGGTGGAGGCGTGGAGGCGAAGTGGCTGCTAAGAATAAACTGAGCTGCTTTTTGTGCGCTTTTTAGTGACTTGCCACTTGGCAATTGCATAGAAGACAGCAAAAGGCTGGGGTCAGGCTGGCAGTTGTTGCATCTGCAATTGTTGCAATTGTTTGCTGCTGCTCTTGTGCATAAACGGGGCAAAAGAGGCGCCTCCAATATGGCTGGCACTTTCTTGCCTTTGTTTCGCCCAGATCTTGTGACTGGGCCGGGGCATGGGGGCTTTGTTCCCAATGCCACTTTAGCCGCCTCATTATGCAATGCGCCCAAATGCCAATGGCCGTACAAAAAAACAAGTCGATTAAAAGATAAGAGCACGCATAAATAAATTGCGTATACGCAGTGACTGAGACGGCAGTTGGGCAGGCAAGGGGTGGATAGTGGTAGGCAGTGGGGGGAGTGGAGGGAGTCACATTTGAGGTGGCATGAAGTCGTCGACTTTAAGCTACTCCTCATCAATTCTTATGTAATCCTCCAAATTAAGGAACTACAATTTTGAGTGTAGTATCTTTTAAGAGTTCTCATCTTGCTCAAAATGCGATTACTTTTGAAAATCGATTAAGTTTTGCCAAAGTTATCGAAAGTTTAGACTGATCCTTTAACGTTTTTTTTTGGCTTAGTATTTGTGCCGTAATTTGGAGTGCAGCATTAAGCCAAAGGTTAAACTGTGTCCAACAAGACAAATCAGTTGACTTTTGATTCAATTCAGAATTTAAAAATGAAAATCGAACTAAAATCGTTTTTCCTGGTCAAAGTCAAACCTCGCCTTTGAAAATCGAATGAGTTTTCCGAAAATGGCATTTTTTTTTCACCATATTTAAATGATTTTCGAAATTGAGTTTCCAGTCAAAAATCGCCCCTGCATTCAGACTGGCAGCGTAAAGTGTTGGAAATTAACCAAAAAACTGCGGAACTTTCGCGAATTAACCTTTAAGTCGCAGCTGGAGCTGTGCAGGGTATAGCCAAAGTTCATTGCCTCAATATTTTGGCGCCAAAACGCTGTTGTGCGACTCATTCAGCGTTCTTAATGTTCTTTTTGTTGTTATTGTTATTGTTGCTGTTGCTGTTGCCGTTGTTATTGTTCTTGTTGTAGTTGTTGTTAATGTTGTTGTTATTGTTATTGCCGGCTCGTGTTTTGGTTTTTGTTTTTTCCTTTCGCTTGCGTCTCACATTTGTTGTTTTTGCCCGGTTGAGTTTATTGACTCGGGCGCCAAAAAGCCACTCACATATATATATATATATATCTTTGTATGTATATGTGTGCACTTGTGTGTGTGTGTGTGGATTGTGAGCAGCAGCACGTGGTGGGCGCTAGAATGGGAGAGAGCGAGGGTCGGGCCTGGCCCCCTTTTGAATGGGGTAAGCGAACGCTCATGGAATTTGCCACCTTCGCGGGTCGCAAGGCAGTCTTCTTCTTCTTCTTCCACTTCTTCTTGTTGCTGTTGTTATGCTACTGCTTCTTCTTCTTCTTCTGCTTCTTTATACACTGTGTTTTTTTTTTCGGTGTCGATCGTCGGCATTTGTGCTTTATGTTGACCGCACATGAACCGAAGCAACAACCACCTCCCTCCACCAAGCCCTACCGCAACCCCTAACCACCACCACCCTCCCTGAGCGTTGAACGCTCGCGCGAATGTGAAGCCAAAACAAAACAGGCGCAAATAAAAACACAAAAAGGGGAAATACGTGCGAAAAAAAAGCGAAAATTTCATGTGGTTGAGAACCACAACAAAAGTGCCCGTTCCCAGCGCCAAGTGGCTGGTTAATGACATCGACAACAACTATTAACAACAACAACAACAACAACAACACCATTAACTGCCAAAATAAAAATGCCGCACACCAGCAACAACAAAGCGTATTACAACAACAGCAACAACAACAACAACAACAAACACAAGTGAAACAAAAAGTGTATTTAATGTCGATGTCTTGGTTCCGTCTCCAACAAAGGCAACCACCCCACCCCACCACACACTCAACACCACCGCATTGACCAACAACTCTCCCTCTCTCTCCCCCTCTCTCTCTCTCTCTCTCTCTCTCTGTCACTCTTTCTTTCTTTCATAGCTGAGCGTTTTGCTTGCCTGCTTGCACTGCCCTCGCCGGTGGCACAACGGCAGCCCCCCTTTCAAAGAACCTGTTCGACAAGTCCAAATCTTTCAGCCCCTCCCCAATGGCTCTATAAAGCTAACAAAAGTTCTTTGACTAAACGCGGAATACTTGGATTAAGCTGACATGCGATTACTCTATCCAAAAGTTGAGTTGTGTGTATCATTCATCAGCAAAACTTGAAAAGTTTGTCTTACTTTGAGTTGAGTTAAATGTTTATCGCCAATTTGGACTTTAGCTAAGCTTGCAATTTATATATGCTACAATTTATTCGATTTTATTTTATTATTTTAAGATTTTAATCCAATTTTTTAATCCATTAATCCAACTATTGTCAGATTATCTATAATTTTTGGCAAGGTGAACAGACTTTTGGGCGCAGTGTAAACGCTTAGGTCCGGTCTATGGACGCAATAGTTCCAAAACAGGGGCGGGGCCAATGTACTCTTTAAAGGTGGTAGTTGTAATTGTAGTTGTTGTTGTTGTTGTTGTTCTGTTGTTACTGTTGTTATTGTTCCAGCACATTATCAATTTTTGGCAAGGTTCTCGTCAATTTGGCCTGTTCCCATTTTAACTGGGCTATTGCGACTTAAACTCAAATATCAAAACAGTCCAAAAAAGAAGGCTGAGAAAGAGTGTGCAGAAGACTTGACTACTACTACAACAACAACAACAACAACAATACAACAATAATAACAACTACGAGAACGCTTCAAGTTTTATTGAACTTTGGCAAGTTCTGGCAAACGCTAAGCGTTCTCCGCCCCAATCTTCCCCGCCCCGCCCCCCCCACCTTTAACTGTCCGCTTGTTGCTGCTGATTTTGCGAAATTTATTTAAATTGTATTTTGAGTTTTTGTTGTTTATGCTATGTGTGTGTGTTTGTGTGTGTGTGTGTGTGTGCTCTTTGCATTTTGCTTTTGTAATGAAAAGCGCCAAAAAGCTAATGATGAAATATTTGCCAGACTTTGCGCTGCGCAGTTTCTGCTGGGTTCCTCTTAGCGGTTTTTTGTTGTTCGTTTTTTTGTTTTTGAGGCCAATAATCTTACACGAGTCGTGGAGCTGGGCTCAATTCCACAGCGCTCTCTCTCTCTCGCTCTCTCTCTGAATCAGTCTCTATCTCTTTTTGTTTTTGTCAATGCTTTTGGGTTGCTTAATGTTGCCACATTCCTGCGATCTATGGCAAAAGAGAGGAACGTGCCAGAAATTGAAATACGCTAGTGTATGTATGGAATGTGGGATGAGGTAAACTACTTGCAAAGGTGTCACAGACATGCACACACACACACACACACTTTCACACACGCACGCACTCACACTGTAGTAAATACATTTGCAGATGTAGTAGGTGTGTATTGCTAGAACAGTCCAACAGGTCGTATGTGTAATAAAGCCACGGGTTATTGACACTGAACGGAGACTTTGCTTCCAAGAACTGTGGCCACATGGAAAATGAGCTCATAAGTGAGTCAGCTCCATCTCAGCCAAACAACACAACATTGTTGTCACTAGTTTATCAAGTGCGATTGTTGATTGCATCCCTCTTAGAGTCTAAAGTCGAAAGTTTAGATATTGTGTGTGAAACTAAGCATTGGCAAACAGATAAACTAAAGTAAAAAACATCAAACTGATGGCAAATAAATAAGTTACTCAGCTGGGAAAGTTGATCTAAAGAACTGAAATTATGCCAGCGAAAAAGAAGTTAAGAATCAATTTCAAATTTGATCTGTTTACAAGTGCAACATCGAAAAGCTGTAGTTGTGCAACATAATTGCCAAGATTCAAATCGCCTCGAAAATACTCACAAATTCCATAAAAGACTTTATCTTTGAGCAGTTTGAACTAGCCTCAAAATAACCAAACATAGTTGATAAAAATAAGTTATTACAACTCGGCCTTGGCAACATAATAAATACTAATAAATAAATGGCCATAACTGATACAATGTTGTGTTTGATATAAGGCCCATTGATTGATTACCGCATTAACTGTTTTTTGGGAAAAATTCAATAATAGAGCTCGAAGATAAGCTGCCTGGTGTCGACCATCTTCATGGCCAGCGATTTGTAACAAATCTGGACGCAATATTTTATCCACAAAGCGCGATAAACTATGCATACCGGATGTTACACACACACACACATGCACACATACACACGCACACCCGCAATGCCTGGGCATATTTATTGATTGATTGAGAATGTTTCGGATTCGCACTTTATCCGTCTACAATGTCAATTGAAAAAGGTCAACTCTATTTGCGGCATTCACTTTGTATTTATCGCAATTCGCTAAAAATAAACTGGGTACTTGGGGCTAGGGGGCTGTGGGGTGCTCTGCGGGACATTGGGCATAAGGTATTCGCACTTGATTCAACTAATTTGAGACCCTGCCCAAGCCCCCCCTCCCCCTCTTAGAGTCGCAGAGATAAGCGCACAAAATGACGCAGTCTTTGGCAGCTGAAGTGGAGTTCCCAAAAGCAAAGTCGCTAAATCAGATATACAAACGGATATTGCCGTTTGTTGTTGACTGCTAGTCATTAACGCCAAATTCGTGGAAAACTTTTGCGAAACGAAATCACAGTCGAAATCGCTCGAAATCAGTCGAGTTGACTTATTTGTGTGTGTTTCGCTTGATGGTGAAAACAATGCGCGTGCCGCAATTGGACTTGAACTCGGATTCGGATTCGGATTCGGATTTGGATTTGGATTTGGTTTTGGTTTCGGACTCGGACTCGGACTCTGGTTAATTCACACACGGACACTAATCAAGTTGTTGTTTGCCCAATAGTTTTTACACACGTAATTAACGCGATCAAAATCGAACAGAAAAACAAAAATAAATACCCAAGCGCGGCTTGTGGCAAGGAGGGGGGGTAAGATCGCGCTGCGTTGCATGACTTGACGGAATTTGGCGGGCGCGAAAAGCTCACAGTTCGAACTGTGCGAAAATCGCCACAACAAGAGGTAAAAACACATTTTATTGAAATTGTTTTGCTTCATCTCGGCTTTTTGTTGGCTTTTTGTTGCCTTTGTTATTTAGCAGTTTTTCGCATTTTGTTTTTTTTTTTGGCTTTTTTGGGGGGGGTTTTTTTTGTGGTGCGTCAAGTGACTTTGTTTTGGTTGGACACGTTGTTGTTCGGGGCAAACGCAACGCGCAATAAATAAGTGAATTTACATTCAACGGCAAAAAACAATAACAAATGCATAAATAAATAAAAGCAATTCCAAAAATTCGCACACGACCTCAATGAGTCACATTTGAATCGCCAAAAAACACACAACAGACGCGGGCCAAAGAGACAGAAAGTGCCACAACAAACACCTCAACACATTGCTGTCATCGTAGCCCCCCACCCACCACCCCTCTCCCCCTCTCACTGTATATCTGTCTGCTGCACTGTACCAGCTGCACTACCAAAATAAAATTTAGGCGTGTGCGTTGTAAGAGTACCAAATAAATATAAATACATACATACATATACATATGTACATATGTATATATAGATACATATATGAATTTTTTATAGCGCTCAACTTTTGTGTAAACAATTTGAGACTTTCAAAAACGCAAGCAATTACCAAATATGTATATTCATTTATTGACAATGATAAATTTGGAATCGAGCGAGATATGTACTCAATTCGCTATGAATACAAAAAGATGGCCAATTGGCTAAAACGGGGTTCAACAAACTGTCCGCAGAGCAAGAGAACTCTTTGGGATGTTATTGTTTTTATTGTTTTTATTGTTATTTGTTGTTTTTGTTTATTATCTTGGGCAATTAATCACAGCACAATTCTATAATTAGTTCGTTAAGTACATTCAGCGATCTTTGATCATGCCGTGACATCAGCGCCAAATTACTATTTTGATGGCTTAACATGATGCATAACAATAATTTCGAATCTTGGAATTGAAAAATAAGTGATTAAGATGTGCAGATAAGTAAGTATATATATGTGTCTATAGGGGAGAACCAGCACGGCGACCTATAAGGTCTATTGTGCCCCCTTTCTGTGCCTACAGCTCTTCCATCAACCCCAGGTCAAGGCGACGCATTCTGCTAGGATGTGCAGTGAGGATTCCTCCTCATTTCCACAAAACCTGCATACATCGCTACTGTAGATCCCCATATATATACACATATCTGTATTAATCGTTTGAGAATTGCTATAATTAGCAAATCTGCACAATATAGACTATAAATAAATATGATATATATGCGAACAGATTCTAAATGTGAATTTTCATTGGAAATCTATGACATTGTCTATAAATAAGATGAAGATCAGATATATTGTTAAGTTTATTTTCACGATGAATGAATCAGAAATATATAGTTCAGTTTCACATATACTTATCCTTAATTCCAATGCTTAGGAAGAACTGATTCTTGGCGAATTCCTATATCAACTGCCGATGCATAAATAATTGCAGTTTACAGCTGCAGTTCAGAGACGGGGGGCATGTCTGCAGGTAGACAGATGCGTGCCTTGTAGCGACCACCGCAGGCGCAACAAGGATAACTAAAAGCAACTACAACAACAACAACAACACGAATACAAAACAATAACAATAACATTAACAACAACAACGAATTCATAAAGTTGTGGCAGGTGCGCGAAATTTTGTTGTTTTTCGACCTGGGAATTGAAAGACAAATCGAAGCGAGTTGAACCAAACAGCCAAATGGTTGGGATACCCTACAAACAAAGGAGTGAATAGGGTATGCTTGAGCTGCACTTTGATATTTGGCTTACTATTAAAGTGTAGTTTTTGAAGCACATTTGAATATTTCTTTATTTATTTAGCTACTTAATGTTAAGACACAAAAAGTGCACAAAGTAAAAAATGGATTTAAATTAAATTTTAAATGAAATTTAAAATATTAATAACTTAAATAAATTATAGAGATAAGCCATAGAGCGGAGAATAGGTATTCTTAATTAAATAATTAAATTAATTAACACCTTTTTAATCAATTGAATTTTGTTTAAAGTGAGAAGAACTAAATCGACTACTTAATTCCTTCGAAATTAATTCTGGCACATTCATAAATAATAAATATAATATAATAATGATAAAAATATATAGTTAAAAAGTAACAAATATTTGATTAGCGCATTGTAATAATATTATTGAAAAATATTTAATATATTCTGAATAAAGAAAAAACATTTTTAAACTAGAAAAAGAGGTCAACAGCCAATAAACAATTTAATGATCAGAGTAAATATTTTGAAGTGTATATTTGTGATAAATATAATAAAATAATAATCAAAATAAATAGGGTATCATTTAAGTTCAGCAAGCTGAGCAAAGTTTGGGATTGTTGTTATTATTGTAGTTGTTGCGGCTGCCGCTGCTGTCAGCGCAAATAAAGTGGAAATAAGTGGAAGTAAACATTGGCCAGGTCGCAGCCATGTAATTTGACTGTTTGCCTGCTGCCTGCTGCCTGATGCACGATGCCAAAAAGGGATGCAATGAACCCTGAGGAAACAGCCAACTGGCAACTGGCAACTGGCAACTGGCAACTGGGAATTAGGGAATTGTGGAATTGTGGGGCTTGAGGACGACTGACGAGCATAGCGACCAGTGAATGACTGAATCGTAAGCGTGGGCCAGCTGCTGCTCTTTAAATGCAACACGTGGCAGGTGTGGCTGCCACTGCCTTGACGTCAATCTGCAGCTGCTGTTGTTACTGCCTTTGTTCTGCTTTGCCTGTTATTTTTGTTGTTGCAGCTGCTGCGCAGCAAGGGATGCATTTGGCAATTATAAAGCCGATATCAAGCGAGGCACAAGGATAAAGTCAGAGCTGAGTGGCATAGTTAGTTAGAGCGCCGCCTTATGTTGCACCTGCTGCCGCTGCTGCTGCTGTTGCTGTCGCTGTCGCTGTCGCGTGTTATTGTTAATGCTAGTTGTGATTGTGGCAGTTGTTGCATGGCTTTTGTTGTTGTTAGTTGCTCACTTGAAAGGAAAACTCAGCTCTTAAGTTGTGGTTGTTGTGGTTGTTGTGTTGTTTGCCACAGCTCAGCCAATTAGCGCTGCTTGTTGTAACTGTTGCAGCTTCGTTATAACTCATTTGCAGCAATAAATGCCGCAAGCATCAGCAACAAGCAACAAGCAACTAGCAACTAGCAACAAACAACAATAAAAATTGTATGCTCTAAAGGGCGGCACGATGGTGCAACGAATTGATTGCACTTTGGCGTGTTGCTCAAGTTTCGTTTTGCAGCACAAGCTGTGTTTTTTATTTGTTGCTTGTCTCTGCATTGTTTGGAATGTTGCACTTAACGTACATGCCACACAATGACAGACAACATTGTGCACTTCCGCATACCGCTCTCAAGTCAAGTCTGGCAACTCAGTCAAGTCGAAAACAACGATAACAACAATAAATAGATTTGGGAATCAGTCCAGCTCAGTTTTGCATATCAGTAACAGTCATATGCCTGAATGATGAATCTGATAAGCTAATTTGGCAATGATATGATATATTTAGTATATTATTTATATATCATAGTCTTGCATCTTACAAGTGACTCTTAGATCTGTGCACCTCTTGAAGACTTCCCCAATTATTATTCATTTCAGTCAATTTCACAGTCTGTGCGAATCAGTTGAGCATATAAATACTCAATGATCTATGAAGAATATATTATTATTATTATATCATAGAGTGTACTTGAAATGATGTCATTTATGCGCCAATGTTTCGTTCATTCATAGTTAGTCGGATCGAGTCAATGTCAGACCTTCAAAACAAGCACCGCCTTCAGCTCAACTGCATAACTGAGTAATTTGCTTCCTGGCCAAGCGCCCAAAAAGTGACTCAACGCAAAATGTGAATACAATTTGAATGAATGTGAATTTTTAGCAAGCACAAAAAGCAAAATACAAAAACAATCCATCATTTCGAGGCGCTGCCTGCACAACTGAAAACAATGAGAAATCCAAAAAAAAAAAATAAAAGAAATATTCGCGACAAACGTCACGAAAACGCGTAAACAAAACTTGGCTAAGATTAGGTGAGGGTGAAATTTTTCCACACGGGCTCTGACGTCATTAATGGCCGGAACCATGTGATTGCAGATTTCTAAGCTAAAATAACAAAACTAATTTTGGCAATAGGTGGGCAGCAGCTGCACAGATTATACGTTTAAATGCTAAACGCGAAATGCTTGTGTAGACCACAATCTTTGCCTATTGACGCCACTATTTCGCAACAGTCAACTTGAAAGAGTATTTCAATTTGGATCGCAGCATTCAGCTGAAGGTCAAGTGGCAAATACACAGTACACAGAACTGTGCTAAAAAGTAAAAGTTTCCAAAAAAACAAAAAAAAAGAAACGAAATCATTTGAAAAGAATACTTTCGGTCCCTTCATGTAGGGAATGAATGAATTATGAGTTTGGCGCTTGTTCTCTTCGCCTCTACATGTCACCTCTGTCAGCAGGCCCCCCCCCCCCCCTTCTCTGGCGGGGGGTGTTGCGAAATCGTATGAATATTTTGCTCACGCGCTTGCCAACAATCACTCATTTTGTTTGAGGCGACAGGCGACAAGCAGAGTTGCCTCACACCCGCGAGACATAGAGACCCGGACTCCCTGCCACCACCCACACAGCAAAGAAGTCACGTTTGCTGCCTGTCCAACCCCCCGCCCCACCGCCGACAACACACACACCCCTCTCAGCCTACAAAAACCTCGCATACAAAGTCAATTAGTTGTGATGCCCCGTCGAAGGCTTCTTGTTGTTGTTGCTGTTGCTGTTCTTGTTCGTTGTTGTTGTTTCAGATTTAGGCCAACAATGACGCACAGCCGAGAGAGCGAACAGCATTGGACTATTTTTTATGCTGTTGCCCCCACCCCGAGCCGAGCCGAGTTGCCCCTAAACCATTGTCAACGCAATCGCCGCCGTCTGTGTGTGTGTGCGTGTGTGTGTGTGTGTGTGTGTATGTGTATGTTTCTTGCCCCCACACCTTAGCACGCAGTCAGCAACAAATGCAGCAAAGTTTGTGGTTGCATAAAAGGCAACGAAGAACCTCAAAACGGCAAAGCCATAAAACGCATTCCCAAAAAGTACAGGGTATAGTTAAAGTAGGATATACCCGAACTCTTATGGATATATAGTGCCAAAAATGTTGATTAAATGTGAAAGTGGAAACGGAAATTGAATGAAAAATCATTTTTAAAAGTTTTTAATTAAAGAAAATTTATTGGACTTAATCTTAACTTATTTTCAAATATTTCTGTTAAATATAAAACATAAATAATAAAAAATTAATATAAATTAAGAATTTGCTGTTAATTTTGTATATTTTTACCATTTAATATATTTTTTACAAGCGGCAATCAGGTAACTTAAAATTCTTGTTTTTTTTATGGTCGATAAATGGTTCTATTTATAGCCAAATTATATTTTAAGTATCTTCATTTTTTGTTTTTGACATGCTTAATCGGAAAATGTGTTTTTAAACACGATTTTAATATCTTAATTGTGTGTCTTTCAGTTTATTGCAGTTGTAGTTGGTGATTTGTGGGATTATGTGTGTTGCAGCCGTTCAAAAGACGTCAAAATATTTTTAGCTGGCGCCGGAAATGCCAAAGCCATTTCAACGGCATTTTTGTTTCATTGTTGTTCATTTATTATTTATTTATTTTTTTTTTTTCTTTGACTAGATCTTGATGATGGCATTCTCTGGTGTGGAGGTGTGCAGGAAGCTGCTGTACTATGGATACCTTGTATTTTTAGCTAATCACTTGGATAAGCCGCAGAGCCAAAAAATTTTAAAGGCATGCAAATAACACGAAAGATGCCTGAAATCGATGGCGTAACTGTGAGCTGCCCTGTAACAGTAGTTAAAATATATATATAAAATATATAAAAAATAGAACTGAAAGCTGAAAACATCAAAGAGTTATTCGGAAATAGTTTTTGCAACTCTTTCCTAGAAATAGCTATTTGCTGCTCGTAAAAATAAATTTAACGTTTAGCTAAAGTTTTTCAAATATTCTCAAATTTAATGTGCGGCAAACGCAAACAAGCGATACTTATGTGTGTGTGCGGGTGTGTGTGTGCGTGTGTGTGTGCGTGTGTGTGTGCGGGTGTGTGTGCGGGTGTGTGAGTGTGTGTGTATTAGGATTAAATGAATGATTATTATTAGAATGCTCATTAGAAATGTTTTGGGACTTATCTGGGGATTAGCAGGCGAAATGTGTTTTTCAAATAAAACACAAATATTGAAATATTTATCGTAATCGTAAAACGAGCATAAATATTGTAGTTGGACTTAATTTAAAGTCAAATTAAACGAATATAGATAGCAAACTAAACCGATGACAAAATTGGTCTTTAACTGAAGATTTCTGTTTGGGGCCACTTCAAAACACAGAAATACACAAAATTCGTTCAGAGTTCGCTTTGCTGCTGCTGCTGCTGCTGTTGCTGCTGCTGTTGCTGCTGCTGCTGCTTGTGTTGAACGTGAGTGGATAACCCAATGACAGGGCAGCTTTCTGGTCAGAAACCCTAAATCGATGTGGCAAAGGGGCAAACGGCTGCAATTGGAGTTTGGTCGATGACAACTCCATTTGACCATATTCTGTGGTCGACCCCCCCTCAGCCTTCCGCAGCCTTCTGCGTGCCAGCCATAAGTCACCCTTCAATTTAGACTGGACTCGACTCGACTCAACTCGACTCAACTCGACTCGACTCAACTCGACTCGACTCTGAAAATGAAAGAAGAGCTAACCGATGACAGCGAGCAGAGGGTTGAGCAATGGCAGCTAAGCTGGAAACGTGCGTTGCGTTAAGTGAAAATACAAGAAAATTGAGGCACGCGACAAATTACAGCTAAAATTGTGGAAAGATTGAGGGGGCGAAGGGGCAGCAAGCTTGAAGCTTGGAATTAGGCGCCTGAGTGAGTGGCCAATGGGTATGTGACCCGATGTGTCTATATATACACACACACACATACACATATATATATATATATATGCGTGTGTTTGTCAAATGTGAGAAACTGTACGTTGACAAGATTTATGTGGCAATAGCAGCAGCAGCAGCAGCAGCAGCAGCTGGCAAATGGATGGAGGGCAGGGAGAGTGGGCGTGTAAGCAACTGCTGTGTGGCTTTTGTGCTGCTGATGCCTCATCCAACATCCAACATCCAAATGAGTAAAGGACGAAGCAGAGGACAGAGCACACGAGCAGAAGCACGACAATGGCAAATAAAAGATTTTTATTATCACATTATGCGGCAGCAGATTTTCCCCTTAGTTTTCATGCTGTTGCTGTTGCTCTCGCCCTTGTCGACTAGTTTACTTTTGCCACGCCTCCCTCTCGGTGCCGAGGGGGGTGGTGGTGGAGGGGCCAGCGCACTGTCGCATTTGGATTGAGGCCAAGTTGTTAAGTTTGCTGGCTACAATTTTTTTTTTTTTTTTCCTTTTTTTGGGGGGCCCTAAAAGCAAAAGGCAGGTTTGCCAAATTCAATTTGGCAAATGAAATTTCTAGACACAGATCCAAAGAGCGAGCATTAACTAAAAACGGCAAAGAGAATTGCGAGTGACGCAAAGCAAATGACTACACAAATATCCTGTAAGTGAATACTAATCGACTTTGAATTGGATAACCTTAGGCGACGAGACTCGTTTTTAATGGAAACTATTTGTTGAGCAAGATGCCAGAGGTCTTGGCAGCAATCACAGCTGGCATCAAATTATTTTTCATACTGTTCAAGTTTCATAAATTATAATGAATTTTGTATTTATTTTTGACTTTACAACTAGTTAACAAAATAAAATATATTTTTTCCATTGAAAACATTTTTTAAATTGATTTATGCAATTTATTTTTGTCACATATTTGAAAGTATTTTTAACTTTAAGTTTTTAAATTTAAATACCTTGTCCATTAACACCTAAATTTTGTTCGAAAATGACACCACGCATGCTGCATATAATTACAGGGTATAAATGGAGCATTAACAACGACGTCGGCATTGCAGACATCGCCGAGTTCCTCTCGGTTGGCTCTTCGCGTCTATTTTCGCCTCGGCCGACTCGACGGGAATTACTAATTTGGATGTTATGCTCCCGGATTTGTTGCTGCATTACATGCTAATTATACAAAAATAGATCACGTGAGCCCGACAGGCGGGGTGCGGTGGTCGGCGGGGGTGTGCGGATGCTGTGACTGTGTGGATTTCGAGGGGGTGTCAACTGTTGCATGTCGTCGCCTGCTTAGACAGGGGGCAGGCCAAAAACTTTAGACGCCTCGTGTCGCATCAGTCAAGCACGCCGCATGAAGATTGATGCGACGCCACCTGAAGAAACTCGGGGCCTGATTCTAACTGACAGCAGGAAGGGAGCAACAGCTGCCGGAACGTAGCTATTTGGGTCAAACTTGGACGCAGCGCCAAAGATGCACAAAACTGCCAAAGAGCGGCCAGTCGAGCGCGGTGTGATTTGGCTATGGGGCAACGCTAATGACGGCTCCCAAATATACACAGAGGCGGTGGGGGGGGGGAGGTGGCGGTGAGATGATTTTGTGGGTGGGGTTGCCGACATTAAGGGAAATTAATAAAATTTTGCGAGCAATTGCAAAAAAATTAGCCATGCCCGATGATTGTTGATGTTGCAATCATTAATAATGTAGCAGTAGCAAGTTGAAAAGGGGCAGGGGCAGGGGCAGACATGATTAATGTTTGGATTGTGTGCGTGGCATACCTTATATGTGCATAAGGCAAGGTAATCACCAGCAATGAGCATTGCGTATTTAGGGATGAAATTAGCATTACTGACAGCAGCCTCAAATATAAATAAATATATATATATATATATATATATATTTTGTATTTGTAGAATTTGTAATTGCCAGCCAAAAGGTAGAATAATAAATTTATTGTTTGTTAACCTCATGATTTATTAACTTGATTTCAGCTAGCTAAATTATGATTGATATTGACTGCAAAATGCAAAAACAATAAGAATTTAAATAATGTTTGAATCAGTGAGAGTGAAATAAAACAACAACAAAAGTTGCTTAATAAATGAATTATTTGAAATATTAGAAATATTTGCTGAAATGAACATTGATTGTTAAATGGATTCAACCAATGCTAATTGTAAATAATTGTTAAAGCTGCTAAGACGACATTGCCATAATTAATGATTTGCCAAAGAATTCAAATTTGCAATGGAACATTTTCGAAGTGTATTATTTGTCATAAATAAATTACTTAACAAATGCATTTTAGGAGCATGTTCTAAGTATGCCAGACGCCCCTATATAGCCTGTCAGACATGTATATATATATAATCACATCGGAATACTCAATTATGATTTTCAACTTGAAGGCAAGTGCATTTTTTGTGTGTCAAATTGCAAAGTTGCATTTAATAAGCTTTATAAATTGTTTTAAGGCATTTTTGTTGTCTGACAATTTGACAGGCGGTGGCCAAAACCAAAAACCGGACAATGAGGGGGGAAAACCCCGTTTGCCCCGCAACCCCATCAAACCCCAGTCAGCTGACAATCAAAAATGTCAGACGGCGACATCCACGAAGCGAGTGGAACTGAGTTGGAGCCAAATGGATTGGATTGCAAGTAAAACTGCAACTAAAACTAAACTCGGTGTGGCGTCAACTTTGATTGGAGCGGTGGCAAGGGGCTGCAGGTGGTTAGGGGCAAGCAGTGAGGCACGCTTTGCTGTGTAATCCGTCACTTGTTCGCATTCCATTCAAGGCTGCCTAGTCGCTAGATCCGCCTCAGTGGGTCTAAGTCACCCAAGTCACTGTGCATTCTATCTCGCTCTAACTGTGATCTCTCTCACTCGCTCTCACACTCTCTCTCTCTCTCACTCTGTGTGTTGCCCTCTCTGTTGCACCTGGGCAAGTCAGCGGCATTTGGCAAATTGCAAACTTTTCGATAAATTCGAATCATTTGTCATTGACACAAATAGCTTTCAAATTGCACACACAAATCAACACACACACACACACACACATACACTCAAATACAAGATACATGAGGCATACAAAGGAGGAGGGGGTTTTTTTTAGAGAGAGGTGTGATTGTTGTTGCAACTGCTGCAATTGACGGCGTTCTCAGCGGAAATTCCCAAATACAGCCAAACACAAATAGAGCTTAGACATATTGCCAGAGATCAGAGACCAGCAACACTCGCTGTTTTGGTGTATACTCTTCCCAAATGGGGTACACCAACTAATTAGCTTGCAATTAATAGAGTAATTAAGATTTATGTTGGCCATTGAAGAGCAGCTAAGATTATGGCCAACTTAGAGTTAAAATTTTCCAAATTGGAATCCTTACTTCGATGTTATATAAATCCATAAACTGCCAGTGATCAAAAAGAGTTAGAAAATAAAGACAGGAAAGTGTAAAAGATGAAACTACTTAACTATGACTGAAATACATTTATGTCTAAAGTTTATGCAACAATGTTTCCATAAGCTGCATTCAAGCCATAAATATTCATATCTATTTTGGCATAAATCTGTCCATATAATTAGAGTTGAACCCTATGTCTATAGGCTTTATATATAACAATAATAAGTATATATATATATATCTGAACTACGCTTTCCACAATTGATTTGATTAGTGTATTTATAGTCGTCGACACCTTGGCAATTTGTTGTATTGTTATTTTTGTTGAGTTGGTTGTTATCTTTGGGTTTTGTTGTTGCCGTCGCCGTTGGTGGTATGCCGCATGTTGCCGTCGTGTTGTTGCCGATTTCAAGCTGCGTCTCAGCGGCAGCAACAATCGCTTTAACAATATTGCCGTCTCTGTTGCACACGCTCACAATGACCCAGTTTCCAAGCGGAATGTAAACAAATTTGACCTGAAAAAAGTTTGGTTGTTGTTATTGTTATTTTGTAAACAAAACGCAAACAGCGACTGAGACGCCAACTGAAGCAGCGACGGCTCAATGTTGTGGCACAGTGTGTGTGTGTGTGTGTGTGTCTGTAAATTGCGTTTTCATTTTGGCCTTTAACGTGAGCAACAACAACAAAGCAGCAGCAATTTTTGCGCTAACAAAGTCATTTTGCCCAATATGAAATAGTTGTGGTTGAGAGAGAAAGAGCGATAGAGACATGGTTGAGGGCAAGGAGGAAAGAGGGGGGAGGAGGGGAGCTGTGGCCGTTGGTTTTTTGGTTTTTTTTGTGCCTCGTTGCACGAGCAATTCACAAAGCAGCTGCCACAACCACAAAAGCAACATATGACAGATACAAATAATCATTGCACAGCATAAAATGAAGAAAAGGAAACCAAAAAACGAGAAAAACAAAAAAACAAAAAACAAAAAAAACAAAAAAAAACAAATGTGAAAAAAATAAGATTGCAATTGTCCATTAAAACGAATATTAATATAATTATGAGAGTGCCAGAGAGGGAGAGAGGGAGAGAGAGAGAGAGAGTAAGGCAACAATGGATCATTAGCAATGCTTCGAAGCATATTGCCTTATATATATTTATTTATATATATATATATCTATATAGATATATATATTTAGGGCAGATTTATTTTCTGTGGTTAGTTGTGGCCAAAGGCGCCGCCAGTCAGAAAGCGCAATTTGCAAGTTCGAGACACCTTTCGAATTGGCCTCAGGATGGTTAATGCAGTGCCACGCCCCCCAGTGGCAGCAGCAACAGCCCCTGTGTACCCCCGTGTCGCATATCGAGCGTACAGTTTGTTTAATCCAAAAAGATGAAATTGAAAGGTTTTCAATTTGTTCGCAATTTGCAAGTTGAAAGTTTCGAAAGGTTGCCAAAATGGTGTTTGCCCCGAGAGAAGGATTGAGGAAGTATTCCAGTTAATGATTGATTCAATTGTCAATTAACACTCATACATAGAGTATATATATAAAATGAACATAAATAAATATGCACTTATATTTAAACGTTTTTTCTTAAGTGCTTAACTTTTCTGCACATTAATTTTTTAAGCTGAAAACCGTTTAAATTTTAACCTTCTTATTTTATTTCAAAGCCACTTTTTTGCTAAACTTTCACAGTTTTGTTGTTGTTTTGTTGTTGTTGTTGTTGTTTTGTTTTGTATGTTAAGCTGCGTTTCTCTTGGTTCCTTCTTCTTCGTTTAGAGAGTGGATAGTGGGGTTTTTTCCCATAATTCCTCATTTCGTGATTGCAAAAATTTTCACCCATGTCTCTCGTTATAATGCTCTGTTGTTATTTTTCTATTTTGTTTCGTTTTTTTTTCGGTTTTTTTTGTTGTTGTTTGCATATAAAATGAAATTTCAAAAGCATTTCATTAATTTTGTATCTGTCTTTCTATTTTGTTGTTGTTGTTGTTGTTGTTGTTGCTGTTGCTGTTGCTTCTTTGCCTGCCTCTGTAGTTTTGTTTGTTTTGTTGTTGTTTTGTGCTTATTTCTTGTTGTCTAATTTGCTGACCACGCCCCTCGCCTTTCCTTCTCCATGACCGCCCATCGTGCGGTTGGTTGGCAAATTTTTGCGAATGGCTCACGTAATAAATTCCATAAATTGCGTTTTACTTTGACACACATAACTACTCTCAGTCTCTCTGTTATTATTGTTGTTGTTGTTGTTGTTGTTGTCGTTGATGTTGTTGTGGTTGTTGTAGCTGTCAGTTGTTGCTGTTTTTGTGGCATGTAGTTCACAGTTAGTTGACGCTCGCTAGCTCTGCTGCTTGTTGTTTTTGTTATTATTGCTGTTTTCACTTGAGTTTCATGTTCAGCGGTTTTTTGTATATATATATCTATATATATATATATATATATATATATGCACATATGTGTGTGTGTGTTTGTACTTTTCGCAGTCTCTGTTTTTATCTGCACATTTGTTGTTATTGTTGATTTTGCCCGCTTTCGCCGTACATTGCGTACGACAACAATAACAAAAATAACAATAACAAGGGCAATGACAACAATAACAGCTGCCAAATTGCAAGCCAATTGACAACATTTATCGTGACAGTCACCAAATGTCATCATCGACATCAGCAACATCAACATCATCATCAACATCATCAACGTCATTAGCGTTATTATCTTTAAACCACATCATGGCCAACGTGGGCGGTCAGAAGGTCAAATTTGCCATTTTTTTAATTTGGTATTCGTTGTTGTTGTTGTTGTTGTTGTTGTTGTGTTTCTTTTGTGTTGACTCATTTGGTACATTTGCCAAGAGAAAAGACAAAACAAAACAAAACAAAACAAAATAATACAAAGCGACAGTCGCCAGTCGAAAAAAACATTCGCCGAAATCATCACTGAAAATGATTTTGTTTTGGATTCACGTGGCGTATGAGTAATTTTCGTTGTTTATTGAGAAATTTGCGCTGTGGCAGGAAAAGGGAGGTAAATAATAAAAAAAAAAACCACTCGTCAACAGCACTTGAAAGCAAATAAGCAGCTAGTGAAGAGTAGACAGCAAACATTTACGGGGCCAACACGTGGAAAATGAACGCTTCGAGGGGGTCAGTGGGAAGAGCGGAAGATCGCAGACCGAAGCTGACTGAAAATTGCTAAAAATACTCAAAGTGGCAAAAAATGTTGACAGGCCGTGGCACCATAACAAAAACAAAAGAAATACCAACAACAACAACAACAACAACAATGACAGCACGAAAAAACAGACTCAAACGGCAACCGCAATCGTGTCTGGCAAACAAGTGTTGTTTTCTTTGTACACAACATTTGCAACAATGTTGCAGCAGACATCGCCAGTGATGGCAGTGGATGAATTGCATTAATAGTGTGGCCAGGCGGGAAACTAGTCGAGGCCGCACGCGAGTCACAGACACCATTAACAAACAACAACCACAACAGCAACAAAAAGTGCAACGCGGCATGCAGAAAGTGAAAGAAGATAGGCGAGCGAGCGAGCGAGAGCTTGAGTTGGCAACATTTTGCCGCAGTTGCTGTTGTTGTTGTTGCTGCGCGTTGTTTGTTGGCTATGCAACAATGTATTTCACTTTTCAAGTGCGCGCCCAACAATATAATAAATATGTAAAGAGCAAAGAGAAGAAACAAAAAAAAACTGTGAAGCTTCCACTAAGTTGCGCTTAAGGCTGCAAAAAAGATTCGCAGACAGGGCGGCAGAGTTGCGAGTTGCGAGTTGCAACCAGTCGACCGGGTTGCAAGTGCGGGGGTAAACAGTTGGCATGCACTGTGCAGATATTTGCATAAATGCAAATAATGCTGATAAGTTGATTTGCAGCGCATCGATTGGAGCAACTCTTCCAGCTCACAGCCATATTAGCACAGATTAACAGTGTTGCACAGTTGTTCAGAAAAAGTGTATACACTACCACAAAAAATTGAAAACCCTCCCTAATTTAAAGCTTAATTGACGTTGACATACATATATATATATATGTATATATATATATACTCGTAGCTTTCACACGTAATTAACTCTCACTCTTGTTATTTTTATAATTTCCTCATGCCACGCGCTTTTCTTTTTGTTGCTGCTGCTTCACTTTCAAAATCCTTAAGAAAAACTCTACTTTTTTGAAGTTGATTGATTTATTAGTAAATTTAACATTCATATGCTGAAATATTGTAAATAATCTTATTACCAGATTTTTTTTAAATAGACTTTATTTTGTTTTTCAAATTATTAATGTACCAAATAAGAAAAAATATCATAGAAAAAATACACAAAAATATGTATTAAAGTAAGTAAGTAATGTATGAAAGTAACTTAAAGTAACTTACTAAGATTTACTTGAAATACATTTCTGTAAGCACATGTCCAACTAAGTTGGAGTTAAAGGCGCTAGATTAAGGCGTAGAACAAGCAATTAAATACAATACAAACTAAACTTGGCCAGTTAGAAGGAGACGGGTGGCCAGATTGGATAGAGAAGTAGAGAGATTGGGGGCAATACAATAGTCCTTGCCTGACTGTAATTTCTAGTTAATGGCGCAGCGATTATTCAGCTACTTTCTGTTTGCAATTTGCGGCTGCTGACGGCATGTTGCTGTGTTGCTGGGAGGGGGGGCGGTATGCAGGGTATGCCTGCCAACTGTTGCAAATAGACACGCAACATGCATGTGTGTGTGTGTATGTGTGAGAAGACCGTTAAGAGCATCATTAAGTCTTTGCCTCGTCTCGTGTCATCATTACAATATGGTGGCAGGAAACCGGGGAAGCGCAGACTTAAAATAAATAAAAACTTCAACTTCAAGTTAAGCGTTTAAGTTGTTTGTTCCTCCGCCTCTTGAGCATTTCCCAACTTCAATATTGTGGCAAGGGGCCCAGACATAATCAACACGACGGCGAGACTCCAAGTTGTTGCTGTATCTTTGCGCATGTCAAGCGACTGTTAATAGATCAGCTCAAACAGTGTGAACTTACTGACACAAACATGGTCGGACTAATATACGGGCAGACGGACTGAGTCCCCAGTCCACAATTGTTGGCCACAGGTGAGAGTAACTCTTAAATGCAGCCGCGATTTGACTCTAGACAAGGGCACTTCGATGGACGTGGGAGATTATGTATGTATCCTTATATAGTATTATCTGGAAAGTTTGGATTCATCGTTTTATGTTGACCAACTTTGAATGCAGCCTTGTTGTAGACAAAGTTATGGCTATACGCTGTAAAGATTAGATCGGAGCCAACTTAAGGCATATTATGTGGTCAAAGAGGTTAAAAACCAAACTAAAAGAAGCTAAATCTTGCCTTAAGCTATAAGGCATGCAGGTCTCAAGCTATGATCATCCTGTCTTGGCTCATAATTATCGTAAATTATGATTGGCAAAACCTTCAGGTGCCTTTAGTTTTATTACTCTCTCCTAGCCAACTCTCTTTCTCCTGTCACATAAAGCATTTAAACTTTTACCGACAATTTTTTTTTCTGTATTTGGTTTATGAATTTTACCTCAGTTTTTTCCGTATTTCTGACTCTTTTTTATCGATAAGCTCGTCGGACCACACACAGCCAGTTCGAGTTGCACTTCAGTGGATAAATAAGACCGCAAGCCTCCCGACACGCCTCCCATTCACTGCACACGATTTGCAAAAAACCAAAGAGAAAAAAATGAAGAAAAACCGAGGAAAACAATTCATAATTTGTGCAGCACTTTTTTTGCTCCACCATTGTTGGCTTAGCTTGGAGATGGGAATAAACGGGAACACGAATATGCACTGGACTGTTGGCCATTTTGGGCTGGCTGGCCCGCAAGACAATTATGCACCAAAAATGTTGCAGCAGCAGCAGCAGCAGCAGCAACAGTTGCTGTCGTCCAAAGGTTTGCCAGTTATGCGAACGATTTCCACGGAAATTTAGTCAGCTGTAAATATTTAATGTTACAGATGGCGGAGGGGGAGGGTATGGGTTGTGTGCACTGCCAGACCGGATGGCATGCAGACTGCACGCCATCATCAAACAGAATTTATTTATTTTAATCCTCCAGAAAGAATATCAAAAAAATGTTAATTAAAATGTCACAAAATAATGTGTACCGCAAATTCCGACCCCCATCTTAATGCTGTCAACCTCCACCCTCCACTGCATTAACCTGCCCCCCAGTCAAGCTGTGAGCGATAATCAAAAACCAATATCCAAGCTGATTTGTAGCTACATCTCTCTGCTCCATCTGATATTCATGAGGCTGGCTCAGCTCTTAGCTCCTTGTTGGTCACGTCCTGTGACCCAGCAATACAAAATTTAAATAAGTACGCGCGTTGTCCTCGAAATGTTTGTATACCCTTTAAGATGGGTATATGTGGCGTTGGAAGTTATCTTGCCGAATCCATAAAATATTTAATATTACAAAAAGCTTAAATAAAATATTTTGGTTTCAGTTTTTACATAATTAATTGAGATCATCTTTGGGCACTTGAAGTGTATTCTGCAAAGAGTATTTAAAATTCTGCTTTTCATATTTCTTACTTATTTTTTTGTATTTGGTTTTTTTTCTTCTGCAGGATGCCACAGCATATTCCGAGTCCATTAACGCGTCCAGGGGAACTCGTGTCATAATCACCTTGTTTGCCGGGCGGAACACCTATAATGGCAGGCAAACAGGAAGGCGGCTGGGATGAGGGGGCGTGGCTGTCGCAATCGCAGTCGTTAGCTCGGATAATCATTGCTGCCGGCAGCTCCTCGGATCGCCCCAGCAGCCATCAAATAAACGTAATTCAATGCACAAAATGACAACATTGTCATTTTGACTTTCGAAAACCACCCACCCACAACAAGTAGCATCTGCCATGCTCCCGCTCCCAGCAGCCACCATTCCAAATGGAATTTGGCAGCTGTCCGGAGTTTGGCAGCTTTAACAGAGAGCAAAAGCGACTTTGGCTGCCATTTGCATATGGCCAATTGGGCAATGTTGACAAGAAGTGTTTGTTCCTGCTGCTGTTCGGGAGACCAAGGAGCAGCTGAAGTCAGCTAAAAAGGGAACCAATGATTACGAATTATGCTTATGGGCCAGCAGCATTACATACGTAACTCTCGTCTAAATTAAGTGTATATTTGAACAAGACGTAATTTGCTTTGTCATTAGAATTTATCATTCGGCTTTCAAATTACACGCCTCCTCAGCCTTTAGGCACTTCAACTACTTACCCCAATAAACTGGCTACGTATACAAAGATGAGTGGGGGAATTTTCGATAAACCTTTGAAAATTGTAGTTATGTTTTTGGGTTGTGGATTAAGTGTGCTTTTGCAAAACGTTTTTGTTTGCATAAATCCATTAAAGTAGTTGCCTCGTTTGAAATCTGAAGTAGACTTTAGAGGAATCAATATCTGCTCAGTTTATCCATCATTATTTCCTTTTTTTCAGTCAGTTACTTTCTTAAAACTGCATTATTAATTGTGTTGGTGTTGGAATAAAACTTTATTTGATGTATTGTTTTTTAACCGTTACAAATATGGCAAAATTATCATCAAAATGAAGTTTGATGAATTGAATCGATAACTACAACTAACATTTATATATATTGTGTGCTTAGGACATTTCAAGTAGAACTTATGCGCTAACTTAATCGTGATTTACATGTGTGTGTGTGTGTGTGTATGTGTGTTTGATTAAGGTGTGTTAAGGAATGTTTCATATTAGGTAGTAGGTATGTAAGATTTTACATGGTGAGTTAGTCAAAAATGAATTCGTTTAGTATTTTTGCGAGAGACTTTGCACCAAATGCATTCGATCTATAACAAGTTGGCCACATCAAGCAAGCATTGCTCTCCCTCTCGCACTCACTTTCACTCGCTCTCTCTCTATCTCTCGCTCTGGCTCAATCACAGTCACACTCACACACTCACCCAGACAACTGAAAACGTTGCACATACGACCTGTATGCACGCTAGTTGCTATTCTCGCAATCGCACCCCCAATCATCCATTAGCTCCAGCTCCCGCTCCACCTGCACTCCTTTTTGCTCGTCCTGCAACGATGCAGCCAAGTGTTATGCAACTACTTAAAGGACTTTATCATTTGCTTTTGCTGATTTGCATTGTTTGAGTTTGTGATTTTAATGGTGCTGTCGTCTTATCCTCGTCCTCATCCTCATCCTCATCTTCATCCTCATCCTCATCCTCATCGCCATGCTCCTTTCTGCTGCTGCTGCTGTCGAACCTGTCAGTGCCGCCTTAGAGCAGATAACATTTTCGGCGCCAACAGGAGCAGGTGCATTGCACATGTCGATAGTAGCGACACAGGCACTTCAGATACTTGTATCCGGCACAGCAGTGATGCGAATGCGAATGCGAATGATAGTGGCTGTGCGAATAGCAGGACAAGTCGTGCGAGCAATATGAGTAGCAGCCACAGTCGCACATCTTGCCAGGATCTTTCTCGCTCTCTCTTTTTCTGTCTCTCACTCGCACTCGCTCTCGGTCTCGCTCTCACAGTTGGTGGTCCTGCTGCAGTTGTTGCTGTTATTGTTTCCAATCCTTACTTTTTCGTCGTCCTAGCGCCTTGCTTGCTTTGGCTGAACTGATTTCTGGCCAACGCTTCGTCTTTCAACTTGGCTTAGGTTAGTGGCGGCTGTTGTCCTCGAAAGCGGCGCCTCCGTTAGTTGCCACGGTCGACCAGCTGTTTGTTTGATCGATGCAATTGTTTTGCGTATTTGGGTGGCCAACATTCGTACCACGCCCCAAATATCCAAAGCAAGTCTTGTGTTATTATAGAAATCATGTCAATTGATTTTGGAGGAGGGTGGGTGGGGGGGGGGGCCTTACAACTTCGGCTGTGGTTTATAAATATTGCCTGGCACCACGACGACGACGGCACTCGAGAATTGTTGTGTGTATGATTAATTCACAATGTTGCCGCTGATTTTATGACCGACAAAAACAAACATTGTGTTATTTATGTTTATATATACATATACATATATATATATATATATATTTATTTTCTTGTATCTGCCGACTGCCCAAAAATAGACGCCAACGTCGCTAGGCAAATGCAAATTCATGCCTGACCCACATTTGATTCTATTAGTCACACAGCTGCCGCCAAAAACGGATGAACACAAGTATCTGTGTGCCGCAGTATAGTACATGTATCTTACAGATACAATTGCAGCTGGCATCGTGATGCAATCAATTGGCACACACACACACAAACACACACACATACGAAATCGATGACACATGCCATGACGCCAGATGCCAGTCCCAGAGTTCCAAGCCACTGACGTCATGCTCGCAGGTAGCACACTGCGTATACGTCATTTAATTAATATCATTGCACATAATACAACTAAGCTGACATCAGCTCAACACGGGCATCCTCAACTGTTTGCGGCATACAAGCAATAAGCGATCATTGCATCAATTTGTGTGTGGCATCTGACGAATGGGATCAGTTCCAAATAGTCTTCTCGAGTGAGGTCATGATAGTATTGCCATTGTATTCAAACAGATGTTACGTTATGCTTATGAAACTGCTAATTGCATATGGCCCATATGTGCCCATATATCGATTTTCAGGCTGTAATTTTTACTTATGTTCCGACCTAAAATCACGTTTTCAACTTTAAATGTACGATTGATTTAGAGGAAAAACTATGATCAAAAAGACCTCGCTTTTTAAAATAAGTTGAGTTTTGACGAAGTTATGGCATTTTGAAGTTTCGACCTGTGCCCATATATCGATTTTCAGACCAGAATTTTTACTTATGTTCCGATCTAAAATCACGTTTTTAACTTTAAATGTACGATTGATTTAGGGACAAAACTATGATCAAAAAGACCTCGCTTTTTAAAATAAGTTGAGTTTTGACGAAGTTATGGCATTTTGAAGTTTCGACCTGTGCCCATATATCGATTTTCAGACCAGAATTTTTACTTATGTTCCGACCTAAAATCACGTTTTTAACTTTAAATGTACGATTGATTTAGGGGAAAAACTATGATCAAAAAGACCTCGCTTTTTAAAATAAGTTGAGTTTTGACGAAGTTATGGCATTTTGAAGTTTCGACCTGTGCCCATATATCGATTTCCAGACCAGAATTTTTACTTATGTTCCGACCTAAAATCACGTTTTTAACTTTAAATGTACGATTGATTTAGGGACAAAACTATGATCAAAAAGACCTCGCTTTTTAAAATAAGTTGAGTTTTGACGAAGTTATGGCACTTTGAAGTTTGGACTATGCCCATATATCGATTTTCAGGCTGTAATTTTTACTTATGTTCCGACCTAAAATCACGTTTTCAACTTTAAATGTACGATTGATTTAGAGGAAAAACTATGATCAAAAAGCCCTTGCTTTTTAAAATATGTTGAGTTTTGACGAAGTTATGGCACTTTGAAGTTTGGACTATGCCCACATATCGATTTTCAGGCTGTAATTTTTACTTATGTTCCGACCTAAAATCACGTTTTCAACTTTAAATGTACGATTGATTTAGGGGCAAAACTATGATCAAAAAGACCTCGCTTTTTAAAATAAGTTGAGTTTTGACGAAGTTATGGCATTTTGAAGTTTCGACCTGTGCCCATATATCGATTTTCAGACCAGAATTTTTACTTATGTTCCGACCTAAAATCACGTTTTTAACTTTAAGTGTACGATTGATTTAGGGGAAAAACTATGATCAAAAAGACCTCGCTTTTTAAAATAAGTTGAGTTTTGACGAAGTTATGGCATTTTGAAGTTTCGACCTGTGCCCATATATCGATTTTCAGACCAGAATTTTTACTTATGTTCCGATCTAAAATCACGTTTTTAACTTTAAATGTACGATTGATTTAGGGACAAAACTATGATCAAAAAGACCTCGCTTTTTAAAATAAGTTGAGTTTTGACGAAGTTATGGCATTTTGAAGTTTCGACCTGTGCCCATATATCGATTTTCAGACCAGAATTTTTACTTATGTTCCGACCTAAAATCACGTTTTTAACTTTAAATGTACGATTGATTTAGGGGAAAAACTATGATCAAAAAGACCTCGCTTTTTAAAATAAGTTGAGTTTTGACGAAGTTATGGCATTTTGAAGTTTCGACCTGTGCCCATATATCGATTTCCAGACCAGAATTTTTACTTATGTTCCGACCTAAAATCACGTTTTTAACTTTAAATGTACGATTGATTTAGGGACAAAACTATGATCAAAAAGACCTCGCTTTTTAAAATAAGTTGAGTTTTGACGAAGTTATGGCACTTTGAAGTTTGGACTATGCCCATATATCGATTTTCAGGCTGTAATTTTTACTTATGTTCCGACCTAAAATCACGTTTTCAACTTTAAATGTACGATTGATTTAGAGGAAAAACTATGATCAAAAAGCCCTTGCTTTTTAAAATATGTTGAGTTTTGACGAAGTTATGGCACTTTGAAGTTTGGACTATGCCCACATATCGATTTTCAGGCTGTAATTTTTACTTATGTTCCGACCTAAAATCACGTTTTCAACTTTAAATGTACGATTGATTTAGGGGCAAAACTATGATCAAAAAGCCCTTGCTTTTTAAAATAAGTTGAGTTTTGACGAAGTTATGGCACTTTGAAGTTTGGACTATGCCCATATATCGATTTTCAGGCTGTAATTTTTACTTATGTTCCGACCTAAAATCACGTTTTTAACTTTAAATGTACGATTGATTTAGGGACAAAACTATGATCAAAAAGACCTCGCTTTTTAAAATAAGTTGAGTTTTGACGAAGTTATGGCATTTTGAAGTTTCGACCTGTGCCCATATATCGATTTTCAGACCAGAATTTTTACTTATGTTCCGACCTAAAATCACGTTTTTAACTTTAAATGTACGATTGATTTAGGGGAAAAACTATGATCAAAAAGACCTCGCTTTTTAAAATAAGTTGAGTTTTGACGAAGTTATGGCATTTTGAAGTTTCGACCTGTGCCCATATATCGATTTCCAGACCAGAATTTTTACTTATGTTCCGACCTAAAATCACGCTTTTAACTTTAAATGTACGATTGATTTAGGGACAAAACTATGATCAAAAAGACCTCGCTTTTTAAAATAAGTTGAGTTTTGACGAAGTTATGGCATTTTGAAGTTTCGACCTGTGCCCATATATCGATTTTCAGACCAGAATTTTTACTTATGTTCCGACCTAAAATCACGTTTTTAACTTTAAATGTACGATTGATTTAGGGGAAAAACTATGATCAAAAAGACCTCGCTTTTTAAAATAAGTTGAGTTTTGACGAAGTTATGGCATTTTGAAGTTTCGACCTGTGCCCATATATCGATTTTCAGACCAGAATTTTTACTTATGTTCCGATCTAAAATCACGTTTTTAACTTTAAATGTACGATTGATTTAGGGACAAAACTATGATCAAAAAGACCTCGCTTTTTAAAATAAGTTGAGTTTTGACGAAGTTATGGCATTTTGAAGTTTCGACCTGTGCCCATATATCGATTTTCAGACCAGAATTTTTACTTATGTTCCGACCTAAAATCACGTTTTTAACTTTAAATGTACGATTGATTTAGGGGAAAAACTATGATCAAAAAGACCTCGCTTTTTAAAATAAGTTGAGTTTTGACGAAGTTATGGCATTTTGAAGTTTCGACCTGTGCCCATATATCGATTTCCAGACCAGAATTTTTACTTATGTTCCGACCTAAAATCACGTTTTTAACTTTAAATGTACGATTGATTTAGGGACAAAACTATGATCAAAAAGACCTCGCTTTTTAAAATAAGTTGAGTTTTGACGAAGTTATGGCACTTTGAAGTTTGGACTATGCCCATATATCGATTTTCAGGCTGTAATTTTTACTTATGTTCCGACCTAAAATCACGTTTTAAACTTTAAATGTACGATTGATTTAGAGGAAAAACTATGATCAAAAAGCCCTTGCTTTTTAAAATAAGTTGAGTTTTGACGAAGTTATGGCACTTTGAAGTTTGGACTATGCCCACATATCGATTTTCAGGCTGTAATTTTTACTTATGTTCCGACCTAAAATCACGTTTTCAACTTTAAATGTACGATTGATTTAGGGGAAAAACTATGATCAAAAAGCCCTAGCTTTTTAAAATAAGTTGAGTTTTGACGAAGTTATGGCAATTTGAAGCTTGGACTATGCCCATATATCGATTTTCAGACCAGAATTTTTACTTATGTTCCGACCTAAAATCACGTTTTTAACTTTAAGTGTACGATTGATTTAGGGGAAAAACTATGATCAAAAAGACCTCGCTTTTTAAAATAAGTTGAGTTTTGACGAAGTTATGGCATTTTGAAGTTTCGACCTGTGCCCATATATCGATTTTCAGACCAGAATTTTTACTTATGTTCCGACCTAAAATCACGTTTTTAACTTTAAATGTACGATTGATTTAGGGGAAAAACTATGATCAAAAAGACCTCGCTTTTTAAAATAAGTTGAGTTTTGACGAAGTTATGGCATTTTGAAGTTTCGACCTGTGCCCATATATCGATTTCCAGACCAGAATTTTTACTTATGTTCCGACCTAAAATCACGTTTTTAACTTTAAATGTACGATTGATTTAGGGACAAAACTATGATCAAAAAGACCTCGCTTTTTAAAATAAGTTGAGTTTTGACGAAGTTATGGCACTTTGAAGTTTGGACTATGCCCATATATCGATTTTCAGGCCGTAATTTTTACTTATGTTCCGACCTAAAATCACGTTTTTAACTTTAAATGTACGATTGATTTAGGGACAAAACTATGATCAAAAAGACCTCGCTTTTTAAAATAAGTTGAGTTTTGACGAAGTTATGGCATTTTGAAGTTTCGACCTGTGCCCATATATCGATTTTCAGACCAGAATTTTTACTTATGTTCCGACCTAAAATCACGTTTTTAACTTTAAATGTACGATTGATTTAGGGGAAAAACTATGATCAAAAAGACCTCGCTTTTTAAAATAAGTTGAGTTTTGACGAAGTTATGGCATTTTGAAGTTTCGACCTGTGCCCATATATCGATTTCCAGACCAGAATTTTTACTTATGTTCCGACCTAAAATCACGTTTTTAACTTTAAATGTACGATTGATTTAGGGACAAAACTATGATCAAAAAGACCTCGCTTTTTAAAATAAGTTGAGTTTTGACGAAGTTATGGCATTTTGAAGTTTCGACCTGTGCCCATATATCGATTTTCAGACCAGAATTTTTACTTATGTTCCGACCTAAAATCACGTTTTTAACTTTAAATGTACGATTGATTTAGGGGAAAAACTATGATCAAAAAGACCTCGCTTTTTAAAATAAGTTGAGTTTTGACGAAGTTATGGCATTTTGAAGTTTCGACCTGTGCCCATATATCGATTTCCAGACCAGAATTTTTACTTATGTTCCGACCTAAAATCACGTTTTTAACTTTAAATGTACGATTGATTTAGGGACAAAACTATGATCAAAAAGACCTCGCTTTTTAAAATAAGTTGAGTTTTGACGAAGTTATGGCACTTTGAAGTTTGGACTATGCCCATATATCGATTTTCAGGCTGTAATTTTTACTTATGTTCCGACCTAAAATCACGTTTTAAACTTTAAATGTACGATTGATTTAGAGGAAAAACTATGATCAAAAAGCCCTTGCTTTTTAAAATAAGTTGAGTTTTGACGAAGTTATGGCACTTTGAAGTTTGGACTATGCCCACATATCGATTTTCAGGCTGTAATTTTTACTTATGTTCCGACCTAAAATCACGTTTTCAACTTTAAATGTACGATTGATTTAGGGGAAAAACTATGATCAAAAAGCCCTAGCTTTTTAAAATAAGTTGAGTTTTGACGAAGTTATGGCAATTTGAAGCTTGGACTATGCCCATATATCGATTTTCAGACCAGAATTTTTACTTATGTTCCGACCTAAAATCACGTTTTTAACTTTAAGTGTACGATTGATTTAGGGGAAAAACTATGATCAAAAAGACCTCGCTTTTTAAAATAAGTTGAGTTTTGACGAAGTTATGGCATTTTGAAGTTTCGACCTGTGCCCATATATCGATTTTCAGACCAGAATTTTTACTTATGTTCCGACCTAAAATCACGTTTTTAACTTTAAATGTACGATTGATTTAGGGGAAAAACTATGATCAAAAAGACCTCGCTTTTTAAAATAAGTTGAGTTTTGACGAAGTTATGGCATTTTGAAGTTTCGACCTGTGCCCATATATCGATTTCCAGACCAGAATTTTTACTTATGTTCCGACCTAAAATCACGTTTTTAACTTTAAATGTACGATTGATTTAGGGACAAAACTATGATCAAAAAGACCTCGCTTTTTAAAATAAGTTGAGTTTTGACGAAGTTATGGCACTTTGAAGTTTGGACTATGCCCATATATCGATTTTCAGGCCGTAATTTTTACTTATGTTCCGACCTAAAATCACGTTTTTAACTTTAAATGTACGATTGATTTAGGGACAAAACTATGATCAAAAAGACCTCGCTTTTTAAAATAAGTTGAGTTTTGACGAAGTTATGGCATTTTGAAGTTTCGACCTGTGCCCATATATCGATTTTCAGACCAGAATTTTTACTTATGTTCCGACCTAAAATCACGTTTTTAACTTTAAATGTACGATTGATTTAGGGGAAAAACTATGATCAAAAAGACCTCGCTTTTTAAAATAAGTTGAGTTTTGACGAAGTTATGGCATTTTGAAGTTTCGACCTGTGCCCATATATCGATTTCCAGACCAGAATTTTTACTTATGTTCCGACCTAAAATCACGTTTTTAACTTTAAATGTACGATTGATTTAGGGACAAAACTATGATCAAAAAGACCTCGCTTTTTAAAATAAGTTGAGTTTTGACGAAGTTATGGCATTTTGAAGTTTCGACCTGTGCCCATATATCGATTTTCAGACCAGAATTTTTACTTATGTTCCGACCTAAAATCACGTTTTTAACTTTAAATGTACGATTGATTTAGGGGAAAAACTATGATCAAAAAGACCTCGCTTTTTAAAATAAGTTGAGTTTTGACGAAGTTATGGCATTTTGAAGTTTCGACCTGTGCCCATATATCGATTTCCAGACCAGAATTTTTACTTATGTTCCGACCTAAAATCACGTTTTTAACTTTAAATGTACGATTGATTTAGGGACAAAACTATGATCAAAAAGACCTCGCTTTTTAAAATAAGTTGAGTTTTGACGAAGTTATGGCATTTTGAAGTTTCGACCTGTGCCCATATATCGATTTTCAGACCAGAATTTTTACTTATGTTCCGACCTAAAATCACGTTTTTAACTTTAAATGTACGATTGATTTAGGGGAAAAACTATGATCAAAAAGACCTCGCTTTTTAAAATAAGTTGAGTTTTGACGAAGTTATGGCACTTTGAAGTTTGGACTATGCCCATATATCGATTTTCAGGCTGTAATTTTTACTTATGTTCCGACCTAAAATCACGTTTTCAACTTTAAATGTACGTTTGATTTAGAGGAAAAACTATGATCAAAAAGACCTCGCTTTTTAAAATAAGTTGAGTTTTGACGAAGTTATGGCACTTTGAAGTTTGGACTATGCCCATATATCGATTTTCAGGCTGTAATTTTTACTTATGTTCCGACCTAAAATCACGTTTTCAACTTTAAATGTACGTTTGATTTAGAGGAAAAACTATGATCAAAAAGCCCTTGCTTTTTAAAATAAGTTGAGTTTTGACGAAGTTATGGCACTTTGAAGTTTGGACTATGCTCATATATCGATTTTCAGGCTGTAATTTTTACTTATGTTCCGACCTAAAATCTCGTTTTCAACTTTAAATGTACGATTGATTTAGGGGCAAAACTATGATCAAAAAGCCCTTGCTTTTTAAAATAAGTTTAGTTTTGACGAAGTTATGGCACTTTGAAGTTTGGACTATGCCCATATATCGATTTTCAGGCTGTAATTTTTACTTATGTTCCGACCTAAAATCTCGTTTTCAACTTTAAATGTACGATTGATTTAGGGGCAAAACTATGATCAAAAAGCCCTTGCTTTTTAAAATAAGTTGAGTTTTGACGAAGTTATGGCATTTTGAAGTTTCGACCTGTGCCCATATATCGATTTCCAGACCAGAATTTTTACTTATGTTCCGACCTAAAATCACGTTTTTAACTTTAAATGTACGATTGATTTAGGGACAAAACTATGATCAAAAAGACCTCGCTTTTTAAAATAAGTTGAGTTTTGACGAAGTTATGGCATTTTGAAGTTTCGACCTGTGCCCATATATCGATTTTCAGACCAGAATTTTTACTTATGTTCCGACCTAAAATCACGTTTTTAACTTTAAATGTACGATTGATTTAGGGGAAAAACTATGATCAAAAAGACCTCGCTTTTTAAAATAAGTTGAGTTTTGACGAAGTTATGGCATTTTGAAGTTTCGACCTGTGCCCATATATCGATTTCCAGACCAGAATTTTTACTTATGTTCCGACCTAAAATCACGTTTTTAACTTTAAATGTACGATTGATTTAGGGACAAAACTATGATCAAAAAGACCTCGCTTTTTAAAATAAGTTGAGTTTTGACGAAGTTATGGCACTTTGAAGTTTGGACTATGCCCATATATCGATTTTCAGGCTGTAATTTTTACTTATGTTCCGACCTAAAATCACGTTTTCAACTTTAAATGTACGATTGATTTAGAGGAAAAACTATGATCAAAAAGCCCTTGCTTTTTAAAATAAGTTGAGTTTTGACGAAGTTATGGCACTTTGAAGTTTGGACTATGCCCACATATCGATTTTCAGGCTGTAATTTTTACTTATGTTCCGACCTAAAATCACGTTTTCAACTTTAAATGTACGATTGATTTAGGGGAAAAACTATGATCAAAAAGCCCTTGCTTTTTAAAATAAGTTGAGTTTTGACGAAGTTATGGCACTTTGAAGTTTGGACTATGCCCATATATCGATTTTCAGGCTGTAATTTTTACTTATGTTCCGACCTAAAATCTCTTTTTCAACTTTAAATGTACGATTGATTTAGGGGCAAAACTATGATCAAAAAGACCTCGCTTTTTAAAATAAGTTGAGTTTTGACGAAGTTATGGCATTTTGAAGTTTCGACCTGTGCCCATATATCGATTTCCAGACCAGAATTTTTACTTATGTTCCGACCTAAAATCACGTTTTTAACTTTAAATGTACGATTGATTTAGGGACAAAACTATGATCAAAAAGACCTCGCTTTTTAAAATAAGTTGAATTTTGACGAAGTTATGGCATTTTGAAGTTTCGACCTGTGCCCATATATCGATTTTCAGACCAGAATTTTTACTTATGTTCCGACCTAAAATCACGTTTTTAACTTTAAATGTACGATTGATTTAGGGACAAAACTATGATCAAAAAGACCTCGCTTTTTAAAATAAGTTGAGTTTTGACGAAGTTATGGCATTTTGAAGTTTCGACCTGTGGCCATATATCGATTTCCAGACCAGAATTTTTACTTATGTTCCGACCTAAAATCACGTTTTTAACTTTAAATGTACGATTGATTTAGGGACAAAACTATGATCAAAAAGACCTCGCTTTTTAAAATAAGTTGAGTTTTGACGAAGTTATGGCATTTTGAAGTTTCGACCTGTGCCCATATATCGATTTTCAGACCAGAATTTTTACTTATGTTCCGACCTAAAATCACGTTTTTAACTTTAAATGTACGATTGATTTAGGGGAAAAACTATGATCAAAAAGACCTCGCTTTTTAAAATAAGTTGAGTTTTGACGAAGTTATGGCACTTTGAAGTTTGGACTATGCCCATATATCGATTTTCAGGCTGTAATTTTTACTTATGTTCCGACCTAAAATCACGTTTTTAACTTTAAATGTACGATTGATTTAGGGACAAAACTATGATCAAAAAGACCTCGCTTTTTAAAATAAGTTGAGTTTTGACGAAGTTATGGCATTTTGAAGTTTCGACCTGTGCCCATATATCGATTTCCAGACCAGAATTTTTACTTATGTTCCGACCTAAAATCACGTTTTTAACTTTAAATGTACGATTGATTTAGGGACAAAACTATGATCAAAAAGACCTCGCTTTTTAAAATAAGTTGAGTTTTGACGAAGTTATGGCACTTTGAAGTTTGGACTATGCCCATATATCGATTTTCAGGCTGTAATTTTTACTTATGTTCCGACCTAAAATCACGTTTTCAACTTTAAATGTACGATTGATTTAGGGGCAAAACTATGATCAAAAAGCCTTTGCTTTTTAAAATAAGTTGAGTTTTGACGAAGTTATGGCATTTTGAAGTTTCGACCTGTGCCCATATATCGATTTCCAGACCAGAATTTTTACTTATGTTCCGACCTAAAATCACGTTTTTAACTTTAAATGTACGATTGATTTAGGGACAAAACTATGATCAAAAAGACCTCGCTTTTTATAATAAGTTGAGTTTTGACGAAGTTATGGCATTTTGAAGTTTCGACCTGTGCCCATATATCGATTTTCAGACCAGAATTTTTACTTATGTTCCGACCTAAAATCACGTTTTTAACTTTAAATGTACGATTGATTTAGGGGAAAAACTATGATCAAAAAGACCTCGCTTTTTAAAATAAGTTGAGTTTTGACGAAGTTATGGCATTTTGAAGTTTCGACCTGTGCCCATATATCGATTTTCAGACCAGAATTTTTACTTATGTTCCGATCTAAAATCACGTTTTTAACTTTAAATGTACGATTGATTTAGGGACAAAACTATGATCAAAAAGACCTCGCTTTTTAAAATAAGTTGAGTTTTGACGAAGTTATGGCATTTTGAAGTTTCGACCTGTGCCCATATATCGATTTTCAGACCAGAATTTTTACTTATGTTCCGACCTAAAATCACGTTTTTAACTTTAAATGTACGATTGATTTAGGGGAAAAACTATGATCAAAAAGACCTTGCTTTTTAAAATAAGTTGAGTTTTGACGAAGTTATGGCATTTTGAAGTTTCGACCTGTGCCCATATATCGATTTCCAGACCAGAATTTTTACTTATGTTCCGACCTAAAATCACGTTTTTAACTTTAAATGTACGATTGATTTAGGGACAAAACTATGATCAAAAAGACCTCGCTTTTTAAAATAAGTTGAGTTTTGACGAAGTTATGGCATTTTGAAGTTTCGACCTGTGCCCATATATCGATTTTCAGACCAGAATTTTTACTTATGTTCCGACCTAAAATCACGTTTTTAACTTTAAATGTACGATTGATTTAGGGGAAAAACTATGATCAAAAAGACCTCGCTTTTTAAAATAAGTTGAGTTTTGACGAAGTTATGGCATTTTGAAGTTTCGACCTGTGCCCATATATCGATTTTCAGACCAGAATTTTTACTTATGTTCCGACCTAAAATCACGTTTTTAACTTTAAATGGTACGCTCAATGATAGTTCTTTGATCTACCTCTATCTCTACCTCTCGAACGAAATCAAGAGTTGTGTAAAGCGAGCAAATATACACTTTGGCCAATATGTGGCGCTAACATTTCAATGACTTAACTTATACTTTATGTCCCGTATAATCAACAAAGCGTGTTGTAAATTTGCTGATTGCAAGTTTAAGCGTTAAGTAAGTTATGATCGTCCATTAATCAAATTGCCCAACTTAATAATGAGATATTTTTTAAAGTATCCCACGGATCAGTTTATAGATATTATTGGGGAATCCCACTATAATGGCCACCATTAAATTTGATTGCCATCATTTCTCAGACGCGCTGTCTTGCAACAGTTCAATCAAAGTTTCGTCGAACTATTTAATTAATTTAAAGAGCACTGCGGAAAACTCTCTCTCTCTCGGTGTTGTGTTGAAAGTGTGCAAAGATCAGCGATCATTAACAATTACAAATTCGTATGGTTATCTTTTAATAGGGTTGTGCCCCCTTTTAATGAGTTTTTATTGGGCTAATTTGCTGGACAGTCCCAGTTGCAACAACAGAAGCAGCAGCAGCAGCAGCAGGAGCAGTTGCAGCTGCGTGTTTCTTATCGGCTGTTGGCTGTGTGGTGGCATTATAGCCATGTTGTAAGCTCATTAAAGTCACCGCTTTCCGATTCGAGGGCACGTAAATTTAGACTTAAGGTTGATTCTTGTAAGCCAGGGCCAGAGAAAGAGAGAGAGAGAGAGAGAGGAAGCGAGAGAGTATTGTGGCAGGGTCACAACCGTGCGTTGCTTCAAGTGTCCTTGTGCGCTAAAAAGTCTTTCGACACGTATTCGCAATGGCAAAAGTTTGTCAGCCAAAGCCAAAGCTGGTTAAAATGAAGCGCAAAACGGTGAGTTGAGGTTGAGGCTATGCACTGAATGAAGTCAGGCAGGTGGAAGTGGAAGTGGAAATGGAAGTGGAAGTGGAAATGGAAGGGTCGCAACATGTGGAGAGTGCAAGTGCATAGCTTTCAACCGTTCAGTTCAAGTTGTTTTCAAGTAACACTTGAAGGACAAAGCGGGGAAACCCAAACTCGAAACTAGAATTGGGGACCGGGAACAGGACGGAAATGCCGGCTGTCAGTATGTGGCAAATAATGGTGTTGCGTGTCGTATTTGCCCACCACAAGTGATAACCCAAAACTAAATTTGTTGCAAGAGCAACAATAATGTTGTCTGAAGTGAAACAAAACTTCAACCGATTGTGCTGCTAGCGGCAAGTGTTTGCAGCAACCTCGTGAAAAGCGTAACTGACACTTGAATTAAATTTGATTTTGTTTCGCCTCAGAGAGAGAGACACAAAGTCAATGCGACACTTTCGGGTTCGGGGCCAAGAAATCGGCACTCAACACAAAAACACAACAAATCCACAAAAAAAATGCATTTCGCAATAAAATAAATTAAAACGAAAGCGAAGCAAATTTTCCTCTTCTTTTTTTTTGGCTTTGTTTTTAGGTATACTCTGGAAGTTGACAAAAAGCTCAACGGGGCGTGCAATGGGAACTGGGCACTGGGAACCAAACAACGAAAGTACAGGCAACTATAGACGCACCGGGCGATGGGGGGCACGGCACAGTGATGACTTCGCTTGTGGCCCACAGCCAATGTGAAAAGACTAACTGAAACTGCTTGTGACGCTCTCTGCTTTTTACTGTTTGTTGTGAATGCGAACCCTGACGCCCCTGGCGACACACCCGCACACACACACACGCACATACACACTCGCACTTACACATACTAGCACAATTGGATCTTTATACTGATAGTCTGCATAGATATAGATATTTGTAGTGTTCGACAACCCTTTCGGGATTTGGGTGTAACTTTCATTTGATTTGCCTGAGATAGTTTCGCATTGAATTAATTTCATTCGAAAGAGAATTTTCAAATTTAAAATATTTGTTATATTTATATTTAAATTAGTACTAAAACAATTAGAATTCTTCATTTGTTTATGCTTTAAAGGTACTTTTAAAAATTGATTGCGATTTTCATTGGGTTTTCCATTGTCATTCGATAATGTTCGCTTGCGCGGGTAGAAAATTCACCGCAAATATTGCAACAATTTTTATTGCTGTTGCTGTTACTACACAAATATGTACAACTATATATATATACATCTATATATATATATATGTGTACAGGAATGTGTATGTATGTTGCAATTACTGTTTGCTGGCTTGGCTTGTGGCTGCGCACCGCGCACCACTAAATGCTTCAAAACATCAACATCACGGCCAAGTCGAGTCCGGAGTCAAACGTGACAGAAATGGAAAAAAATGTAGCATCCTCGCAATCCATCTCCTTCCATTTGTAGTCTCTCATGTCCATGTCCATGTCCATGTCCATGTCCATTCAATGTTCCGATTTCGTATCCGAATCCGTTTTGTGTTTTTGCCAAAGTGAGCTTTGGTTGGTGATGCTCATATGCTGCAGTTTGCCATCGTTTGTTTCGCACCAAATATTTGTTGTCCCCTCGTATTTATTGTTCAGTCTTTGGCATTTTCTCTTCCATTTTTACAACTGGCCGCTTAGGGGTTGGGTAGGAGGCAGCAACAACCAAAGCCGCAGTAAAACAAACACACTTCAATCAAAACGCTTGACGGGTCGACGTGCAATTGCAGCAAGTGCAGCAGCAGCAGCAGCAGTAGCAGGAGACAGAACAACATGAGAGGAAGCTACGTGGGTGGCCACATTTTCTGGCTAACGCAAGTCCGACAAGAGTCCAAGTTGGGGTTGCGGGGGGTGCCGCACCAGCTGGAAAACTGGTAGCTAACAAAGCTTCAAGCGAGGAGAGATGTCAAATGGGAAACGGCTGCCTGGGGTGAGTGGTTGACTATTCAAACTGCGCTGCGTACTCTGGTTGCACTCCCGGCAAAAGGGGAGCACTCAAAAGAGCACATATTAAAGGTGTAGTTTATTGCGGGACTCACTAGCAGCGCTACAATTTTAGATAAAAATATTCATTTAATATGCTTATTGTTGGCCATTACATTACACTCTTTAAGCTTGAGGCTAGAACTGCTGTTATGTGAACTAAATAGGTTAAGTATACTTATATATTTATCATTTAATTAAATTAATTGTTTTTCATAATGATGTGGCTTAGAACCAATGTGCTCTGGCAGCATAACTGTTGCTGCCGCTGCTGCTGCTGCTGCTGCTGTCTCTGTTGATTTTGCTGTTGGCCATGGCCAATGCCACAAATACCGCAAAATGGCACTTGCCCGGTTTTTGACACAAGTTGACGCGCGTGCAGCGAGGACTGTGACTGTGATTGTGACTGTCATGGCGACTGGCGACTGGCGACTGATGCTGATGCCGAAGCTGGTATTGTCGTTGCCACATGCCGCATGTGCCGCAAGTGCCACATGCCACATGCCAGTTGAACATGCTCGTGTGTTAAAGCTTTAGTTTCAGATACAACTGCTGCTGCTGGTGATGTCGCAGTCGGTTTGTCCACGCGCCATCGCCCAACTGATTTTGGCCAAACAAATGAAGACAAGCTCTTAGTGAAAATGCCAAATAACAAATGCCAAATAGCAAATGGTATGGCTGGCATGTCATGGCTCCCAGAGGAATACATACATATATATAGATATAGAGCGAGACAGATAGAGAGCGCACAAGTTTGTCCTCAATGACACTCAGAGCAGAGCCGAAAGAGTTGAAAGCAGAGAGCCAGAGCTAGAGCAAGCATGCAAACGATGCTCTAAAAAGGACCGACATCTGAAGTTGACTGGTAACAGTTGAAACTATTTGAAACAATGATGCGATGAAGTGGTGCCAACACCACCAAGCAGCAGCTGTCATCAAGTTCTATTTGTTTGTCGAACGAATAAGCTGCTAGCTGAAACCTTTTGATTAGCAGTCAACTTGTGACTACGAGCAACTGTACCTCGACTTGACCTGCTCAGTTGGAACTTAAGTGTGTATTCTGAGGAAGTGCCTTTGGGCTTGCCGAAATTCTTGAGAGATTTATGGCACCAACACTTAATTTTTTTGTAAGTACTTATATTACAATTTGGCCTCTGTCGCTTTTTCAGTCACGCCATGCCAGAAGCTCGTGAATGTGACTTAAGGATTTTGGGGCAACAACATTATTAAGGAACAAAGCGAAAGAAAAGCGCTTAGTATGCAATCAAGAGAGTTTATTTTTCCACAGCTTTTCATTTTTTGTATGTTTTGGTGTTTTGTAATTTGGCTAAGCCAGTCCTATTAAAATTAAATAAAAATATTCTGAATAACTCAGGAATATAAGAAGAATGCAAACAGCCTCGTCTCTCTCTTTCTCTCTCTCTCTCTCTCTCAGACTCTCTGTATCTCTGTCTCTGTCAGTCTTATTCATAGCTCCACTTTGCATTTGTAGGTTGATGTTGATTCCGTTTCTGTATTCCCTGCTGCATGTGGCACGCAAGAACTCATTAAAAAGCACTAAAGCAACAGCGAGGGAAGCTCGAGCTCTTGACGCGCGTAAAATGCGATGCAGTTGCATGTTTTAGTTCCAGTCACTCACTGAATGATGCAGCAAACCATAAAGAACAAGCACAAAAAGACCTGCTACAACAGCAACAGCAACAACAGAATGACAAACATTTTTGCACACATATCAAACAGCCACAACAAGAGTTGCAGTTGGAGTCAGAGTTTGGAGCGAAAGCAGTAAAATATGCAAGTAAGTTAAATGAAATTCTCAAACTGCAACTCTGTTGATCCCCAGCCAAGATCGAAGATATCCACAACAAAGACAAGCTGCCAAGCTGAGCTGAGGCTGAGGCTGAGGCTGAGGCTGAGCTCCGAGCTCTGACTTCTCAGCTGAGCTGTTTACTCACTTCCCCCAACTGACAGTTCGATTACAGTGCGGCATTCTCTGACTCGGACTCTGACTGCGAGACTGATTATTCCATCTTCCACTTCGTTTACGACTTCAACTCCGACTCCGACTCTGACTCCGACTCCGACTGCGACTGCGACTGCGACTTCGACTGCATTCCTTCATATTTCGCAACGATAAATATGCCATGAGCGGGCGTTCAATTTTGTTGTTTGTCTCTGTTGATTCTTGGAACTGCGTTTTAGTACCGCAAGTTGTAAGCCTATTGCGTTATCGGAATACAAGTAAAGCCTCTGGTATTTGGGTTGGCATTGCGCGTGCGCAAATTTGTTAACTCACAAAATGGCATTGGACAATGGACTTGGACTTGGACTGCGACTGCGACTGCGTGTGAGACTGAGACTGGCACGTGAAGACGAAGACGGAAACCAAATGTGGGCACGTCAAGGTGATGGCTCTGGTGTTTACAGTCAAGCTCAAGCGCTGATGAATAACTCCAAGTATAAGGTTAAACGTGAGAAATACTCTTGTTTGGGTGGTCATTACACCTAAAATCAATCTCATGCAACCAATAAACCAAAAATGAAGATACATTTCTAATTTCTACTGATCTGTAATCCATTTTGTTAATGCTACGAATAAATATTCTAAAAATAATAATCACATTCATCATCATAATCAGATTGTTGTTAATCTATTAAGTAAAAAAGAAAATAAAACTTTGATTGACAATCAGTGACACTATTTGTATTGAAAGATCTACATAGCTAAGTAATTTTCCATTCATATATATATATATATATATATATATGCACCTATTATTCAGTCAAGTGGATTAATCAGATGTACTTATGTCATATTCCACACAAAACTAATTAAATCGAAAATCAGACATTGCGTCGACTTGGACTGTACCTTTATAGACTCTCTCTCGCTCTAACTCTCTCGCTCTCTCTGTTTATGATGGGGGATTATCACTGTGCAGTCTCGTGCCGGCATATCATTGTTGCTGCGACTGCTTATTGACCCCCAGAGCCTGAGTACCAGGCACTTGTTGAATTGTTTGCCTCTCTTTGCTTTCTGTGCCAGTCAGTCAGTCCCTTGGAGTTTGTTTACAAATTGTAATGGAAACTTTTGTATATGTTTCCATACAACTAGAAATATTCCAGAAACAGTATCATTCATGCGAAATGAATAGCACATGTAAGGCAACAGACACAGACACAGTCACAGATACAAATATGTAAGTGTGTGTTGAGCCGCAACTGTTGCATGTTGCCGAAGTGATGAGCAGGCCATGGCCTAAGTAAATTGATACACTTGAAGGAAAACTACACACACAAAAAAAACCGAAATAAAAATAAAATAAATAAGAAACGATCGAGTGTACAAAAAACGTGCCAAGTGGGTAAATTTCCATTAGAGATGTTAGGATTGTTGTTACCGTTGCTGTCACAGTTACTCTTTAAGTCTCTCTGATGTTGCAGTTGTTATTGTTGTTGTTGTTGTTGTTGTTTGCTGTGCTCATTAGTAGGCCGGTTTATGTGGCTTCCAAATAAGTACATATCAAATGGAATTTAAAGACACGATACTAAACAATAACAATTGACGTCATTGCGCGAGAGGGCAAACGAATGCTCGTAAAATGCCCAAAATATGCGCCGGTAATTGTATCTGCTGGATGCATGCATTGACATTCGCCACGGCCGTTAAGCAACTTTCATATAAATCATAATGAGTGGCAATAAAACGCAGTGAAGAGAGCGCATCTTAAATACTCTACAACAACCGAATAGAGCAGCTGCAGCAGGGAAAATATGAACCAGATGGTAAATAAAAGAAGTAATTAAATTTGAAAGAAAACGCTAATTTATTAAAAGATGGCTCTAATTAGTTGTTATCAGCAGTGTTCGTTAGGTGTGTTAACAAAGCTTAAAGTATCTTTAATTAGGGTTGCATCCACATTTAGTTAGGGTATCTGGCAAAGCAACAGGCAAGAACTGGAATTGTTGTTCGTATACATTTTTGAATGCGATTCGTGGATTCGCGAATTCATTCACCTTTTAATCAGACAACTGGTTTGCTTTTGTTTGGTTGTTATTGTTGTTGTTGTTGTTGTTGTTGTTGTTGTTCTTGTTGTCTTGGGTTGTCCAAAAATGAATTTCCCTTTTTGTATGCGCCACGAAGTTCGTGATTTTTGCGATGCGGACCCAGAGACCCGACGATAAGTGCCCAGCAACGTGAGATAAATACACAAAAATATTTAGATACGACTAACCAAACAACAAATACATCGAAAAACCGCAACAATAACAATAAAATTAACAATAACAATAATAATAACAACAGCAGCTTAAAGGAGCTATATACAAATACGATGACTGATCAGAATTGAGTCGCAAGTCATGTCAAGCCCTGATCTCACACAAGTCAAAGACCCCAAATCAATGGATCGATCGATGGCACATCCCACAGTTATTCCCGGACTATTGGGGAAACACCGAATGCACTGCAAATATGTACTGCGAGTACATACATGAAAAAAATTATCGAACACGTAATGGAAATTACAAATCTGTGAATTTACTTTTGTTGTTATTGCTATTGTTGTTGGTTAATTTATTGGTGTTTTCGCACAAGCATTTCATGAATGAAGCACAAGCAGCAACAGCAGCAGCAATTATTGCTGTTGTTGTTGTTGTTGCTGTTGTTGTTGTTGCTGCGCTTCTTGTTACACAGTCGATAATATTGAACACCATGTGGTCGTCGTCGTCTTCTGTTTGCACTTCACACCATTCACTCGCTATTCAAAAGACTCGTCCATCCGTCCCACTGTCGAACTCTGCGTGGGTATCCCATTGTTGTTGCTGTTGCTGTTGCTGCTGTTGCTGCTGCTGCTGTTGTTGTCGTTGTCGCTTTGCATTTGTTGTTCGGCTGTGAAGTATATGTACGTGTTTTGAATGAACATTTTTTGGGGGGGACCTCGGCTCGGTGTTTTATTTTCGCAAATTATCTCTGACTAAAAATCTACAAAATTCATGAATGAGAGCCAGACAGCGAAAGCAAAGGCCCCAAGCCAAATTGTCAATACAAACAATAAAATTCGAAGGGAAGATTGGGAATGCGATCTGTGCTGTGTAAGTTGCGTGACTGTGTGTTGAGCTGCTTTACTCAGCATATGCAATATTTAATCTCCATCTTTAATTATCGTATTTAAATTAGCACAGTGGTTATGCCAAATTCCCAGAAGTTGCCGAGAAAAAGAGAAGTCATGAAACTAATGCTTAGGTTTCAAATCGTTTTTGGCAAACGTTGCGAAAGTTGTTTACATAAGGCAATCTATCTAATTTTTCATTTTCGATACCAGTTTGTCGGCTGTCAAAGTTTATATCGCATTTTCCCATACCACTTTGTCAGCTGTCCAGCTAATTAAAAAGCAACATATATATGTTTTTAAAGACTTTTTTCTCTTTGCCCTACTTCGCCCAAGTTGGTTAAGTATGTGACTTTGACAAGTAAGTATTTGACTACTGTGCTACGCTACTTGTCCATTAGCCGCCTAGTTAACAACCCGAAGCTCGGAAAAGTCAGACATTAAGTCCCACAGTCCCTCTGCAGTCGAGTCGCCATATCTTTCGTGTGTCGTCTGCGATCTGGGGAAGTTAAAAGCGTGTCCAACATGGACCACTTAATTTCTCTAAAATGTCATATTTAATTTCGCATTTAGACGTCTTCATTGCGGCTCTTGAGGCGACTTGTGTAGCTGCCCGCCGAATTGTTTAGCTGCGTGCTTGCTTGGCTGGTTGGTTGGCTTGGTTGTTTAACGTTCGCTGTTAAGTTCACTGACTACCTGCATACATGTCATGATATCTTCACTTTGACTATAGTCTTCTCTCGCACTTCTCTTATTTTGTTTTTGTTTATTTTGTATATATATATATACTATATTGTTATTTTTGTGCTGTTTCAGCGATTTCCGGTTTGGTTTCGCTATAAATTTGTGTACGTTTTGGTATTTTCGGTTCACACGTGCGCGGGTAATAAACTTCAAATAACCGAAACTGAAACTGGCGCTCAGCGCTTTAAGTGGCCCGCGTGCATGCTTCGAGTCACATACAGCAACATAGACCTCGGCCCGAAGACAGCAACAGTTACAATAGCCCCATCAACGAAATTAAGTCAAGTGCTGAAAGCAAACACTTTTGCAACACACTTCATAAAACCAAAAAAAAAAAGAAGCAAACTAGAAAGAACTATTGACTTTCCATAGACGAAGTTTGCATACTCTCGCTGAACGAATTCTAATTAATTAAAAATTATCCTTTAGTACTTGTGAATTCAATTTCGATATCCTGCAGAAAATATTGATCTACTATTGCAGATAGGGAATATATGCGAATAGCTTACTTGGTCACAGATGTCAGCTTCAGTGGCATACTTATTTTATGTTCATATTGAGCTACTCTTAATAGAGGAAGATCCTTTCCATTAATGTGCAGCAGCTCATTATTAAGCTTTGGCTTTTTAATGTATCTTCTGGGTTTATCATTGTCGAATTTTCATTAAATTATGTTGAAGCCCAGCCAAGACAAGCCATTGCACACGTGTAGCGTCTATTTGGCCACAAGTTCAATGTCTCTGTTCAAATTTGGTTCGAATGCTCAACGGGCTGGGCTCGTAAGCAATTAATGTCATCATAGAAAAGCCTATTTTATTGGGAGCCCGAAATTGGCAGTGGGGGGGCAAAAGCAAACGATGCCAAGGTAACACAAAAAACAATAACAGTCCTGCTCTGACCCAATAAACCCTTGCCAAGACTTTATTACACCAGCCCAGAAATAGAAATACCAAATTAGCTGGAAATGGCTCATTAAAATTGCGCATACGCCCCATTATCAGAGGAGTGCGAGAAGCCACTTCTGATAAGCAATTTTAAAGTATTGAATTACATTGACATAAGCACTTGTGTGTGTGTGTGTGTGTTGTGTTGTGGGTGGGTGTGTGTGTGTGTGTGAATATTTTATGATACAGCAATGTGGGGTTGTTCTTGCCGTTGTTCTTGCGTTTAATGCATAAGCATGCGTCCGGGCAACATTAAAATTTAATTTATTAATAACCCTTCTGCGGCCCAATCCATTTGCGCAATATGTTTGCTATTCGCCTCGAGGGGGGTGGGAGAGAGAGAGAGAGAGAGAGGGGAGTAGGGTTGCAGCGGGAATAGTGGTAGGATGTCTGTCTCTCGATTGGCCATTCAAATGGTAAACGTAAGCGTTTTGTCGCCAACTGTCATTAAAGCAGTCTGTGGCTAATTCAGGATACACACTTAAGTGCCATTGCCAATGTTAATGCCTTATGCGTAATGCTAACGCTCCTTTATATCCTGTCAAAGTTTACACTAGCGGCACGGACAACTACACTGGAGTGCATTGAAAGGATTGTGACAATCATCATTTCTTATGACTTTTAAATTACTTTTGAAGTTGTTGTTGTTAGAACTGACTGGAATAGAAATAGAATTAGAAGTTGAACTTAGGGAAGATTCAAGCGACAATTGGAAGCAGTTTTAGATGGTACGATTACTCCATTGATGGCAATTTAATTTAATCCAACTCTTATCTAATCTATAACTCATTTCATCTATCCTTAACATTATTTTTTTGCAGTGCACTTCGCTGTTCGCTCTGCGTTAAGGTGAAGTTTGCTTAACTCCGTTACTAATAGACTTCAGAAATGATTTGGTCTCACGTGCTTGCTCCGCTGCACTGGTGTTAGTCTTATGCAAATGTTGCAAGGTGTTTAGCTGTGTGTGTATATGTAGTAATATTAGAAAATAATGGTGCATGGCAGCATGTGCGCCCTGTCAGCCTCATGTGTTGATATCCTGTTTCCGCATTTTATGGCAGGGCGCCACTTCGTATCCTGATGCACTTACTGGCAGTCAGTTCTCCTGTGTTTTTGCCTCGTTTGTGTTCAGGCTCATTTCCGTTCGATAGGGTTAAGTCAACAAGCTAATTTTACGTTAATTCAAAGTGCTCTGTCCGGTTGAAATTCCAATTTTGGGCTTGTTTTTCTTTTCTAAACGATTTTTTATTTGTCCTGTACAGGGTTTCGGTCTGTGCCATCCTAATGAAAATGCCCACCCATTTATGCTGTGTCCTGTCATAGACTAACAGACACAGGACAACTTGCTTGCGCTCACTCGGAAGTAAAATTTTATGCACAAGTTGTTGGTAGCGCGTAAAATTTGATGGGCTACTAAAATTTCTATAAAAGTGTGTGTATAAAATTTTCACCCTCAACATTTCCTTCATGTTTTGGTTGTTGTTGTTGTTGTTGTCGTATTAAAAGTTTATATGCATTATAAAATTGGATTTTATGTCACTCTGGAGAAGCTGCCATTTGCTTCAGTTCCCTTCCCTTAGTTGAGGCTCTTGATATTGTTGTTGTTGTTGTTGAAAACAAATAAAGCCAACATTAAAATTTTGATAGTCAATTGCGTGCAAAAGAAGTTCGAATGTCGTCTCTGTCCCATTCTTTACAACAAAAGAACAAAAAAAATCGACAAAAAGCAAAGAAAACTTACCCATAAAGCTCAAAATGTTTGAAACGCCGTGTAATGCACGGCATATCATCGTAAAAACTTCCCCATTTCCCTACATCTGTACATACTTCAAGTAACCACAAAAAGAAAAAGCGAAATGAACATTTGCTCGCAAAGTGGCCCCAAATTACAATGTGAAGCGAAGCAGTTCGTTACCAGTTCACTTCTGAGGGTTGAGCTGTAAAATGGAACATTTGAACATTTACATTTTTTCCGTTTTCATTCTTTTTTTTTTTGCTGTATTATTTATGGGATACGCATCATTTGGCTTAATTCCCAGGGTAGCTTTTTAGCGACAATGTAGCGTTTTTTAAAAGAAGTTAGCCAGCAATTTGTAATTGCATAATCTACTTTGAATATAGTGAACAATGTATATCAATGTACTGTCGTCAAAAGTAGAGTTTTTACAGGCAAATATTAACTAAATATTTTTAGTAAATATTTCAGTTGGACAATCTTAAACGATCCGTATTCAAATTCATTGAAAAACTTAGGTATTTTTTCGTGCGGGTAATTAATGTTTCGTATCCAATTTGTAAGTTACAAAATCAACGGATGATTTCAATTTTGGTCGCTGTTTTATTGGCCATGTAGCAAATAGATGAGTCAATTAAAAACGTTTTAAGAGCTCCATTTTGGAAGTCATAAAAAGCCACAACGAATGTCTCGAACCCACTTAGCAGGTCGGCATCAGCCGAAGATCACCATCAACATCAAGAGTTTGCTCGGCCTATTGGATACGGTTGAGGTTGTATGACCAGTTTCCTCTCACACACACGCTCGCCCGAGCATTTGTAGTCATAATGTCATAAGTAGGCATTTTGAAATTGGTCAATTGCAGCACAAAATAATAATAATAATAATAACAACAATAAAATAAAAGAAGAAAGAAAAAGCAAAAACACTGAACTAAACCGAGGTACTAAAATTGAGTGGGGCCAATCGGCGGCCTCATCTTTGTTGACCATTGCTTTTTGTAATTTTTAATGTTTTTACGAGCACATAAAATTATTATCAGGCCATGACATGGCCCCTTTTGCACATAACTCATACGGGGCAGTCAGATGCGGGCGCCTAGATAGACGCCACTAAGGCGAGGATGTGCCACAGGAGCGCAGAGGCGGCGGCTGTGGCTGTGGCAGTGGCAGTGGCAGTGGCTGTGTCAATGGCACAGGCTGGGCCAGAATACCAGTGGCGACACTTGAGCAGGAAACAGCCACTGCAGCTGAATTGAAGCTAAACGACATTCTTTTGACTTATGAGGCAACATTTGCTGCATTGCCGTTGTTGATGCCTTGATGCTGATTGAGTGTCGGAAAGATGCTTGGGACCCGCATGCCAAACAGCCAACCAAGGCCATCAAATTTGATTGCCAGTCGAAAGCTGGAGGCGGTGGCGCACACTGCGCTTAGCCTGGTTCAACAGCAGCTGCAGCAGCAGCAACAGCAGCAGCAACGTTTGGTGGCAGGTGCAGGCGGCAAAGTTGTATTTTTGGCCAACATCTCGCGAACCCTCTCGTTATTGCTGCCATAATAAACCAATAAAAGCGACCACTTGCAGTTCCAATCAAGTGAGTTTTATTGGCTACCCGAGAATAAATTGCCATGGCCCATGGCATGTAACCAAAATAAAGTCAAGTGCCGCACTTGGCCAGCTTACAACAATAACAAGCCGACTGCATTTATCCCTAGACGTACACTAAATACCCTTCCATGATTTCGAATATATATATTTTTATATATTTGTTTTATATTAATTTTATTTATATTAAAACTATATGGCCATTGTGAGTTAAGATCAGTTGTATCTGAAAATATTCTAGAACCATTTCGAAAACAGTTAACAATATAACAAGCATAATGATAATCAAAGATAGCCATAATCAATGGGTTTTGAACTGCTTGTCAAGTATTCGAATAAGTCATCATACCCGCCTGTCCAATAGCAGGGTATGCAAGACAACAATAATAAACATGTAATGAGCCGCTTTCTTCACCGGGTCGGCAAATGCATGGTAATAGATTTCGATTGCATGCCGCGTGCCTGGAACTGAGGCGGCCACCTAAATGCGGACAAGGCGAGGGGAGAGGAGGGGCGCGTTGTATTAGGAGTGGGCAGCTGGCTTGGATGGGAGGGTATGGGAGCAAACATTGCGACTCCGACTCCGACTCGGACTTCGACTGCGATTGCGACTTCTCGTCCAGCCCGATGGACGACTCGCGAGTGCTTTAGTCATGGTCTGCGGGCCATGTGCGATAATTATGGTAATATTTGCATTTGCGTGTGGCTCCGCTAAACAGTTGAGTGAGTCGGCGGGCGCCATGGACTGGACGGACGGATGGATCGGTGGGACAGACTGGCCACATCGTAATGACCACAACTACTTACCACAATTTGTATGTAGCACTAGCATGGGTTTATTGGAGTTGCTTCTTGATTGCAGACGGGCACAGCTTGAGATACAGTTTCTTTATTTAATGGCATTTTAAGCAGACAATTCAGTCCCGTTTTGGGGGAGGCGGCCAATCATAGCAGCCACGCCCATCGCTGTGCAGCGCATTCAATTAAGCGCCTGCCTTGAAATTCCAATTTCAATTCATAAGTTCAAATTAAATGCGATTTGTGTAGTTTGTGTGTGTGTTTTTAATGGGTCGCATTCTGTCGCTTTTTTATTGCTCATAAAAGCAAATTACAAGTAGCCAAACGCATTGCTTCAAAAGGGGGGAGTGGTCCTTTCAGCTCCTCTTCTTTCCCTTCTTGCTTTTATTTGTTCAATTTTGCGTACTGTATTTTTTTATGAATGAGTCCGTCCGAACTTCGATTTATGACCAGCCATAAAACAAAGCGAGCTGCCCCTAAAACCGAATATATATGTACACACACATTTTGAAGGCTACAAATTAATTAGAGTGTTTCATCAAGTTTAATTAATATCTTTTTTATGTTCTTATTTTTTACACACACTTTTTTTTGTGTTTTACTTTTTATAATCGCTGCTGACGTCAGACGGCAAAGATCCACTGTCAAATGTCATTTGATGGCACTGTAAGTGCTTTCAATTTAATGAAGCCTACTTAATTAGAAGCTCAGCACAGTTCAGTCCAGTCCAGTTGAGTTCAACGAAAAGGTAACAAATTGCTGCCATGTCTAACAGCGACGAATATGCAGGTACTCTTTCTTTGATTGAGAGGCCAAGCCATGATCATTATTGCTATTAAGCAAGTTATGGCCGAACTGAGTTTGTGTACAATTCAGTCCAATTTCCACAGAGATGGCCCTTATTAATGATACCAATTAAAGTCGTGCAGCTTTTTTGAATATAGGAATAACAAAACAACAAACGCAGACGTAGACGCAGACGCAGACGCAGAGGTTCTTCGATGCGGCCGGACACGAAGAACGGTTTCGTTTTGGCCCCAAGGATATTAAGCGAAAATCACATGGGGCATGCTTAAAAGGCCAATCACCCGTATCCGTGGCAGACAGAGACCCCGAAAAAGATTCCCGATGGCGATGTACGATATACGAGATGTGTCCGATGTCTGATCCCACAAGACACAAGGCAACAAAAACAAAACCGCCAACACTTAAATTATAACGAGCATTAAAAACGGTTTTCGGTGTTCAAACAAACCACCGCGCTAGGCGCATTGTTACCGCTTTCCATTGGAATCACATTTGCACAAGTATGGCCCCCCCGCCAGTGCAGTGCTGCCTAACGAAGTTGTTGTTGTTGTGCTTGTTGCAGCCACTCACCTGAGAACTGGGAACGCAGAGAGCGCAGCGTCAAAGTGGCCATAAAAATCATAATGAAGCGGCGACTAAAACAAAATGCCATAAAATACTTTAAATGAAAAACAGCACAAAAAAAAAGCAAAAAGAGCGAGAAAAGGAATAAAGGAAAACAACAAGAGGCAAACAATAAAAAAGAGAGATGTCCTTCTTGGAATTCTGACCAGGTCTCCGGCGGCGGCTTAAACTCAAAAGCGGGCCCAAAAACATTCTCAGCAGCTCGCTCGCATTGCGAACGGGGCATTTGGGGAGGGGACTGGCCCAATGAAACGGCGGAATTCATTCAACAGTTTGTAATCAATGTGGACGTGCAAGAGGACGTAGACTTGATAAGCGGTGCATTCAATGACCCGCACAGGTAGCCAGTTAGCCACACTCACTCACTCACCGACTCACCGACTCACCTGAAAGGTGCGACTGCAAAAAGAGGGCCGAACAAATCAAAGCCTAAATTGCGAACGCTTCGCTAAACAGGAATTTCGCGTTTGGTTTTCTTTTTCTTTTTCTTTCTGTTTTTATTTTGCGCTTTTTTCTTTTTGGCTATTTCGGTGGCGTTTAAGTGGCGTCAGGACAGCCAACTCTTTCGACTTGTTTATGATCGCTCGTTGCAGATTAAGATGCTGGCGCATTCTAAAGAAATGCTCCGACAAGCATCTGGAAATGGAGCTGATATATGAAGATGACTTCGATTACCATTCGACTTCAGTGTCTTTCGCATACGCAAATCATATTTGTTTGTGTTTGTTTTCAGAGCTAAGTTTGCTGCTAATAAGGATTTATGCATTCTATAGATAACAGTTAGTTTCTTATTTTAAATCGTTTCTAATTTGTTTATAAATTCCTTTTAAATTCAATCACAATATCTAAATTCTTTTAATTAGGGAGCTTCTCTCGGTCAACATTTAAGTTTTGATAAGAAAAACAACTTTGAAAGATTCTGTAGCATATTCAAAACATTAAACTATTTTCCCTTCAAGTTGTTGTTATTTGTTTATTAATTTTTTTATGTTTTTTTTTTGGGTTCCCACTTGAGGCTGAGGCAGGGCTCATTTGCTCTCGGCTGCAGGTCAATGCGCTGCTGCAAGGTAAATTCAGGCGAAAGCCAGCAAATTCCTTAGAATGGCATAACAAAAAAACACGAAAGCCAAACACACACACACACACACACACACACACACACACACACACACTCACACACACATACATTAAAAGAATTAAAAACACATAAATGTCACTTTCGAACAGCTTTTTGTTTTATGGAGCATCCTTTTGGCTGGATGCTGGAGTCGGACTCGAAGTCGCTGTCCAAAAAACCAAAACAAAACCAAGCCGAGCAGAGCAGAGAAGAGAATACAAAACCCACTAAACCCAAAGCCGCAGACATGGCCACACTTCAGCTGCAGGCCGTGCTGCGAGTCTTCTTCGTCTTCAGTCTTCTCCTTTGGTTTTGGTTGAGTAGCAAATTTGACGCAAGCGCAACAAATTCACAGACTCGCACACAAACATAAACACAGACACACACACACACTCGCATTTTGCAGACGATACCTGAACTTGACAATGAACTCGGTCATTTCGAGGGCAACAAACAAAAGGTGATTTACCTTTTATCCTTTCTATGCGCCTTGCGAAACGAGTTGTTGCTGTCGATGCTGCTGCTGCTGCTGCTGCTGTTGTTGCTGCTGTTGTTGTTGCTGCTGCTGTTGCTGCTGCTGCTGTTGTTGCTGCTGCCTACCTACGAACACACATTCAATAGACACAGATACAACAACAGATTTAAGTTCAAATGCAGATACAGATAGAGCAGCCACAGCATTTCTGCTGAAATTCATTCAGTCGCACTTTGCACATTAACGCCCAGGACCAACAAATCTTGTCCCTGGCGTGTCCTTTACGGCTCTCTGTCTGTCCATCTGTCCATCTGTCCGTCTGTCTGTCTGTGTGTGGGAATCTCTTGCTCTCACTCTATCGCTGTTGGTCGCTGGACATTCCTGGAACTGTGTCGGTCATTTCAAAAGTGTGCCCTTCTTGGACTCCCGTTCTACTTAATCTTGAAAATTAATGCCTCTTGCATCGACGCTCTTAATCAACATCACACATTTTATCAATGATAAATTTAAAACATTTTCGGTAACAAAACACTCTGAAACTGAAAGGGATCTATCCTTAAATTAATGAGCAAACATTGATTACATACGTTTTTCAATGGAAAAATAAATCCATAAAGGAAATGTTCAATTCACGAATTTACCAGGAAAATATGGAATTTGAGAAAAATACTTTATTTGACAAATGGAAGACACTTTCTTAAGGACTATAGAACCTATGAAAAAGTATAGATCTTCCAAAATATTCATACTTAACTTAAGGATAAGAATAAGAATAATTTAAATGAATATAATATTAACCCAAATAAATATATATTCTGTAACAGACAAGTTGTGGCAGATAGCAAACAGATAATTCAACTTTAGCTCATGTGGCTTATCTGAATATTAAATATAATTTGATGGTCAAAAGCATTATCCTAAAACTTGAAGCTATTATATGCTCGTTTACTGCACACGCTGAGTGATACAGGGGGAGAGGGAGAGAGGGAGGGGCAGTGACACTCACATGATTCATATTAATATTCAGCAGACGTTTCACTGTCCTCATCCTCGTCCTCATCTCCGCCTCGTTATCGTTGTCGTTGTCGTCCCCGGCATTTGGCTGCACTTATACTAACCATAAATTACTTGCTGCTAGCCAACAATGCTTTATGGCTAGTAAGTGAGAGAGCAGCATCGGATTGGTCTCGCTTAACTGAACTCTCAAGTAGTCTCGATTAGCGATAATATCTCGCCGCATTGTCATAATTCTTGAGCTGCCCAACGCAAAACCCATTAAAATCTGAATCTGTGTGTGGGGTTGTCCTATGGGACTCGTTGCTTATCTAAGGTCTAAGCTCCCTAATAATCCAAACCCAATGCCAATGACCGCCAGTTGGAGTCAAAAAACAAAAAAAAAAAATATATTTTTGCGGCTGTTGCTTGTTTTGATATATGGCCGAGTTTTGTGTTTATCAAATGCCATCATCAGATTTTCATTAACTTGTTTTCGGGCGAACACAATAAATCTCGTCCTTGTTCGGTACTCGAACATTGCGCTCCAACAACAACAACGACAACAACAACATATTTGCGGTCAATGCGTTTCAGTTATCGCCATGTCATTTGGGGGGGGGGGGGCCCTTTGGCATTTTGGCGGCTGCACATAAATATGTCAATCGCTGTGGGCGGGGCTGTAAAATGTGTCTAATTGTCAAGTGGGGAGTGGAGGCTAGCAGAGGTGTGTTGAGTTGAGATGAGTCGAGTCGAGTCGAGTTGAGAGTGAAGGAAGTGCGACAGGACAGCGACAGCCGCATCGATGACAGCGACAGACACTGAGTCCTTTTATTAGCCAAGTTTACAGACACATTTGTCAAATTTATGGTGGCAACAACAACACAGGACCCAAGGCGAGGCAATTCTGCCGATTTTTGCCGCATTGTAATAATTATGAATCATTTTCGAGACTGAATTCTCTCCTTGCAACTCTTTGGGCAGTCAGCTGAGTGCGGCAGGAGGTGGAGCTGTAGTTGTGTGTCTACTTGAAGCAGCATCCTCAGTTAATTACCAACAAGGCATAAACTTTTTTAATTCATTTGCCAAACTTTGGCACACATTTCATCTGTCTTTTTTTTGTGAGTGTGTGTGATTTTTTTCGTTCTTGTTGGCCATGGTTAGATGATCGATGTTGCCATCGGTTTTGACCTCTCAGTGTGTCTGATTTTATTGGAAAAGTTTTGGGCTCGTGCTTCTTGTGCAGCTTTTGCTGCCTACCACACTGTCCAAATCATATTTTATGGCCATCATTATTAACTAATTTTTATGCGCCCAACCGTTGTCGACGCCAAAACTTAAAAGTTGGTCCTGGTCTCGTCCTCTGGCTTGCCACTTCTTGTTGCACATTACCAGGCAACATTTCTTGGTTTGCAACCAGTTTACTTTTGCCACGGTTCCTCTTCGGCTGCCAGCAAACTGATAAAACTTTCTTCCAAAATTATTTCTTTTGCATTTAAACGAGCGTGGCAGACAAAATGCGATTGCTAATTTTTCATGGCGGATAATGAATGATATATTGAGTGTAATATGCCGGCAACTGTTGGCCCAAAACACAGGGGAGAGTAATGGGCGTGTAGAGTGGCTGGCTGCCTGACTGAGCTAGTTGCAAGTATAATTATTCAAACTATTTGTCAGCCAGGAGTGCTGCGGTCGGGTGTGTGAAGTGTGCAGAAGTCAGGATGGTAATTAGCCAAAAAGTTTACTTTCCGAATCAAGTAGTGATAGATAGGCGACAAAAAAGGACAACGATCCAACGATATGATTTATATAGTTGGTAAAAGTAGCGAACTTTGAGCCGAGTTTTGGTTTGGATTCATCTTTTCTGCTGATAGTAAGGTAGCTACATAAACAGGTGCTTCTTATAGTCAACATACTCAAAATGTATTCAGTATTTTATCGGAGATGAGAATATTTAATAGAGGAAGACTCATAAACATGCTGCCAGTTTCAAGAGATTCATTTATAACTTAAAGCCACAACAGGTCTAAAATCGCATACCATCGCATTTTACCACTGCTCCAGCCAAATAACCGCTGAACGTAAGATTTTCTAAAGTATCTGTCCAGACAGAATAAATGAGGCTCGTTTTAACCGAGTTAGCAAATTGTTCAATTGATGGGCCATTTGATCATCTCCAGCCTCTCCACCGGTTGTTCGGGCTGTGCCATTTGACCGAGTTGGTAACTGATTTGTGATAAGCCAGCTTTCAAATATTTGGCTTACATGTGCAGGCCACACAAAAACACCGACAACAAGAAGAACAACCATTTGGTTGGCCATTACAGGCAACAGACACATAAAGTAAATACATAACGTTGGCCAAACGACTAATATGCGATTATGGCAAATCAAATGCCTTTTGGCTCAAGAGTCAACAGCAGCCGCAGCAGCAACAAAAAACACAATGGTAACGTGAACGACAAGGCTCGAACTGAGGCAGCTGAACCTGGGGCGGGGGTTGCTGTTGAGGGGTTTGGGGTTGTTGGTGTTATCAAGACGAAGGCGCAGGCGACTTTCCAACATTTTGCACATCTGTTCGAATAATATATAGAACTTTTTTTTCCTTTCTTTCTTTTTTTGTCGTCCAGACGACGTTGCGCAAAAAAAAGGAGGAAAAAATATATATATATAAGTACAAACCCAAATATAATAAAAATGACAAGGGCAGGCTGAGGGCGGCTGGCTGCGGAGGGGTGACAAAGTAGAGCGGATCGAGGGGTGTGTGTGCCAAGACTGGGGAGTTGCGAGCGGAGGCGACAATGGCAAAGGTTACTGACACAGCACGCACATTGACCTTGATCGCTCCGTGAACGTCTGGAGACGTTTGCCGGTAACAAAAAAAAAAAAAAAAACACACACACACACACACGAAACAAAAAAAATGAAACGGGAAGCGGGAACAGAAGCAGCCGCACTAGGTATGCTCCAGGAGCAGCAGGAGAGCAGACAGACTCGGCAAAAGTAAATTATTTGCAAATTTATTTAGCTGGCAACAACAGCAGAGCAAGAGAGAAAGAGAGAGAGAGAGAGAGAAACACAGACAGAGAGAGAGAGATAGGGAGAGGGAGAGATGTGGAGAGGGGGAGAGTTGCCGCAATTCCCAACCTACCGCATTGTTACATCACGTAAGGCAGACAGCAAAAGAATGGGAAGAAAAAAAGAACAGCAACTGGAGCGGGCAAGCGGAGAAGGTGGCGGAACTGTAGTGCAGGGGTGCGGGTTGCCAATAACGGTGCTTCTGTGTGTGCTTGGGCCCAGGATGTGCTCGTTACGTGTCGCAAGTCGAAATGAAACCGAAACTGGACGCTGCCAGAGCGGCCTGGGCTGGCTGGTAGCTTGGCAAATTGCTCATGAGCCCAGAATCGCCCGAAAATGAGAAATAAAAGCTGACCAGGCCGACCAGGGGAGGCGGCGGGAGATCCTCCTCAACATTCAGTCGGCGGCAGGAAGCGCATAAAGTTCGTTAAACTCACAGAGCCCATTGTTGCAACTACACTAAGCAAAATATCTGACTTGAAGCTAATTTAAGCTTAGCCACTGAAAACGTTATCATAACTGAAGGATCAGCAGGCAATTCGCATAAACTTATTAATAGTTAATAGTTAAACTAGAAAATTCTGTAAAATTCAAGGATTTTTAAGATCACTTACTAAACTTTAAGGATTTCCTGCAGACTTCGACAGTAGCAAGTAGTTTGAGATATTTGCAGTAATAAATATTTATTACCAATTTTAGAGGATATTTAAAGTCAGCTGCGAGCGCAGCTGCTAATATTTAAATTTAATTTTATTTGTTTTATATATTTGCGCTGACAAGCTTAAAGTTTCAATGGCAAGGCTGCTACTTAACTCGAACTAATTCCGCGAATCATTTATTTCTCGCAATGTAGCATTAAGGCAAGAGGCAAGGACTCGCTCATGTCTGTGTGTGTGTGTGTGTGTGTCTGTCTGGCTGACTGAGTGACTGACTAGCTGACTGGCTGCCGCCCTATAGTCTTATTGCGTCTCAGCTTCAGGACCTCGACACGCTGTTGTCGCTTACGCTTCCTGGCCACGCACAAAATATCAACGCACTTTTCAAGTACTCGCATTTCGTGCGTTGGCCGCCTTTTTTCGGCTTGTGGGTATCGTCTGGCGGCGCGACGAGCCGGGAAAACTGCGAACCGTAGCAGAAGGGGCCAGGGCAACGCCTGGAGCAACGTAACTACCACCACCAAACCCAACTCAAAGCAAAGCCCAAACCCAAACCCAAACCCAAACCCAAACCCGAACCCAAACCTAAACCTAAACCAGTAAGTAACAGGGCATGTGCGGGCTTTTGTGGCCCTGGCTCGTCTGGCAACTGGCGTCTGGCGTTGTTGCCGTTGTCGTTTTTGTCCTGGCCTATGCCTATGCTTAAGGACTCGCTGCTAGACCTGCTTTCGCAAGGACTTCCTGGTGCGTAAGGCGCAGTTCATTCAATTCTAATTTTCTTGCGAAACGCTTTTAATTGCCTACCCCGAGATGGGCACACCAGACAGAGCGAGATACCAAATGCGTGTGTGCGTGTGCGTGTGTGTGTGTGGGCAAGAGGGAGCTTGAGCTGGAGAGTCGACCCCATAAATTACGGACAGTCGCGTTAACTCAGCAAAGTGCTCACCACTCTGGAAATTTGATATTAATATGGAAATTTACTTTTGTTATTATTGCTGTTGTTGTATGGATGGTGTCATGTCCTCTAGTTGATCCCGCATGGGCAGTTTGTCGGATTGTTGTTGCTGGACATTAACAAAATTTTAATTAAAATATAATGAAAAATAAACTTGGAGGGGAGAAAAAGAATATTTGAAATTGCGACTTCTTGTGTGAAGTTTTTGCAAGAATCCTGTGGCTTGTCAAGAAAAAGGGGAGTGGAAAGTTTTGGATTTGATATCGAGATACCCTATAGCAAGAGATTGCTAATTAAAGGCGTTATTTTATCCTTTGTCAAAACTTAATCGATACTTAAAGGCAAGAGTGTGTTAATCTTGGTTTGCTCCCTGGATTTATACCCTATTTCAAGTTCAAGTTATTCAAATAGAAATATTTCTCTAAAAATTCGAATTTGTAGCTCGGTATACATTTTCCACAGTCAAAAATCAACCTGCTTTTTAGTCGTAAGGCAACTCGTAGAATAATACTGCATTTAAAGTTAAAGACGTGATTTTGAATTGCCAACAAAAAGTAATTATGAGCATGGGTCAAAGCAATCGCGAAGCTTAACATTGCCAAATCTTAAATGATTTTCAAAAGCAAGGTCATTTTGATAGTGGTTTGAGTTCTAGATTAATACTGCATTGAATCTGTGAACCCGATTCTTAGTCGAAAGACCTATAAAAATTCTGTTCCTCAAGCATCTCAATCTGTCTTGAGCCGAAATATTCCGCAGCCACTCTCAAAACTTTTTGAAAAGTAATGTCAATTTGAATTTTTTTCAACTTCGTGAATAATACAAAACTCAAAGTTGGAAACGCATTTTGAGTTCGTAATTTGTGAAAAATAATAATACCCCTATAGTCGCATTTGCATGGTAAAAAACAAAGTATTTTTAATAATGGCTTTACCGAAAAATGAATTCGATTATGTTAAATTTTGTTGTTGAAATTTCTTCGAATTTTGCTTCTTCTTCTGCTGCATAATATATGATATTTTAAGCATATGCCCTTTCAAATTATTAAGTGAATCATTATAATATGAAATTCCATGCTGAAACTTTTGCGAAAATATGCAAATTTTGAATTGCTTTATAGATGATAAAATGATAAGGTATGTGTGTAGCTGACACGCCTCAAAACTGTACTTGGCTTGTGTCCCTAGGGGTTCTCACATGTTGTTGACGTTGTTGCGGCTTCTTCTTCTCGCCACACATTCTCCTCATCGCGCTGCTCCCCATTCTTGCTGCCGCGTTCGACGACGCATCCACAAATTAGCAGTCGTCGACCTCAATATCAGTTTACGAGCAAGCCGAGCGTCAATCCATAGGCATAGGTAGTTAGTCTCCCCTCTCCCGCCCCCTTCGCACACACCGTCCCGCTGTGCCCCTGCCACACCTTGCATCTCGCTTATTTTTTGCTGTTTTTGTTTTTGTTGTTTTTTTTTTGCCGTGACAGACATGAAAAAATGCCCCCTCATTATTGCACGTAATGATGTTGCCACAGCTTAGAATCGTTGCTCGTTTCGTTTCGCTTTTGTACCAACTACAAACACACACACATTCAAATATACTATATAGTTCTATATATGTATGTATGTATATATCTGTATATACACATATGTATTTATTTTGAGTTCGGGTTTTGGATTTGGATTCGGGTTCAGGTTGCTGTGTTCCCGCTGCTGTTCCCCTGTTCAACAACGTTCTGGTTTTTTGCATTTTGCGCCTCGGGGGCTGCGCTTGGTTAGATGGCCAGACAGACAGACAGAGACAGACAGACAGCGAGAGAGCGAGACGGCGGCAACAATCCACCTCCGTCTGCTGTGCTGTCTGGGGCGTATTTTATGTTTTGGCTATATAAATTCTGTTGTCGTTTTTGTGCCCACCACCGATGACGAGTTTGGCGACGCCGCTCAACTTTTTCCCGCCAAATGCAGAAGCGAAGCAACAGCGAACACAAAACAACAAAACAGCAACAGGGAACGTCAACAGCAGCAGCAGCAACAGCAACAGCAGCAGCAGAGGCAGCAGACAATACCACATGGCAAGTCCTAGGTCGGTTACACCACCACACTCAGAAAAAACAAGTTACACACATTGCCTGCATTTGCAAAATCATCAAAATCACACTTAAAATCAGAAATAATAATAATATATAATATTTATAATAATATTAATAATAATAATAAATACGCTGAAAAGCTAACCTTATCAATTTTCTTCTGCTAAAATAACTCATCCTAAATTTGTAGTCAACATTTCGAAAAGTGTACTCAATTTTTAGATTTTTTCACAGTGCAAAACTGTACTTAAAAATCACATAAATATATGAAAATTTGTACAATTTTCTAAAATTACGATATTTCTAACTGCAAAGAGACATTAAATACTCAAAAATTCGCAGTATTCATGGCTAGATTTAGCTTCACTTATAAAGATTCACTTTTGCTCAAATAAGTCCTTTTTTTTGCAAGTGCACACAGCCAGAGTCACAGAGACAGACAGATGCGTCAGCAGTGAGGGTTACTCACTCGCTCACTCACTCGCTCACTCACTCACTCACTCACTCACTCAGTCAGTCAGTTAGTCACTCGCCCAATATTAAAATCGGCATTTCGAATGGTTGGGCCAAAATGAACGAAAATCATCAACGAGCTCGTGTGAATGAACTCCGTCAAGGACAATGATCTGCACACTACAACAACAACAACAACAACAGCAACAACAACAGCAATAACAACAGTCCGAGCAGTCGACTACGAGTCCGAGTGGAACATCCACTCGTGCCAGTGCCACGCCCTCCACACATTGCCCTCTCCCCCGCCTACCCGCCCACCGCCTTGACGCACACAGCCTTTTCCCTTTATTGCGATTTATTTTGCCGAGGGTTGATTTTTATGAGAGCAGACGACGTCAGCGTCAGCGTCGATGTCGACGCCGAAGTCGACGGCGTCATTGACATTGCAAAATTCACGAGCGGCAGACGAGAAACAAAACAAAACAAATCGTTAAACTGACCTCCCCCCACTCATCTCCACTCACTCACCATCTCCCCAAAGCCCAAAAACAACCTGATGGATGCTGACTGCAGACAGATGCGGAGAAGCAGCGACGTAGCCAAGACCCAAACCCAGGCTGCACTCAGAGAAACAATGTGCGCCACAATTTAGACTTACTTTTGGCGCCAAAGTCTGCCTCGGCGTCTTTTGCAGAAAGTTGAGATTTTGATTAATTTGCAATAAGAAGTTTTCACTTTGCCAAACTGTGCTTCATTCAATTAGTAAGTGTTGCAACTAATGTGGCAAATGAAGAGCCAAACGCAGTTTATGATTAAGAATCGAGAGCAACACAATCAGAGCTTCGATATTAATCGATGTGGCGATAGATAAGCATTAATCGTTGCTGTGATATTCAAACAGTAAGTAATTCCCTAAAGTTCAAATGAGATACTTTTTAAAGGCAAAATTTGATAAGCTTTTTTTTTATATCTAACAAAGAAGTGTAGCACATTCTGTGGCAGTCGAATTCGTGAACAATTTCATAGCTGACTCCGCATTTGCATCCACATCCACATTCACATCCGCATCCATGTCGATGTCCATGTCCTGCGGCTGTCGCTCCCCTGGCAGATGATGCGTTTCGTTATTAAATATTTAGCGAGGAGTTCCAAAATCTGCCCCTCTCTTTCTGTGTCTGCCACAAACTCCAACTCTCTACACAGCCTATTGTTAACCACGCGGCATTTAAATGCGACTGTGGATATCCTCTTCCCCCTGCTCTGCCAGTCCTTTAGAGAGGCTCTATACTCAATCCTTAAAACTCAATGCCTGCTGTCGCAGTTTATTGAATTTGTTGTTGCTGCTGCTGCCGCTGCTGCTGGCTGTGTGTGTTTTGGACCAGTTAGCGCCGCTTGTTGTTTGCAGTTGTTGTTGTTGCTGTTGTCTGTCGCCCGAAAATTGCACCTGCCCTGAGTTGTTGCACCTGCCCATCGGTGAGTTGAAAGCATTTATTGATGTTGATGTTGTTGTTGATTTCGATGTTTGTTTTTATACGTGCGCAGTTCAATGGCCGCAGTTGGTTTTCGCTTCGCAATGGTCACAATTTGGACTGGACTTTTGGCATACGAAATTATTGAAATTGAGCACATGAAATGATTAATGAAACACTCTACAAGCAAGCACACACACACACACACAGCACACACAGCACATACACACAACACACATAGACTCTCGAATTTAGCACTCAATTTAAATGAGTTTTTAAGTGGTTGCCGTCGACAAATGTTGAGGTAGTCTTTCCAATTACTATGTTCTGTGTGCATTCAAAAAATTACAAACAATTAAAATATATTGCAAAATGTAAGCCTGATATTTGTAGAAATCATTTTACTGATTTTCAGGTGTATAACCAGTGCTTACCACAAACGAAGCGGACAAAGAAAGTTGAAGGCTTAAGATAAGTCTATTTTCTATATATACTCAAATAAATTTCGAGTTGAAGTTGACAATTTGAATATGCATTATGGGAGTGAGTAAATATTCGAAGAACACTTCAAATCTTTCACTCATTCAAATTTTAATTGCCTGCCACTGAATCAATTATATTTAATTTGTCTCAACCATTCAGGCTGCTGTCGATGTCCTTAAAAAGGCGCCGTCAAACTGTCATAAATGGTTCGCAGACAAAAAAAAGGGCAAAAAATAGTCCAAAATGAGGCCGGCATTAAATTATTTCAATTTGTATGCAAACGTAGCATTTCAAACAGCGACAACTGCAGCAGCAGCAGCAGCAGCAGCAACAACAACATCAATGACAATGCTCGTTGTTGTCTGTTACTGTTACTATTGTGGCAGCCGTCTTGCCGCAGGGGCAACATCTTCTGCTGGCTCGGAAGTTCAAGTCGCCGTGGAGTGCTATGCAGAATAGTAGTTGTCTATTGAACAAAAAGGACGCTGGGCAACATATTGCTGAACATGTTTATTTACAGCTAAAAGGAGTCACAGCAAGGACGACAGCTCGCGAGGCACAGGCCGCAAAATGGAACCTGAATTCGCACCGGAACCGAGAGACCAAAGCACAAAGCACCGAGTACAGCCAACCCAAGGCAAACGCATCTTGTCAGATTGTCATTGTCAGCAGTCGCCCCCCTTCCAACCCTTCCTCCACTCCATGCCTCCTGCTCTCTGCTGTGGCAACATCTTGTCTGCTGCTCGTCGAACAATTCGAGCAATTTCACTTCGAAAATTGCGACGTTTAGCGCGCGATTGCCACAAATCAAAGCGACATTAAAACCCCCTTTTTTATCTCAGCCCACTCGCTGTTTTGTCTTGTTTACCCAAGACAGTAGCAGGAGCAGGAGCAGGAGCTGACTGCTTGAGTTTTGTGTCTTGTGTTTTGTCTGTGCGCCTTTTCATTTTTAGATAAATAAAAATCGCAAAAGAAGAAATCCCAAATGTCGTCTCTCGTCTAAGGAGGACTCCCAAAACATATGCGCGCCAAATCAGCAGCAGACAAAACAAACAAAGACCTACAGGACAGACAAAAGGACAAAGAAAGCACCAAATAAAAGAAGAAGACGAAGCAGCAAGCAGCAAGCAGCAAGAAGCAAGAAGAAGAAGCGTATTTGCTGCCTGAAAAATGCTTCAAAAAATCGCTAAAGGAAATAAGAAGAAAAAATAAAAGTTTACGTGTGGCAGCGCACGTGAGTGTCGAGAGGGGAGCTGGTGGGGGATGGGCTGGTGGCCGTGCTTGTCAGGCCTGCTGCCGATTTTGGTGCGTAGACAACGCAGACGACAATATTCCACTTCAAGTGATTTGTTGTCCAACTAGAGAAGAGACCTAAAGACCAAAGAACTTTTCCAGACGTCGGGCGGCTGGCTTGAATGATTACCCCCTGGTTGGCTGGGTGGAGGGGGATTAGACTGGGGTGTAGACCTAGGATTTTAGCTAAGAAGTAGCAACATATACACACACTTTGGCGTGGGCCAATAAATAAGTATGTAAGGCCTCCCCAAACAGCAGCTGAGGCCGAGGCTGTTGCTGATACTGCTGAGGCAACATCATTGCAGCGAATGATTTCTATTTATATGCGTAGTTTCGAAGCTATGTTTTTCGAAACTCCCCCAAACTCAATATGATCCAACATAATTTGTGGCATGTTCAATTTGGGCATATTAATAAGTGCATTCAACTTCTAAATTTAATATTCTTCATGCTTATTTTAGTTAATTATTATTGGGATTTTAGGATTTAGGCATTTTGAGTCTATAGCTCTTCCATTAAACCTGATCTTTACATGAATTCAAGAATTTTTGACGGGTTAATGTTTCTTATGTCTTCCGATCATGAGATTCTGATTCTGATTCTGCTACTGGTTACAGCTACAGTTTGGGTAGGTTAGCTCTTAGTCTACACTGTCCCATCAAGAGATCAGTCTTCTTCTGGCTGTTCTTCCTTCAGTACTAATGCAAAATGCTAAATACTTTCAGGAAAATATGAAAGGTCACAATTGCGTCTTAGGAAAAGTTCTCATTAAATTAAAATCAGAAGTAGCTTAGCTTTAGTTAAGCCGTGAGCTATATTATTTATGAATAGATATATTTTTCATTAAGTGAAATCCTCAAATAGCAAAACAAAATGAGCCCATAGCCCGTGGTGGACTTTATCATTTATTTGCTTTGCTAAAATTAAATCTCTGATTTCAGTATAATTTTTCATTTTGTTTGATTTTATATGCACATAGTTAAAGACCCAATTCTATTTCTGTTTATAGACTGTGGGGGGACAGCCAACTTTAAGAGTTCAGACACACACAAATTATTGGCAGCATTACTTAAATCAAGTTGTCAATGCTGCAATGTGGTACACTGTTTCTTTATATCTGCGAACAAGTCGCGAACATTCAGCTCAGGATGAGCATGAGGATGAGCAGGAGGATGAGCATGAGGTTGAGGATGAGGATGAGCAACACATTTGTATTTCAACACATGTAGCCAAGATTTGTTTTAAAATCTCTCAGTTTTTATTTTGTTGTATTTGTTGTCAATGTTTTGCTGCATATGGCGTCAAAGAGTGTGTGTGTGTGTGTGTGTGTGTGTGTGTGTGTGTGTGTGTGTTGTCTGTCTGCCGTCTGTTGTCTGGGGGGGCTGCTACGCACGTAACGGTAAATTTACGCGTCTCTGAACTTTGACCCTCGCACTACGCCGCCTTTGACCTTTGTGCGTGCGTTGACGCGTCTGCGCCCCATCACATTTTATGGATGCTGTTCGAATGTTTCTGCTGTTGCTGTTGCTGTTGCTGTTGTTGTTGTTGTTGTTGTTGCTGTTTTTCTTTGCCACTTTTTTATGCGAAATTAATTTAGAAAACTTTTCTCCGAATAAAAATGTGCGCAATTCACGTGTAGACGCCAAAGGGCGACAAGTGGCATTAGAAATGGGAGAAGTGGAGAAAGAGAGCGCGAGAGAGAAAGAGGTAGAGAGAGTGAGGAAGGGGTTTGACTGGCATTCGGGGCGTACATTTACTTTCATTTTATTTTTTGGGTAGTTTTTGGTTTGTTTTGTGCCTACGTTAAGTATGTGTATACACTTAATGCGGCTTAGAAAGCCATAAAGGTCAAAGTTTAAAGAGATATTCGGCAAGTGAAAAGTTGGCAGCCAAGTCTCAAAATTCCACATAGTGTCCGGGCTGCGTGATACCTTCGAGTGAAACCAAGCCAAACTTAACCATTCTTAAGTGGGAAGTGCCAACAAATTGAAAAGTAACTGCTTTAAACTTTAAGCTTACCGTTAAACGAGGCGGGTTTCCTCAAAGTGTCTGAGATCTGAAAGGATTGAATGAAATGGATCTAAGATTAACAAAGTTTTGCACTCAGTTTGTGCTGAAAGATTTCTAAATTTCTGCATGTGAATATAATCTAATATTATATATTGTGATATTGAAATAATCTAAGATAAAGTAACTTTAGTGCTCAGTTCATTTTGATTTCTGATTGATTTAAGATTAAAGAGGATTCAAATATTCAATGTGTTGTTTGATTTGAATGCTCATTCGGAAATATTCATTGTGGAAGTCATAAAATACAGCCTTTCAAGATAACTAAATTGTTTTTGCTCTTTTTGGTCGAGTACTTTCACACCAAAGCATTTATTTTCTTGGTTTAACTTCGAGCAGTGATTTTAGCAGGGCTGGCATGATAAATGCCAGAGCAAGTGCCAGTGCCAGAGCCAGAGCCAGAGCCAGTTGCAGAGTCAGTAAACGGAAATGCCCCTAGCCAAGAAGTGTCCCTACTGACAGCTCAAATGACCCATTCGGTGGCCACAATTTGCCATCACTTGCCACAAAGCACCGAACAGCAAATTGCGAAGACAACATCAGCAAATGGCAATGGGGCATCGTCATCGGCATCGCCATCGACATCTGATAGATATAAAAACATCAACACGATGCCCATCTACTGCTCCTATCTGCAAATGTCTTTGAATCTGTATCTGTGTATCTCCGTATCTGTGTATCTGTGTATCTGTCTCTATGGGTGACTATCGTTTCTTCCGCTGGGTGCCACAGTGCATCGAACTCCAAGCAACTCTCGGGACTATACGCTGTAAAATATCTGGTGTTCATGTATCGCCAATAATTACGCCTCGGCTACAGATACAGATACAGATACAGATACAGCTACAGATAGAGATACAGATAGAGATACAGATACAGCTACTCGTTCTGGCCGCTGCTCGTAGATCGCAGACAGAAGAATTTGCACAGAAGAAGAAGCCACCATCAATCTAAACATCCCATCCCATCCCACTTGGGGTTGTGCTGCTGTTGGTGGGGGTATGGGGGAGTGACAGGGGGGAGGGGGCATGACTGGACGTTGGAAGGCCGCAGACAATAATGCAAACAAGCAAAGTGAGTAGAACGAAATGGAAAATGGAATCGAATCGAAGCGCATGAAATGAAATTGTACTGTTCCCGCACCCCAGCTCCCCCTACCCCTTCACGCACCACACCGCACCGCACGAATCACACTCTCTTTTAACCCATTCTCGTTCCATCCACATTCACGTCGAGGTGAATGGACGCAAGGTGACGCCGTAGTCGCAGTCGCAGTCACTGTCAACGTCGCTGCTGCCGTTGCAGTCAACGTCATTTTGAATGTTGGCTTCATATGCTGGATTTGCGCGCCAAAAACGTTCCCCTTTTTATTTTATTTTTTTTGCTGAGGAGTTGACTTTGTTTTGGCGACGTTGACCGGAGCGAGAGACAGCTAGACAGACAGACAGGCAGCCAGACCAGCAGAGAGAGAGAGAGAGAGAGCGAGAGAGAACGGAGCAAGTGAGGAACGGAGTGGATGTGAAACATGGATGCCAGGCATGCGGGCAGCGTTGTGTCTGGAGCAGGGGTGCTGGGCGGGGGTATAGGGGGAGGGGGGGGTATGGATCAGGGGCGTGGCGACGCGCGAAACAGGAGCACAGCTCAGATGCCAGACTTTGACTCTGTGTACGCTATTTACCATTTACCACTTTGCCCATTGCCATTGCCTGCTTCGCATCGACGACTAAACTAAGCCTGTCCCCCGCCTACCCTTCACTATCTGTACACCAACTGCCTCTCCTTTCAGTTCTGTGTATGTGCATGTGTGTGTGTGTGTGTGTGTGTGTTGTGGTTGTTTGTCTTGCGAGTTTTGCTTTGATCCCCTTATTCTGTCTGGCTGGCATTCGCATTCGCATTTGCTTTTGTTTTTGTGCCCATTGCCATTGCATTGCACTTCGCCCGCCACAGCAAGGCAGCACAACAGACAGACCGACAGAGCGAGAGAGAGAGAGAGAGAGAGCCAAGCCATGTTATTGCCATGTCGTTCTATTCGCAATTCGCATTTGCTTTTAGCCTCCCCCCGCCACACACCGCCCTTTATCGCACTAGACTTCATCTCTTCTTCATCAACGTAGTCGTTTGCTGGCTTTGTTTACAAGCATTTGATGGACCACAAACGTCGCATTCAAAGCTCCCCCTTTTCGTATTCTGCAAAACGCGCGCGATTTTCTTGCTGCCCTTTTTTTCTGCTGCTGTTGTTGCTCTTGTTGTTGCTGTTGCTGTTGCTGTTGCTATTGCTGCTGTTCTTTGGGGTCTTTTCCCTACGTCTTTGGCTGGGGCGAATTATGACAGCAAAACGTGTTGCGTGGCGCAACAAAAACAAATGGCGAGAAAATTGTAATTCTCTTGCACGCTGCTCATTTTCTTCTTCTTCGTCTTCTTCTAGCTGCTGTTGTTGTTGTTGTTGTTGTTGGGGTTGTTGTTGGCCCTCTAAGACGTCTGTGGCATTTGGCAATTCGCATTCTCATCGCCATTCGCATTCGCTTGATTTTTATTAGTTGTACTTTATTGAATTCGTCGATTGAATGAATTGCTCAATGAGCGATTCCCCACAGCATCCCCACACACACACACACACACGCACACACACACACACAACCACGACCACAAGCAGACGCAGCTGGTTCCTCTAGAAATTGTAGGGATTCAAGCGGAATAATGCGCAGGGGGAAATTGATAAATTATAGATGTGAGTGCTTTATGAGTTGTACTCGCCTTCTTGAGAAACGTTTAGGAAAGAATTCAATTAAAGCAGCTCTTTAAATGTGCATTTTCTTTACAGCGCAGCTGATTGAAAATACATATTTAATATCTTAAAAATAAAACACATCCATCAGAGGCAGCATCCATCATCGGAGTCAGTATCTGAATTGTCTAAAGAATCGCAGATTTCCTGCGCACTCATTGGTCTCCTGGTTGAGGCAGGACATTTTCCTTGGGGTCTGCATGCTGATGAATTTAAAAACAAAGTATCCTCAAAGTCTGTGGTCGCCAGCTCCACATTGCCATATATCCTTTTCGAGCCATTATTTTGCAGTTGAACAGCTCGATGCATCATCTGTTTCAACTTGATGTTCTCCTGATCGAGACATAGGCGGAGCTGTTTGTATTCGGCTTTCTCTTGGCGCGTTTGACAGGGAAGATCCATCAGTTCATGGGAACGATTCTTCAGTTCGCTTATAATGGCGTTCTGGCAGTCGATCTGTTTGCTCAGATCCAGATATTCTCGATACATGAGTGCCTCCTCTTCGTAATCCGAGATTTGCTCGTCTAGTAGCTCGAAAGGATCTTCTTCGGTCTCGTCCAAGTCCACCTCTTCGGCAGCTTCCTCTAGATCCTTGGGTGCTTCTTCTTCGTCTTGAGGTACTTCTGCTTCCGGTGCTTCTTCCTCGTCAGCGTCTCCAACGAGAGCTGCTTCCTCTTCGCCTTCTACATTTGCCATTCAATTTTGTGTTTATGCCAGAAACTAATCAAATTATATTGTTAATAAATTTAGGAAATTTAAATATATATTTTTGAGTGAATTCTGAAAGAGAAATCAACGAAAGAGATGTTTTCTAACCTGATGTTCGATTTCAACTGGAAATTTTCGCTGATTGATTGAATACATCAATGGCAAAAAGTTGTTCAAGTTTCCCAAAGTTTTTACTCACATAAGGTTGTCGTAATTTTCTTGAGTTCTGTCAGCGACTGCTTACATTGTGTCTACATTTTGCTTACTTTGCTCGGAATGCAGCTCATGGCTCAACGATGGCGACGACGCCGACGACGACAACGACGATGGAGACGGCTCCTTTAACCTGTGTCCTGATGACGCCTCATAAATACATGTGCCGCCATAATGTCTGCGTCCATAAAAATCCAACGTTGTCGTAGCGTCGTCAATGCGAATCCGATGCCAAAGCTCTGGGAATTGTTAGAGCGCTTTCTTTTTTTTTGCCAACAGGTAAGTTGGTGGTATATGGTGGGTATTCCTTTATTATCGTGGGCAGACTCGTAAAGCGCTTAAGTACCATAAGGGAGCTGGAGCTGGAGCTGCCGCTGCTGTTGCTGTTGCTGTTGCTCCGGGCGAATGCACTTAATGCCAAATTAAATGCAATGCCAAATGGAGGAGGCAGACAGAGGTGTGCTGGTGGGGTGTGTCAGCAATGAAAACCGCTTTATGATTAATGCGCAGCAAGCAAAGTTGAAAGTTATGCGCCTTGGAAGCGTAATCCGCTGGAATCATCATCAGCAACAGCCGCAGTAACAGCCGCAGCAGCAGCACCAGCAGCAGCAGCAGCAGCAGGAGCAGAAATCACAGTGCCAATAAAAGCGTTAGGCAGTCAGACCATGCTAAAGGCTAGCTCCACAAACGACAGTGAAATAAAGCATAAATTTCACTGACTGGCGAAAGGAAGCGGAAATGCGTGCATTAACAGCAGCACTTGCACAAAAATTTGAAATTCGAAAATTGCGCTGAAAACAAAAAATTCAAAATAAAATTTATTTCTGCATATAAAAAATAAATGCACAGGAATTTCACAGATCTCACATTCTAGACACAAAGTCGAGCTGCGAAGAATGTACACATTGTTTTTTCCGAGTGTAGCTGCAGAGGAGGGGGGGGAGCAATGGAAAAGCAAGTGGAGCTGTGGAAGGTGTTGTCGCACTTGGCAAGTGACTAGTGGTTTGTTGGCTGCCTGGATTTGTAATGTTGAAAACCACTTAACTGCCACTTGCTTTGCACGCTTATGCCCCATTTAAGTTTGTGTTTGTGTGCGTGTGCCTCTGCCGAAAGACTGTTAGATAGTTTTCCCGTAGCTAATTTTTGGCATATTTCCCAGCAGCCATTTGCAGTGTGTCCCTGAGTGTGACAGTTGGATTAGCTTCTAGCTGCTTGCTGCTATCCACCAAAGCAAAACGCACCGCGCCGAGTTTCAGCCATGACACAAATATATGACCCCAGCTCATGGCTTCCCTTCACATCCACTCCCCCACACACACACACACACACGCACACACACACACAAATGATAGCCAAGGACACAAGGACGAGAATGTCGAGCAAGGCAAGAGAATGGTAGCAGTGGCAGCAGCATCATTAGCCTTAGGGACGCTCACTAAATGAAGCTCTCAAAGTAAAGCACATACACACACACACACACATCCACACGCATATTACACATCTTCTTCTTCTTCATCATGTCGCAACCCTACAGCTCGATGCGTTTTCGATTTACTCAGATTACGCATACGACATGTTAAACGTCTTAAAGACTTTAACAGGAAAATCAAACGTAAAAACTTGAGCCAACTTTCGTTTGCAAGCTGTGCAAACACACACATACACACACACACACACGCACACACATGCCTCGTCTACTCTTATGCTCATTAAAAAAAAAAAATTGCAGTCAAAAAGGATCTGTTCAGTTTTCTCTTTGGCCTGCAACTTGCATGCAAGTTTTTCTTTCAAGTTCCTGCCTTTGTTCATTTATTTTGCTTTACCGTACGGGTTGTATATACTTTGCTGCGAAGTGTGTAACTCATAAGAGAAGGAGTTTTTCAATCCATATATTATATATATATATATACTCTTGATCATCATTAATATGCCAGGACGATTTAGCCATTTTCAGCTAGTCTTTTAGACTTAAAGTTATTTTTATGAAACTTGGTTTATATCTGCCGCAGCCAGTCGGATCGTATCATTATATCAAGAAAATCCCTTAGGAATATATATAAATATAAAAACTTTTTGCTAACCAAGTTGTTAATTTGTGTTAATTATGCTTTTAACCTTTCAGCAGCATCGAATTTCGATATCGATATATCATCGAAATCGCTTTTTCCTCTACAATTTTAATGACCGTTAGACGTCAGCAGATGGGCTTCGCTCTGCTAGGGTATATTATCTTCGGCTTACGTAAGATAGCCGTTCTTTCTTGTCTTTGTGTCTCATTGCAACTGCCGCATTTGTTTTGTTTGCTATTGTTGCGTCGAGCGCTTTGTTTATGCTGCTGTTGCAAGGCACAGAAAAAAAAATGAGAAGAAGCATAAAATGATTTCATTAAAAAAGTTGTAAACTTTTTCATTTAATTTAACTGCAAACATCTTTTGTGCCTCTGTGTGTGTCTGTGTGTGTGTGTGTGTTTGTTTGTGTGTGCTTTGTATATTGTTCCTTTTCCAGTTTCAGTTTTGTGCCCCTCTGTCTTGCCGCTATCTTCAGCTAGCATCTGCCATACATAAGTAAGTAGTTCAAGCAGTGCCACGCCCTTTGTATTTTTCTTTTTAGTGACTGAAATTATACGCGAATTGAATTTGCGAATTGAATTTTTCAATTTGAGTTTCAATTAAACTTTTACCTCTCAATTGCAAGCCGTTTGTACCCACACCCCCCCCCACTTTGGCAACAACTTTAGTTGCCAGCCTTTTTGTCGCACGAAAGGCCTTCAAAAATAGTTGATTTACTTTCTGTTATTGTTGTTGTTGTTGTTGTTGTTTTTGTCGTTGTTGTCGCTTAGCTTTTGACTTATGACAATGCTAGTTGTGAACTAAAGTTTTGTTGTTGCTGTTCATCGACAGATATTCCACGGTGGAAATGGAAAACCAACGCCCAGCGACTCGAATTGCATATTCCCAAAAAGTTTTCCATCGAGTTTAATTAAATTCACAAATTTGTCAATGAGACTCAGCAAAAAGATAGTTTTGCTTTGCTTGGAATTTGCCGCATAAACAACTAGTTGAACGTTTCTCTATATAATTAAGTAATTGTCGCATTAGTTTAAAGTGTTTAAGTGGCAGATAGTCGCTTTAAAACAAGCGGCGATATAAGTATATATTTATTATGTGCAACTATCATTTTCACAATCTGTAAAACATTATCAGTCCAATCAACAACTAAATGTGAACAGCAATAACATTGACTTGCAGCAGGCATAATTCAATTATGGCCACAACACACGCTTCATGTTTAAAGCCAGAGTTGCACAGCGAAAAAAATGTGCACTCAATAAAAAAATTATATATATATATATATATATATGTGACTTTCTATTGGATATGGTTGTGGCTCGTCTAAGATTTTATGAGCAAATAGTTTTGAAAGTAATTTCCACACTTTGCTCTCTCAGTGTACTGCCGGAGTTGCCTCTGCAGCTTGAGCCAACAAACTTCAACCCTTAGGTCGTACGCGCTGGTTGCCTCTTAAGCCGCTTGGTGCCACGCGAGCTGCCACACAACATGTCGTATTAGTAATATTTAAACACAAACGCTCAACAAATGTTGACATGCGTCGCCATTAGCCGAGCGATGGATGCATGCATTGTGGCACGCATAAGGAAGTGGACTGAGAGATTTGTGGTGGGGGACGGCTCGGCTCTCCTCTGGAGCTGGTCTAGTCTCGCCTGGGCAAATTCAATTTTCACATACAATGAGAAAAAAAGGCAAAGTCGACGTCTCTATAATAATAACAAGAGCAATAATCTGCTTAGAAGCCAGCGATGCGAAAGTGAAGAAATGCGGCGTAATTCCAAAGTTCGCCGCCGTCAAATGGGAAAACAAGCAAAAATATTGCAGCATATGGGGAGAGATGGGGCAGGCAGGCAGGCAAGTTGCAAGCAGCTAGCAACTAGCAGCAGCAGCAGTGCCACATTAAGCCACACACTGGCTTGCATGCCAAGAATGTGGCTGCAAAAATATAAAAATCTGTGTACAACCAGAGCGAGAAAGAGGGCGTGACTGAGTGAGAGACAACATCTGTGTGTGTGTGTGTGTGTAAAATATGTCATGTTGACAACGTGGAAATGTCACTCATGCGGCGTCGTAATGAGTTTTGCCAACATTGAATACCCCTACCACCACCACCAAGCCCCCTCACATTCAGCGGCAAACCACCCTCTCAATCGCCAGCCAACAACTTTGCCATGCAACTGTCCGCCCACGAGGCGTATGAGCAATGCGCCACTTAAACAGAGAGTCAAGCATGTTGTTGCAACTGTCTTGCAGCACAGCTGATACTAATAGAATAAATATTAATAGAATATTGATTTTAATATTCAAACTGTCCCTCAAAGTGCCCTTCACAGACTCGAGCAACCATAACCTTGTCCCGACTGCACCTATATGCAATTCCGTGGGTGTTTTTTGCTTCTGGTTTGCAACTTGAAGTATCAGCAATTTAATATCAATGTTCAGTCTCAACTTTGACATAACTTTGACAGAACTCAAACGACTTGCAAAAGCAAGGGTAATTTAATCATGGCTTGATCTGTGGAATAAAAATCGAACGATTTTCAAATCAAGGCTGTTTTAATCAGGGTTCTCCAGTTGAAATGCCATCGTGGCTCGTATTACATATCAAAATACTATACCAAAAAATCAGATATAGGGACTACTCTAAGCTTTCCACTGTCGTACTTTGTCAGTGGTTTATTTATAACGATGGTCTTTAAACTATTTTGGTTTTGGCAAGCGTACACCTTCGCTTGAAATGTCACTCCCAATCGACTTTCGAATCAAGGCTGCTCATTGCCCTGTGCAGCAGTCACCTATGTATGTATCTATATACATATATGTATATATATATGTACGTATACATATGTTTATATATTTAGGACAATCTGTCCTGATATTCCTTGTCCAAACTATCAGGCAAGCGTTTGTGGCACATTTGGGAGACTGCATCTCAGGGCTGTTATGAGCTTTAGTTTTCAGTTTGGGTGATGTTTGCCAGAGCGAGACGAAGAATAAATTTGCCTTTTGGCCAACAAAATTTGTGGGTGTAAGCTGAGGCTCAAGAGTTAACAATGGAATGCCAGAGTGACGCCCACGACCCAAACTGAAAAACACACACAACATATATATATATATATATATGTGTATATATATGTATATATATCCATGACAATGGATGTGTGTATGTATGTGTGTAGCCGGAAGCTAGAGACGGGGACAGAGACGTCGCCAGCGACAGCGACGTCGACAGAGACGTTAACGTTGGCAGCTGCCAGTGACTGCCGTACAATTTCCATTGTAGTAGAATTTCACAATAATTGCAATGCAGTTGTTGCTGTTGCTGTTGTTGTTGTTGTTGCTGTTGTTGTTGTTGTTGTTGTTGTTGTTGCAGCACGTGGCATATAGTACTATATGGAACGTAGTATGCTCTATATACTTTTGCCTTTTTCGGTCATGCAGCCAAAGAAAGAGAGCGAGCGAGCGAGCGGAGAGAGAGAGAGAGAGAGAGAGAGAGTGCGTGCGAGCGAGATGGCAATCGAGTGCAGCACAAAATTATCGATCGACTTAAATGAATTTAGGTCAGCCAAAGCGAACAACGCCTTCCACCCACTAAAGCAACCCCCACGAGGCGTGTTGTGTGCAGCTGCCCACAGGGAGGGGTGGCACATGTGTGTCAATGTGTGTGTGTGTGTTTGTATGCATCTTACAGATACATGTATAATGGAAAATGTCAGCAGCTACTCACGTAACTTATTTTAATTCAAGTCAAATAGGGAAATAGGGAAACTAGATTGAAATGTAGGCGGTTGCAGCCTATTGATAGTGTGTGAGACGACACTCACACACACACACACACACGCGCCCAGCATTGACAATAGTGCAGCAGGCAGAGAATCAAAGCAGAGACACCGATGCCAAAACACAAAAACCCCTCCCCCGGATTGGCCATGCTAAACACGCGCCATCAACATGTGCATTTTATGAGCCAAAACAGTCGGACCAAGAGCGAGAGACGCATATGACGAACCCACACACACACACACACACACACATACACAAATGCCTTGGGAATTCCTCTACTTAGCCAAACTCAACTGCCCTCCTCTTCTTCCCCGTCTGCCTTTTCCCAAATCCCAAATCACCAAAGCCATAGTATCCAACTAATTTAACGTTTTATGACACAGGGCCTACGTGCTGCGACGGAGCATGGGAACAAATGGTTAAATCATAGACCCCCAAAAGCACAATACAAATGCACACAGCACAATGGAGATAGATGGACAGAGCAACAGACAGAGACAGAGGCTGAGACAGAGCGAAAGAGAGAGCAAGAGCTTGTCTTAGACGGTCACGTGTGCACAATAAAAAACACAATTCGTATATTGTTGTATTGGTTGATGTCCGAGCGTTAAATTAGAGCGACCCGGAATGCACTCAAAAATCGACACAACTCTCTGCTTAAGCTACTAATTATACCCTGTACAAATTAACATAAAAGGGTATACACAAAATGTTGTCACATTTAATTCCATTCTTTTCCATATTTTCAACAATTTTTACTTAACTTAAAATACTCTTTATAAGATATATATATATATATATTCGCTGTCTTGTTCATTGCAGAATACCTTTTGGACAAACTCTTTCTAGCCGGTCTTAATGTATTTTTGGTGTTGGCCAAAAAGGGTTAAGGTGGCCCCGCAGCGTATTTAGCCATTTATGATAACAACCGCAGGGAAAGTTGAAGTTGCTAAAAGAGAGAGAACCATAATTCGGAGTTGCTTCTTGGCCAGCCCTCGAGCCGAAAGTAATCCGAGCCACTCACATAAAAAACAACGGGGCGAAAACTGTCCCGCAACTTGAGTGGTAAACAAAAATTGACATGATGGGTGTTTTTTATTGTGCAACAACGAAACGCCTCACTTGCCCCGCCATAAAGGATAAAGTCTCTTTTTGCTCTGTCTTATTTTACACTTTTTGTTATTTGCTTTTTTGGTTGTGGGAAGTGGAGCAGGTGCTTAAGTTTTCCACATTTTTTGTTGATGGTTCATTTTTTAATTTGTGTTTTCATGTAAGCCAATAATTTTTTAACTGCTGTGCGCAGCCTTAATCGACTTTTAATTGCAGCTTTATTGACAATTATTAATGCGGGCATATGCAGTAATCCAGCAAGTGGTATATTTGTGTGCCACACATGACGACCACCACCCAAATGACGACCATCTCCCAAATGACGGGCTAATTATGCACTCACGAACCAAACGGTGCAAGGTGCAACACTTGAGACACGCCCCAGCCCCTGACAGGCTGCGCCCTAAAAGATGGCTGCTGCTGTTGCTGCTGCTGCTGCTGCTAACTGGGTTAACGATAAATAAGTAACGATAGCGAGTCCTACTTTCCAAAACGGCATCCACAACAAGTAGTCATCGTCCACAGGGCCACAGTTGCAGCCACAGTTCGGTGCAAGCGCCCCCAACTGCCCCAGTTACAAGCGGACAGGCCATGATCTACTACCACAAATGCAATCCTCTTCTATCCACTCACTCTGTCTCTGTCTCTGTCTCCATCTCCATCTCCGTCTCTGTCACATTCACACAGCAAACGTTGCAGTCGACGTCGACGTCGAGCACGTAGTAAACGCTATGCCGTCGACGTCGGCGTCATCGTCATCGTCTCAATTGCAACGCAAAAACAATGAAAATTCGTGCAATACTACAACGAATACTGAATACCCTAAACACTAAAATATTGGTTTATTTACAAGATCTAAAATAGTTTAAAGAGAAGAAGGAAATATGATCTTAGACAGATCTTAGTTCTCCTGTCAAGAGATCGGCTCTAAATTCTTCAATAAGATACATAATTCTCAACAAAATCTTTTGAAGTATCATTACCCATCCATTTAAGCTAGTCACTTTTGATAAAGATTGTAAATTAAAATAGTTATTGCAAATAAGTTCAAAGAGCCCAAATATAATTTGAGTACAAATTGGATTTAAATGAATGAAATTAATTAAAGATACTCAAGCTTTAAGTGTTTCTCGAAATCCAAGGGATCTTTAGTCTAGAGTCACAAAGAGAATCTAAACAGAAAAGTTAGAGTCTCACAGAGATTATAAATATATATAGATTATTGGAATCGAAAATTCATTTAATTGATCATTTATTTAATTTCTATGAACCTAAAATATTTTGTAAAATGCATGCTTAAATCTGTGGCTACTCTTTAAAGAGTATTTTCTACCAAAATGGAGTGACTCTCGTTGAAAGCTTTAATTACAATCAAAAGATGGAATTTTTTTGGAGAGGTTAATTAGAATAGTAAGACTATATTTTTTGAAATGCCAGTTACAAACGTCTTGACAGAGTGATTATACTTTGACAGCTGACTAGGCTGGCGCCACTATTGCATTTACGTTACGTTTGCGAGTACAACTCGTCGTAGTGGCAGCTGCAACAATAACAACAACAACAACAACAACAACATCACTAAGCGAACGAACGTGCCTATAAACGAACCGCCGAGCGAGGCGACCCATCGAACAGTCCAAGCCCAAACCTCAACCTGTAACCAGTTCGCCGCCTCTCGGGCGCTCGGCTCCGGTACCCCCCGCTCTCGCTCCGAGCAGTCGACGCGAATTAAGTGTTGGATTTGGGTTTGGGGTTTTGGGTTAGTCGCCAGCCGCCAGTCGCCAGTCGCTCAAACGGGGTGGAGGGCGTTGATACGCCTACCTCGGGCCAAGCAGCCGCCCTGACGCCCTACATTCGCTTGCTGGCTGGCTGACTGGCAAGGTTCGGCCTTGGCGCTCAACACTGACCCGCTTTTGGGCTCGGTGTAGCGACTGTAAATGTGTGTGTGTGTGTGTGTGTGTGTGTGTGTGTGTGGAGGCATATTTCTCTTGCTCTCTGCCGATTTGTTGTAGTTGTTGTCGTCGCTGCTGTTGCATTTCAAATGCTTTGCTCGCTGCGAGCTGCATTTGAAATTTGACAAATTGATAATGGGTTATGCTCAATTTGCGTTTCCAAAAACAAACAAGACGATTTTGCGCAATATTTGTGAGGGAGCTGTAACATCAAAGGACAATCAATAAAGTTGTGTTTTGGTAGAGCTGAGACCAAAAGTTAGTTGACTAATTAAGCAAGCAGATAAAACGTTGGGTTAGCAATTTAACCAGACAACCAAATACTTAAAAGAGCCACATTTAAGTGGGTTACATTTCGATGGTATTCAACATAGATATTGATTGAAGTCCTAAAATTAAGAACTCTATTTTAAACGTCCGATCTCGTGAATAACTTCAATAACCATTCAAAAAAGTTATTTTTTTCGTCTGTTTGCGTTTTTTTCTGGATTTCGCCCGATTCGTGCAACAAATGTTGGACCATTTTGCATTTAAATAAAAACAGCAGAAATCTTACAAATATTTCTTATTTAGAATTTATTTAGAATTTTGACTTATAAATTAAATTAGTTTGCAAATCGTAAAATATAGATGCCACAACAAGAAGGGAACAAACATTGACCTCAAGAACTATCATAAATTCATTGAAGCTTTGGCCAAATTGAAATTGAAATGAGTTTTTATTGTGCCACTTGGCGCTTAAAGGGTCAACTTTCTGATTGCTGCTTTATTGGCGGCAACAATCACAAAGAGTCAGAAAATGCACTAATTGAATGAATTCAGCAATCAGGGAAATACAAAATGCATTTGCATGAAAATTTTGATGATTTGTGGCCACATTTGGCGCATTGAGCGAGAGCCACCAAACGGCAAGCGTCGCGACGATGGCCGCCAGCCACACAGAATGGATGCCGCCAAGTGCCCCATCATTAAGCGACCAGCATTGTGGTGGTCACTAATGCTGCTACAGCTGCTGATTCATTACGCATCAAAAGAGAAACTCCAGCCAACGAGAATAATGAAATTAATTTGAGATCTGGCCACAGTTAGGGTAGCAAGCGGGGCAGACAGGGGCACAGAGAAACAGAGAGAGAGAGAGAGAGAGAGAGAGAGAGAGAGAGGAAAGCGGTTGCATCTTGGAGCGAGCATTCCTCAGTGCCAGCGACGACTGCCATGGTCTGTTGCCCCTGTTGCTGTTGTTGTTGCGGCAGGTCGCAAATTTCAGACACGGCGCATTGCCAGACAGTGACTCAAACACAGAATCAGACTTTGGTTTTTCTGTGGGAGCAACGGTGCCACCGAGTGCACCACACCCCCAGGTTGCAAACTCTCCAAACTCCAACTCGTGCTGCCTTACGGCGGCAAACGCATCGCTGCACAAGCTGTAAACAGCGGTGGTTTTTTTTCTTATTTTTTATTCTTTATCATGGTGGGTGGGTGGGTTCCTCGAGGGGGAGGATTTCTATGAAATTTACTCGCTGCTGGGCGCACTTAATGCGCCGTTACTTTTGTCTGGCGTCGTTGTTGCCGGCGGTCATTGGGCGGATTGGATTCTTGCAGCAATGATAGCCACAGAGAGCCGCACTCGAACAATACTTGTTATTCCATTCAGCATAATACAAGCACTCTCCATTAACAGACAACTGCAAATCGAACAATCTTCAAATGAGGAATAGTAATAAGTGGACAAAAAAATGCAAAATAAAATGAAAAATGCGTTTGGCATTTGATGAGAAGTTGGCGCATTCTTCACTTAAGGGCATTCCCATGCTTTAATGTGGCACAGCAATCATTCCCAGACTTAAGCCTGGTTGTAATGGAAACTATCATTCTCAAGGTCTAGTCGAAAGCAACCCGATTGCTTAATAAGGTTTTGATTTAAATGTTGGCACTTCAACTGCGCCAACTTCGCCAACTTTAGCGACTTTAGTATCTATCAATAAGTCAAGCTATTGACTGGAATATGTTGCTCCAGTATCTGATCAAAGCGGAGCACTGGCAGCCACATTATTATCGTCTGGGATTGAGTAAGTGGCAGCGACTGTGCACCCTGTGTCCTGGCCATTTAAGTCGTCTGGCAGTTCTTCAGCATTACAGTTGGCCAATTGGCAAGCCAATGCTTGGATTTGAGCACTTTTGCTAGCCAGCTTGTTCCAGTCATTATTTATTTACACTAAAAATGTATTTCCTTTGCTCTTAAATTGGGCAATTTATAACGAGGCACTTGACGCCAACAAGCGGCAATTTCCAGCTTCAGCAAAGCCAGCAAACCAGTCACGTGACAACCGAGATTTATACATGTGTGTGTGTGTGTGTGTGTGTACGCGTGTAAGTGTGTGTGTTTGATGTTTATGCAGTCCATGTCCGTTTGGCTAGACCCCAGCATAAGTTGAACAATTTCAATATTTTATCAAAGACATTCAAAGGCTCTCCACCTTATGAAGTTAGGGTTGGGGGTTAAGTGCAACAGCGCCACACTGTCGCTGCAATTATTCTCGTTAAATGTGGAGCAGCTGCGACGAATCCAGGGAATGGGTATCGGTCTGACCAGACCAAAGATGAATGCCAAGTAAATGCACATGTTACTAGTGCCATTTACTTTGCGTGTTCTCCAAAAGAAACAAATGACGCCAGCAGCCCAACACTGCCTCTCTCTCTCTCTCTCTCTCTATACCGTCTCACTCTCACTCTCTCTCTCTCTCTCTCTCTCTCTCTCTTGCTGACAGTTAGACATTGAACGTTGGCGTTGGCGACGCCACCATTTGCCGGATGACAGTCCCCAGTTTACCCAGCTGGCCATGCAAGGCATGCTTCACTCATTCCTCGACTGGGTAGGGCAGTCTTCGGTTATTACTCATACGCACTGCGGGACAGCAGTCAATGCGTCGACTGCACATTCTCGGATTGACTTTGCACTTGCAGCAATGGGTGCTGCCAACAAGGACAGGCAGCAGCACCAGCAGCAGCAGCAAGGCTAAGAGCGACAAACAAACAAGCAGACAGACAGACAGACAGACAGGCAGGCAACCACTGAACGTGTGAGTTGGCCCAGAAATGAGGTAATCAAACATTACATATGTTTCGCTCGGTGCGAGGAGCGAGGGAAGCGAGTGCAGTTCACCTGAACAACTGTGTGTCCTAGTAATTGCTCTTGAATGGCAAATGGTAAAAAGTCAGACAGACAACAACAAATCTGATATCGAAATGCTGAGAAAATATTTGATAGGTAAGCGCAGCATATGTCAACATGGGAGACAATTAAATCCGTTCGCTTACAATAGGATGCACAATGGCAACGCCGTGAGAAATGTGCTTACTCAAGCACTGCACCTTTCAAAATACGTAAAAATCCGAAACGATTTTTGTTTCCAGCTTATGAATAGTGTGTTCCTAGCTGATATGTATGAAATGATTGAAATAATTCAATTAGATCTCATTTTAATACTTTTTTAAAAAAGATTTGGGAATTTTCGTAAATTTAAAATGATTTTTTGCTAATTCCAAAATCATGTGTAATCGATTAGTTTCAATATTTTCATACCATTTTGTGGACAAGGTTTTCTAATTCATCCGATTTAAGCCATGTCTGTCTGTTCACAAAACAACACAAACTTGAATTTGAGTTTACTAAATGTTTTTAGTAATAATACTTTTAACTACATAATATGACGAACATCTACTCGCAAAGGCAACTAAACATGGAACTTTTCTCCATATTAACATTTTGTTGGTGCTAGTCTTGAGTTTAAAGAGTTTCAAGTTCCAGTTCAACAGCTTACGCAACATAACGCTGAATGCATAAAAACTGTAAATAACTTTTTTATTTATATATACAAAAATATTCTTTATCCTTTGCTTTCAGTTAAGAAGTGGTAAAAATTCAGTTGAGGTTATTTTCAACACACACAGAAAAATAACCGTTATCTTCAAATTTCATCGCTTTGAGGTTATTTGTGCGGTTGCCGCTTGCTGGTTACTGGTTGCTCTATCTTCAGCTCAGCACACACAGCTAAAGTCTGTTTTTGTTATTGTTTTTGTTTTTGTTTTTGTTATTGTTATTGTTTTTGTTTTTGCATTGTTTTGTTTTTTCGTTTATTTCTGACTTGTTTGCATTTTTGTTTTTCAACTTTACGGAACTGTTTCTGTTTCAACGTTGCATGCGAATACTACTCGATGTTGTTGTTGCTGTTGCTGTTGTTGCTGTTGTTGCTATTGTTGTTGTTGTTGTCGTTGCTGTGTCTTGTTTCCATTTTTCATGCAGCTCCAACGTCGTTAAATTTTTGCCTTTTTGGGGCTTGGAAAAAACGCGAGTCCAAAGTCCATAAAACATCACGACGTTGTCAGTTGTTGTTGCTGTTGTTGTTGCTGTTGCTGTTGCTTGTGCTGTTGTTGCCGTTATGGTTGTTGTTATTATTGTTTCGGTTGGATTTTTGCTGAAAGTGGCAGAGCCACCGCAGCAGCAACAACAATAAAAAGCAACAAGCCAAGGTGAAGCTCTTGGTGGAGCGGTGGCGACGGGTGCAGACAAAGCGGCAAACGTGCAAGAATAACTACAACAGCACCAGCAGCAACAACAACAGCAACAACAACAATTACAATAAACACCAGCAAAATAAAATAAAAATGAGTTAAGAGAAACGGACGTTCATATTGCCTTTTATCGCTGCTCTTCAGCTTATTCTGGCTCTGCTTCTTCGTATTTTGCTTCTTTTTCTTACACATGTGCAAATTTTAAATTTCACCTACCCCTCCTCTCTCTCTCTCTCTCTCTCTCTCTTTCTCTGCCCCTCCCCCACTTTCTTGCCAGCACTTCTGCATCATTTTTCACACACTAAACCGTACCGAAAATCCAAAAGTCGTACCGGGAAACGTTGAGAGACGCCGCTGTTGCTGCAGACAAGTGCAATTGCTGATGAAGAGCCTTAAGCCTCTCTCCATCTCCATCTCACTCTCCCTCACCCTATCTCTCTCTCCCTCTCTCTCTCTGTCCTTCTCTCTCTGACTTTCCGCCCATGCACATAGTCCCAGTTCCCAGCTTCGTCTCAGCAGCAGCTTCTCATCTCAGCAGTAACTGGCTATATAGTGTATCCCCATTGATGCTGACCCCACGGCTTATTGCCATGGCCTTTTGCTGTATAGTTGCTTTTTACCTGTGTTGCTGTTGTTGTTGTTAACGTTCTTCTTCTTCGCAAAGCTGCGCAAAAATGTAAAAAGGCCGCCGCCAATTTGGTGGAATGCGAATGCCTGCGAATGTTTTTTTTTTTACAATCTTGAAAAACTACTCAAATTCGTTCTCGCATTCGCAGACGTATTATTTTAATATTCCGGCGTTTAAACAGATTTCACGAACTGCTATACATACATACATATATCAACTAGTTTTGCCAACCATGCATTTGAAAAATTGCAATAAAACCCAACTCTCAGTGCGAAAACTATAAATTTTAGCGACTTCTCAGCAATAAAGGTCCGCTTTCCAAGTTAGTTAACCTACAAAATTCCTTTAGAAAAGAAAACCAATAAACAATTCGACTTTCGGCTTTTATTATTATTAGTTAGCCAGCGGAATACATAATGCAAAAATCGATGGCAGTTAGGAAACGTAAACAAATAAATAAATAAATTAGAAAAAGTCTCAGATGCTTGTGAAGTACATAGTACATACATATATAAATTACTTCAGGGCAATGAACGCATTACATGCGTTTGTAAAGATGTTCTGTAAGAAATGCTGATCATAAATAAAAACAAAGAGAAACGAACAGTAAATAAACTGAAGAATTAAGATTAGATTTTTGGAAGATCATTGCTTTGACTTGATTTTGAGTAAAGACTCTTGTGGGTCATTGCTTGGACTTCACATTTGTTACCAGTTGTAAGCAACTGGAACTGATATTCCCGCCTAGATAAGATATTTTGTGTGAATCATTGTCGACCATTTTAGGTGAACTAACAAACGCCTTTAAACGCAACTGTTGTAGGTAGCTTATAATTAGTTTGACTTAATGGTATTTCATGTACATAATAATGTATTAAAATGACCCAGTCGACAGTTGCCCAGCCAGTTCCGTTTACGTGTTGGCGTTGCGTTGCTCTTGTTGTTGTTGTTGTTGCTGCGCATGCGTCACTCGCCTACTTTCGAACGACAACGACAACGACAACAATTGGCAAGCCTGAGCCGTATGTTAAAGTCAGAGTTGGAGCTACTATGAGTGGCGGACTCGAATGGTGGCTCCCGCGTTGGCGGCAGTGTCATCCCAAGAAACGGAAATTCAATTTCCGTCACGTTCAAAGCAAGCAAAAAAAAAAAAAAATAAGAAAAGAAAACAAGAATTCACTTCCTCGCCCATGCAGAAGACGCACTACTTGCCCCTTTCCCCTGCAACACGCCGCTACTATTCAAGTCAGAGGCGATGGTGGCAGCAGGCAACATTTTCGAACGTTTCGTTTTCGTTGCCATTGAAAGCCAAATCCAACCAGTCAACTTCATGATGAGCTTTACCATTATCGTCATTATTAACGCCATTAATGTGTTGTTGTTGCTTTTGTAGCTGTTCTTATTGTAGTCGCTGTTGTTGCTGTTGTTGTTGTTGTTGTAGCTGCTGCTGTCGTCTTTGTTATCGTCACCCACTCAACGTCAGCGCCTCAGCGAAGTGACCAACTTAATTAAGCTTGAAAGGGAAATGTTTCCTCCTACACGATTGCGTCGCTCTTACAACAAAAAGGAAGCAACAACAACAACGACAACGACAACAACAGTGTTCTCCCTCCACAACACCCCTACACTCCCCCCCCTCCCCTCTGCTTTCACCCCTGTGCCCATGCAGCACTCAGTTGTTCCTTCTGTGCAAAGCCGCTTAATGAATGAACAAATGTTTGACTGAATGAATGAAATTAATTAATGCAAATTATGATGCTACAACCGCATAAAAGGACTAGTACACATTATAATACCACCTACATACATACATACCTATAATACTTTGGGGCGAAAATGGTGTCATAAGCAACAGCTTATTTCATTTTCGTGGAAGTTATTTTTGCCACTTTTGCCAAGTATTTGCTTAGGTTCATAGGAGAATGTGTTTCGGAAGTGGATGGATTATGTACATAAAACCCAAAAAAAGGCAATTGCTAAATGTTATAGTTATTTAAGTGTGCCAAAAGTTATTGCCAACGAGTTTATTGTTATCAAGGGAATTTATACATCACATTTATATTTTCGATGTGCCATTCACACAATTGTTGTTGTTGTTGTTGGTGCTTGAGGTAGTCTTAAATTGTTGGACTATAGACTTGTTGTTCCTCTCATTTTAATCAGTAAATATACTTATAAATAGTCACTCAATGCAAATGTTTTTTATATGGTACTTTTCATATACATATATATATATATATACATTTTTTTGTATATTAAATTCAAGTGAAATACTTTGGGGCAAAATTGTGTCAGAAGCCAAAGTATTTTTTCTTTAAAGTCATTTTCGATTTGCCATTCAATTTGCTAGCTGCTTATAAGTCTTACATCTGTACATATTTTTTGTATAGCTTACATTTGTTAACGTTTATTTAAATCATGTCTATCAGCTGCTCACAAGCATATACTCATTACCATTTTGTGGCAAGCACAAAAAAACATTGTAAATTTGTAGTAATTACAATCACTGCTCTGCTCCGCTGTTTGAGCACAATTCAACAAATGCCAATTCTAATTATACTCAAATCCGTTAATTTCTGCAAAGTTTTAAGCGATTTGAAAAGCTGCACACAAACTCTAATTGGAATATTGTCTTCCCACCAGCGGAGCGAGATAGTTACCCATTTTCACTCTATTGGTATTTATGGTATTTACACACCTTCATAAATAGTGTGCAAATTGAGAATTTGTGCAAAATTTGTTGAATGTTTGTTTATTGGTTGGATTGGTTGGGTTGCTGTTTAGGTTGGCTGGCTGGACGGACGTCTCGTCTCGTCGTGTCGCGTCGTGTCGCGTCGCGTCGCGTCGCATCGCGTCGCATCGCGTCGGTGGTTGCAATTTACGTTTGCCCCGCTAATGTTATAAACATTGCAATTATTGCATTTACTCTCAATTACCAAATGCCAGCTCGTTATTGCCGTCGCGCACGGACACTTAAAAAAGGCGGCCCGCCGCAAACTGAAAATTGGAAGAAAAAAAGTAAGAAATTGCCATGGAGAAAATTCACGCCTGGCGCCAGGCAGTCAGCCTAGTAGACTGAAACCCAGAGAGTATCCGAACCGTGGGTTATTAGCGGAAAACTTTTTGCATTGGCTATGGATACTTAGCGTAAGCGATGGAGCGGAGAAGGAAGTAGGCCCAGACCTGTTCCTAGCCCGATACTCATATGTTTGTCATAACAAACAACCGGCTGGCGAGCGACTGGAAAAGCATTACTCGATATTGCCAAAAAGCACCGTCTGCCATAATGCCATGCCACAAATAATTTGCACATTACCAAGCGACCAGGGGGTCGCAGGTGAGAATAATAGGGCATAGAATTAAGTGCTCGGTGGTGCAACCTCATCGAGGGCAAGTCCGAGGATTGAATTTGAGGCGCTGAATAGCATGTTCTGGCATTTGCAGGCGGTTGTTGTTGAGGAAGTCGCCTTGATTGGGTCATAAAAAAGTTATTTGTGTAAAATTATGAGAATTAAGTCAATTGAAATAATTTGCAGCATTCAACAAGAACATTCTAACATCGAATCGGTTACTAGGAAAAAGCCGAGCCCCCAAAAACATACAGTTGTGCAATGGATAACCACTCCACTCTGCGTGTGCAACAAAATGTGCCTTTCAGCATAGCGGATGGAAAAACACAAAAATATATTTGTATGCACATGACGAAGCTTTTCCAAGAACAAACTAACATATGGATTCAGTTCATGCGTGCTAAAGCCACAAGGAGTTGACAGGTAGCATATAATTTAGATAGCGACACATACACTTATATATCAGAATGACTATATTTGCTTCCGTTTGTGCCCCTTGCTATAAAGATTCTGAGAAAAACTAGCACACGTATGCAATTATTAATTTGATAAGCAACAATCCATTTAAAAAACACGAATGATATTAAGATAACTAATAGAAGGCTTTCAAGTTGTGAGTCTTAAAATGAAAATAAATAAAATTGAGAGATAAATTCGAACAGCTTATTTTAAATTTGAAGTGTTGGTAAGCAAATAAATCTTGTAGATTTATTTGGAATGTTGGCAGCACAGCTTTTCTGGCAGATTAATTTCCATTTTTGCCATAATATTGAGTGAAATATTTCGCATTGATTTAAGGCAATGACAACGATTAAGTTTGTGTGCATATCTCCATCGCTCTGTATCTCTCTCGCATATCAGCATCTGTCTGTCCAAACTCGCCGTGCTCGGTATCTGTCTGTCAGTCTGTCTGTCAAGTGGAACGGTAAATTGCCGTTCGATATGCAAATGTCAGGCGCATTCATCGAACGCTGCGCTTTTCAATTGCTCGCTGCATTGAAATCAATTTAACTTTCTGCTCAATGCCAATCATTGACACCAGTCTACCAACCCACACACACACACACACACACACACGCACACACGCACACACACACACGCACACATATTACAATCTACTCTATTACTGTGCTATGCACATGGTTAGGCACCCACAGCAGCAGCAGCAGCAGCACGACCAGTTCCGTCTATGACTGCCAGCAATCAGGCGGGGATCGGGCAGGGGATCGGGGATTAGAGAGACTGAGCTGGAAACCCGAAAACAAACAATCAGACGGAAACGAGCGCTTATTTCAAAATTCATTTGTCATTTTGTGACAGGCAAATGAAAATTTTCAACTGCTACTACTACGTCGGCGGCGGAGGCGTGGCAGCCGCCATAACCAAGGCAACATTTTGTGCAAATGCTCCACGTTATTTTTATTTCTCTTCTTCTGCCTGCCGCTCACTTTTTGTTTTACTTCCGCATCATTTATGAAGTTCTGCAACTGAGCCAAAATGCAGATGAGTTCTTGCCTTCGAGCCACTTCGGCGATGTGACATTAATAAGAAAACGAGGTGGAATGACGGGATACTTATGCTGCATGCTATTTAACCCCCCCTCCCCCCTCCAAACACACCCTTTCCCCACGAATTGAAGCAGAGCCAATCCAATTCCGATTGCGTTTCGATGGGATTTTGGAGGTAACCCTTGTTGACACATTTTGTGCCGACCACAATGCCGGAAGAACATGACATAATATAACGGTAAAAGGAAAATCATCGATTTCATTTGATTTATTTTTGCGTGTCCCCTTTTTGTGTGTGTGTGTGTGTGTGTGTGTGTGTGTGTGTGTGTGTGTGTTTGTGTGCGTTTGAGGGGGACAGCAATTCCTTTGGCAACCAACAAATGCCGCCATGTTCTGTGGGTGTCGCAATGTGGTTGACTTGTCCGTGTGCCTGCCTGTGTGTGTGCGTGTGTGTGTGTGTGTCCTGTTTGCGTGTGCGTGCTGGCAATAAATCTCGGAAATTGTGTCAGCAATTGGGTTAAACGTCACGGTGTGGCAGCCATATTGAAATTAGAGGCATTTCCGCTATGGGGTTTGGGGTTGGATTTTTTTCAGCGGTTTTCGGTCATTTCGGTAAGCGAAACTAAGTGCCGGAAGATATGCGTAGCAAACAACAAACAAACACACACACACTCACACTCACAACCACACACACACACACACACACACGCGCACACACTAAAGTGGAGCTGCGGATTCTGGCCACGATTTGCCCGCAGTCCCGTTCAATGTTTGGCTTTTGTCAACATTTGTTTACATTTTCGCTTTTCGTTCTGTTCAGCTTTTTTTTATTGATATTTTTTGTGGTTGTTTTTGTTATTTTTTTTTTTGGGTTCTATGGGTTCTCAGTTGCTCAAGGTGAAATCGCGAGATGAGTCGCGTAGCAGCCAAAAACTCGAAGCCAAAAGTTGATTGTGCAACAATTGCCATAGGCAAATTTATCAATGTTGTATCTCAAAATGTTTCTCATGATATTGTATCTATCTATCTATAGCTGCAGGTTGTGTATCTACTTATTTTATTTATTGCTTTTTTATAAATGTATTTTTAGTTTTAACAAATTTGTTTTGTTGATTTCGCATCATCACCAAAAATTGAATAATACGCAACGTTGTAGCTACTATATAAAAAAAATATATATATATATGTATATATGTGTATATGTTTATATAGTTGTGTCTATGTATGTCTGTTTGTCGACACACAAATTGTACAATTACGCAATAAACAAACTAGCCGTGTGTTCTAGGTTCCCTCTCCCTCTCTGTCCCTCTCTCGCGATTCTCGTGATCTGCTCAGTTGGAAAATGCAAATCATCGAAATGATCAAAGGTGATGTTAGTAAATTAAAAATAAATATGTAATAAACGATATTCAATATTGAGACTGCGACCACTATTCACAATTTGACTTACTTGTCTGCGTTCGCAGACATTCGTTTAGTCTATAATTAGAAGTCGAAGACTAATCAATCGAGACTGATTCAAGTAATTTCAATTCAATAGTTTATTTCTAGTTGAATTTTATAGCCCAAGTGTGTGAAAGATTAAAGTAATTTATTATAGTTTATGAACATATTGAAACTAACAAAAGAATCTATGAAATCTACAAATCAGTATTGAGAGCACAGCAACACAGTATCCAACAATACAACAACAATACAAACAATATCCAAATACATATATTGATTGGTCAAAACAGCAGACATATATTGAGATCTTCAAATGCGACAATGTCTCAAGTTCGTCGTTGCGTCAATGATCAATTCTAAACTGCATGTTCAGCGAATTAGAAATGTAAATTTAAGTTGATCAACTTCAACTATTCAAGTCGTTATTTATAGAACACGCTTTCCGAGCTCGTGCTTCATCAGGTTATTGTTCCAAAGATCTCGAGTTTGGGAGAGCAAAACAACAACACCAACAACAACAACAACAAAGAAAACCAGAAACAAAACCAAAACCAAAACCCGACTCATTAAGAAAAAAAAAAACGTGTGTATGCTTTGCAATTATAAATAAACAGTTTGATTTGTTGCCGGTTTTAACGATTTTTAGCCAAGTCTTCGAACTTGAAGCTATTTTTGAATGCAGCCAGCACAAATTATGCAACAATCAAAACAAAGAAAAAAAAAATACTTCAACAATTCGTTGGATGGTTATATAAATGGCTAAGAGCAGGCTGAAAATAACGTTTTATCATAATTCCAAAGTTGATGATAATAATGATAATGATGAGGACGTTTCTCATGATGATTGTGTTGACGTCGTTGACTTTTAAATGAGTCGCGTGTGGGTTGAAAAATTTGCAAAATGGCAAAAATGTGACAGCAACAACAAGAACAACACTGACACAATTTTGCAGCTGTTGTTGTTTCGAATTTTGATTGTTTTTTTTTTGCCTTTTTTTCGTCATTACTATTAATGTTGCGTTTTTTCGAAATCACTCTGGCAATTCAATTTTTATCATGGCATGCAGTTTATTTATAAAATAGTTTCGCGGCTCGTTTCCATTTTCATTATATCAAAAAACTCAAATCGCAACAACAACAACAACAATAATAATGAGTGACTGATAAATTACCGCAGGCAAGCACACGGGGCACTAATAGAAATAATAACAACAGCGACACAAACAAAACAATCAAGTGAACACCTTGAAGTTCGCAGAACTTTGAATGAATCAGCGCAACTGTGGTAAATATTTGAAAAACTGTTTGTTTTTATTTATGCACCATGATGGATTGTTGTCGTTCGCCGAGATTGCCACAAATACATAACAAAGCAAGCAATTACCACATACGTATCTCACAGATGCTCAACTAATATACGCGCTGCAGGTTAACGCTCCTCTCCCTGACTTTACCGTATCCGCATCCGTATCTTCATCTGCATCCACTATTATGACTACTACTGTCTGGCACTACAGCTGCCGGCTGCCGGCTGCTGGCTGCTGTGATTTACAACCGCCGAAAATATACAAATATTTTTGAATGTATCTCAACTGTCGCTCTCTCGCCCGTCTCTTCAAAGGTCCAACGAAGGCGCGTGTCCGTGCCCATAAATCAAACTTGTTTTGGGAACCAACCTGAAAGACGACGTGATTTTTAGAAACCATGGCATACATGCGCTCTGCCAAAAATAAACTTTATCAGTCAGACTAGTTATTCATCTGTGATCCTAAGATTGCCATTTAATGAGAACCCTGCAGAGCACAACATACTCTTCCCAAGGAGCAGTCCAACTATACTTTATCGTCTGGACTATAAATGCTGTAAATATATATATCTTAACTATTATAAGCATTGCATATTTTTAATTTTTATAATTCACATTTGACTTTATTTATAGTTTTAAAAATTTACTCTTTAAATCAAACATCAGATATATAAATACATTTTCAAAGTGTTACACATCGTATGACAAGTTAGTAACACTCACTCGCTTATAACGACTTATCAAACGCAGAGATTTCTTAAGCATATGAATTCCTATTCCGACATGTCATAAGAAAAATAAATAACAAATAACGACTAACAAATATGCAAAAGTCCGGAGTACTTTTGCGCTTGGGAATCCCGCTGCAGCATTTATGGTGCGTATAAATACAACAATATTTTGCCCGGCTTTATCTAATCTGTAACTGCGACACCATGAGTCAGATAGAAAAAAAATAAAATAATATAATAATAATGTAAACAACAACGGGAACGGGGCCACCCCTTTCGGAACCACTTGGCGATTGCTCACAAATTGATTACGGGTGCTTCAATTTCAGCTCAGCACAAATATATGCATAGTTCAACCGCACCGGAACTCCGAGAACGCGACTCGTGACTGAGTGATTGACTGACTGACTGACTGACTGACCCGCCGACCCCTTGCCCTCTCCTCACACCACCACTCACCTTTATTAGTTGGAAGAGGGAGTCGCGTTTGGGTGCGTGAGTAATGTGACGACATTAATTTTCACACTCATTACAACTCCATTAAGCTCGCTGGCCTGTCGGCCTGTCGGCCAGTCGGCCAGTTTGTTATTTTTGTTTTTGCTGTAACCCATCCACAAGGAAAACCAACACAAATAAAAAAATACAAAACAAACAGAGGGAAGCCGCCATGCAAAATAGAAATTTGTAACATGGCCCATTTCGAATGCACGCACGAGAACATTTTGATCCCCAAACTGTCTACAGAAAAAGTGTCAACAATTTGTAAGCAAATGACGAGCATTACAAAGCGTTAGCCAGGAAAATAGAAATACGTATTTGAAGACGTGAAAAGGCGTACCACAAATACTCCACTGAATATCCGCAGTGCATCAAATGGAAAAAGTCCATGGCGGCATGCACTGTGGGAAAACAACCAAGTTTCGACAACCAAAAGGGCAAGAAGTAAATTTAATATTAACAAAAGCTATGTGGTAACTAACAGTAAGTTGTGCTCAGTGTACATAGCGCAGCTGACACCCCTTTGGCCTTATCAACTTAAAAAATTAACAACATTATTGCCCAAATGTTTTTGTTGGTTGATATTCGTGTGTTTGCCGGACTATTTGAGGTTTCCGGCCACCCAACCCCTGCCAGCCACTCCAACGCCTACTCCCTCGACGACCCGCCCAGCTCTCGAGGCACGCAGCAGTGCTGTCCTACTCGCAGACCCGTAACAGAGTGACCCCGACCCAGACTTCGAGCCGCACTGGTCAAGGCCTGCCTGTGAGCACCCTTTCGAGTCTCTGAATTAGAGCGTCTCGCAAGTTCGTTCACTCCTCTCCTCTCCACTCTCCCTCCCCTGCGCCTTGTCACTGGAGCTTGCCGCTTGCCGCTTACCACACCTCTGTCGGAGTATGTTCGTCATTTAAAATTCAGCTCAGTCGGCAGCCCAATTTCTACATTCCAACAATTCTTTGCCAGCCTTTCTTTTGCGAATGCAGTCACGTAATTTTCGAATTTTCAACTCACAGACAAACGAAAATTTCACTAGCAACCAGCCTCATCGACAAAAGACCTTATAATAGTACCCAGCCCTACACAGCCCAAACCCCTCACCCCACCATCCCCCGACTATCGGCCGTTGTCGCGGACAGCTTCGTCAATTTGTATCTGTAAATTAGTATTCCACTGCAATTTGCCACGAAACCAACAACAAAAATACTTTGAACATCGATTCCGTTTGCCCATTGCCTCTTGTTCAATGTACATTTTCATGTTTATTTTGATGATGTTGATGTTGATGTTGATGGTGATGGTGATGGTGATGATATTGGTCACGCCCCTTTCTCGATGTCAAAATGCAGTCGTCGTTGTCGATTTATGCGGGATATGGATATGAACCGGACTTTCGGCTTCCTGTCCCGAGCATATTTTCGGGCATATTTTGTCAGTGATGCCTCGTTGAATAGCAAATTCATTTTTGGCATTGTACAATAATCGCATTAGTAATGCGTTTGGTCAAAGTTTGTCCCAAAAACAGGACCCGCACCCTGTGTTGCACAATCATTCATTAATTCATTCAACAACCCATCCAATAGCGCACTCTCATCAGAATTGAGTTTCGGTTATTGAAATGAACAGTTAATTTAAGTAATAATTGCTTAAATGGAGTTTATCGTGATGAGTTTGATGTTGTTAATGTTGTTGTTGTTGTTGTTGTTGTTGTTGCTGTCGCTGTTTGCGTCTGCTGCTGTCGCCTGTCAACACTTTGGTTCGCTGAATAAAATGCGGGTCAACAGGGACCGGGTGGGGGGCAGCGTTAACACCAAAAGCCAATCAATTTAGCCGGAAATTTAATATCAATTTTATTGCTGGAGACTTAAACTAACAAAGCATAGTTTAGATGAAATAGAATCCAGTGAAATTCAGCTGAAATTTGAACCTATGATAAATGTAAGCTTAGGGAAAACAGTTCACAAGAATTGGAAACTTTGAACTTTCGTTAAAAAAGAAAATCATTGAAACTAATTCTATACACGAACAAATTACTCCATATATCTTGATGAAGTCTTCCATTTGTCTTAACGTCTTCTGCACTTTGCTTTACATTGTTGCTTAAACCGAGTTTAAGCTGTTTCAATTCCCCATCTGGAGCAGTTGGCTCTTGCCACAAACGTGTCTAATGTGTGCAACAATCTGGGTAATGCCATTGGCTAAATATAAACCCACAATATGTTTTAGCCAATTTGATGCCAAGTTCAAACAAGACTCAGACGCAGACACAGACACAAACACTGACCCGACCCACACAAGCCATCCTCATAGAATCTCACTTAGCATTCAACGCAAAATCGACGGCGCCCACACAACGAACCAAATGATGTTCACGATGATGATGATGACGATGATGATGTGGATAATGACGATGATAGCAACGATGACGATGTCGCCCGCATCGCTTACGTCCCCATCTCCAGCTCCATCATCGTTTCCATCTTCAGCTGCGAGTCGCATGTTGAATTATCAGCTGATTTGGTGTCGGGTCAGTTGGCACACAAATTCTACACTTTTCTTTACAATTTAACACACACACACCACACACACACACACACATAGCAAGCAGAGAGCAGGGCTGGGGCAGCAGCAGGAATGTGACATCAATTGACACGAAAGTTCAGCGTAAATATTTGCGCAGATAAAAACGCAAGCGACTGACTGAGAAAACGTGAGAGGGAAAGACAAGGACTGACAGAGAGCGAGAGAGAGAGAGAGGGAGAGAGAGAGAGAGAGAGAGGGAGGCAGAGAGTGTATATGTGTGTGCCCGATACACCCATAAATTCCAAAGCTCGGACAGATGCGGTCATTCTCTGGACCGCACTCACACTCACCATTTAATGACAAAGAATTAAAGAACAATTTGTGAATTTGCGACAAACAAACGGAGACATCGCCACCAAGCAGACTCCAATTGGCGTCACAGTTGAGGCCTCCGCCCCACACACTCGCACACACACACGTCGAGCTTATCAACTGGCTAAAGCTCATGCAGATTTTGCAGAAAAGGACTTTACTTTGATTGAGGTTTCTTATTATACCCGCACCACACACTCTTCAAATTCTAAGAAATCCTGCGTTTCGCATCGCCTTATCAACTGTTTGTGTTATTTTTGTGCGGGTTCGAGCCAACAAGCCGATAAATAAAATATATAGTTCGTCATTAGATTTGTCATCAGCTTGGCACGTGATTTCGCTTGTGATTCGAGCGAAAAGATTGGAAATTGGAATTGCATTGAAATTTTGCATGCAATGTGCGCACATTTTAACAGCCCGCCTATATTTGTGCCGATGACGTCAGAGTGGCAGCAATTATTATTGTTTCGATTCAGGTGGCAATTTCAATTTCAATTGAGTAGTCGTAGCGTAGCCTCTGCCGAAGCTCTTGTCCACCGTCGAGTCATCATCATCGTCATCTGTGTGGCTGCATGCATCGTTTGCTGAACAACAACAACAGCAACAACATTGTTCGACTTTGTTTCTAACTTTGTCGGTGACTTCATTCGCCATTCGGCACTCGAGCTCACCAAAATTCTACAGAAACAAGCATATTTCAGTATTTATTGCTCTCATTGGAGTAGATTGCATTGGCACTGTGCAACGTACTGATAAACAAACATAAAACCAATTAAATTTATTTCATGGGCTTCCGCTGACAAGAGACGCAACAAAGGTATTTCAACCGGACCGACAAGGTCAGTCTGTCCTTTAGTTTCAATACAAAATCAACGATTTGAGAGCTACGATTGAGCTACGGAATATACAAAAAAGGTATTGATAGCTTGGCGTGCCAGTAAAGTTCCCAACATAACTCATTCATATTGTTTATATATTTATTGAAATATGTCCAATAAATAGCAAAGGGTAGCCCTTATCAAAATTCCCAATTATTCATAGACTCGTGCCGCATTGCTGACGAAACTATTGGCGCCCCCCAAAAAAAAAAAAAAAATATGAAAAAAAGAAACAGGCAATTCCAATTGCGATAAGAAATACAGAAACAAATAGCAATGCCTCTGAAATTATTAGCTAAATATGCGCTGCTACACTCATGTTGTGTTGTGGGCTTAAAGACATTGAGTAATAACATTTTAATAGGCAACGAGATTAATTGCCGCGTCGAGTGAATCATGCGACGCCAAAGTCTATATATACATATATATATATTTATATACAAATTCAACTATATCTATTATATAGAAGGTACCGCAGACACACAAGAGGCACTTGGGCACTTGAGCATATGATCAATGTGGAATTCGTATTCTTTGGCTTTGGCTTAATTGGCAACACGAGCGACTCACATAAAATGTGGAATTTTTATATGAAAAATTGTGAGCAAATGTTTTGTGTTGCATGAAAAGCGAAAGGCGAACCGATGCCGAGGCGATGATTGCATGACCACAATGGCTAACTTAACTAAAGCGCTCCCCACACCACTAGCCGAAAAAAAACCAAAAAAAAACCAAACAAAACCAAAAAAAAAACAAAAAAACAAAAAAACAAAAATCGCCTTTTGCAGTGCTGGTCACGCCAAGTTGCACACGATACCGCCTAACCCACACCACACCAACAGCGCCTTTTTCAAATAGGAGACAGCAGCAACTCTCCCCCAATCTATTTCAGTTCAGATACAAAATGCAGTCGACGTCGACTGCGGCAGCGGCAGCAGCAGCAGCAGCAGCGGCAGCGGCAGCGAATTAATTATCTTCAATTCATTCATTAAGAAAATGTGGGAGGGTATATAACACACACACACACACACACTCACACACACACACGCACACCCACAGATAATGAATGCACACAGTCGCACGACGACTCGCATTTTGTATCCCATAGTGCTTGTATCTCATAGTACGCTGTGTGCCAGTTGTAGCTCATAGTACGCTCGACTCTCGTATTTCGTATGAATGAAAACCAACAACAGCAGCAACAACAGCAACAACAGCAACAGCAACAACAAGCGACAAGTTGAGGATGACGCAGCAAATGGACTGTGGAAGGGATTGCGGGTGCAAGGGGGCGGTCATTGTGTCTACATGTATGTGGGTGCGGGGCATGTGGATGTGGGTGTCGACTCTGTCTACTCTGTCTACCCGGTCTACTCTCTATCTATCCACTTGGCCGCATCCGCTGCCGCAGTCGCGACGTCGTCACGAGATTTGCGGCACAGGTCGCATAATAAATTATTCGCGTGACCAAATCATTTGCGTTGCGGCTATTATTTTTTTTCGCATTTCGCAAATGTCGAATTAAAGTTATAACCACCCCTCACCTCAGCCAACAACAAACACAAAATAAACAAAGCCCTTAAACAATGCTTGATCTTAATTGCAGTTGATGTTATTGTTTTTATTATTATTATTTTTTGTTCCTGCCTCTTGAGTCGTCGCTTCTTATCAGCTTGGAGCAGCGCTGATATCTCGCGTTCGCCTTTTGCCTCATGTTGTCTACTTTTTTTTTTTCTTGTGAGAAATTATTAGTACCATATATTATTATTGTGGCACTTTATCGCCAGCAGCAAACAAAAAAAAACAACTTTGGCAGCAAGAGCGGCTTTTGATACTCAGCCTTTCGGGGATTTTTTGCCATTTAATGTGAACTAAAGTCAGTCACAGAAAAATATTAATAAATTAATTCAAAGTGAAATTAATATTAATGAATATTCAAATCTTAAGCTGCTTTTCATACTCTCTATATAAATATGCAACATAAAATTAAAATTAAATTTGAATATCAAAATTTGGTACATTTCCCATCAATTCCCATATTCCAAATTTTATATATATTTTATAAACTTTTTTATTTAATTTAGTAAATTCGAACACAGGGTAAGTTGTATTCGAGCCAAGTTCTGCTACCCAGCGATTATCTCAGTTCGTTTTTGTTCCTTATTCTTGTGTGTGTGTTTTTGTGGCAAAGTTCAGCGACCAAATTCAACAAACAACAATAATAAGTCTAAACGGAACTTGGCATTGCCTTCAATGGCAACTATGTGGAAATTATGGTACCATGATATCACTAATTGCATAGCATTCAGCCAGATAGTTTCCTATAAATTGATGTGCTTTTTGTCATTGTCTCTCGTTCAAGGTGTGTTTATTGTTTTCGGAGAGTCTGGTTTTTGCTTGTGACTCAAGTGCCTTTTGGCACTTTGAGCGTTTGATAAATATTTTCAAACAGCGAAAGCGATAAATGATGAACTTTTAACTTGAGTTGATTTCCAGATGGATTATGGTTTATTTTTACTTTTATTTTCAGCAAAAAAGATGAGTAAGCTTGAAAATTGAATCTGTTTTGGCTCAGCTATACGATCTTGATAGCCAATTTGAATACATCAAGTCCCGTTAGCAGTTTTGAGCCTTTTTCTAATATTTCATCCCTTTGCTCAAAGTAAAGTATTAATTGCATACTGTGCAGCTATTAAATTAATTTCAGCTGAGTCACCTTAAGGAGCCTTTATTTTCCATTTGACCACATTTCGCCACCCTCGCACCGAACGAGCTGTTAATTTAAACAATTTCATAGCTGCCCTCAGACGATGTTTGCCACCTCCCCACGGACAGCACAGCATATTCCAACATTTTTATTCATTTCTGTTTTTTTTTTTTGTGGTCGAAATAATACATTTTACAAAATAAGGAAAATGCAACAGAAAATGGGACCACTTTGCGGCAGGCAAGCGAGCGTAACGAAAACAAACACAACCCGTCCTGGCATAAGGACTCGTGCCGGTTAACCTCTTAACCCAACCGCATTACTACACAACAAGAAAAAAAAACTCCAGGGACGCACGCGAGAAGGGGCAAACAGCAGCAGACCCCAAAATATTAAGTATACGTAGCGTACACAATTTTGTTTTCGAGTTGTGTTTGTTTTTTTTGTTGTTGAGGTTTTTGAGGCAGGAAAGTATCTTGCAAATAGACTTTGAGCACGCATAGCGTTCAAATTTTAACTTATTGCATATGCATTGCAAACAACAACTATAAACGGTTACAACAACAACAACAGCAGCAACAACAACAACAACAGCAGCAGCTAAAAGGGGGTCGACTGCATGTAGAAATTGAGGCATGTGCGAAAAAACAAAAAAAAGGCGTACGCCTGTCATTAAATTTCGCACCGACAACGACAATAACAACAATTACAACTACAACTGCGTTGAACAGAGGAAATGCCAGCGACAACAACAACAACAACAGCAACAACAACAACGTTGATAACTAAGTTAGTCGTCTCTGTCTGTGTCTCGCTGTGTGCGTGCTTGTACTTTGCCTCTGTTTGTCTGGGGGCGGCGCTCGCTGCTGTCACATATGACATTTTATTATTACAAAATAAGCATTTAAGCGAACGCGTATGACAGTTAATAATGCAAACAGCAGCAGCAGCAGCAGCAGCAACAACAACGGCAGCAACAACTTTGCACTAGCAACTCGACTGAATGCAAAAATTCCCACAACATCCGGTTGAGAGCAGAAAAACAACAGCAAACTGGCAACAACATTGACAATAACATCAGAAACAACAACAACAACAACAACAATAACAACAGCGGCACGGAAAACGGAACAAATAAAATGCAACGAACGAACAACAAGCGAACAAATGCGGCACAGTGACTCAAAACTCTTGATTATGGAGTGAAATGAGAGGCACAAATATTTACAATTTATGATAGCAGATAAGGATTCGATCTAATAAAACTGTGAAATGAGAGAGAGAGAGGGATAATAATGCGAATCAGGCAACTCCGACATATGTATGCCCAATGGAAACCTGCCAAGTTGAATCAAGATAGCCCCTAAACTGCTCGACAGACACATGAGCATGAGTTTATCATCTCAGCTAGTGATGCTGATCAGGTATATATATATGCAATGCGTTACTGGCTTGAATAAATGATTTATTCATAGATAAAATGAATATATAATTGATCATAATTTAAATCTTTTATAATTGGGATAATAATACATAAATATTTATGGGTTTATGTAAATGCATTAATTCATCCGTTCAACATCAAATGGAATCTGCGACTGCTTGGTGGCAGTATGTGTGTTGTTCCATTTGTGCCATTGAATTCCACAATTACATACATTAGTCGTTGCATGTGAAAACACTGTGCCGCAGCAAGCGTCTTGTTGGTGTTGGTAGGCGGGCAACGGACTCCGCCTGCATGAGTGGCGGATATGCATATGGCCGGCGGACGTCAATGTGGATGCATTTGCAGAGTCAGAGAGAGAGAGAGAGAGAGGCACAGAAACCAAACCAAAGTGAGAGTCGGAGGCAGTGGCAGTGGCAGAGTCAGACAGTGGCAGTGGCAGTGGCAGCGTTCCGACGCCGACACTCGTGAGTCAGCGGCTGTGGAATGTGAATGGCATACAAATGTCGCAAGCGGACGCACAGACGCGTGGACATGGACGCGAATGCGGACTGCGGACGCGGACCGGTTCCCCAGGCAACCAGACAGACAGAATCCGAAGCCGAAGCTGAACCGCAAAAAATATATATGTATATAGAAAGAGTACCAATTGATATTGCCAGGCCAATGCAAACAAGTTGAAACAAGAAGATGATGGAGCTGGAGGTGGAGGTGGAGGTGGTGGATGAGGAATGGAGTAGCTGCTGCTTGCTGGGAACTGGGAACTGGTAGATGAAGGTGAGCCCGTTGACTCCTCCTCGCCAGCAGACTCGTGGCTAACCAGAGTTGAGTGGATTTTCCGGCGCGTTCTGCTTTGCGCCGGTTTCGGTTTGCCATGCAATGAAGACGACAACAAAAATCGCCAACCAACAACCACAGGCAGCAACAAGTTTTCTTCTCTTTGCATTTGTTTTTGTTGTTGTTGTTGTTGCCGGTAGGCAAACAAACAAAAGAAACACACACAGAGAGACTAGCAGACACACATACATAGTTACGTATTTACATATTTACATATTTACACATATTTTCCTACAAATACTCCAAACGCAAAGCGTTGGAACATTTTTTTATTAAATTTCTTTTAGCTATTTGTCAACGCGGAAATATTTCAAGAATTCATTTTCGGGGAGTTTCCCCCAATTGCCCAGCCCAATTCCCCCCCCCCCCACTTTGGTAAAAATAAAACCTCACACTCTTTCTGATCCCCTTTCGAATGGTAACTGAAAGTGTTGAGGTGGTATTTGTGTCTTACGATTTTGCCTTTTTTGTGGGTGCTTAATGTCTGTGTTTATGTATAAAGTCAGGTTACGACGTTGTTGGAAAGTTCATAATAAGCATATATGAGATTTAAGCAAAGGAACTGAAAGTATTGTGTGTGTAGATGTGTGAGTTGTGAGTTGCTTTAAGTAAGCTTAGCTAATTTGTTGATTACAAATTGAAATGAAGTGGAAAAATGAAAGAAAATGTGTTAAAAATAAAAGAATAAAAAAAAAGAATCCAAAGAGCTTGTCTAAGAATCCGACAACTTCTTATTAGCATTGAGTTACGTCTTTAATTAGAAGTTGCAACAGGTATATACTTTTCATAGTTGCTGCCACTCGAACCGATCATTTTGCTGCCAATTATTTAGCATATAGGCATATCATTAAAGATGCTTTTGCCGTTAGCGAGTTGATTATTCAATGGCCATTCAGTTGAGCTCGACATATAAACACTGTCATCAATCTTCATTGCGTCTGCGACTGACAATCCAATAAATGGTTCCATTAATGTGCCACTCTTACATAGATCGATAGCCGAAAGCGGCTTAATTGCTAACAGGAATCGATAAACAGCCGAGAGCGTTTTGCAATTAGAGTGGAATGACAAAAATTTGCCAAGACTTAACGATCAGTTTGCATGCCTCAAATACACGGCAAGAAAAAGCTGAATATATGTAGATTCGCTGAACTCACTTTGAAATTAAATAATAAATATTTAATTTATTTATAAAAATAATCAATTCTGGACAGAAACGTATATTATCAGTTGTTATTTACGTGTTGCTTAATCAGTACTGATTAGTATATTTAAATTTGATATGAATAATCAATTGAAAGTAGAAATTTCACTCTTTATAATCTGCTTAATCGACTATCGATATCGATATATCGCTGATAATGCCTTCACATCGTGCATGCGATTGGCAGTGGTCTCGTTTCTCTTGACTTTTGTGGGTCACCTGGTTAAATGGGTGGCCCGCATGGAATAACTGACCTTTGCTTTTGATCTAATCCGCTGCTGCCACTGATCGCATCGTTTGTCACGGCGAGCCGCAACAAAAGCGCCCAGTTCCGGACCTGTCAACGTTTTGTTGTTGTGAATTGCTTCGACGGCGGCGACGGCAACGGCGGCTGCGGCTGCGGCGGCGGCTACCGGAGCTCAACGCTTCGAGCTCGAGGCTCGTCGCTGATGTACGCTGGCCGATGATGAATGGACCCAGTGGCCGCGTCTGGTCTCATTCACAAAACCGACCAGCGGCGACACACCAAACCAAAATATTAATTAGCATTTGCGAGTGTGTGCGTGTGTGTGTGTTTGCCAGTGTATGTGGTGTGTGTGTGTGTGTGTGACGGGAAATAAGGTCGCTGCCACAGTGCCAGTCACATTCACAGTTTGCCGCTCACCGTTTGCTGTCTAATCGCCCGCTCACGAATCGACGGCAACAGCGGATGCCACAAATTTGGGCATGTGTCGCAGTCGCAGTCGCTGCGCTGCCAGCGTCGCTGCTTCCTTTTGCGATTTTATGAATGAAAGCTACAGCTTCGTAGTAAGCGTTATTGGCGTTGGCGTCGCCGTCGCCGTCGTCGATTGGCATTGCCATTTATGGGCAAAGTGCAAATGTTCCCCGACCATTGTGGCATGTGTACTCGCATCTGACTAACTGCGAGAGTATCTGTATATTGTATCTGTAGTCTGCTATCAATCTGTAGTGGCACAGTTGACGCTCATGTGCGCCCAGTTCGACTTCAGACACACAAACGTTTCATTCAGTGGGTGTGTTACTGATTGTCGTTTGTGTGTAATGTGTGTGTGGGATTTAGGTAACCATAGTTCCATATTCACTTAATAGGTACTTAAGGTAGTTACTTGGGCGATTGATACTCTTGTATTGGGTAATTTCCAATCTGTTGGGTGTGTCATGTACACTTCTCACAGACCAAGTCTTCAACTTGAACGTCAACTCAATAAACGCAATTTCAAAGTTTACAAATGCTCATTTTTTGTATTTTTCTATACTCTTTGAGAAATAGTAATAAGTGTTTATTCAAATATATATATATTTTATTTCAGTGTATTGAATTTTCGTTGTTGTACAACATTTATTTGCCGATTTATTTGTATTTTTTTTTTGGTGATTGTTTTTTTTTATGTCAGTATTCCTTCTTTATTTTTTTTTTTGTGGCGCTTATGTCGATACAATTGCGATTGCGGTTCTATTGTTATTGTTGTTAGCATTGTTGTCGCTGTTGTTGATGTTGATGTTGATGTTGTTGTTGTCACTTTAGTGTGTCATTGCCATCCGTTTGAGATTTCAATTGCGAGTGCGGCAGCCGTGTCATGTCCAAATGCATTCACATACTCAAACATGAATACGTATTCACACATCTGTACATGTATGTATACATATACATATACATACATACATACATACTTATACGTATGTACATATATCCAATCCCATCCGCAGCACCAAATTGCGCCAATTACGTGAAATCCGCTGTTGCCTCAAACGCTTATTGTATCCATTGTTATACTTGTGGAGATGATTACGATTGTTGTTCATATGGTAGTCATATCAATTTACAATTTGCCCCCAATAGCAACAACAACAACAACAGCAACAACAGCAACAACAACAACAACAAATTCGAATTCAATTTGCGTGTTATTTTGGGAATATGTGACAAGCCGTTAGCTTTTAGCTGTCATTTAAAGCGCAGTTGGCTTTGTTGAGTTATTGGGTAAGAGTAACCCCCCCCCCCCCCCCCCATCATATAGATATGTACATATATATGTTGGCATACGGTATGTCCATAAAAAGCAGTCCAGCAAATTGAGTGGACAATTGGAGTATGATTGGCAGCGATTACAGTTAGTTCGTGGCTCAAATACAAAAATACACATAAATAAATAAGTGAATTAACAATTCCGTTATTACCATTCATAACAGTTTCAATTTCCAGCGCTTGTCGGTTATTTCAATGATTACATATACATACATCCATATGTTTTTTTCAATGTATGTATGTATGTACTATTATTTTGAATTATTTTTTATTAATGATCACATGTTAATTACTCCCAGTTCAGTATTCACGTGTTCAAAATTTGTTTACCCAACTAACTCTGAATACGGCAATAATGTTAGCTGTTGATTGAAATACCAACAACAACAAAAAAAAACATCATTATTGTTACAGTTTGTGCGCAATAGCAAAAAATGGCGTGGTTGTATTATAATCATAATTGAATAAATGTCAAAATCAGATAAAATTATTAATAATAGTTGCGCAATAAATAATTTAGCACCAAGGCAGCTCAATGTAATTAATATATATATTATTTAGAGGTGCAGTTAACAGTCGAAAGTACTGTAATTAAAAAAAAAATCCTTGACACAAAAAGCTCAAAATATCGGAGATCAAATTAAATTGATCATATTTCACACTTTCATCTCATAATATCGAATGTTTGAGTCAGTTATAAATTGGTTCTCAATCTGATCGTAATTTTTCGCTGTTAACAGTTTCTAAGTTAATGTCTGTCAAATTGTTTTTACCTATCTATATATGATTTTTGTATCTGATATCGTCAACAGTGTTGCCAAGAAACATTTCCGCTTTCACACGTACCACAATCGACATGCCAAAGTGGCATGTGGAGCGTATACGCCGCGATACACTAAATGACAATATTCGAACAAAGTGGCGCCCCTTATCATTGGCGGAAGCCAGTTCAATGTGGTTCACACAGGACAACCTTGGTTTTAGTACTCTTAACATATATTTAAATAGAGACAGCTGTCTAAGACCCCCGACTAATGCTATTTGCTTAAAGCCAAATCTTAAAAGCAATTTGTCAACTTTTTGTCGTATAGTTTTTATTTTGTTTTCAGAGGGATTTACAAAAACTTAAATGGCGAAATATGCGCAGAATTAAAAAACGATAAGCAAACAATGTCTGGTTGGTGGGTGGGGAATGGGGAATGGAGAATGGGGAATTGGGAGTGGGGAGTGGGGTGGGTGGAGGGCTGCCAGTTGATGGCTTACACGGTCTGCACGTATTTCCGCTATGCGTTGCATTCTCAGCTCTAGATAAACAAATTAAGCACTTAACACAAAAGCAAAGCAAGCCAAAAACACCAGCAACAACAACAACAACAAGTAAAAGAAAAACAAAAGCGAAAAGTGAAATGCTCAAATGAGGAAAACACGACAAACTGCTAAGCACACGTAAGTAACAAACAACGGCAACAGCAACAGCAACAGCAACAGCAACAACAACAACAAAGTGATACGAACGAAGTGTGAAAAGGCAAAAGAGGGAATTGTCACAATTTTGCAGAAAAAACACGTGCCGCTGATTAGTCAACAAGCGGGACGCCGTTGGAGGCACCAACAAGAAAATAAAAATAAGAACAACCACAACAGCAACAGCAACAGCAGCAGCAGCAGCAGCAGCAGCAAGCGATAAGCGCAGAGCAGAGCAGCACAGAGATGCTGGCTACACTGTGCAAAAAATACAAAATAATAAAAACTATAAAGAAATATATGGAGATGGGCTGAGTAACTTTCCAAAATTGCATTATTTTGTCATTTTAATTATAAATTCAATTTTAGTTTGAAAAATGCATTATTTTCTCCATTTTGTTTTTATTTAAAAAAAAAAAAAACTATTAATAAAATACAGTTATTAGCCAGCATAATTTATTCGCATGTTGAAGCTGATTATCATTTTAATTATAAATTAAATTGTGATCATAAAAATCTAATTTTTCCCCTGTTTTTTTCGTGCATTTTATGATTTGCTTACTATGCAAGCACGCGTATACCTAAGCGAGGCGCCTCTTTTCTCACTGTGTACACGTGTCTGCTATGAATATGCTTAGGGGTGTGTGTGTGTGTGTGTTAATGCGAGTGTAGCCTGCCCCCCCCCCCCCCCCCGCGCCCAGTTTTATTGCGAACGCATCATAAAAATTATTTAACGCTATCGCTCATTTGTCATGCCGCGTTGACTCTTTCATTCTTTCCGTCTCTCCTTTCTTTATTTCTTCCTCTCTTTCTTGCTTTATTTTATGCATGTAGTATATGCTGTCATTCATTCTGTCTATTTGCGTGCCTGCGCTTTTGTTTTTATGATTATTAAATTTCCTCAAAAATGCTCCGCACTGACGTAATAATATATGCGTATAAGCATCGCACACACACACCCACACCCACACCCACACCCACACACACACACACACACAAGCATTCATCACTTAGCAGATGGATTGTCAGCAAAGGGAAAGGCGGAAAGGAAGTGATTTGATTAGACTCCAAGTTCATTAAGATACGGCAATGTTTAACGACCATCGTCGAATGGCACAAATTTAAATTTACCATGAAAATAACCATATAAGACTTCCCGAGATAGAAAACAGAAAAGTTGTACTACTCCAAAATATTGTATTGATAACAACAACAACAAAAAAGAATGCTAAAATGAAACTATCAACTTATGAAATAGTCATACAAAAATATTGTTCTTATTATGTGGGTAATAGTTTTCATAAATAGTTTTCAAGTAAATATTTGAGCAACCAATATTAGATAGAAACTAAAACTAAAACTAAAACTAAAACTAAAATGATGTTTGTGTGTCAATCGCACAACTGTTTTCTGTAGAAGGCACAAAACTACGTCAGAGCGCTTCAAGTGTATTGTCTTAACTACTTGAGAACTATACAAAATATAAAAAGCCAGAACCAATAAATAAATATGGTTAGTTTCCTGCCATACAATAGACTTTTCAGGCTGCATCCCAAAGAGATAAAAACAAATTAAATAAACCTCGAAAGTTTTCTCATACATTCCAATATCAGCATCGGTTTTATTCAATATCTTACTGAATTCCACGACAAGGTAATGTTAGGCGGAAGTCTCTATCAGAATCTGGGGCATTTGTGGACCAATCAAATCTTATCAATTTTGGCACGTGTCTGCCGAATGACATTCAAATTGAGCGCCCTTTTCTGTCTTTTATTTTGTTGTTGAACAGAAGTTGATATTGTGAATGCCGAACATCTGGTTATCAGCTATCTGGTTGACGTTTATTTTCGTCGCATGAGTGAAAAGAGCATTTTGCCATAGTGTTCACTGCTGATAAAATACCTGAGTTATCAGGTTAAACAACAATACCATATCGATACTTACGCACCGAAGACTGACGTCATTTGTGAGTAGGGGGCCAAAGTCAAAGACTGAGAGACTGATTTGGCAAGTGGCAAGTATTTGTTGGGCCGCAACAAAAACACAATTTTCAAGTGAACAAACTGAGCTGAGAAGTCGTAATGAAATGAACTGAAAAGGCCCATTGCCAGCCTCGGCCGGCATTTTTTATTCTTTTCTTTTCTTGAGCGGATCGTGCAAATTTTTTGTCAATATTTGACTGGGGTCAATAGAATTTTTATTTGCGGCACGTGGCCGACGAAAAGAGCAGAGACAACTACAAAAACAAAAACAAAAACAGAAACAAAAATAACAAAAGAAGTTAACTTCGAATTAAACAATAAACGATGAACGTCTTCGTCAAAATTGGGGAAGGCAAGAGAGCTGCTTGCAAACGACAATAAAACAATAAGCAAAAAAAAAAGAGGAGAAACAAAAAAATAAATAATAATAATAAAAAAAACACACACACACAACAGCAAGTGCGTTTCAAACAAATGGCAAACTATTAACGCGTTTGTTTACACGCTACAACAACACATGACAAACAACAAACAACAAATAACAAACAACAACAATGAGTCAAGTTTAAACGACTGTCATAAATTTTGCAGAAAACCAGGAAAAATACTAAAACACGAACGTTAAACGAGGACAAAAGGCAGCAAAAGGGTTGTTTGCCATAAAACGCGATGATGAAACACACCCAAAGACAACAACAGCAACAACAACAACAACTACTACTGTAAGGAAATGCAGAAGAAAGCAGCCAAAATGTTTGCAACATTAAAAATTACGCATACGCCATGTGAAGCTATCAAAGAAAAAAAAACTTTTTAATGATACACTGTAAATAGATGCCACAGAGTTTTATGGCCATCTCTCTATCTTATGTGAGTGAAAATACACGTAATAAAATCTGCACAAATACGTTACTCGTAAAATGCAGCAAAATACAAAAACAACAACAACAACAACAACAACAACAAAAAAGCAGCCAGACTTGTAAAATCAGCACTTTATGCAAAACTCAATGCTCAGCAAATCGCAGACAAAAAACACAACCAAAAAGTTCATAAGTGCGAACCACCTTTATTATTATTTGTTTTCTTTTTCTTACTCAGTCAGTCAGTTATTCACAAATTATTTATTAATTTACATGTACATTTACATTGGCAATTATGCAATTTAATATCAACATTTGAACTGCCGTCGGCAGATGATTGCACAATTGCAAAGAATGCGAAATTTGCAGAAAAATATGCATGGAAAGTTGAGGTTTCGGTCGAGTAGTTGCTGTAGTAGAGGCATTCCATAGACATACATTGTCTACACACTCAGCAAATACATCAGTAACCTGCACACGCGCTACACTTGGTCAACCCCTTGCACACACACACACACACACCCCCTCCCCATGCGCCATGTTGGCAGAATACGATATGCCAAATAGCCGACGGGGCGACGGCCTCCGCAGTTATTACGAGAATAACATGGAATTCGCGTAAACAAGATCCCACACAGAGCGGCAGACTGAGAGTCAGAGCGAGACAGATGGAGCGAGCAAGAGCGAGAGAGATGATAATTGTGAGTGAAAGTGAGCCATTGCAATGTTTAAAGGAGGACAAACCGACAAGCTAAAATTGGAGCGAAAAAAAATGCGATCCAACGGCACCAGACAATCTATGCACCACCACTCCCCCCTCGCCTGTTCCACCCCCCCCCCACCCCTTTGGTTGGATCGGGGGCAGCTCAAGTTGCTCATGGGCAAAAGTTGACGTCTTGCATATGGCGATCAAAGGCTGCGCGTGCGGTCAGATAAATACACACAACTATATGCAGCAGACGGATAGTTTGGACATACAAACGAAATGGCATTCGGGATGTGGGCGTCATGCATTTTGTGGCGTGTGCAACTATTTGTTATTTGTTGGCCAACTGCAAGCGGCAACAACTACTGTTTGCACGCAGATAAGCACACAGAGCGTATGCGCCGACTGGGGAAGCCTTGCAGCGTCTACAGGCCGCGTGGAGACGTGTGGAAGGGTCATTGTGTTCACAATTCACAAGTGGTTTTGTTTTTGACTCGTCGGCGCTTTCTGTTGATCAACGTCATGTGAAACACAATATGGGTCTACACAGCGAGAAAAAGAGTGGAGTGGAGTGGCGGGCAGGGGAAGGCAGCTGGTAGATCGCTTGTGCGTTAAACATGACGTATGAGTGATAATGCGAATTGCCTTCAAATGCCACACACAGACACACACGAGGCGTATGCGTGATATACGTACGTACGTATGAATAATTATTATTGAAAAACATGACGTTGGCCCGTAATGGGGAAAGGGGGAAATGTGGGTTTTTTTGTGTTTTCTTGGCGCATGCTAAACGATTTGCAAATACGATGATTAAGCGAATATGAAAATGAGAGCATTTCTGCTCAATTATGCGGGCAGTTTTCGACCAAAAATTCCTGAAATCCTAAACGTATTTTATTAATCTTTCAGCTTAATCAGCTTGTTTGCAAACATTTCTATATGCACATAAATAAATACTAAGAAGTCAAAATGCATTTATAACAACATTGACAGCGCAGCGCAGACTGCACGTAATCCGATCAAATTTCGCCACAATTTTGCCACAATTGAAAAAGTGCCAACAAACATCACAAAAATAGATATTTTGCGCAAACGCCCAGCATTGATCTCCAAAACGGCAAGTTCAGCTATTGCATTACAATTTTAAGCCAAAAATAACTTTCGCTGGTTCACAAATAGCACAAATTGCAGCCACAAGTTGCCAAAAAAAAAAAAGAAAAACCAAAAAAAAAATTTAAATAAATACAGCAAAAAAATTTCGCTGTATTTGCGATTTTAATGCCACACGTTTCACAGAAAACGCATAAACTTTGAAAATTGTGCAAAACAATTTTGTTTATTTGTTTGTTCAACCGAAAATGCAATAAAAGCCCCCACATCGTTTCGGGAATACCCTTATTTAATGCTACAAATTCTAGTTATTCTACAGGCACGAACTAAACATTTGTGACACGTATTTGATTCGAACTTTAACTTGCACATATTTATGCTAAAATATTGGAAAAGATAAATTGTTGAAGATTTGTCAAATTATATAGCTTTAGATATTTAGTATTGACGTTTGCCTAATTATTTACTTTTAGTTAAATGATTTAATTATTGTTTGTAACATTTTTAATACGAATTTCAAATTAGTTCTTGAAAATCTTGCAATTATTTATGAACCTAATCCTAAAAATCGATCAACTTTTATTTGGTTTAAATTTTCAATTGAGCTGATAAGCAATAAAAAACAAATTAATTTGAATTAAATGGAAGCAGCTGTGATAAGAGCTGGGTCGGCATGACTTCTGCATATATAGTGTGTGTGTGTGTAATAGATGCTCTGGACTTCAATCTCTCTCAAAATGGCAATTATGCAATTGTGATGAAATGTCAGACCATGAGCTTTGATGGTGTTCACGTGCGATCACTTGATCGCACCCCATGTGGACTCATCTTCCTCAAGCAAACAGCAATCAAAGTCAGAGTCCCGAGACTGGCGCAAAGCACGGGGCAAAAGCTAACAATGAGTTGTGCAAAGATATATGTTTTGATGATGATGGATGGGCTGTACACGCCCACGTCTATCGCGCCGCCTGCAGCTCACACCCCTTTCTCTGCAGTCGAACATCACGTAATAGGCAAAAACGTTAAGCATTCGCAAATAAACTCATCCAAAATGTGTGTCTGCAATCATATGAGTAGTAATTTTTTGTTCCTTCTTTTATGGCTTGTTATTTGCTGATACGACGAAGAACTGTTGACGAAATTAGCATTTGTTTTGGCCGGCTATCTATCTATCTATCTATTAGCGCAAAACTAATTAAAAGAGGGTGACAAAACACTGCTACAAGATTTCACAACAAAGCGAAAAGCGAACACAAATATTGCTGGCAGCAAATCAAAGTTGCTTATCAGCAAAGCGGCAAATAAAAATGTATTAATTTCGAATTCATTACGCGTGTTGTTATTAATATTATTGTTATGGTTGTTGTTTCCCCAACAACAACAACAACAACAAAAATAACATAAAAAAACATTCCGCGCGCTAAACGCGTGCCCGAGTCACGCACTCAAAACCCGAGAAGCGGGACAAAGTCTTCGGGAATTTTTTTTATTTGATTATTATGTGTATTCACCTGAAGCCAAAGGCACGAGGCATGAGGTGCGAGCAGCGAAGCTCATGATCATCATGATCATCATGCTCATCATGGGCAACTCGAGCTGAGCGGCCTAATGAGCAGCACAAGCCACAGATTCTCAATGATAGCGAACGTGAGATATAAGTTCCTTCACCCCGTCGCTCATGTCGTCGTAGTCGTTACATCTAAAATTCTTAGAAATGACAAATTACTCTCCGTCATTGTTAGCTGGCAGTCTCCTCTGCTCAGCATGTCGAGATTACTCTTTCTTGCCGATCAGGCATTTTACTTGATTGTGTCAACACACACAAAAGTCCGAAGTGCCAAAACCAAAAAGTCCATCCACTCGGTGATAAGGCGATAAGGAGGCGCGGCCGCACAACAATGCCAAATGAAATGACAAGTATTTCGAAAAGAAAGCCACAATCAAATAATTATGGCATTATTGTTGTTGTGATTAATATGATATTGGCGCGTGCAATAGGTGAGCAATTTAACACTTCTTTTTTTTTTTGATTATTTATTTCTTTCAAGTGGACAATTTCATGTTAGAGTCATGCCCCATCGTCAGCTCACATGACGCTCTTTCATTGATGCTATCATTCCACACACACACACACACACACACACACTCGCTCGCTCGCACACACGTGTCACAATTGATGTCTATTGATATAAGTGCTTAGCGTATTTTTTTGCCATTTTTTTTTTTCAATTTGCCATATTTTTTCATGTGTGTATTTTTAGATTGTCACCCAAAAAAAGAAATTGTGATTTTTTCAACATTTCCGCTTTTATGGCTTATTTAATAAAATATTTATTTTGATAGTGCTAATCTCAGGCGAGCTGCACCTGCAAAACTGTTTTGCATGTTTTGTTAGATAAGTACTCCACAAAATGCCAAAATTCAAGGTTAGCATAATAAATGATTTGTGAATGACTTAGCCGCCCTGTAAGGTGGTGCAAGGTGTGTGATTGTAAAAATGTTATCGAAATGCAATTATGGTTTATTTTCGTTATGGGTATGTTTTTGTTGAAAAGTGTACCTCATGAGATAAGCATTTGCTGCGAGTATTCTTCAACAGGTTTCACATTCGTCTGCCGCATGGCGCATATACAAAATGCTTATAAAATTTATATTTGTTTTCTTATGAATGATTTAGTGAGTTAGAGTCAACGCTTTTGGTAGTTGCGCCAGCTACTCAGTTCATTCCCACGCTTCGCAGTCTGTTTTATTATTGCTTTTTATATTTCGTGTGGGTTTGGCAACGCTTGATTTGCCCCGTAGTCACAGCTGCTTCATTTATCTATTTATGTTGACTATTTGACAGTTCACTTGCACCTGGCAATCAATCAACAAAAACCATTATCAAGCTCAGCTTGTTCCGATCTTTTGCCCTTCACTTCCCGCCCCGTCTGTTTAACTCTCTCGCCGTGTTCTGACCCCACTCGAAAAACTCTTTAAATGTGCCGTGTTGTTGTTGGCTTGCTGATGCTGATGCTGCCTGATGCTGCCTGATGCTGCCTGACGCTGCCTGATGCTGTCTGACGCTGCCTGACGCTGCCTGACGCTGCCTGTTGCTGCCTGACGCTGCCTGACGCTGCCTGATGCTGCCTGCTGCTGCCTGCTGCTGTTGTTTATGTTATTAACACAACAAACAACCACTTAACTTCGTAAATCTGTCCAGCCATTTAGCTTTGGGGCGTCTAAAAATAAACATCAAAGCAAACGGCAACGTTTTTTTTTTTGTTAATGTTTTTGTTGCTGTTGAGCGATGGCCAAAAATAAATATTGAAAAACTATTTTTAATGCCCGGCAAAATCGGTCAATTGCACAAACTGAAGTACTGCTTCATCATGTTAATTGGCATCGCTCCACACACGTGTCCAATATTTCTATCACATTTGATTCACATGGCCGATTTAATTGACGCGGACTCGTAGACGGCATCGGACTCGGTCTCGGTCTCGGTGCCGGTGCCGGTGCCAGTGCTCAGCTAATTTACATTTATCTGGCCACAATTGAGTTATCATTTATTTTTGGCGCACTCGTCTCTGAGGAGAAGTTTATTTTTTGCTGTGCCGCATTTAATAACAATTATTAAATAATGTGTATATATTTATATATTTCAGTTCGCTTACACGCGTCAATTGGCAGCGGTAATTATTTGTTTTTGGCTTGCAGTTCATAAATCAGGCGAACTCACAAAAGTATCTGACAGATACAAATGGCATATGGCTAGGCGAAGGGGAGAGCGCGGGCAGGCGACGAAAGGCGACGCAATTTTTCGCTTAATGATTGCAACGTTTACGTTCATTTACACATCATCAAGTGCGTAGTTTACAGTCGACAACAACACCAGACACAACACACAACAACCAACCACACAGCAACAACACAAACCAGAACAACACCAACAGCAACAGCAACACAGCAACAGCAACACAGCAACAGAGGGCAACAACTTGAAAAGCGAAATTTAGCGAAATGAAAAACTACGCAATGAAAATGTCATCGCATGCAACTGTGTTTAATCAACTAGCGATAATAGCGCCATTTCCCCCCCCCCCCCACCCAGACACCACTTTTCGATCACAAAAATAAAACAAAAAGCCATTACGCAGTTCTGGTAACCTATTTATAGCCCTGTAAATATTGCCAAGGCTATTGCGTAATTCCAACGACGCATATTTGGCAATGAAACTAAAATCGGGTAATCGCCAAATGGAATACATTTATTTATTGTATCGCATTTTACGAGCAAGCGAACTTCAAATATATACTTTAAATAAATAAATGAAACTATATCAAGAGGAAACTGATGTCGATTCACTTTCGATCTTTATAAAATGTTTATCACTTACCTTCAAAAAACTGTTTCTAAAAATATCGAAAATCTTTGCACATCCATAACTTTGCGAAAAGTGAACAGATTTTCAAAAACCAGAGCATTTTGTACATGGTAGAATACTGCTTTCAAGGATAGAAACGCGATGCTGTCTCCAAATCAAATTCTAATTTAAGCCCAGACCCAAAGGGATTAGGCTCGATCACTTCCAAAAATGCCACACATATAAAGAGGCAAGTCAAAGTTCATAGTTATTGGTCAGAGTGTTGCTTTTGAGTTAATTACAAACTCTGTTTGTGGCTAAACATTGAGATTCACTTAGAATGCACTTCTATCAGGATGTTGATGCATTTGTCTATGATAATCAGTAGAAGAAATATGCAATGTTTTCATTGGCTTCCATCAATTTGTTTGTTTGCTCTCGGTCAGCTAAAAGCAACATCATCTCATCTCCTCTCGTCTCCTCTCGTCTCGTCTCGTCTCGTCTCGTTTTGTGTGTTCAAGTCATTATCTCGCCAATTAGTTGAACGTTAATTAGCCGCATGCCAATATTTGCATTGTTTCTTCTGTTTAATTGAATTACAACAATAATTTCGGAGTCAACCCCCAATTGCGACTTACTTGACTTGAACAATTGTGAACAACATAATAAAAGCAAAATGCTTTCCCATCCCCAACACGCAATTCGCTTTCATAATGCGCACTTGTCGTTGCGAGTTGAGGTTGAAACGGGGCGCCACAGAAGAAAGATTAGACAAAAGCTAATGGCAATGCACATGGCATGATACATCTATGTATAAATACACATACATATATGGCTAATTCAAGCATATAGCTACTGACTGCAAATCGAAATGGGTCATTAGATAAGCTGCACTCTCAACCGCACACAACGCAAGTGTATCTATTCACGTGAGCAGCAGTTGTGAATGATTTATGACTGACAAGTCGCGAATATCGTTTGTCTTAAGACAGCGGCGCCTAATGTCCCCCCACACGTGCACTCTTGCCAATTTGTAATATCTGCTGGCTTTACGACTTTACACATTTAATGGAGTGGCCGCTATAACTATGCAAATTCATCTACACTCAGAAAATCAAAGTTAAAAGGCCGAAAATAAATCAAAATTCATGTGTGTGTGTGTGCTCAAATATATTTTTTAAAATTGGAAAAACTGTTAGGCAAACCTTAGTTATGTAACCTTAGAGCAAAAAATGTTTCTCTATTCAAAATTTTCTTAATTCTATGACATATTTGTTGGCAAGTGTAAGCGGCGCTCAGGAAGCGCACATAAATCAGGTGCACTTTGCTGCAATTACGGCCAAACAACTGCAATTCTACAACCATAAAAAACAAGCTAGTCGCGCCCCCTCCCCCCCCCCCTCGCTATGGCAAATCTTGTCAGTCAATCAGTGTAATGGGCTCCCACTGGTACTACACCGTGGATCGACGCATAACTTGACCATATCGCTCACACTCGGCCAACACACACACACAGCTGGCACCTGCAATTGCAATTTAAAATGTTGATAAACATAAGCCTGGTCACAACATTAGACACACACACACAAACACACACACACACACACGCACACAACTGTGTTTAACTGTATATACGCATACAGATACAGTACATATACGTATACTTCGTTTCCCAGTAATACCGCACGAAATGCTTATCAGTGAATGCGAGTCAGCGATTATATTGGCAATTACGAGTATATCGCCACATCGGCGCCAAGCACGTGACCAGTTTCAAGTTCAACGCCGCATAAATTCACGACTCGTCGTTTATAAAAGAGTGATTGAGGGACGGCACGCCTCCTCCGTAACCCTCAGCCGTCAGCAGTCGGCACCAGCGTTATTCTTATCTAATACCAGGCGCCTGGTGCGCAGCGAGCTGCTCTGCACGGTGGCCAACACGCGTTATGGCGATGCCCTACGAGCGCAGACAACAGACAACAGACAACAGCCACCACTTGACAGACAGGCGACATTCGGATTATGGAACAAAAACCCAAACTAAACATAACTAAAAACTCAGCGAAGTCGTGTCAAGGCCACTTGTTCGTTTGGGGGAGTTGGGCAGGGCAGGGCAGATTACGTTATGTGCAAGTGAAGCATAAATATGTGTAAAGAACTGCATAAGTCGAGCAGTGGAAAATGTGAATCCTTTGGTAAATTCGGATATGTTAATAATCCCACCAATACAGATGGATTTTTTCCATCATATCTTATCTTTATCTATATACATTTTGGGTTTCGTAACTTGAACTTTGACAAAGAAAACTATTGTTCACATACATATATCTTTATGACTTTGATTTACGCATGTTTTTCCTTATAAAAACTGTAAAGCAATAATTCATTCAAGAGAAACACATTTTTATCATTATTTCGGTAGGTTTCTTGAGTCGAAGTTCAACAATGAAAATAATTATTCACACATTTATCTTGACGCCCTTTGATAAACGTAATTTTTCATTCATTCCACTTTCCACTCTTTAGTTATATGAATTATTATTATACTAACGGTACAACCAACTTTAATTATAATAAATTAAAAACTTGGCTATCTTTCTTTAGTTTGGTAATAAAAATAGCAACGGTGGGGTGCATATCGAACGCACATAGGAAATTCCATTGAAGATTGCCCATAATCTCGATCAATGTGATTAGCAATTGTCAAAATTGAAAGCTTCCCTTTTTTTTTAGAAACGCCAACTTATCGCTACTTATTCACGAAAAAAAACCCCCGCGGATTGTAAACAAGCAATCGAATAATTTTTGCAAAAAATCGGCAAAAGTCAAATGCCGTATTTCACAATGATTGTTGGTTTTTTTTTTTATTGATCACTTGATTTATGTGGAAATTTTCGATGATATTTTTAACATTTGCTGATGAATTTTCTATTTTCGTATCGATTTCAACAGCGGCGCAGCGATTGGCATCGGCGGCGGCGGAGTCGTCGTCGTTGGCGGCAACGATTGTTGTTTGTGTCGGTGTTGAAAAGTGTTTCATAAAACGGCATTAAATGGTATTAAGGCTGCCGCACGTCTCTGTCTCTGTTGTTGTCATTTTCCATTGAAGTGCTACCGAATTTCATGGAACTACGTGGCGTTTGAACCCATTGAAATGCAGTATTTGCCAGGGACTTTAACAAATGACATTTTAAACGGAAATGCCGCCGTCGAACACCGATGCCGTGAAAAAGTTTTCTATTTAACGACCTGGCACACTGTCAGCGCTAGTTGTATTCAGGGTAAAAATGGGATCAGCGCTACCATTTGCATCACCACCACCACCAGCTCCACCGGCAGCTCCGAAAACCTGACTGGGCGGCACCACCGACCTCAGCCAGTCTGCCTCCTGCTGTGCCTGCGCCTGTGTCGTAAACAGTAAAATGACACATTGAAACTTTGGCTTGGCCAAAACTAACTCCAATAATTCACCAATATCAGCAGCATTGTTGCCCAGGCCACAACAGAGAATGCGATTTTCATGGTCCAATTCGATATCAACAAAGTTGCTGCTCAAACTGTTCGCTGGCATTATATGGCAAATATTTGGCAAGCGCGAACTGAATAATCATTTCAATCGAAACTCGAACTTGTCGCCGGTGCAACTGAAAAGCATTTGCAGCATTCCATATCGAAATTTCGACAACCAATTAAAATCCAGAAACATTGTATCCCGATGCTACATCGTCTTCGTTTAAATAATTTCTAAATATATATTTTAGTTGGTTGTCATTTTTTTGATTTCTTTAGAAAATCAGTTAGGAAAGTACTTCAAACAATACCTTTTGGAGATTTATTACCTCCATTTTGGCATTTAAATCCATATTCTAAACTCCCTGATGACTTGCTAACTTTCTGAGATTTGAAATGCTTTCAACATGCGTTTGACATTTGATTAGCATAAGTCAAGTTCCTCGCCTAGGCAAGGCCATTCGAATCATAGCAAGGCAAGCTTCTTTTGTATAATCGATGAGCAGCTAGTCAGTCATCAGGTTTAATTAAATTAATTGAGTTGGTGCAGCTGCTGCAACTGCACTGCACTGCAAGTGCAAATGCAACTGCCGGTAGCTGCATCATTTTGTAAATTACAACGGAAACAACAGCCATAAAGGTAATCATAGACACATGCGAGTATGTCAGTGAATTAAGTTAGTGAATATAGTGGCAAGATTCAATGATATTTCTAGTTAATTTGTTTATTTGCATTGCGCAGCAACTGGCTGCTGCAATTTGCTGCTGCTGCTACTGCTGCTGCTGCTGCTGCTGCTGCTGCTGTTGTTGTAATCATTAAAATTTAAACAAATAAATAAATAAACCGCATGCCAATTTGGCTAAAATGCAGCTGCAAATGTTTCACATTGAATAAGCCACAACTCAATTTTTGTACAGCTCTCTCACTTTATCTATATATGTATATATATATGTATATATATATATATATATATATTTATATGCATTAAATTGTATTTGATTTTATTTGATTTTACATTATTTTTGGGCCGCAGTTTTATTTATTTACATCGTCTGTTATTTGGCATTGTTATTATTTTCTGCTGTGTTTGAGTTGTTGTTTATGCTTTACGATTATTTTATTTTACTGCCTGTGGGTGGCCACAATAATGGCAGTAATCGGCGATTATCACGTAGCCTCCACCCAAAAAAAAAATAAAAAAAAAAGCAGCAGTCAAGCTCATTGTGACAGCCGCCCAAAAAACAGGGCAGGCAACCAACAAAAAAATGCTCCGTAAATCTCATTAAAAATTAAATCAAAATTAAATGTTCATCAAATGCAATAAAAATCATTGCGCGTGTAATTTTTAAATTTGCTTTTAACAACAACAACAACGCCCCCCTCCAAATGCCACCCAATGTGAAATTCGAGCCGGCCTTAGACGATGAGGAAGTCCGTTTGTATACGGCACTGCGATTATGGCCCATAACTACTACACTCCGAGTCGCAGCTGGATAATGAATGAACTGCACAAGTATCGTTTTAATAGTTTTGTTGTTGTTTGCCTTTTGTATCAGATTTAATGTGCACTTTTATTGACTTGACACACACCATACACAAAGAAGCGAAACATTAACCTATGATTTATGCAATGCAGGAGCAAACTCAAATAGTTAACAGGCCTCAGAATCAACACTCAGAATCAACACTACATATACATATATATATTCTTTTCAAACGATCTAAAAATCGGCGAAGAGTATTCTTAAACAGCATTATTTAGTCGATATATTTCAACATATTTTGTAAACTTTTAAAGGGGGAAAATAAGTGCAACTCAACAGTTAAAAAGCGATTGCTCAATCGAGTTTTAATTGAAATTTGCGCACCATTTAGTGGCACAAACAAAATGTATGTTTTACTTATGGCAAATATTGTGATTGTCGATTAGTGAAGCTGTTGGTTGCCACTGCGGACATATTTGAAATGTTGCAGTTGAATTTTAATGCAATTCAATTTGGTCAGTTTATCCGCATGAGCAACCTCAATCCAAACACACACACATACAAGCACACACACAAGCACACTTAAACGCCTACGGCACAATCCGACAATCCTTTTGTACGTATGCTTAAACGTATGGAGAGAGACAGCGAGAGAGACAGCGAGAGAGAGAGAGAGAGAGAGAGAGAGGGGAGAGTTGCTTGTTTAAGCGCGTCCTTCACAGCGCCCACAGGGATAAGCGGGTCAACGAACAGGCGACGCCTGACGGCCGTAGTTGATGATGAGCATAATGAGTATGACGATGATCATCATCATCACGTTGGGTCATCATGGTGGGGGTAAAGGAGATTTTTCAAGCACTCACAGGATAATTGAATATGACGATGATAATTTCATTTTACGCTGAATAAACACAAACTGCACATTTCGATACGACATTCACTAACCACTGTCGACCACACCCCGCCCTGCTGTCCGTTCCCCCCTCCCCCCCCCCACCCTCGCCACGCTAGAGTGCGCCTCCAGTTCTTTCGCTGTGGCAATTAAAGCGCCCACGAGAGTCGACGGCAACACAAGTAACGTGATATAGCCGCCCAGTTGAATTTACACTCTACGCAAAATAAAGAGTTGGAATTTCAAAAAAAAAAAAAAACAGCATTTAATATGTAAACTTAAGAAATAAATGTCAAAAAGCAATTTAAGAAAATTTTTATATAAATTATCATACACATCATATTATGTATTCAGCTGTAGCTTGCATTGTTTTTCTGAGTGTACGTGGTACACTTGTATTTAGGTTGAGCTTGGGACCATCTTAATTATGCAGCAGGAGGCGCGTGGACGTTGCCGGCTAACTACCTTCAATTCCGCCCAGTTCTTTGCGCTCCTTACATTGTATCCAGATTGATTTTTTTTATTTTTTTGTTTGTTGGTTCTTCTTCTTTTTTTTGCATATTTTAAGGGCATAAATCATACGCATCGATTGCGAGTTATCGATGGAAGGCTCTGCGTGGAAACCCCACGCAAAATCTTTCCAAATAAGCACCTTCCCTCCACTTGACGGAGTCGTCGTCATTTTATTAGTCACAATTTGCGTTTTTATGCGAATTCGTCGTAATTATTTACAACAAAGATATTGTTGATGGCGGCGTCGCTGATCGGACGAGCGAATGAATGGTGGTGTGAGGGATTAGGGGGGACTTACAATTTAAACAGGCGGCGCTTGAATGCCAAGCATGAATATATTGAAAAACAACAACAATGACGACTAGAAACGACGACGACGATGACTGACGGTGCCAGTGTCAGTACCAGGGCCAGTACCCACTGCCAGTGCCAAATGGCAGTGCCTGGTGGTATCTGTATCTGTTTCTCTATCTGTATCTGGTGGGTTTGTTGTCGTGAATTGTTGTGACTGCGACTGCGACTGTGACTGCGACTGCGACTGCGACTGTTGTCGTCTGAGCGCCTTATCGGCGGCGCCTCCAGAAATACATGTCACACGTACGCGTCTAAATTTCTCAGAAAATATACAAAATAAATCCCCCAGCCACAACAAAAATAACTAAAAAAAAATATTGCAAGCAACCGCAAAATTAATACTGCAATGTCACGTCACTGCAATGGAATGTGAGTATTCGCATATCAAAAGTTAAGAGTTCTTTTGAAAAAATCACATATAATAAAATTGAAATCAAAACATCTCAAGGGATTCTGAGTCAATCAAAATTGTATGCAAAAAGGCCTATGGGGAATTGTGTAACATGGCATTAACCAAATGTCGATTTCCAATCGCTTATCAGCTAAAAACCAATATTATTAGGAAAAATGCCGAAAAAAAACCATCACCAATACTTCTACAATCTACGAACACTCAAGCTGAGAGCGACATATGCTTCGCTGTGATACCCTATACAAATATATTGTATGAAGCAATAAGAATAAATTTATCAATCTACTCAACAGATGTTTCCATGTGCACTTAATTAGAAATTTCTGATTTTTTTTCTTTCAATATCTTCACTTACTATTAATTCTAGACTTATATAAATAGCAGCTGGTTAGATTAACAACAATTGACACTTGCATATCAAGTTTCCAAGGGGTGCATGTTAATGATGTGGTTAGAAAAGGCGATAACTGTTTAACACTTACTTAACTGATAAATATATATAAATATATATATATATATATAGTATTCATGTACACAGATTAGGGCATCGCATTGTTTGTTGATTTGTCAAGTTTTTTTTATAGTTTTTTTTCTTCTGTTTTTCGTCAAGTCAACGATACTGACGCCACACAAAAAATTCCGCATAATTATTTGCACTTTGTTCGTTCGTTTATTTATTTTGTTTACATTTTCGATGGTGCTGCGAATTCCACGTAACAAATCCAGCAAACGACAGCAACAACCTAATTTCGCTCGAAGACCTAACAACAACTTGACGTTACATAAACACCTCGGCCCGGCCCCGATTAAAGCCAAAAAAAAAAAAAAACAGAAAAAAAAACAGAGAAAAAAACTTAAAAGTAAAATGGAATACAAGTTCATAAATCCATGGCTGCCATAATTCTAGGTTCAATTGCATAAGCCACTTCGGTCAGTCGGTCACATTGTTCGACAACGTTGAACAGAGACAGGGGAGCACCTCCTCACACTCACACACATACACACACACACACATCCCCCATTCTCTTCACAATCACCAACTCCGCACCGCCCACCGTTTGCTTGGACGTCTGGCCGTCTGGCTGTCTAGACGCGTTTAATTTGCGTAATCAAAACACAAAAAACAAAAATAAAACCGACTGACAATGAGAGACAATATAAACAAAAACAAAAGGCAGCAGGCCAGCAACAACAACAACAACAACAATAACAACAACAACAACAACACATTCACGAATAACCGAATAACCGTCAGTAGTATCAATTTGTAAAAATAATGCAAAACGAAAGAGAATCAAGTAAGAACGTCCGTCTTTGGCACACCGAAGATTTAACACCCTTGATCTGCCGATGAATTGTTCCCATGGAAACTATATTATAAGTAGTCCAATTCCGATGATTCTCTGTTCAAATATGAGAAGCATGAACTGAATTTGGTTGTGATAAGTTAATAAACAAAAAAAAAGATCTCATTTGTCGAGTGATTGTTCCTGTGGCAGCTATATGATAGCATCTGCTGATGCTAATGATTTTTCTGAACATAAAAATTTCTCTATGCCAGCTGGCAACTATATGATTTAGTCAAACGATCGGGTGAACTCAATTAGAAATGCTGATCGAGCAAGAACTGTCTTAATGCGTTACAAACATCAAGATAATATTATAATGCCCCCAGTAAGTATATAAAAAATAAAATAAAATTGATTAAAGTACAACCATAACAGGAGCAACAATAGATTATAAATTGAAATGTGCGAAATGGCAAGAACAAAGCAAGCTGCACAACCAAAATGCCTTAACCCAATTGCAAACATTAATAATAATATAACGGCAGACAAAATACGTAACTTATCTTTTTAAATACTGGTCTGCAAGAACCACAAAACATTAAATTATACAACATTGGTTCATTCAAAATGAGATTGAGTTGAGCATTTGGAATTGCCGACAAAGCAAATATATCGGAGTGAGCCAGCCGAAAGACACTTGCAAATATTTCAAATAGTAATATTCAGTAATTAACTGGTAACTAGTTAGACTTACGTAAATATTTTAGTTACATATTTACACATTATCTTTGGACATGCACATAGTTTTGAACTTGAACTTACATGCAGATAAAAAAAAAAACGATGTTATCGCCAGACATTTGTTGCATAAAAAGAAACTTTCAAATAAATTATAATTTATGCTTGGAATGTGTTAAATAAATATTGAGGCTTTTAACAAGAAGTTTCCAGTTGGTAATTACCGGAAGGTATGGTATAGTCGATTATTTATGGATACTAAATACTCTTATCAAAATTTTATGACTAGCTAAGCATGTTGTGGTCATAATACTTTCACTCAGCTAAATGCTGAAACGCACCTGTAAAATTAAAACCGCTTTGCTAAAAAAAACACACACACAAACACACACAATAACAATGCAGCAGATGTGAGTGTGTGTGTGTATTTGGCGAATAACGGATTTTGCAGCTTAATCGCAACACGCGCTGTTTACCATTTACCATTTTTGGAGAAAGAATTTATTAAAGTGGAACCTGCTCTCTCTCTCTCTCTCTGCATACAGTTCGCCCCCCCCCCCCCCCCCCAAAAAAAAAAACCAGCTACAAGCATTTGCCGGCGATTATCATATATCAACTGGGACTCGCATACCCCGAAGCGATATTTGTAGTTCTGTGCAGTGAAGAGACTGGATTGGGTGCAACAGCGAGCACGGGACCGAAAGGGTCTCCAGGTACTGCAAATTGGAAACTATGGTGCATAAAAAAAAGACGGGCTGATGAATTGCAGCTCGGTGTGTTACAAATGTCCCTTGTCCAAACAATACGTGAATTTAAATGCAACTACCAAAATATACTGTTTGGCAATTGCAAGTTATAAGGTGGCCAGTTTGCTGGGTGTTGGAGAGGTGAGTGGGTTCTGGTATTCCCATATCGCTAGCTTGTTTTTGATTTGCTTGTTTCGCGGAATTCATTCATTAGCTGACGTTGACGTTGGCGTCAGACGTCACGATATCGCTAGAGCTCCGTCCGTTTGTACTTTATACCCTAAGATTGCATATTAACACTGGGTATATTCAGGCATGGCTAAGTATGTGACAGATATGTGCCACACAAAAGTTAAGCAACATTGTCTTATTGAAAGCCATCCAAACAATTTCCAAGCAGGTAGCTATCATAATTAGGGTAAACTCATATACAGGGTATTTCAGAGTTGAAACTTTTAAAATGTTATTGCTTGATTTTCACTAGAAATGAAGTTAAGTTTTCAGAGATAAACAATGTGTCGATTACAACGCTTTCTTACAAGCTTATTCATATTCAAAGTCGCATTCGTGATGTAATGTAAATTTATGTACAGGGTATTTCATGGTTGAAACATCCGCCTGCTGTTGAATGTTTTAGGCTTAAATTAAGCCAGATTATTGTCATTTTATAAAATTATGTAAATGATTTAAGTTAATCTAAATAATTAATCATTTTACTCTGTGCAGGGTATCTCAAAGTCAAAATCTGCATCAAGCTGACGTGTGGTTGGGTCTCTGTGGGCCCATGGCTGCGGGTCGGCCTCATTAGATGCGCTTGTTTGCAGTGTGCCACAAGAAGCGATGTAACGACGTCAAATATTGTTGTTGTTGTTGTTGTTGTTGTGATTGCATTTGTTGTTATTCGCTGATTTGTTTTGCTTGCGTCGTTTGTTTTTGACACACTGCGCTTTGCTTTGCATTTTCGTTGTTACCTCTCTCTCTCTCTGTCGCGCTCTCTCTGTCGGCGCATCTGTGAGGTAGGCAAGCAGTTGCTTTGTATCTGTTAGATGCACCTTGGCACGAATCGCACACAACAACAACAACAACAACAACATCATTAACTTCATTAACAAGTGCATCGCAAATGTTTATTATATATTACGTCGTTTCTCAGCTTTCGAGACGGGGGAAAACCAGCTCAAATTATATTTAAGACACCCTGTAAAAAGTGTCGAAAGCAGTTGCGAAACTAAACAAAAACACTTTTAATGTCGATTCTTGGCTGGAAGCTTAAAATAGTTTTTTGAACATCTATTTCCAGCTACAGAGCAACTTTAAGTCGTGCCAAATCTCTTCGATGCTTGCTTAATTTGTTAACAAATTTAATCAAAATTTGGCGCAACTTTTGTATGTTTTTGGATCGCCAAATCAAATTGAGCACGAAGGTCGGATGTTTAAACTGGTTAGTGACTATATATTTATTGGTAATAGGTTATGTTATGTTTATTTGAGAGAAGGCAACACCATTGAGATACTTGCACTGCACTGCGGGCAGGCATATGTCCAAAGATAATTATTTAAAATCTCTCATTTGTCAATATTATTTGCATTCGCTGCGGGTATGAATATATTTGAATACAGCCCAAATGTGCAGTAAATTATCATTTGTAATTTATTTATTGCTATTGTTGTTGTTGTTGTTGTGTTTCATTTGTTGTATTTCCCAATTAACATGTTTTCATTTAGCGCATGAATTGATTAATGTCACACCATTTATAAATTGCACATTAAATATTGTATTTTTAAATGAGATTTCTTTTTGGCTTTCACGCATTTGGCTTATAAATAAACTGTGCGTGGTAATTTGAGAATGATGCATGGCGCCATCCATAATCGAATATGTATATTCGATTGCTTGAGCATGAATACACATTTATTGTATTCCGATTGTGGACTGTTGTTGGTTTGCCTGTTGGCAAACATCAATCATTGATTCTTCAGCATATGCATATAAATTTCAATACAAAAATATTAATAAATTATAGCAACTGCGAATATTGGTTAATATACAATAATTCTATAATTATATATAAGTGTGAGAAAAAAATAAGAGAATTGTACCAGGTAATGTTCCATAAATATGTATAATTAAAATATAATGTAGGGGAACTCCCCACTATACCTAGAGACCTTAGCCCTAAAGCTCCCATGAGCATAATTAACTTAATTGAAATAGACTGGTTGGCTTCAATTACCACTGTTTCAGTTACCATGTTTAAGCGCAGTCCCCCACATTCTACATTCAAGCAACCTTCACTTAACACCCCTTTTCTAACAATTACCCAGCCAAGCAACTGACTATTCTTATCTAATGAATTTTACACTATCCAAACAGTTTCCTTCTAGCAAGACTAACAATTATTCTTCAGAATTGAAGAATATCTCCACGAAAGCAGTGTTTACACAAATAAATTATAATGCCATTTAAGAAGAGCTAAAATTTCAGTTGAATCTTGCACTTGCGCCAGTTGTTTCTCACCATGTTTTAGTGTTCAAGTGCAATTACTATCATAAAAGCACATAAGATACATACGCTCGTGTACCTGCACTTTTCCAAATCACTAAGCAAACAGATGCCAATCCCTATTTCAATTAAGCCAGAGAGCTGTTTTTGCAGGCAATATCATTTCAAGTGGCACTTAGTCAAAGTCGAAGAACAACACCACACGGCTTGGGCCCATTCTGCGAAACAGTTGTTAATTGCAAAATTAAACTGAGTAATTGAATGAACCCAACCAAACCAAACCCAACCAAACCCAACCCAGCCCAGCGCGACCCAACCCATTCCACATAATCGGAAGCTCTGCGTATCTGCGAATGCTGTTTGCTGCGACGCACGCCAATCGAAAGATTACCTCATCAGCATCATGATGAGCATTGCTGCTGCTGCTGCTGCTGCTGCTGCTGATGCCGGTGCTCGAAATGGCAATGAGCGCATGTTTCCAGGAAAAGCGTGCCTCAGACACAGTCATCGACTGTCTCTCTCTTTCTATCTCTCTCACACGCGGTCGCTCTCTCACTCTAGCAATTACAAGCAAACGCATTTTAATTTTCATAAAAATAATCAAAACATGTGCCAAAATGGCAAAAAAGAGAAGAAACACCAACAACAAAAAGCAAGCAGCGGAACGCAACGCAACGAATTGAATATACCCTACACTTTGTGTGGCGCATTTGCGAAAACATTTCAAGCAAGTTGAAAAATACAAAGAAAGGCTAAGAAAATGTTATTGAACTCAAATGTGGAAAAATTTATCATAAATTAAACAGAGAGAAAAGAAGGGAAAATTTGCATTTGACATTATACATAAATAATTGAAAATATTCATAAATTTGTCATATTTTTTTATCAAATTCCAAATTCAAACATTTCATTTAAACTTTAATCCATAATAAAAAAAAAATTTATAATTTTTATTCAAGTGCAAATTCAAATATTCTTCCCACTTGCGGCAAATTGTTTCACAAATTGTTGTAGGTAATTGCGTACAGTGTATAATAATGACGCTCGTCTTTTGACAGATAAATAAAAACAATCGAACAGCAATAACAAATGTTCGGATAGCTCTGATAAATGAATTCTACGAAATTTGTCGAGGACGCAATACTCGCGAATTTATGTTGTTATTCTTTTTGTTGTTGTTGTTGTTGTTGTACTTTGTTTCTTTGTTTCGCACACAATAGTTAAAGTTAATTTAAAGAAAAATAAACACACTAAACTAAGAACTGCACCTAACAATATAATTATGTACGGCGGGGGAGGGGGGAAAAAGGAGAAAGGAAGAGCAATGGTCGACCAGCTGCTCCTCACCTCCACGTGCGAGAACAAAACAAAAATAAATTGACGTCAGTAGATCGAGATAATAATCAAATTGCAATAAAAATAACAACAACAACAACAAACACTATAACCACAACAATAAAAAAATGCTATACAACAAAAAATAAATAAATACATTGCAAAAAAAAAAAAAGTAGACAAGAAAGTCAAACACAATTTTTACACTAATGCAAATAAAAACATTGCCCCCTCGAAAAATCAGTTGTGACGTCAGCAGTCAATTCTCGCACCTATACATATGTACACTAATATGTGTGCAAATGTGAATATGTAGAAATCGGAAAAGAGTACCCCTAATGTTTGATGGTGTGCAAGGTGTATTTTATGACAAGAGCAAGGTAAATATTTTTGCTGAAACGGGCGTGATTAATAGAGAGACCTCGAAGTATGCAGCCATTACATATATATACATATATATATATATATGTATATATATATATTTATATGCCGTCCTTTGGTTATTAGTCATTGGGCTTATCAGCAGCTTGCTTGGTAAAACCAGTACTGAAACGGATGTCTCCGCTGATTGCCTTCCAATATTCTCGGAATTCGTTGTTTAGCACTCAAATATAAATAGTAATAATAAAAAAAAAAAAACAAGTAAAGCCACCATAAAACCATACAACATATGCGACGAGAACAAGTGTTGCAACTGTAAAATAATCTATCGGATTACAATGCGGTTACGTTCCACATAGTTCCGTACATATCTATTTTATTTACACTGCCCTCCACTCCAGCTGAGTGAAATTCCCAGTAATCGCAGCGGATATGATAAGCTATATCAATGGCATGGCATTAGCACTGTTATTCATCGAGTCAATTGCAACTCTTTGAGTTGCATGCAGCAAACTTGTTAATTTAATTTATTAATTTATATTATTCTTTATAGAAATGCACATTTAAAGCGCTTCTCATTAATTTCATAATTAATTGATTTCAGTTAGTTATCATACTTTTTATATTAATACAAGTTATAATCAGGTTGTCAGATCAAATCATACTTCATTGCCATTTGATTTATGGCGAACACCCCGAGCACTTATGGCATTCATCATGTTACAGTTTGGATTATCAGATAATATGGTCGCATTTTACCTATCGATAAGCGTACCTATGACATCGCCTTTGGGCACTTTCTCGTATCAAATGTCGTATGGAAAACCTTTGTGTGTGATTTAATGACTGATGAAATACGCTTAATGACAACGCTCATGCAAAATGGTTGTACGCCCGGCCAAGCTAATTTATCGTAATTTATGTGAGCGGTTCTCATGTTTATTAAATCGTATTAAAATGTTAATGGCCATGCCCCAAGACGGCAAATTATTACCACCAACGGCAGCGACGACAAAGACGACTGCGTCAGGTAATTATGCCTCCATTAACCCGACTCGACGCCCTTAAAGTGCATTTAGCGAATGCAAAAAGTGCCAAAGTCGAGAAAAGTAATTAAATGTCAGTGCACAGCAGTGCAGCAAATGACACAAATGACAAACACACACACACACACACAAAGAAACAATCAAGCTGCGCAGAAGATAAGCGAATGCTAAAAAACAATAAAAAAAAAAAATGTAATTTAATTTAGGTAATTTGCTAAAGATGCCTTAGATTAAAAGTTCTCATTTGTGGACCTTTAGCATTATTTACTGCTAAATATTTAACATATTTAACATAATTCCGCAAACACATACAGATCACGGGCGAAACTCAACTGGTTGCTGAAGTCAGCCAGCAAACTCAGCTTGAGCAACAAGCTAGCTGCTGGTGTACAGGAGCATCATGGACATGGACAAAAGGGATTCCATTTTGGGGGGCACAGCAGCAAAATCGTGGATTCATCAAATCCAAGTCAAGTGCAGAGACATCTCTGGTGCTCCACGCTATGTGAGCACAACGACTTCCGTGTCTGTGCCGACAGTCATTAGTCAAATAAACCGCCAAACAAGTCCTTACAATGACCGGTTGCATAACCATGTCAACCCTTTGGCCTGTTCACTAGGGTCAAACACGAAGCGCCTCCACACCAGCGACCTCTGGTTAATGTGCAACAAATGTGATATTTAATGTGAAAATTGATGTTACTTAACATTGTTATATGTTAAAACCAATTTGTTGTTTATGTTATTTAATTTAAATTCCCTGTTATTATGTACACAATCTTCAAAACAATATTTTATAACCTTTCAATAAATTGATCAATATTAAATTAAATTGCTACATTAAAAAAAAAAGAAGAAAAAAAGAATAAATATACCTTATGGGCGGGGCCGTCCTTCTGTCTGTCACATACTGTTGCACTACTTCATTATACCCGTTTCACGTACTTTGTGTGAGCTCAATGTGTGTGTGTGTACAGCGATGGGGAGGGAGGGTGCGTCAAGGGCGTGGCGTGGCAGTCGCGACTCGCGACTGTTCCGCAAAATAAATTGGTAATAAAATGTGAGAAATAGCATCATTTAAAATATTAAAACGACATAAATAATATAAAATAAATAAATAAAAATATCACTGCAGTGCTATCAACAGACCCGATCACAAGCTGGGCGCCGACAGTGGCCGCCGGCAGTTTGCTGCTCCGTTCTGCATTGTAAGCCGCGAAATTACACACTCACACACACACTCGCACACACACACGCGCACACACACACACGCACACATATGCATTTGCATCCATAATTCATCGCAATTCATTTAATATGATTTACAAAAGAAATAAAACTGAGCAGCAGCAGATTTATTGGCATTTGCGAAGTCGCAAGGGCGAGGCGAGTGTCTCCTTGCCAAAGGATATGTGTATTTTGGTCAACTGAGCGAATTTTAATATCTGCGAGCACTGAGAAAAATCGGGCTGCTTCAAATATATACAATATTTGTGTAAATATATTTAATTATGTAATCTATTTTGTCATACGATATCAAATAAACTATTTCAATATTTCAAGCCTTGCCAGGGTGATCCCTTAACTAATATTGTTAATAATTAATATTTCTTCTTCTTCTATTTCTTCTTTTCTAAGATCACTTTTTATCCTTTTTTTATCGCATCCTTTAAAATAATATGTTGGCCATTTCTCTTGGTGTACTTCATTTGCTTAACCCATTTGTTGGTCGGCCGTCGAGCCCATTACAGGAGCACTCTCTCCCCCAATTCCTCTCTCTCTCTCTCTTCACTGCTGCAACATTTGTTTATTTCTGGCTCAACAGACGCAGGAGACGCTAATGCGATATCACCACATGAATTTATACATATATATATATATATATATAAATATAATTTGTTTCACAATCTATTTGCTTTTTATTTGTATTTATTTTATATTTGCTAGGCAAGTTTTTACGGCTGTCGACGACGACGCCGCTGTGGGAGTGGCTGTTCTCTCTCAGACCCAAATGGCCGTTACTATTTCCCCAATAAATTGTAAGTAATAAACTGGCAATTGGTTTACTGTCTGGCCTCTGACAACGCCGACGACGACAGCAACACTAGACGAGAAAGGCCGAGCCGAGCCCAAAGCATTTTGACTTTTACTTCCTCAATGCACTGGGGCCCAGCCCCAAAATCAAAGCACAAACTCAACTTGAGACAACTCAACGCCGGCAACTGGAAGCTGTCGCCAAAAACGTTCCTCTCCCACCAGCTTCATTCGGTTCCAGCTCCTCTCTTTCGCTGCTACTGCTACTGCTGCTGCTGCTGCTGCTGCTGCTGCTGCTGCTGCTGCTGCTGCTACTGCTTCTTTCATTTGACACTCGCCATTGCCATCGCCATCGTTGTTGGGCGACTCTTGAACCCGCTGCCGACTTATCGACATGTCGGAATACATGTTCTGACAGCTTTTATGGCGTGTTTACAAGGACATGATCCGCATGTAGCTTGTAGCTAGCTAGCTGCTAGCAGTTACAACGAGCAACTGCTGCTCACTTCCTCAGCTTCGGAGTCATCACAGAGCACATCACACATACGCCCCCTTCTCACGCCAAGAGCAACATAAGTCGCCTTGCCCCCGCTATTTTGTACACCCTGTAACCAGAAAAGAAACCGGTGTAAAAAATGCGTAACGGAGAGCTAAGTCAGCTTGAAATTTGTGTGTAGAATACGGTAGGCAAGGCCTTTAGAGGATAGTTAAAAATATCGATAAATATCGATTAACTAATTAGTGCTTATATTTAGCACACATTTGCCACAAACAGAGTAAGTATAAGTAATGTATATTATTCCCAGTTACAGGGTATAGTCAGAGTATTGCACTCTCAACTCAAAGCAATCTTGTTGATGGTCTTTTTTCTTTTTGTGTCTTTTATGGCTGCTGCCTTTTCGATGGCCTTTGACTGGCAATGTGAGACTGCGACGACTGCTGTTAAACAAAGTTCACATAAAATAGAATTTTATATGGCTGAAAAATGTAAATCATGTCAGGCGGCGCTGCCAAAAAAGACAGCGTGTCCTTTTGTGGACCATCCTCGCTGATTATGAACAATGTCTGAGCCGGAATTGCCAAAAGATGTCCGAGCGAGAATGCCACCCCGCCGCTTGTTGCAGTTGCGCATGTGAATGCGAATGTTGAATGTTGAATGTGTCTTGTTAGGACACCCAAAGAGTGTGTATGCCACTCGTCTACAAACTGGTTTAATGTTAAGCACTGTACTTCCATGTTAAGCTAATGTCCTGTCTGAGAGGTTCAACATCTCCTTGAGCTGTCGCTGAGCTGCTGCAAGTGTTGAAAAATTTGAATATATGTACATTCCAAATGTATAAAATTCTGTTGAAAAACTAAAGCAGAAATGCCGAGAACTGAATTGAATTTCACTTGTGAATTTGTATCGATAGAGTTGCACTTCCAGATTGGCACTCTGGCCTTATAATGCCGAAATTGAATCCTTAACATTTCGCCTTGCAGTTGGATGCTTTCCAAGGCGCCAAGCTGCCGGGTTGCCCCTTTAAGGCCATGTTACTGTGACAGCTACTTGACCTCTTCGTTTTCCAGCACATCAAACAGAACGACACAGAACGACAGCCCGCACTTTGTTTTTTGGCTAAAAATAATGAAAATGCGACGCGAAATCAGCAGGCGAATCAAATCAAAAGGAAATTGATTGCAGCCGATACCCCCCGATACCCCGATACCCTGATATCCTGATACTCCCTGTTGTTGCCACTGATTATGTTGACATTGCGTGCAGCAAATGCCTGAAGCTGTCAGAGACCATGTAGCATGTAGCATGTAGCATGTCCAGCTTCACATGTGTTTTGGCTTAGCTTCCGCCCCTCTTCCTCCACACGACTCGCAGCCATAATGTAATTTCCAATGGCATTCCCCCAAGGGGGGAGGCAAGCGGCAAGCAGTAGTGCAACTGTTGAAGGGTTGAGTCTGTGGCTTGGATTTTTCTGTTCGACTTAAGGGCGAGAGATTATGGCTAGTGTGTGTGTGTGTGTGTATGGGGCGTGGTAGTATCAACTACGCGTGCATTGACATAAGATACATTATTGCAAATTGTTTCGATTTCATAAGAAATTTTCGCATCGAGGGTGTTTGCTTGGGACCGCAATAGAAAATCCTTGGACTTTCGATGATTGCCATATGCAATCAAAGTCTCTCCTCGCTCCTCGCTCCGCCCCTCTCCAAACAAAATACATTTTATTTCATTTGTCGTGCATTTGCTTTTGCTCGAGTCTGCCTCTTGGCTGCCACCCAAAATCACAACAAGAAACGAAGCTTTTTTGGCATTTTTCATTTCACTAAATGAGCTGCAACTCAGTGGCAGCAAAAGCCCAAAGAAGCGTGGAAAATCAATGCGAATGTGGCACTGAAATAATTTGTTATCGCATACAAAACGGATGTGATTGAAAGGGGCACACAAAAAAATCTCGTCTCGCATAGCGAATAATAGACCCCCAAAAAGCAGCCAAATTGATGGAACTCCGAGACACGAATTGAACCTTTTCAGAGCCATTAAATAGATTGAAGCGCGTAATTAAGAAACGCTGAATTTTAGCAAAATTCCAAAGCCTTTAACTCTATCATGTAATGCGATCAATTTTAAACGGGTTTCATTAAAAACAAAAAAATCCAATTCAATTCAGAAAAAAACATCTTTTTTTGCTTCAACTAAAATCTATGAATAACTCATGAAAATAATTCAATTTTTAGTTAATTGAGGTCAGATATTTGCCACCTACAGTTATGTATATAGATGGCTGCATTATACGTATTTGTTTTGATCTGTCAGGATGTTTGTGGCAGCGCCTGTCATGTGGCATACAACAGCATATTTTGGCGGCAACATCAAAATCCACTTTAGACGTTTTGACTGATTTGGCCTTGAACCATTTTGGCAATTAAAAGAGCAACGCAAAATGCACAAAATGTTCGCAGACATGTTGCCATTAAGCATTTAGCATTATGGCTATTTAAACATTTGGCCAACATGCATGATTTCACAAAAATTTCCACACACATTCATTTTTCATTGTGGACATCTTCTGTCTGGGTATGTGGGCGTGTCGCCATTGTGAATATCGAAATGCAGTAGCCAAAAAAACAACAGCAGAATTTCAGAAATGTGTGTTAATTAACAACAACAACAACAACAAAAAAACAGAATAACAAAAAAAATGTATAAATAAAATAAAATTTGTGAAAGAAATCATTTGAATATTTTTGCCATTGCGAGCATGCAAATTTATTTCCCATCAGCGTCAAGAAGCAGATGGCATCTGGTGTGACATATTCAATTATTGCTGCTAAGCAGTCTGTCCAACCAAACTTGCACCTAAAGCCATAAATTATGGCAATTAGCGTTAGGTTAAAGGCATTTGCCAATGTGTGCGTGTGTGTGTGTGTCTGTGTGTGTGTGTGTGTCTTGGTTTAGAGCTGCCTGCGCCTTTATCCTGGTCGCATCTTCATCTTCATGCCTTGGCACACATTTTAGGCGTAATTGTAGCAATTTAGACGCCTGCCAGCCAGTCTAACATCCTTAAGGCACATTCAGTTTCCTGCCTACACCCCCCCTCCCCCCATCTCCCCCATGTCCATTGTTGTTGTTGCTGGTGAGCGGCTGGCTGCTCGCCGCGCCTTCTATTATCACCTTGATGGGCCCCAGACACACGCATAAAATTTTAATGAGATTGTTAACGGCATAAAATATACACACTCATATACAGTGCACAGCCAGAGCCGAGGCAGCACCACCCCCTAGCACACACCCCTCCGCTTTAGGGGTTGGAGCATGACGGCAGCAACAACTAGCAGCAGGAAATGATGGTAGAGCTAAACTCTGCAGCTTGCACACGCCCCTCAAGCGAAGAATGCTGCCAGTCCAAAGCATCAGAATAACAATAATAATCCTCCACATACAATCGACAACCCCCACACACCCCCCATCCCCCAACACCCCTCCATTCACTCACCCTGTCGATTAAAATATTCAAATGCGAGCAGACTCGACTCGGCAGAACTTCGCACAAATTTAAATGCATTTTTCAATGTGCCATAAACAGCATTTTAGGCGCCTGGGCGGCAAGTGCGGTATTTATAATTATGGGCGTGATACTTTCAAAAATGAAAGAACAAAGCAGAGAAAAAAGCAGCGAAAAAAGCAGCGAAAAAAGCAGAGAAAAAAGCAGAGAAAAAAGCAGAGAAAAAAGCAGTGGAAAAAGCAAACAAAAATAAATCCACATCTAGCCGCGATACAGAAGTAATATGCCCGAAGAAAACCATATTGAAGTCGGCCCTTTTAGTATCTCAGCGCGAGATGGGCGTGGCGCATTTAAGTGCCGCATTTGAGCTTATTGAGCCATTTGGCTCACACACACACACACACACACACGCACATAGCGTGCGTTGTGGTTTAATAAATCGTTAATACTTAATTATAGTCATTTTAATATTAAATGCAGTTTTGCTTTATTGACACTTGTGCAAGCAATTTAATCTGCTTATTAAATTATTTACTAGATCAATTCTGACATGGGACTTTGAGATGTGAGCACAAACTTAACATGCATTTTCAAAAGAAAATCGATTTTCCCAAAAATTATTTGTATATGCTTTTGGTAAAACTCCAACATGAAATTGAACCGAACTTGAATGAAATTGAAATTGAAATTTGGCTACATTTTGATAAAGTTTCGAATAAGTTGAAAATAATCATAAAACAAGTAAGAATTGCCTGGCTGACAGATCCGATCAAGAAGATAACCTGTCTAACCACTCAGCAGGTAATCAGTCAATTTATGTCAATTTTGATATTTATTATCGCTAATCGATTTCTATTAATATTGAGCAAGCGGAACTTCAACTTATCTTCAATTCCCATCATTTAATTTATTTGTTTATTCATTTTTTACTATTTAATATTACAATAAAATACGGGAAGAGATACGGGGAAGTAATACTCACAATAGAATTATCTATCTGCCGTTTTTCCAAATCTTGGTCTATTAATTATCGATTGCGCAACAAGCCCCTAGCCAACCCTACCCCCCTCCACTACTCTACGCACACCCCCTCGAAATCCATGCCGCGTGTCTTAAAAAAGCGACGTTTCGGCAATTAGTTGTAAATAGATTTATGCAGCGCGGCAGCTCATAAATCACTTTTTGTTTGTTTATTGTTGTATTTAATTTATTTTTCAGCCATGAAATGTTTAAGGGGGGCGTGGAGAGGGGGGGAGGGGGCCTGCAGTCATTTAGCCATATAATAAAAGCAAATGCCACTTGATGCGTCCACGTGACAGTTGTCATAATACACTCACATATTGGGCCCCAGACGCTAAAAATATAAAATTAACATGCACGTGACTTTGGTTATGGCCCATAAAACGATATCGTATGGGAAGAGGGGCAGGTAGTGGAGGGGGAGGGGGTGGGGCAGGGGTAGGGATAGGCAGAGGGGGTGCTGTGCTGTGTTGGATACTATTCATGATGTGTTGACACACTTTTGTAGCCAGAATTATCGTCGCTGCGACTGTGCTGCAACTTGTGACCAAATATTACCAACTAGAGATGAGCGATGAGAGATGAGAGATGAGAGATGAGCGCTGAGCGCGTGAGTGAAAATAATTTAAATAATCTTTTTAATTGCTCATTGCATATGCATAAGGTTCATTAGCGATTTAAACAAACAAAGGGAAGCCCCATAAAAAGCTTAATTACAGTGTGGCCACAAAAGTTAGTAAGTGCCATTAAATTAGAGCTGTAATCAATAAGGAAGAAAAATAATGATTACCAATGACTATTTGACAATGGCACGGCACATAAATAATGATGGATGTTCGCTCGTCCCTCATTAAACGCCGGCAATCGCTATGGGCAAAAATGAGACTCTTCTATAAGCCATAAAGATGTAAGTGGTGAATGCAAATGCCATCACTAAAACGTGTTGTTGTTGGCCAAATGTGAGTTGAATTGGCAAATTGACGTTGCAGCTGTGATTTTTGTTAATTGTTTTGTCAGCCATGCGAGAAGTTGAAGTCAAATATTGGTTGCACTCGAGTGCAGTGCTATTTGCCAGTCTCTAATAATATTGTGCCTAACCAGCTTTATTTTTGTTGTTGTTGTTGTGCCTGTGGGGCTTATGCAATTTTCTAGAATGGGGTGCTTCAAATTTATCTTTTCGAAAAACGCTCAACATCCAATTTGCAATTTCCAATAACTTTGTCAATATTCGAGCGATTTTCATAGCCATTTCGCAGCTGCAAATGCTATTTCCATATCAGAATAGCATCGCAAAAATCGGTTTTTGGGACTGAGCGAACTTTCCAAAGCGATGACTTTGTGCAAACTCAACCCATTTGTTGTTTCAAAGTTGGAAACACTCTCTCTAAACTTTAAACAGCCTTAACTTGGCCAAAACTGAAGAGATCTGCCAAAGCAATGCAATATAATTGGTTTGTGTATATTTATATAAACCTGAATCTTTCCTTTTCATTCCTGCTTGCGACTGCATTGCTGTTGCCACTTTATCGCCAACTTCACTTTGAACATTCGCCGCATTCAGGTTTTTTTTTCGGGGAGATTCATTTAGTGGCCAAAAATGTGTGGCTATCGGAAACGATGGGGGCGTTAATCTGTGTACCAGCCAAATGTGTGTTGTGTGTTGTGTGTTGCCCACTCATCGTCATCGCCATCGCCATCGTCATCATCATCATCATCATCATCATCATCGTAGTCGGCTTGGCAGCAACAGCAATTAAATCGACGACAATTGCGTTTGGGCGTGCAACGGCAGCAACATGGCCAACAAGCTGAATGCAGCAGGCAGCAAAAGCAGACAGCAGCAGCCAAGAGACCCGAAAAATTACATTTAACATACAATAACCGAGGGTGCTTACGACTAACGACTAGCGATTGAGGTGACGCCGCAAAGGCTACGGCGAGGTGGAGTGGGAGGCGGGCGGCGGGAGGCTGATGCGGAGGCGCCGGCGGCATGCAGCAAAAATATAGTGTTCAGGTTCAGGTGGGTGTTGTGCGGATCAGTTGCGGAGGATTGGGCAGGTAACGGAAAGTTACGACAACCGTCGCGTCCCAACGTGGGAGCTTTTTATGAGTTTCTCGCAATGGCGACACACACACACACACACTGAGATCCAACATAAGCATCCAGATGGCTGTGTTGTTGCCACAAAACGTGGGCAGCAGCAGCGGTGCCTGTGGCAGCAGCTGTTGCCACCAATTGATTGAAATGCCGCCGCCCCGTTTCAGTTCAGACGGTCATCTGTCTCCGCTTTCTGACCCCCAAATTATACTTGCCCCTTGGCCCCCCAAACAGCAGCCAACAACTTGCTTTACATTTTGTATTTGTTTCTTGAAGGGTGCCTCAAAAGTGGTGCTTTTTGTGTTTGTGCGGTTTCAACGAACAATTTTTATGAGAATTTTCGTCGGTTGAAAAAACTTTCAATTTCGTATTTATGAAAACATAAGCGGTGAACCAAAGGAGAGATAGGCAGGCAGGCAGACACACACACACACACAATGAGTGTGCGATTGGGGGGTGGGGTGGAGGGGGAGAGGGCGGAGGGCAGAGGGCAAAACTGCGCTACAAAACTGTTACAAAATGGAAATTCCATCGAAGCAAAAGCAATCGCCATGAGTTATCGCATTTATTGTGGTTGCCAGTCGACCAGTGAGAAATGCAGCCAAACGAGCCAACAATTGAATGTGGGAAAACCGGAAGTTTTCACTCGCTGTAATAAAGAAAGTGGAGGCAAGTACAAAGGTGAAATTGAGATACGACTTCTACAATTAAACAAAGAGATGAAAGAAACTGAACAACGAACTATGTCTGCCTTTGATTATAAAGTGACGAGCAATAAATATGGTATTCTCCCATATTTGGGAATACATATGATGGTGTTAAGCCGATAAAACAACCTTACAGAAACCGGAATACTATTAGTTCATAAGTTAATCGAATAGCGAAAGATATTCTCAAGCGTCGACAGCCTAATATACATAAGTAAATAAATAAATGATAATAATTACAAACGTCTGAATATGCATGTAATGCCATAAAAATCCAATAGCAAACAGTAATCGAAAAATGAATTCATTTCCCATTCTTGGTATGCAAATTGAGTCTGGAAATAACGGTCTGAAAGTGTTTGAATAATTAGCCAAGCCAGCACAATCAGGTTTTGAGCGAGTGTAACAATTGCTCCAGTTATTGTTGGTAGCTGAGCCAATTCCCTTTCGCCAAATTAATGAATGTGGCATTTTTTTGCTGAACAGCAGCAGCAGCAGCAGCAGCAGCAGCCTTGCAACATTGCAATGATCACTCATTAGCATTGCTCCAAAATGCTGCGCTTGGCCAATTCCGTGGCTATAATTGAACGAATGCCTCTAATGGCAAATCAAATGCTAAAGCAGCTAAAACAGCACCTGATTATCATACGGCATCACGAATATGCATTAGCCCGGCCAGCTGGCTTCCGTATCAATTGTGCAGCAGGTTCAAGTCACTGCACCCGCTGCGATTCCCCATAAATATATATATGTATATATATATGTATAGTTATAGATGGATAGATAGATAGATAGATAGATAGATAGATAGATAGATAGATATATATTCCCAAGCGAGCTGCATTTCATAATATGCATATCTGGTTGGTAGGTAAAAACAATTGCAATTACAATTGGGTTTAGAATTACGCGAATTGCATAAGCTGCAATCAAACTGAGGCGAATCTACAATTAAAATCCAATTGCCAGCGACTACACAAGGCGCAAATACGAAAAATTTCCAATCACTTTGTTTATTCGCATGTGAAAATGCAGCAGCAGCGCCCACCCTGCAACCCCCCCTACTGTTTGAACCCCACTGAAAGGCCTTCTCAGCGTTCTCATCTCGCCACAGGCAACATATTGCGCAGCATCTTGAGTTTCCGCCCTTTGGCGTCGCCCACCAGCAAAGACGGGGCAAGCCAAGGTAACGATGCACTCAGCACGAGATACAGCTACAGATACAGCTACAGATACAGATACAGCTACAGATACAGATACAGATACAGATACAGATACAGATACAGATACAGATACAGCTACAGATACAGATACAGATACAGCTACAGATACAGCTAAAGATGCAGTCACAGATACAGCTACAGACACAAATACATGGACAAATACGTAGACTGTCACAGCTACATAAGTAGACTTATCTTTTTCCCTTATTTTCTCATGTTTTTGATACCCCGCACAACTTGCAAACTTGTGGAAATGTTTATTATATATATGTCATATATATGTATATGGATTCCTGATCAGCCTCATTAGTCGGTTCTGAGAGACTGAAAGAGCTAATGAGCTGAAACTTGGAATGTAGAATTGTATGTTTATGCGACTAAGTTGCAGCCACACATCGAAATATAATTATATTTTGAGCATATGTATGTGAATTGATGTTGATCCTATTTAATCCGATTTTGTCTACGTCTAAATGGAGCCCACATTGAGCAGATTGAGTTGCATTTTTCAATAATATTGAAATCTGGTTTTCGAAAGTCTTAATTGAGCATTTCCTTATGGCGATTATTAATCTTGAATCTTTGAATCTTTGTCAGGTTCCGGGCTTGTATATCATTTGTGTGTTTTCAGAGCCAGAGCCATTGAAATTCCTATGTCTGTCCTCATATCAAAAGCATTTTTTGCTTTCATTTTTTCATTTGTTTTTTTTTTGAACAGGGTATCTGCTAGTCGAGCGTTCTTGGTTGTGGCTTTTGCTACAATTGCGCGACAAAAGTGCGAAGTTGTTGTTTTTTTTTTTTGGTTTGTGTCGCAATCTTGTGAAATTCGACGTCGCGAATTTTCTGCTCGCCCATCTAAGCAAAAAACCAGACAAGCAGAAAACCAGGCCGTAAGTGGCGCCCCCTCTCACAATCATCCTCTCTCGCTCGCTCCCGCTCTGGGTCTGTCTCTCTCTTTCCGTATCTGTATTTCCCCTTTGGCTTTTTGTTTTGCTATTTGCTTTCGCATTCATTGCAACTGCGTCGTTTGAGTTTTGTTTTGGTTGCGACTGGTGCTGCTGCTGCTGCTGCTGGTGTTGTTGTTGCATCATCAACTGGCAACATGCAACAGCCTCGCCAAGGTATCATTTGCCACGCCCCCTCGCCCCGCCTCCCACCTCAACTACCTCATAACACATACTCCATTCCGCCCCAACGCTCCATGATCGCTAGTCAGCGTGTCTATTTTTAGTGCGCTGCGCATCTATGAGATACACCAAGAGATACAGACACAGATACAGCTACAGATACATATACAGATAGAGAAGTGAGCATTCAGTCTGGCTGTCTATTTGCCCATACCACATCCCATGGCCCACACTCGAAACGCCCAGTCATGCCACGCTCGTGTGATTTATAAGGTCTTTAACCCTCCACCCCTCCGAGCCGTAGCCTTTAGTTGTTCTCTCTATCTCACTCTATAGATCTCTCCCTCTCTCTCTCTATCTCTCACTGGTTTCTCTGTTTGGGTTTTTTTGTTTTTGTGTGTGTTTTTTTTGCGTCGCTTTGTTTTGGTTGCCTTCTTCTCGCCTAGTGTAATAACATCTTAGAGATAAACGTCAGACTCGTCGCTGATAATTATCATCCTCGAACTGACTAATGCTCAAAAGCGTACACAAATACTTAGATAATAAAAAAAAAGAATGCTGCGCCATTTCTCGTGCTAAAAAAGAAACCCCATTGCTCGAAATTGTGAAACTCAATTGGAATCGACCCAGTTAGCAGCCAGCCAGACAGTCAGCCAGCCAGCCAGCCAGCCAGCCAGTCAGCCAGCCAGCCAGTCAGCCAAACACTGTTTGTCTGGCTCGAACCGATCTCCTCCACTTTTACCCACCATCAACATCATCATCAACATCATCATCATCATCGTTATCATCATCGGCATCGGCAATTGCGACTCGAGGCCGTCGAGACGCCTCGAGACGCGTCGCATCGTTGTCGTTTTCGTCACCGTCTACTGCGCACTGCACTTTTTTAATTGCTGGCCAAATATTTTTGACAAACATTGTAATCAGATGCGACGGCGGCTGAGATCGGGGTGATAGTGGAGCGAAGAGCGAAGAGTCTCTTGATTTAAGACTGGCGCCATCCACCTCATCATTCATTTGGACTACAGTCCTCTTCTCCCCCTCTCCCTCTCTCTTTCTCTTTCTGTTTCTCTTTCTCTGTTTCTATCTCTAGCTCAGCTGCATCTAAGCACAAATTGTGTTTGATTTGCATAATTCGACATTAGAGCTTTACTATTTTTCTAGGTATTTAAATACGTAATTAGAGAAAAGCAGCAAATGCAATTACTTAAGTAATTAAACATTTTAATGACGAGTCAGTAATTATTTAATTAGACCTAGTCGACAGGGTAACCTGGCCGTCACTTCCAGACGCTTGCCTGTTAACTTGTCCAATTATTAAAATACAAAACAAACACAAACTGTTTGAATAGTCAATTGATTAAACAACTCAATTTCACTTTATATTCTAGACCTGGCCCTGGCTAATCAGCATAAGAGCCATGCTAATTAAATTACATAGACAACAACAACAACAAGAAGAAGAAGAAGAAGACCAACATTTACCTATTTATATACACTTTCTTTCGTTTCGAAAGGGTCCCCAGAGATGGGAAGGGCAGTCAGGAAGCGTTACATTCATATGCTTGTCGGCTAATCAGAATGTTGTTTACCAATCCATTTGAAGTGCTGACTATTGTATGCCAACTAATTAGATTCAGCTTTACGGCCACAATTGCACCTGCCACCCGCCAAATCAAGCCCAAACCGCAAATAAATCGCTGACCTTTCGACTTGATGGTTAGCATTTAGCCAAAAATAAGTTCAAAAGGCCAAACTAAGAATTTGCGTTATGCTGCTTATCTGCCTGTCTCTCTGTCTATCTGTCTATCTCGCTGTCTCTCTGTCTCACTGTCCCTCTGTCCCTCTGTCTCTCTGTCTGTCTGTCTGTGTGTCTTTCTCATCGGAGTTATTTTGATTTCTATTTGCTCGGACAGGCAATCACTTATCAGAGGTCGTCCAGAGAGGCCTAGCGCAGATTCGCAGATACGACACACACACACACACACACACACACACATACACACACATACGCATACGCATAGCAAGACAGACGGGTAAACATATAGACTTGTGTAAATAAATAATAATAATACAATTTTATTTTTTTTGTTTTTGTTTTTGTTTTTTGTACACACAAAACGAACATCATCAAAACTAACTGCAGGCAAATTGTGGACACATAAATCATACGACGCGTTTGCCGCAGCAAAATGAGCAACAACAACAAATGTAAGGGAAACGCGACATGAGAACCACAAAGGTCGAGCACTAAACATTCAACAACTCGCTGATTACACACAGCACACACGCACAGCACACACACAGCACACACACAGCACACACTAAAAGTGAAAAAGATCTGACCCCAGAACCCCGACAGACGCCCCGCTAGCCAATTTGATAAGCTGCCGCTGTTTTTGGGCGTGGGGGTAGGCGTGATGTGGGAGGGGCTGGCTGGCTGACTGGCTGGCTGGGTGGCTGCTGTCAGCATATAGAAGATGCGATTTGTTTATGAGATTTCCATATGCCTACTTGGGTCTAAGAGGTATAATGAATATTTGATGAAGCCTGCACAGCCCTCCGACATTTAAGTGTACCACAATAAATATAAATGTGTCTGCAAATTTTATCCTTCTGCCAAAACACTTAATTTTACCCCAACAACAAAAAAAAAGGATTGCAAAGTGCAAAGGATCTTGAGCAAAGCTGTTCAAGTTCACTAAATACAGCTAAGCCAAAGGGTTCAAGCGTCGCAGCTGTAAGCCAACAAACTGCACGATTTATGTCTATATAAATATCAGTTATATATTTCCATTATTCTGGCCACATTGATGTGGCCATTTTGCAGCTGACTAAATTTATATGCAGTTGCAAATAGCAACAACTAATTAAAATTTATCAGCAATTACTCCGTTGGAAAATGCTATCTGAAATATTGCCACAATGATTTATGTTGGTTAAATCTTGAACGCACTTTTATGATTTATGCATGCACTTATTGCAGTGTATTTTTGCTTCGTTTTATTCTTTTTTGTTTGTTTTTGCTTCGTTTTTTTTTTTTCTTTCAATTATATAGTTTTTGTGCCATTAAGCGTAATATTCACAATAATGAACAACAACAACAACAACAGCAACAACAACAGCAACTACAACAACAACAACTACTACAACTACAACAACTACAACAACTACAAATAGACGACAACTTAATGGCGCTTGTCGCTTTGTTTTGGGGCCTTTCATTCACTGGATTCATTCATTGATTCACATGAATATATATGCATATATATATATACATATATATATATGTATATGTATGTGTGTGTACATAGAGTACACAACATGTTGTAGATTTTCCATTAGACGCTGTTGTAGTTGATTTATTTTTGATGTGCATATTTGTTTCACTTCTTTGTTCAGTTTGATTGTTGTTGTTGTTGTTATGATTGTGGTTGCTTTCATGTTTACATGAGTAGAGTGGGGATGGGGATGGGGGTGGGGTGGTGGGGCAGCCCTCCTCCCTCCTTGCCCTGTGGGCAGTTGGACTGGCTGCACTCTGTATTATAATCACATCTAAATCTCTCATTCAATTAAATTAATTGCCGCCTTTGTGTTTGTGTAACATGCGCAAAAACGACGTATTATTTACATGGCTATCGGCCACGGCTAGTGGCAGGCAGCAAGGAGCTAGCGGGGGGGAGTAGCTAGCGGATTATGGCAAGACGTAGCTTGTACAATATTTATTGACCGTTGGCAAGTTTCAGCTAATACGACTGGAAGCCATTTTTGAAATCGATTTAATTGATATTTGACAAAGGCTTCTGAAAAAAATGGAGAGCAGAGAACATAAACTGAACTTGTATGTAAAATGCAGTTGTTGTTGTTTTTGTTGTTGGCGGCGTTAGTTCAATGAACTCTGGCACAAAATTGTAGCATTTGTGGCGAGGTGAGCTGAGCTGAGGGATTCGGTTGCCATAGCCAGGTGATCTATGTGGCTGCAGACTTGATTTATGTGCATGTTTTGAAGCTGGTCCCACGAATTTCGAATGACTTTTGCCGCTTGTCACATATGGTGAATTATGAGAGAAGGTGTGCGTGTGTGTGTGTGTGTGTGTGTGTGTGTGTGTGTGTGTGTGGCTAGTAGAGAAATGAAAGCAGGTTCTCAAATGTTAGTGAGAGTAAAAGTTGGTTTTGCTTATTTTTTTTGTGACTATTTTTTTGGCCATGGCCAGAGCATTGGCTTTGTGTAAACCAGATACAAATCTAAATGGCACCGAAATTTCATGAAATTAAGACAAGCCTTTTAAGCCATAATAAAACCAGTAGCCAATTTTACGATAGTCATATTTTGAAAGTAGTGGACCAGGGTATAGAATTAACCTTAGTTTAGAGCAATGAACCACGGCTGAAACGAGTTTGTCTGTCCAGTAATAAATAAATATATGGTCAAATATTACATGATATCAATTTAACTGTAAAAGCAGGCTTTAACAATATTCAATTTGATACTTAAAAATTTTATTGGTGTGGTGTGATTTTGGCCATAAACCATTAAAGCCATTTAACAATCGCAAATTTATTCGGAAATGGAAATTAATTTATGCAAACATTAAACTTCAATGATCTGCAATTAAGTCAACTTAGATTAGATTAGCTTAGCGCACTTGCTGACTCTTTCTCTGTTTTTTTTTCCAAAATTCAAAAATATGTCAAATATTTAATTTATTTTGGCATCGGTTATGCGGCTTTTCACAGCTGCATTTTCACACATGACTGTTGGGCAATCAACTTTTTGGCAATGCAATTAAACTATTTTCAGTGACTTGCAGCAATTAGCAGTTTGCGATAATACATATCGAATATTTGGCACGACTATAATATTAATTTGGTCGACTATAATGGCAGAAATGGCATTAATTAAAATAAATTTTGCAGCGCAGACAAAGACCACAAAGTCCCCAAAGGCTTGCGGCTTTATTGAGTTGAGTTTCATTAAAATTTTGTTTGCAATATTTGGCTGTAATTCTAATTAGTTGAACGCAAACCGAATAATCCAATTGACTCACTACAAAACTCTTCTTCTTCTTTCGGGGGAGGGGGGTTTTCACTCCATTTTGCCACTGCTTGTGTCTGGCAGCATATCCAATTAGAATTACAGTTCGCTGGCTGACAACGATAGCTATTTAAAAGTGACTTTTGCCTCAATTGGGGAGTCCAACTAGTTGCAACTGCCGCAGCATTTAAGCTATGGCCACAGATCCTTATGAAGTGAGCAAGAGGGTATCTTGAAATGAACTATAACTATGTAACAGGCAAAGCCAAGCATCTCCGATATATATATTCCTGATCAACATCAATAATCGACTCAATACAGAGAGATATAAAAAGAGCCATAGGCTATCGATAACTTTCCTCTTTGACTATCGATAAATATCGATTTGCTATAACTTGCTTGTGATAATATAGACTTGCTCAAATGTCGAAAAACACCGATTTTATTCTTAGCCAAAACCCATACTGGTAACTACTAACACTATAACTGCTGTGCTTAAGGTATCTCTTAGTCTATCATTTGAACTTATGCTTTTTGTATTGTCTTCTTCTAGTTGTTCTGCTGCTGAGCAACATAAAAATGTTGCAGTTGGCGCTTTTAATAAAGTTCACGCCTGGTAAAAGGCAATCAGAGACCCACGCATGTTTCCAATTTGAAACTGAAACTGGAGCTTTCAGTTGAGCCTGCTGTTGCTGAAGCAGTTGCTGCTGTTGCTGCTGTTGTTGCTGTTGTTGTTGCTGTGTTCGTGTTGCTGTTGTTGCTGGAGTTGCGGCGTCACCCACGCAGGATATGTGAATAAGGCAGCCCACGGCTTTTCCTGTGGCTCCAGCTGCTCGTTATCTCTTTCGCCATCTCTCTCTCTCTCCCTCTCTCTGTCTTTCTCTCTCTCTCTCTCTCGCTCTGTATGACGTAGGCTGGCCTTGATATATTACACATCCTGTGCGTCGCGTGGGCAGACCAAAATAGGAAAACTCTGCTTGACTTTGTAATCAACGCTAAGAAAAGTATGTGTGTATGTGTGTGTGTGTGTCTGTGTGTGATAAGAGATACCACCCACCACAACCACCCACTCTGCTCACTCATAATGCACAGTGTTCGTCGGTTGTTGCTTATTATTACGCTCGTAGTTTTACGACATGCAAAATGATTGAGAATCCATCAAAATCCATTGCCGAGCAGCTGTGGCAAAAGCCGCACGCGCCACATCTATGCAAATAAGTTGCCATTTAAATGTTTTACGCTGCTGTTGCAGCACCAAAACCCAACCCACCCGAGTGCTGCCGCCTCCACGCACTCGTCTCACATTATTGCCTGAGTTGACATTGATGTATCTGGTGACAAACTGTTGCGGTTTATTATCGTACAGCCCAGCAAAGGACAAGGGTGGAACGGGAAGGGGATACTGGAGATGTGGATGGGGGATTGGGGATGGGGGGAGGGAGTTGTCACGTAGTTGCTCAGAACATGTCACAGCTGCAAGGATAACGCAGCTCCAGCTGAATTCGCAAGTAGCGACAAGACCAATCGATAAATCATCCTAATTGTTTGCCATCTACAAGATAATGCACTGAAATAACTCAAAGGACAGCTGGATAAGTTAACCCCATAAAGCCCCTCCCCACCCCACCCCAACTTGTTATAATTCATTGCCTAATCACATTTAAGCGAATACTTAAGAGTAGCACAACAAAAAACAAACATCTCTTAATGGACGCTCTAAAAAACAAATAAACATTTGCCCAGTTTAATGAACTTTGCCAAGGTTGAATTATTTCAAGTTTGATCTATGCGGCGGCTGCAGTGTTAATTTATGAGCTGTTCCTTAGGGTCCACTGACCCGATGCTAGCTCGCACTGACAAATTGCCTAAAAGTCTACATATATAGTATATATAATGTGAAGATTCTAAAAGATTGTAGCATTCGTGCTGGAGTTGGGGTTGATGGCAGAGCTGTAGGCTCAGAAGGGGCACAATCAGCCCTCGCAGTGCTGGTTCCCCAATTATAATAATAATAATAATAATAATAATAATAATAATAATAATAATAATAATAATAATAATAATAATAATAATAATAATAATAATAATATATAACGTTATGTGGACTAACTACCATTCTAGATACCTCAGAGATTTTAAATTTTAAACATAAGTTCTCGCTGAATGAAAATCATGCTTTCCGAATATCGATAAAAATCGATTACTGATTAAGCAGCATCTGCTTAAGATAGTCTACTTATAATATTTAACATTTGTGTTGTGGATCGACTCGATTGAGTAGAGCATTTGCACTTAACTTTAATGCCAAAACCGACTTAAACTGCAAACATTCGAGTGGTTGCAAATTGCACTGCTCAACAGCTGCAATCCACAAACTTTATCTAGTTGTGCCATATACATATATGTATGGCTATATATAGCAATGTGCTATCAAAAACCCCACCCCAAACAATGCTAGGCTTCAATTTGTTTGCAAATGGTTTATCAGACAAACTCAACTTACGTCGCTGGACGATATGCATTAATTTTCATTAGTTTTGCGCCCACGCAGTTACGTCATGGCGGGGTCTGGCAAGCTGGGTGTGGAGGTGGGGTGTGGCGGCGGGATGTGTGTGGGTGTGCAGGAAGGGGGTGTGAAAACACGCAATGCCATTTCGCACTCTACTCAAGGGGTTAAATACGTTTCCATTGAAGAGGAAGCCACAGCAGTTGCTGCAGCTCTACGCTTATGCATAAATATATATATGTACATACATACATATGTATATATATCCTTATGTACAGTTTGTATATATGCGATTGGCCTATATAGTTACTACTACTACGACTATATACATTTCTATATATGGCATATAATATACCTTCCACCTTCCAGTTGCATTCCAAGTTTTAACGAGTGGAAACGAGAGCAATTGCCCCCATTTCCAAACCTGCTCCGCCCCCTCGCGAGCCACTCTCCCCTCGCATCCTGGCTGGCATTTAAGCTAGGCAAGCGGAGCCTAGCATCGCATAAACATCTCGTCGCTACATTGTTGCAATAAAATATTTACAAGATACATTTGCTTTGTGCCATGCCCCCAAGTTCTTGCCACGGCATCTGCGGCAACAAAAGTTAAACATTTCAACTTCCTTGGCTGCCACAGCTGCCACACTGCCACTGCCACTGCCTCTATTATGAAAATGCCGACCGTTTCACCCACGTTTCCCCCCTTGCCCCTTGCCCGCGCTGCTCTCCTTTTTTACAGCCAGCTTATCTTGTTGCTGGTTTTACTCAGCCATCTCTGATGGCTATCTAAGCGGGGGGTTTAGGGTTCAGGGTTGAGGGACGGGCTGGGGATGGGGTTAATTCTACAATTTGTTACAAAATTCATTAGTAGACTTGAATTAAATCTGTATCAACTTAATTGAAAACAATTCTCTAAAAATGCATTTATGTTTATGGCTGTTTGGGGAGACGCAACTTTTATCTGGGTAATTATAAAGCGATTGCACTCTAAATGGAAAAATCTTTATTAATAAAGTTGCACATTTAAATAATTAATTGCAGTGGCTGATGACTCTAATGAATCAAATTCCATTTGCACTGCAATCATTTCTCAAAGTGCTTCAAGTGAAGAATGAATTCGCTTTGAGCTTGTCGCATTTCATTCTTTACTGTTTCTCTGCTTCTTCTTCTTCTTTCGTTTTTTTCTGAGCAGGTTAACATTGTTAACTGTTTTTTTTTCTTCAAGCTGCTCTCTCGCACACAGTCTCTCTCTCTCTTTCTCTCGCTCTCTCTCGCACTCTCCGCACAGCATCATTCAATGCAAAATTCATTTACGCTGTCCTGTTTCAGCTTTTACGTTACGCTACGTTCTACGTTTAATATACACACTCAGTTTATGTATTAATGTGTGTGTGTGTGTGTGGGTGTGTGCTGTGTGTATGCATTTCTCAACGGCCATTTACCGTCATCGTCCATTTACGATGGGGCCAGTGACGTAACACGACGACGTCGTCGTCGTCGTCGTCGTCGTCCTCGTCGACTGAGTGACGAATGTTTATCCACAACTCAACCCTTCCCCGCCCCCCTCTAGCGTAAATCTTCGTGGCAGCGTAGTAACCTATATACGAGCTCAAATACGAGCATAAAAACGAGCACCAAAAAACGAACAACACCCACGCCGCCGCCCCCCGCCCCCTTGTCGCTCTATGTACTCTGTGATAATCCTAACGGTACCCAACCCTATTCCTCTGGCATTTATTGCCCATGTGCCATGTGCTTGCCGAGCTTGCACTCGTTGGCCGTTCGTTGGCGTATCGGCTGCAAAAAACAATGACGTCACATGCGACACGCGTCTGCAACTGTTACGTATACGTATACAGATTACGTATACGCCGAGTCGTACACGCGCTGAAACTCCAAACCGAGAGCGGCTCCAGCACTAATCAGCGTGAGCCTCTAAGGGCGACACTTGCTCGTCATGTCAACGTCGTCTGTCGTTTGTCGTCCGTAGTCGTCAAATTGGACTCGCCTGTAAACTGTAAACTGTAACCGATTTTAACCCACACGAGCCATGCGTCACTAAAGCCACCCCGCCCTGCTCCCCGCCCATAAACAATTTTAAGTTAAAATTCATCGCATCGAATCGGCAAAGCTTATTTGTCGTCATTCAAACAAGAACCAGAACAACTCATTTCACGTTGCCAAAGATCAAGACTATTATAATATACATTATGTACAGATATATATATATAGATATATACACATGTACATATATACATATATACATATGAGCATATATACTTCCCGGTTCCATTGATCAACTGCAGCATATCAAAATAAGGTTAATAGGACACTGCAATATATGTCCAGCTGGAAACAAGCACACACATACACACCCACATACACACACACATTTGTATATAGGCTGTGTATGTGTGTGTGTAGGTCATGTCATTGCCTCAGTGGGGGTGGCAAGTACAGTTGCACGTGATAGCCTGTAGCTGCTGCGGAAGCATTGAGTTCAAGGGGAAATTAACTAAATAGCGAAAATGAATGGAAAATAAAAATAAAAATAAATTAAAAAATAATAAATAAATAACAAAGAAAAAAATAAATTAACAATTAAAAATTGTCAACGATATCTGGAAAAAGTTCTTTAAATTCACCGTTGATCTTCGACATTATCTTTTACCTCAAATTTATCACTTTCTTTTCTTCAATGTCTTCTTCTTTTGAGCCACAGTGAATCCCCAACGAATCATTCAGTTTCGTTGGCAGCCGACAAACAGTTGTCAAACTATTTGTATTAATTACGTTCAAGTGCGATTCAATTAAGCGAAAGCTGCTTAAATATTTGTTAAAAGTATGATTTACTACTTAATGAGGAAAAGCAGCTTTGAAGCATTCACAAAACATTCATTTGCTTTGGCTTCTGAATGAGTCAATTAATGAATGCTTTTCCAATTTTATAAAGAATTCATTCAATAATGAATCAGCTTGAATGAATGAATGATTCAGTGAATAATATCTCCAGATACTTGTTGCACATTTTTAAAATTTACCTTTTGATTATGAATCATTTTGCGAAGCACCCGTTTTCGAAAATGCTGGCATTATCGCTGACTTGGAATCTTTGAGTGTTTTGTTGCATTCATTTGAGTACTCAAGCGACTCGATTGAGTCTTAGGCTGTTTGTCACGTTGAAGGCTGAAACCACCCACTCAAAAGGCGCATCTTGTCAGCGACACGTGGGTGGTGGCTAGTTGGGTGGTTGGGTGGTTGTGTGGCTTGCTGGTGGGTCAGTCGAGCGCACTCAAGTCCAAAGTCCATTAGTCAGCGGCCTACGCAGACCAGCACTGAGAAAAATATATAGATGACTAAATATTCAAATCAGCCCAAACAAATAACAAACTGAAAATTTATCAATTATTTCATTAAATACTACAAATAAATAAATAAAAGGAATTTGATAGTTTTACAGATTAATACCCTGTAATTTCGATAGCTACATAGGCTTGGCTACATAAAAGTTCGATGTTTTTTTGAGTGTATGACGGCAGCCCAGACACCCTGCAACTGCCCCTTCCGCGGCTAGCTTTGTGAGCACTGCTGCACTGGGGATTATTAGCAGACGTAGGCGCTGACGCTGGCGCTCAGCTGCCGCTTGCGTCAACGCTGACGCTGACGTCGACACCGACGTCGCTGCTTTGGCTTGTCTGTTTGTATTTTTTTTTATATTTTTTTTTTTTTGTTGCTGGTGAATAATTTTTCTTTTGGTTTTGTTGGATATTTAAGCGTCGCCTGCAGCGCAAAAGCAGCTCAGTCGGTCAGAGGCCGTTTGCATTTCCATAACGCGCTCTTGAACTTGAAAAACAAGCAGAATCGTTGGCTATCTTCCGTTTGGTTTGGTGTTTTGAACAGTGTACTTACAAAATTGGCAAGTGCTGCTGCCATTGTTGGTCGCTCAAGGACGTCGCAGCCGGGCATCGCCATTTTGCCCGGATATGAAAAAGGTGATATGGTTTGTGTTAAGGATTGGCTTCTAGAACAAACTAGCAGCGGCTAAATGTCAGCGCATAAAGGTCAAAGTTGCAACCGAGCGCAAAACCACAATCAAAAAAATAAACACACACACACACAACAACACAGGCAATCACCTCGCACACCACCCCCCTTGACTAAACACCCAACCCCACCCCACCCCCACACCACCCCAACCCACTTTTAAAGGTCAAATGGCGCAATGTCGTCGCAACTGCATACGGGCAAAATAGAAAGGAAAACACAAAGCAGCAGCAGCAGTGGCAGCAGCAGAGAACGCACTAGAAAGAAATGAAAACCCAACAAAGTGTCGCCCACAACGGACATTTCACAACCACCCACCACCCATCCGCACCCCCATCCCCATTTCTACCCCCTTTTTGGGCCAAGTTGGTCAAACTTTTCGTTGCTGCGACGCAATTGGAAAACATATTCATGCAATCATCAATTGCGCTTCAAGAAAATGCTCGTAAAACCCCGCAAGAAAGGGAAAACTACGCGACAGCTTGCAAAAGGGTTGACTTGCAGATACCCTATAATATTTTTTTTTCACTTTTACTATTATTATGTTAGTCAATTAATTATTAATATCCACACTTATAAGCTAAACTCCAATTTATATTGTTCACAAGTTTACAGGGTATTTATGAATACATTCATACACATGCAAATGAATAGTTTATTTGAATTAGATTCCTCAGCCTAATTAATAATGAGGCACATTTAATAATTAATTATAATTTATTTATAAATTCAAAACAACAAAGAAAGAATTTATTTATTTAGTATCTATTACTTGTTATTATTATTAGTGTATCTATTATGTATTTAGTGTGATTAGTTCGATTAGCAAATTCCGAGTAGGGAACCTTCCAAATTTACTTTAGCTTTCAAATTAAACATTTATGGAATAATATTCCATTTTCAGATTGCATATTCCATTTTTTCGCTAACAAGATTTTCGCCATTTTCTATACTAGCACCAGATTCAATCGACTTATCGAAGATATCGATTTCCCAGCATGGATGAATATTATTTCATGCTGCAAGTCTTCATCTTCTAACTAAAGACAGATGTAATATATATAATACTTACCCCTTCAGTTTTCGAGTTCAAAAATGTGGTTTTTATTTTGGTTCTCCAATTGATTGGTAAAACTCCCTAGAAGGGTATCCAAAAGTTTGCCGCCAATTGGCGCCTCTGTCGATTATTTATTGCATCAGCCACGTAATATCTCTCGATACGCCCACAGGTCGTCTATATATATGTATACATATCGACAGACATAGCCTGGTAGTAACAAAAGTTACGTTGCTTTTAGAATTTATTAATGCCAGTTGTAATTGCGTATTTTTTAATTGACCGTTGCGAATTCGTTTGGCGCCAATTTGATTTTCACGCCGCCTGGCGCCAAACTCACAATTCGAAATTGAAAGCTGGCTTCAGATTTATTCGATGCAACTTTTTCTCTCTCTCTCTCTCTCTCTATACACATATACATATATATATAGTTTATGTGTGTTTTAATTTGATTATGTTGTCAGTTGCGCTTTCAGCCAGACTTCAATGAATGTTCTTCATTCATGTTTGGTTTTTTCTATTAAAAGTCGTAGTTGCAACCAGTATTTGTGCCTCACACAAAATCTATGTTCACATTTAAGCCAATTTATTTTCTTTCATATTCTCAATTGTATTTTAAACAAGTTATATGCAATTGCATCTGAAAAAGCGCTGATGAAGCGCAAAATAGTCAAACAGAATCCACAAGCAATGCGGATCCTAGGCATTTGCACGCCATTTTGAATTTCGCAAGAAAATAATAATTAGACACACACGACCGATCAGAAAAGCAGGCGCACACAGACTAAATGGACTCATTCATCGCATCCCTTCGCTAAGCTGACGAGTAATCTCACTCATGGCAAAGTAACGGGATCAAAAGCATTAAGACAATCGCATTCCACGAGATTGGACAGCAGGTGAACTCTCACACCTTCCATTGCTCTCACTCTCTCACTTGCTCAAACTCCTGCATAAGAAGCAGTGGAAAATACGCAACGAATGTGTAAGGATCAAGAGCAAATGCCGTTAAAAGTGTTGCTTAATCTACTCTTCTGTATTTCTCTGTCTCTCTCTCACATATAACAGTGTTGACTATTTAGCTTTTTTTGACTTTTGTGTCATTTTTTAAATTATTTGCTATTCATACTCACAAAGCAAACTTAAACTAAGTTTTTATTGCATATTACCAGTTCTCGGACAAAATCAGCTTAGAGGCAGTCGATTTGTGCATACATTAAGCATTCTAAACTTGACTTGGTATACCCAAATTAAACTTGGTTTGACCAACGACCTTTAGCGATGCATTAGTTGAATGCTCTAAATACTACGAGTAAAATCGACTAAAAACAATGAAATACTTTTTTCTTACGCTTTCACTGGCCAAAAGTTTGGAAACAAAAAAATGTAGAAAAGATAGACAAAAATATTCAATCATAATTAACTCAGCTATTTGGTGTCGAGGGTCGAAACGTGTTGTGCTCTTCGGGCACATTTATTAATGGGCTAAACTTAGTGACAACTAAATGAGTGTTGTGCGTTCAATTGAGTCACAACAAAAACAAAAAACAGCTAAAATCTGAAACTCTTAACCGGTTTTGGTTTTTTTTTCTTTCGAGCGGAAGAGAGATAGAGAGAGAGAGAGAGAGGTGGGGGAACTGCCAATTAAACGGAACAGGTGAACAAAGTGATCAGCGATACGAGATGTGATCTCTATGGACTCAAGGCCCACAAAAACAAAAAATATGGAAAAAAAAAAACTGTTCAAATATGCGACGTTCATTTATCAAGTTGAAAAAATTCGCGCTAATGACTCGGGGAATGTGTAGAAGTCATCTTCTTCTCCGATTTTTGAGATATTGTTGTTTTATGCTAAACCACAGCGAAAAGAAAAACAAAAATATATATATATATATATATATAAAACATATAAAACATATATATATATATATATACTCCTAAACTTTAACGTTGACTTTGGTTGCGCCCGATTTTTATGCAAATCTCAATTTCGATTAAAATTTTCGTCTCTTTTTTCTCGTCAGGCCCGGCGACATTGTGTCTCGTCTTGTTGCCCATTAAAAATGCTAATTTCCCGCAAATGTTTCTGCCAATAAAATTCAAAAATAGCAACCATTTTTTGTTTTGATTATTTTGGTTTTTTGTTTGCTCATTAACAAATGAATTAACCAAAAAAAAAAAAATGCCTTTAGCAACGAATTTAAAAAAAAATTGCTCTCTCGACTGAAAACCTCATGACATTGAGAAAATCCAGAAAAAACTACTTTAAATGTAGTTATACAATAGCAACGAAAAACTATAAAACTTAAATAATGCCAGATTAAATAAAGCCACAAATTAACTTTATTAAGTCTTCTCTGCAATCAAATTTCAAGCATATATTGATTACAATATCGATTTAATTAGTCGTAGTTTTTTATTGATTTTTTCCCCCCTTTTTGTGTTTGTGTTAAAAACAAGTGAAAGTTGTCGAGAATTTGACGGTTCGTCATTTTTCATCAGCTTTGAAATTTTATCTTTACGCAGCACTGCCATATAACTGTTGTGTATAACAGTTGTTGTTGTTATTGTTGTTGTAGTGACCTCATCAATCGCAATTTTCGTTATTGACTATTTTTAGTAGCACTCTAAATTTTAGTGGTATTTTTGTGGACTCTATCTTATCTTCTACACACTAAAAAGTATTATTTTTAGCTAGATTATCGGTTTGTGTCAAGTTGTGTTCTCCAGCAAAACAAAAGTTCCGCTAGAAATTTTCTATTTAAATTATGCGAGGCATAACTAAAAACAAAATGCAACACAAACAAAACAACAAAAACAGAGAGCAAAAAGCATAAAGCGGCCAAAAATGAGCTAGTGACGAAACGATGCTGTCGTTGACGCCGACTGCGACGCCGAAGTCGTCAGCGACTGCGACGCAGGCCGCGGGCAATTCGAGCGCAGGCTGCAATGAATGCCCTGGCCTCAAACGTAGCTTCCCCTTAAATTTAATGTTTTGTTTTCGCTGCGTCCCGCTCGCACTCGCTGGCAGCGCATGCATGCGCTCTTGCTTCACAGCGTGTTCGACTTCCGTTCGTTTTGTAGTAAAAACGTAAACGAGAGCAGCAGCGGCAGCAGAGACGGCAGATAGACAAGTGAATTTCTACACACACAAGCGCATACACAACGTACGAACGAAAAATGCGCGCGCTTTGCACACACATGAAATGGAAACCAAAACAAGGAACGTTCTGGCAACGAAACACTAGCGCTCTCTCTCTTTCGCTCTTTCTCTATGGCTCTGCGAGTGAATTGTGGAGCGTGTGTGTGTGGAACGCATTGCCGTCTCCCACAAAATGAACGCAAGCCACAAGAGGCGATCGCAAGCACAAATAGTTTAAATTCCACTTGGGCATTTAATTGAGGGAAGCAAACAACATCCAAATATGCTCAAATAAAAAATAATAAGCAGACTCAAACAAAGCTCGAGTGACCAAAAAAAATTAATAATCTGAGTCACGGGTTTTTCATCTCGCTGACGAAATTCTTGTTTACCAATTTAAATCTCCGCAAATAAAAGTGCACAACAAATGCGTCACTTTGCTTTAAATAAACCAACTGTTTTTTCATATGCAAAAAAGAAATGCTGAAATAACGGTAAACTCATTGAATTTGTATTTGGGGGAGGGGAAATTCGAAGCAGCTCTATCGCTGCGCTGCTTGACCTCTGCTAACGATTGGAATTTGGATATTATTCCCCATTCCCCATTTTCGCTGCTTCTTCATTGCGTGCGATCAGCGCTCCTAACGGTGCATGGCAATAGCATCCACTCCTTTGGCGCCGGCGTTGGCTCGCAATTCTGAGACAGTTGCACACACACATACACAAACGTGTGCAAGGAGCTATGGGCTCTATCTCAAATGCATTGCAATTGAGTAGAAGTCGTGGAATGGTGTTGGTGCTAGTGCTGGCGCACAAGCCACACTGCTTGTGCTTGCACTGCAACGTGGAATCGGAACACTCAGTTCATTGCTATTCGTTGCGACGCTGCTCTGCTCTTGTGTTTCACATGCCAAGTGTTTAACTGCTGTCTGTTGTGGTTTACTTGGTAGCCTCTTGCCAGAGCTCTTTCAGTTCCATTTGAAACTTTTTACCGTTTGGTTGGAAGCGCGCATCGCGGCACATTTAACACAAATTATATCGCCTAGGCCGATGTTTCACTTTTTGGTTGTTTTCTTTCGCCACCAATAAATTACATCGAGAGTTTTTTTTTTCTTCTTCTGTTTTTCGAGCGCGCGCCAAACTTGTAAAGGAATATAAGGATTAAAAAAAAAACAATTTATTCGTCGTGTTTATTTTCTGTCTCTAACTGTGAATGTTAACTGTAAAGTGTAAAGTGTGTGTGCGCTTGTGTGTGTGAAGACAACCCAACAAGAAATGGCAACAGCAAAAAACAACTGTAACAATTATTAATGCCAACTAAAACTCCAATTAAAAACAAACAAATTACATTTGGAAAAATATCTCCAATTTGTCTGTGTGTGTGTTGAGTGTGTCTGTGTTCAGATCGGGATCGGGATCGCAGCTAATGCCCCCCAGCACCCAACAGCCACCCACCCGACAACAACAACGGCCTCCTCATGAAATGCAAAAGTTGGTCCAATAAAATCAACAATTTTGTTGTGCGAAGATTGAAATCCATAAAGGTAAATATTTAAAAAAAAACAACTATATTAGAAGAATATTTAAAAAATTTTAATTTTTAGAAATTTGAAAAGAAAAAGCATTTAAAAAAATCGTAAAAATTAGTAACAAAATTCAAAATTATTTAAAAAAATAATACAAGTAAAAAAAATTTATAAAGTATTTAAACTTTTTTTTCGAGAAATATTTAAAATATAAACGGATTTAAATTTTTTTAACATAATCAGGATAATAAAATTTTGTATATATATAATATTAAAATACAAAGTTTCAGAAAAAGGACTTAAATTAGTGAAACTTATCTTGACAGATTAAATGTTATTTCCTACTAATAAAATATATCTTAAAATATTTAAGTCCTTTTGTGAACTTCTTATATAAGGATAATAATTCTGCTAATTAAAAAAAAGTACATTAAAAATAAGTTTTATTAATTTTAGCGAGGAATTTTTGTTAACCAATGAAATGTGTTATCCTTTTTGTTTATAAACTTTTAAAAATGAAGCCAATTTTTATAAATTTTAAAATACAATAATTTAATATAAGTTCTGTTAAAAAAATTATTTGCGCATAATTCTAACCTAAAAACAAAGCAGAACTAAAGAAAAGAAATTTCGAAGTCAACAAAATAATAAATCCAATCAAATGCGTATAACTTGAATTTGTTGGAAAACAGTGCGCAAAAAATTGTCAATTTGTTGTTGTTGGACTTGGCAATTGTTTTAAACAAAACACAAAATGCAATTAAATCGTATATTTTTTCTTTTCTTTTTGTGGCAGCTGTTTTTGTTATTTCACTTTTCTTTATTGACAATTAAAATAAGCAGCAGGCAATAAAAACAATAACAAACAACAACAATAACAAAAAACAAGCGAAGCAACAACTAAATAATAAATCAATTTATTTATTTATTTCATTTTCACTCCGTAATCAGCCTCTCTCTCTCTCTTCCTCTCCCTCTCTGTCCGTCCCTCTTCCACTTCAACACCCTCTCCAGCTTCCCGCTGTCCCACTCCCACTTTGTTTCCTTTTGCGCCTTTCACTTGTGCATGTCTCACACAGACACGCACACACACATACAAATGCATATTTTATAATATTTATTTACATTGACGTTGACGTCGCTGTCGCCGTTGGCGTTGGCTTCGCAGCCGCGCCCGCCATTTGTTTTGTTTACTACAGCCTTTTCTATCCCTCTCTCTGTCTCTCTCTCTCTATGTTGCTGTTAGCGTTATTATTGTCTCTTGTTTGTGTCTTGTCTTTTGCCTTCGTTTTCGTTTCACACTCACACATACGCAACTTACGCTTGTGCATGAATTTTGTTTTGTTCGCCGCTTCCTTGTCCTTGTCACCCGTCTCTCTTCTTCTTCTCAGTTCTTCTGCTTCTTCTTCCCATACACATGTACATTTTGTGCCTTCGTGTTTTTCCACCCGACTTTTGTGTTGTTTATTTTTACGCGCTCTCTTGTGGGCTACAAATTCTTGAAATTCTTTTTGTTGTTTTTTTTTTGTTGCTTTGTACGTTTCGAACGCCGCACATTTTTCCAGCGGGAAAAACGAGTTTTTCCAGGCAGCAGCGCATGCATTCTTCTTCTTGCTTGTTTACAGTTAGGAATGCGGGTGCCTCTTTACAAATACGAAGAAAAAAAGAGCAACGCAACGCAAAACAAATCGCGCTCTCTCTCTCACTCTACTTGTGTGTGGATTCGTTGTTGTGTTGTGGACAGCATTATTTGTGGGGAAAGGGGGCGAGTAATGTTGTGTGGATTCCATCTGTGGTGTCTGTTTGGAAAACCTAGACCAATATACATAATATGTACAACAATTACAATTACTCTCTCTCTTGCGCGCGTTCTCTCACAAAAATCTCTGTTCGTCTCGTCGTCGTCGGCTCTCGCTCACGACAACCGACCTGGCGCACAACTTGTTCGCCTTGTAAAAGTTGAAGGCGCCAGCCGAACAACAACAACAACATTAGCTACTACAATATCTCATTGAGCGGCGACTGCGCTGCTTTGGCCCCATTATGAACATAACATTGCCTCGGTTCGCTGTCGCTCTCTCTCACTCTCTCTCTCGGTCGTCGTCGTCGTTGTGTTTCGTTGCTCTCTCGTGTGCTGCTGCTGCTGTTAGCTTGGGCCGCAATTCATTTTGTGCTTTTTCACTTCTGATTAGTTTTTGTGGCGCTTTGAAGCCGGACGTTTCGTTTCATTTTTGTGCCCGCGTTTCGCTCAAAAAACCCAAACCAAGCAACACATACATGCGAAACGCCCCACAGTTGTGTATGTGTATTTGTATATGTATTTGTGCTCTCCTGCTCTCAGTGCGATTAAATAATACTCCACAAAAGGCCAAACAAATTACATAAAAATCAAAAGAGAAAGAAGAAGAAGCAGCAGCAGCAGCAATAGTAAAGTGTTCTCATTGCATAAATTTTGTTGTGTTTGAGTTTTCGTTTTGCGTTTCTCATCTAGTTCTAAATTCGTCTAAAACGAATAACATAAAAAAGAAGTTCCTAAATACAACAACAACAAGAAACGTCATCATCGTTTTTTGCTTTTTGATTGTGTTCGTCGTCGTATTTTCCTGTTCCTGCTCCGTTCGCTTTGTTTTTTCGTTGAAATTTTTTGCCTAGCCAAAATACATACATACAAATTTATTGTGCGTGTTCCTCCGCCTTGTATAATCCACACAATTTATAAGTGCAAAAAAAACAAAATACATAGAAAAATAAATAAATAAATTGCTGCGAAATTTTTAGCGTAAGCAAATTTCACGACGAGCGCCAAATAAATAAATTAAAATTCACAAACACACTCACACGCGCATAATCCCAAATAGAAGAAAAAACATAACGAAAAAAGAAAAAAAAATACGCGCGCGCATCTTCCTCTTATTTATATTGCGTGCCTGCCTGCCTGCCTGCCTGAGACACTCTCAGTGCGTGGCCCATTGGAATTTGTACCGTGAAACGCAATTACAACATATAAAATACACAAACAGAGAGCGAGCGAGCGCGTTGCGCGCTCCCAACATTCAAGCGACGTAAGTGCAAGCAAGATGGAGCGATTCAAAGAGAGCAAGTGAATGTGGAGCAGGAGTTTTTGTTTGACAGAGTTGTGTAGTTGTTGTAGTAGTAGTAGTAGAAAAGAGAGCAGCGAGCGAGCATGTTCCAATTGGAATTCACAGTTTGCATTTGCATGCTGCTGCTGCTGCTTGCTGCTTGTTGTTGTTGTTGTTGTTCTTGTTAGTGTTTGTGTTTGCGTTGTGCATTTTCATTCATAAAGCGCATTTTTTACTATTGCCGCCTCCCCGCCTTTATATACAGTTAGCTTTGTGTGCTTTTTTTTTCGTTTTGTGTTTTTTTTTTATTTTTATTATTTTTACTGTGAGCGGGCTGGCTTTGCGCTTGTTGTCGTCCATCACCGTAATTTTGTAAATCCAAATTTTTTGTTGTTTAATTGAAAAAGTACATTTATTTTTTCTTGTGTTTGAAATCTTACGTTCTGTCAACTTGGGAAGAGGCGCTTTAGAAAGATACATTTAATATTAGATTTTACAATGCAGGTATCGTAACAACAAAATCGTAAATCCTTTGGATTTACCCACAAAACAACAAATATAATACAATTTCCCCTCAATAAAATTATGCAAAACATGTCGCAAGAGAACAAAAGCAACAACCACAACAACAATATCGAAATACTCCTATTATTATTGCTTGCTCGATTCACCAAGCAACAAAACAACAACAACTACAACAATTTGTATCTTTTATAGCTAAGAATAGCACAGCAACAAGCGAAACAAAAAAAATAATTCCTTGCGAATTTTTCCATGTGTGCTTTTTATTAATTTTTCACGCCCACAAAACAACACGAAAAAGAAAAAAATTAACTTGATTGAAGAGGTGGATGTGGGAGATTAGGGGGTTGGTGTTCAGAGGGGGTGGGGGTGGGGATGAAAATGATAGTTGATCCTAAATGATGCCATATGTTTTAGATTTTTTGCATTTGGATTTTTCATAGCTGGCTGGCTGCAGCTAAAAGAACAGTTTTAGAAAATTTCGTGTATTATTTTTCTTTTGGCTTACGTGCTTAGTGCCACGTTCCACATTCCACATTCCATGCAACAAACATTTGGTGCGAAATAAACCAGGCATATATATGTATTTTGAATTTCTATTTCTATATATGTGTTTAGTTTATTTTCCTTATGGTTATTTAATGTTTAAATAAACTGTTTATATGCATATATGCATGCGCATACACTGGCTCGCAAAAATCTTTTGACAGCGGGAAAATATCAAAATATGCTCAAGATTGCTGAGAAAAATGCAGGTAAATTCTAGAGCTCATTTCTTGAATTGCCAAAAATTAGCATTTTCTTTTGACACATTGAAAAATGCATATTTTGCATTTAAATTACGATTACGAAAATATTACACATAAAATATACAAAATTAAGAAAGAAATTAAATGGAATAAATAATAAATTATTTGCTGTCAAAATACCATCTTGACTTAGTGTATATTTAGCTTGATTCTTGTGCGGCACCAAAAGAAGGCTCTGAAAGGGAGGCGACACCCAATAGACAAACACCTTGTAATACACCCCCGCACTCTGCCCACCCCCCCGCCTAAACGTTCCCCTCTCGCCTGCATTTCTAATGCATTTTTTTGTCGTTGTGACTTTCTTTGGTTTTTTTTTTTCTTTCTTTTCAATTGGTTGCAATTCGCGCGCTAGACGAGAATTTTTATTTATAAAACCAAATTGAAGACTGAGTGGGTTGGTTATGGGCAAGGGAAGTAGGGGGATGGGTGGTGGGGGGTGGGGGAGGAGGGGCGTCTGTTAAAATGGCGGCGAAGCGACAATAAAATAGATTCATTTAAATGTCATTTTTGTCTAGACGACAACGACGACGTCGGATCAGATCGCGATAGAATAGAATAGATATAAATATATATATATTTAGATACACAGAAATATATATATATATATGTATATAGTATACAGAATGTGGGCAAAGTCTGCGGTCATATGTTTTGTGTGTTAAGCACCACGCCCACACTCACAAATAATCGGAGGGGGCGCGTTCTCGATTTTTTTCTTAATTCTTGTGCGTTTTTCGAAATTTTCCACAATTTTCGTGCACTGGGAAAATTTTATGCCAACTTTCAACATTTTTTTTGTGGTTCAAAAATAATATTTAATTTTGCGATTAAATCAAATAAAAATTATCAAAGCTCGTAAGAAGTTTCCAATACTTAAAAACAAAAAACACAAAAAATATTTGGAAATTCCAAATTAGAACTTTCAAATGGTGAGATTTGTCATTTAGATATAGGTAGATATATGTTCATGTCTTTGGTTGCTAAAAATATTGAATTTTTGATGCCGCCGCTTTTGACATTTCCTGTTAACTAGTTGCTGTGCCCGTTAGCAGCTATCAATTTTATTACGATTATTTTTATGGCCTTTTGACCAGTTTTGTGTGTTCGCCCCAAAAAACAGAATCGAAGAAAAAAAAGTCGAACATCTTTCGATCTGTGTCTGACGCAGTTTGAGGCCCAATTCCAATTCTTCTGCGGCTAATTAGCAAATGAAAGAATTTCTTAATCAACCTATTGAAAGGCTATAAAACATTGTTCTGTATGCGAATAAGCATATTATAATAATAACGTAAACACAGAACTGGTTTCAACATATTGCGATATTATATAATAATATTTAATATTACATTTGTTGCACATTCATTTCAACGTTTCATTGAGAAAAACCAAGCAAAAGCCAAGAAAAATTTAATTTTGAGTGAAGATTATCTCGAAAAGTCTCCTTTTCGTCTAGCAATCGAAGTATTTTGAGAAATGTCTCCACATCCATCAGCCAAGCGTTCTCCTCGATCAAGGAAACGAGCGACTCCTTGAGGGTTGAGGAACCTCGGGTTATATCGGCTTATGTAAGAGATCGAACTCGCGGGTGGGGTGAAAAAAAGAAGAAAATTAAAGATTCAAATCAAAAACACAAACATAAATTGTGTTTGAATGGTTTTTTTTTTATTAATTTGTGGATTTTTTTATGTTTTGGAATAGTCGTGGGCGGGGACTGGGTTTTGTGTGCGTGTGTGGGCGTGGCAAAAGCTAAATCGTGACGTCAAGAGCTGCTGGTCAGTGAAGTTAACGTGTAAAATGATAATCAAATTATAAAATAAACCCATAAAAAAGATAAAAAGCTCTTAAAAAATGAATAAATAAAACAAGCTTTGACTTGCTGATCAAGCAATTCAAATTCCCTTCTCCCTTTTTTAATGGGCATCATAACAACTATAAGTAAGGTCTTGAGAAATTCAACCAACAACATTCGAAAGTGTTACGCACTTTATCACAAAAGAAGAAGAAAACAGTCACAAAAAACCAAAAACAACTATTTTCATTGACAAAACAAAAGAGAGCAAAATAGAGAAACCGAAAGAGAGAGAGAGAGAGAGCGAACACGTTTAACCTTTTTTGTTGCATTTGTTGTTGTTGTTGTTTGTTGCACAATATGAAAACTATGTGTTACACCTGCTTCTCACATTTTTCTTGTTATTTTTTTTTTTGGGAATTTCCCCGTTGAAAAAAGCTTATCTTTTGACATAAATTATGGGTGTGGATTTTGATGTTTTGGGATTTTTTTTCAAAATTGTTATAATCTGAATAATAGAAATAGAATATGGAATTAATTTGGAAATAATTAAATGTAGAAATTCACTGGATTTATTTTTTTTCGCCTGGCCTTCATTATAAAAACGACTCTGAATTCCAGTACAAAAAAAAAGTTCACATTTCGTTCTAGTTGCCATAAAATAAACAAATCAGTCGAAAAGTGAATACTCTATAAATCAAATAACACTTGAATAGAAATTTTTGCAATGCTCTCCAAGTTAAAATATATAAAAAAATTTTGTTCGCTTTGGAATTGTTTGCGCGTGTGTGTGTGCTTGGTGGTGTGTGGAAGCCAGGTTCCATTTGTCCATTTGTGAATCTGTGACTTAAATTAACTGACGCTTGTCTTTGACTTTCATTGACGCATTTGCTCACCTTGTTTTTATTTAAATTTGTTTGCTGGTTTCATTTGAGTTTGTGCTTTTGTTGTGTTTTATTTTTATTTAATTTTTTTTTCTCTTTATTTCTTATTTTTGTGCATGCGTTTTGCATAATTTGATAATTTTGCGTTTTTACGACACACTCGTACACACACACACACACACACACAATAAATAATAACAAAAAAAAAAAAAATCCCCAAGCAAATCAGTTCGCCCCAAAGCATAACAAAAAAAAAAAAAAAACAATTTCTAATGCTCGGTTTTTAATGGTAAAAATGTGTAAGCAAGGTGGCAATGAACTTTATTATATTTTTATGCTCAAGTCCTTGAACCCGGAAAAAACCAACTGCCAAAAACAATAGCAACTGGCCAAAACAAGACAGCAGCAATTAAAAGCGCACGGGAGCAAGCGAGACAGCGTCAACTGAACTTGACGTCAATGGCGGCCATAAGCAGCGCATAAAGCATAGGCCTAAAAAAAAAAACACAAACACCAACAACAACAACAACAGCAGCAGCACAAAAAGCTACTTGTCTCTGTCTGTCCGTCTGGCTGTGGCCGTTTGTGTTCTGTCGGCTGCTGCCTTTTGTGGACCTGTTTCTTGGTTCTCTTCCAAGTTCCGCTTTTGCGAGGCCGTTGTTGACTTTGTCTCTGTTATTGTTTTGACTTTGTTTTTGTGTTTTGAGTCTTTTCCTGCGGCTGCGCGCAGTTTAATTTATTGCGTTTCACGCACAAGCGATCTCTCATAACCATTGATTTAAATCTCTCTCTCACACTTGTTCTCTCTCTCTCTCTCTCGTTCTTTTTACAGAATAACGGTACACAGCAGTTGCAATCGCCAAGCAGCGCCGCTAGCATCGCAGCCGCCGCCGCCGTTGTCGTCTCTGCCTCGAGCAGCAGCGCAGCCGCCACTAGCAACATTGAACATCAGCAACAGCAACAACAAGTGAATATTGCTGCACCCGCAACAGAAACTGCAACAGCAGCAGCAACAACAACAGCGGCAACAATGCCGGCAATGCCAAAAGAAAAAGCAACAACTGCCGTGTCCTTAAGCGAATCAAATTTCCCGGCAAGAAAATTCAAAGATTTTACCGTTGTTGTCGGCGCAATGGCAACGACTGCAACGCGTATGCAACAACAGCAACAGCAGCAACACACATGTGGCTGTGGCGCCGCATCGGCAGCATCAGCAACAAACACAGAGAACAACAATAATAATAATAACAACAACAGCAACAACAGTCGCTACGGCAGAGCGAGCAACATGTATCTGACAAACGGTAAGCAACAAAACACGCAATATAAAAACATTTAGCAACAAGTTGCTAAGCGCTCCCACTGTTTCTCCCGCAGGCTTCACATCGCCACTGGCAGCAGCTGTAGCCAGCAACAACAGTTCATCAGTCGTCTCAACGCCGCAGCGTATCCAAATGTGCTGTCGTGAATCGCCGTCGTATCAACGCCAGCTACAACAACAACAGCACCAGCAACATCATCATCAGCAGCAACAACTCCAGCAACATCATCAGCAGCAGCAACAAGAACAACAACAACAGCAGCAAACGTCATCAACACCGCCAGCCCAGCAACAACAGCAACCACAACAACAACAAGTACAGCAACAAACGCCGCCTCCTCGAAGGTCACCACGCGATTTTATCTTTGGCCGTTATATTGGCGAGGGCAGCTTTAGCATGGTTTACCTGGCAATCGATATTCACTCGCGACGTGAGTATGCAAGTGAGTACCGTACACCAATATCCAATATAACTGTACTTTCCAGTCTATAGCTCAATTGTAAATGTAGAATATGTAGCAGAAATGATGTGGAGTTATTTAAATACTTTATGCAAAAAACAAAATCACAAATAACTATAATTATTTGCATATTCAATTCACCTTTGCTCTAATTTTGTTTCTTTAAACAAATACCCCCACCACCTTGTCATTTATGTGGCTGCTGCTGCTGCTGCTGCTACTGCTGTTGCTGGTGTTTGCTATTTGTGTGGCGCCAGGCGACAAATAGCAAAGAAATGCGGACGACGTCGGCGGCGACAGCGGCGCCAACGCCAACGCAAAAGCGCCGCTGCCAGCAGTCACCTGCTTTTGTGGCTGCTGCCAACAAATCACAACACGCACAGACACACACACACACTCACAAACTGAAACTGAAACCAGCTGTTGCTTGTTACTAATGAAAACGTTTGCCTTTGTCGGGTGGGTGGATAGACGAACGCATGCAAAAAGAAAGAAAATCGAAACAGTTATGTGTGTGTGTGCATTAAATAAATAAAAGTGAAATGAATCGTCAGTTGACAACAGCCAGACAGACAATGCGAGAGCGAGAGTGGAAGGAGGAGGTGAGATACATTTCAAGATGCTGCAGCAACAATTTAATTAGTTGTCACCTCTTCTTTTGCATCTCTTTCTGTCTTGTTGTCTGTCTAGTTCATCACGCGGCAATCACGTGAGCAGATTTCAAGTTTGTATTTCTTTTGATTTTATTTCTTATTAATTTTTGGGTTGCTGTACGCACATTCATAAATATTCATTTGTATTGGCTAGGCAAAAAACGAAAAAAAAACCGAATGGCATTTTTATCTCGCAACAATAAAGCGAGTGGGGTGCGCGGGGGGTAACACACACACTCACATACACACACATACACACACAAAAATATTTAAATACATATACAAATACTTTTGACTTTGACGTCTTTTGATAATCAAGACATCAACAACACAAGCGCTCTCGCTCTCACTATCTCTCCCTCTCTCTCTCTATCTCGCTCGTTGATGTGATAACGCCCGACGCCCGCACGCAATTGACGACAGTTTTTCTTCATTGTTTTGTAGTTTGTTTTTGTTTGTTTATCGATTGAAATAAAAACAAAAGGCTGACGTCGCTCAAGATCAGCTGCTGCTAAGCAGCAGCAGACAGCCGCACCGCAAATAAAAGCAGCGATAACGCCTGCTACTCCTCCTTCTCAAGTAACTGTTCTTCTCTCTTATGTTTATTATTTGTGCTAAGCCAATTTGCTTTTGCAGCCAGCAACAACAATAACACAAAATGCAAATTAGAAGCAAAATAAAAGCAACGGTAAATCAATAAACTTGTGGCACGTGTCGCTGCTGCTGCTAATGTGCAATGTTTGCACTTCCAGTTTAATACACAAAGCTAAATGCAAAGACAATAAGCGAAAAAAAAACAACAAAAACACGGCGCGTGTCTGCAATAAGCTGCTGCTTTCCTCCTCATTTCTGACTGGCTGATAAAGCACAACAACAGCAACAATAACAGCAACAGCACCAGCAGCATCAGGTGCATGTAAACAACAACAGTGTGCAGTTCTGTTAACAGTTAGCTTAGCGCTGCACACGCAATTCAACTATTTACTTTGACTGGACATGGCAAGAGAGGGAGAGAGAGTGAGAGCGAGCAGCGAATGCAAGGCAGAAGAGAGAAGTGAGTTAAATAACAGATAGACGAACTCTGTGTTGTTGTTGCTGCTTATTATTGACATATGCAGGCGTGCATATTTCGTGTTGTCTGTTTTAAAAATAGAACACAAGAAAAACAACAAGCGACGGCGGATGAGCAACAGCTGCGTCCGATGCTACTGCTGCTGCTAATCGCATATCTCTTTCACTCACTCGCTCGCTCGCACTACTGGAAATTAACATTTTCATTTGAAATGACTTGGCACTTTTGTTTACTGTTTACTACAGACACACACACACACACACACACATGTGGAAATAACAATAAATGATTGTAAAAACATTGAAGTCGACTTTTTTGAAGGTCAACATGTGTTGTATATATATATATATTTTTTGTTTTGAAGACCACCCAGTCTGGATTTGATTGCTATATTTTTTGTTTTATTGGCACACATATTCACGCTTGCCCATATTATTATTCTTATAATTGGAGCAATAAACAAGCGCAATGTGATTTGAACTCGTCTTGTTTTTGTTTTTAATTAGCTTATAAACATTTTATGGCACTTGTGTCTGGCAACATGTTGCCAACGGTTGTTATACGCCCACAACACTCTCTTTCTCACTCTATCTCTCTCTCCAATCAACTCCCTCACACTACTCATGATGAACGCAGCAAAATTTCGTTTTCATTTCGTTTTGTTGTCATATGCATGGTGAGGTGAGCGCTTCTTACACGCGCACACACACAAAAGTCTGCTTGTGTTTGTGAGCTTGTGTTGCTACGAATTGCCCAAATTACTGTTGTTATTGCTGTTGTGCGGCGTCTGTTTGACGCGCTACGCAAATTCCTTTTACGTATTTTCACAATGTCTGCTTTTGCCTATTTCATCATTCCTCGCAAATCGCCTGGGTGTGCTTGTCTATGTGTGTGAGTTGGGTTTTTGTGTATAATTTGTATTGTTGCTGGGCAGTAGCAGCAGCTGTGGCAGTTTTTCCGCGCATATTTTTTTTTCTGCTACCTGAGAAATTGGCGTACAACAAAAACAACACGTGCTGCGAATACTGAGCAGCAGCTGCTGCTGCTGTTGTTGCTGCTGCTGCTGCTGCTGCACCCACGCAACTTTTCAACTTTGAACTGCAACTTGTTGCTGGAACGCATTGGCATTGGCACACAACACAACTTATCTCACGATCGGCCGTTGAACTGTTTATGCTCTCTGCTGCTGCTCCCCTTTCTAGACGTTCCCATATTCCACTGGAAGTACACACACACACACGCATACATACATACATACATACATACATACATACATACATACATACATACATACATACATATATTTTTTCCCACACGTCGATTTTTGGCCACTGAACTTTCAAAAATCGTTAAACACACACTTAAATGCTTGTCTGTCTGTCTTTCTGTCTTTCTGTCTGTCTGTCTTCGTTTTTGCTCCTTTTTCTTTAATTCTTTTTCTACCTATGCTTCGTGTGTTATTTTTAATTACAGCAGCGAGCAGCAGCTGCTGCTGCGCAGTCGCAGCTGTCTGCAAGGGTATTTAACCTCTGCTCGTTCTCTCTCTGTTGTTCTGTAACATAATATTGGTGAATTTGGGTCATTCAACCCAATAAAAACGGATCCTTTTCGTATATTCCTTAATTCTTTGGCTGATTCATAGCCATATTTTAATATATGTATTTTTTGGTTGCTTCTTTATTTTTTGCACCTGCGACTTTAATTTTTTGCTGTAATTGTTGCAGCTGTTTGTTTTTTTCGATGAGCTGAGAGAGGCACGTGGCAAGGCCAGTTACACCCCCTCCCCCATCCCCTCTTCCATGCGCTGGTTTTATGAGCAAATTAAGCCGCGCCAGGAAGTCGGGAAAGATGCCGTTGTTCCTTAAGCCTTGGACTTGTTTTTATTATTATTTCCAACACACACACACACACATGTGTGGGAATGAGACAGTATTTTGTCTCTTCCCTTGCTCACTTGTTGTGCATATTGCCGTTTATTTAACAACCCATTTTGCACAGTAGAAAAAAAATAAACAAATAAAAACGAACTACCAAAAATCCTTTGCGTGCCGTCAATATGTCGCTTACCCCTCCCACTCCGTCGCATCGCACACACACACACACACACATCCCAAAAGGGCAATAAACTTTTGGTCTAACAGGCAGCAAGCAACAACAAAAATAATAATAAAAAAAAAAGGAGGCGCACTCAAAATTTTGTTATGACTCAGTTTGTCCCGCTCTCTTTTTCTCTCTCTCTCTCTCTCTCTCGACTTTTTCCCAGGTTCCACATAAGCATTCCCATTCCACCTTTCCACTAAGCACACTGTGCTTACCTGTGTGTTGCTGTGTTTCTGTTGTTCTTGTTACTGTCATAATCTGTTTGGTTTTTCGGTGACATATTTAAATGAGTTTCAAAAGCGAAACAACGCCAAGTTACGTCATCATGAAGAGACAGAGAGAAAGAGAGAGAGACAGAGAACGAGTGAAAGAAGGAAGAGGAGGAGAAGGAGGAGGAGGAAGAACAGACGCCGTTGCCGCCAATGTTCTTTGCCAATTTTGGGTGGACGGCAGCAGTCTAATTAATGAAATTGAAATGCTTTGCGAAACAATGCGAAATGGCACAAGACACACGAGACACACACACACACACACACACAACTTGTGTTCCTGCAATGGGCTTTCTTCTTCTTCATTTTATAGCAATTTTTGTCAGTTTAATGTCAATTTTGTCGTGTGCCAAAAAGGCAACCGGTAACAATAAATAAAGCGAATAAAAAAAAACAACAACACAACAAAAAACTGGCCATAAAAGACGCGTGGGTCGCATTGGAGTTGTTGTTGTTGTTTGTTGCTTCGTCATGCGTTGTTTTATCTGGCGCTGTTCTGGCAAGCAGTTTTATTGCCAGGTCAGAATTCGTTTCCAGGAAAAACAAGAAATTTTCCATTGCGACAAAAAAAAAGAAGTGTATATAAATAAAATCCCTAAAGTGCATTGCTGCTCCCCATTGGAAGTTGCTTGAGCATGTGGGAAGAGTTTCTCCTTTGTGATCTCTATGCTCGCTTGCACTGCACTCTCTCTCTGTTGCTCTCTCATTCTCAGTTCAAACACCTCAATTGACTTCCTGTTTATCGCGTGTTCCAATTCCAAAACATACCCAAACGGCCTTGCGCCCAATTAACTAACTATGACTTTTGGCTCTCTCTCTCTCTCTCTCTCTCTCTCTCTGTGGATGCTGCTGGAATGCAATCCAGCCACATTTGTTGCTGATGATGCAGTACAGTTTTCTATTTTGCTGGGTTTTTTCTTCATTTTTTTTTGGTCATTGTCCTCTTCATCTCCCAACACACACAATGAGTTGTTGTTTTTGTTGTTTGCTGCAGTTGCGTCTTCTTCTGTCTTATTTTTAGAATCGTTCGCAGTAGCAACAATAACAACTGGTTACAATTGCAATTTATGTACTGTTTTTGTTGTTGTCCCTCTCCCTCTCTCTCTCTCTCTCTCTTTCTGTCTTCCTCTATCTCTTTGTCTCTCTTTCAAACTCGTTGCACTGCATTCCAATCGAGACGCAACAAGTTGCAATGCGCTCTTAATGCTGCTTTAATGCATGTGCCTGAGTGTGTATGTGTGTGTGGTTGCCTGTGTGTGTGTGCTTGTGTTTTTTGGAATTTGTCTCGTTCCCTCTCTCGCTCACACCCGCTCGTCTGCTCTGCTCTGTTGATCAGTGAGTGGGGCAAACACTGAAAACTCATATTGGGCAAATATTTATGCTGTGTTTTACTTTTGCCAGCTGCGCGCTACATTTGTTGTTGTTGTTGTTGTTGCTATTTACTTATGTGGGTTTCTTCTACTCGTCGTTGTTGTTGTTGTTGCTGATGTTGTTTTTGCACATGCGCTGCCGCTGCCGCCATCAAGTTCAAGGCTGCGCTTTCGTTGTGTTATCAGCGTCGCCGCGTCGGCCGTTAAACCCAAAAAAAAAAGTAGAAAAAAATTTCAATTATTTATGTTGTTTTTTTTTAAACCGCAGCTTAACAAATGGCTCGCAAAAAATTAAAATAAATAATGCGATGACAGCAACAACCACAACTTGTCAATTAAATGGAAAGAAATGCTCACTTCCAATATGTTCCAATACGTTCCAATTAATGCAATGCTTAGGAGGAGGCATACACACGCAAAAAAAAAAACTATTGCGAAAATACCACATACATAGGCACGAAAAACAAAAAAAACCCAACGGCCAAAATTTCAAGGTCAATTTTATTTTTACGCACATTTTTTTCTTGTTTTGTTTTTTTGGCATGGGAAATTTAAAACGCATAAAAAACGCGCCCGTTTTTGTTGTTGCTATTTTATTTGTGTTAATCTTTTAATTGCGCTTGTTTTGTTTTTCCTCTTTTTGGTTTTAACTACACATATGTGTGTGTGAGTGTGCGAGTGTGTGTGTATTTAGCCGTTACTCGACAGCTTATCGCCCCTGATTTGTTTTCTAGACTATGAAAAAAAAAATAATGTTGCGATCTTGATAAAAAGGCAAAATAAAAGCAAAAAAAAAAACAAAGGAAAATAAAAAAACAATTTAATATTTGTATTTTCTATTGGCCCTCTGCCGCCTATCCACACAATATTTAGTGTAGATATCGTGCGCGTAATTTATTATATTCAGCTCTGTGTTGTTTATTCGCTATATCAACAAATTTACGTTTTAAGTTTGTGTTGTTGTTTGTTGTGTGTCTAGAAACTTTTTGGCAAATCTCAATTGTTGTTATTGGTTTTCGGGTTTCGTAAATTTCCCACGTTCCATCATCGTATTGGAATGGAGACTCGAATTTATGTATAATTGACACAAAACGGTGGAAAACTGCCGTTAAGCGGTCATAATTCAAAGTGCGAATGAAAGAGCAGTTAACCTCCTCTGCCTCCCTCCCCACCGCCCCCCTTCTTCATATCATTTCACACTTTTCTCAATAAATAATGTTTCAATGCCAAACAGCTAAGCTTACATACATGTCTATATGGATGTGTGTGTGCGTGTGTTTGCAGTTCAACAACCAGTTTAGAATTTCTAAGGGAGCAGCAGCAGTAGAGTAGACAGATACAGAGTAGGTCGCGCGGGGGGCTGGAAACAAGTTCCAAAGCGCGCTCGCTTTCGTTGCTTTGTGCCTGCCTGTTAATTTAGCAATTTGCGCAAAATTCCTTTTTTTTTTTGCTTGCTTGCTGCTGTCTTGCCTCGCTTCCCTTTTTGCACGTTGTTTGACGCTCTATCTCTCTCGCTCTCTTTTTGCATACATTTCAATAAATCACATAAGGAATATATATGCCGAATTGAAACAAGAACAAAACAAAAGAAACACACACACACACACTTACATACATTACGTACATACAAACAGCAAAAATAAAATGAAACGAAATCAAAGCAGCGAGCCGTCGTCGGCACAGGCGACACCAACACACAGGCAACTTGTGCGCTTGAGTGTAGCTTTAACGTCTGCGACAACATTGTCGCCAGTGCAACTGAGCTGGGATAGGGCGGGAGAGAGAGAGAGAGTAATTTTATGATGTACTCACAAAAGCGTCGCTTGCATATTGTGCACCCAAGTGCGGCTTACAGTTGTTGACAAATTTGTCGACCGCACCACAAAAATTGAGCGTGCTTTGATTTTTATTTGTCTCTGTGTGTGTGTGTGTCGATATATGTATTTTAATTATCATTATTTAATGCTATACATATATTGGAATTTTACAGTTGATTCAAATTTCATTCAAGCTACTGTTGCCGACTGACTAATCAAATATTTTTCTCTCTCTCTCTCTCTTCTGCTTACAGTCAAAGTGTGCGAGAAGCGTTTAATATTGCGAGAGCACAAACAGGATTACATAAAGCGAGAGCGCGAAGTGATGCACATGATGACCAATGTGCCCGGCTTCGTGAATCTCTCGTGCACGTTCCAAGACCAGCGTTCCCTATACTTTGTGATGACATACGCCCGCAAGGGCGACCTCCTGCCCTACATCAATCGCGTCGGTTCCTTCGATGCCGCCTGCACCCGCCACTATGCCGCCGAGCTGCTGCTCGCCTGCGAGCACATGCATCATCGCAACGTTGTCCATCGCGACCTGAAGCCGGAGAACATTCTCTTCGACGAGAATATGCACACGATGATCGCTGACTTTGGCTCCGCCAAGGTGATGACGCCCCGTGAACGCGTCCAGGCGGCAGCAATGCTCGCCAGCAGCACCTGTGATCATCCAGCTGGTGGACAGCAGCAGCAGCGACGACGCCAGCAGCAGCGCCAATCGGCACGCAGCTCCGACGATGATGATGAGGAGGAGGATAGCGAAGAGTTGGACGATGATCTGGACGATGATGACGATCAAGATGATGTTGATCGTCGATTTGACTATGGCGACGATGACGATGATGATGACAACAATGTGGATGAGTCCGCTTCGAGGACGACGACGTCGACGACTTCGGCGGGAGGAGATGTGGATGCACCCAATCGTCAGTTGCGCTATCCCAATATGCGTTCGAGACGTGGCAGCTTTGTGGGCACCGCTCAATATGTGTCACCGGAGGTGCTCCAAAATGCGCCCATCACGCCCGCTGCTGATCTGTGGGCGCTGGGCGTCATTATCTACCAGATGATCTCGGGATTGCCACCGTTTAGGGGCAACAACGATTATGTCATCTTCAAGGAGATTCTCGCCTGCGCTGTTGAGTTTCCGCCGGGCTTCGATAAGGATGCCGAGGATCTGGTGCGTCAACTGCTGAAGATCGATCCACGTGAGCGTCTGGGCGCCCAGGATGAGTTTGGCTACTACGAGAGCATTCGGTCGCATCCCTTCTTCGCCGGCATCGATTGGCAGACGCTGCGCCAGCAGACACCGCCGCCCATCTATCCGTATTTGCCCGGCGTCAGCCAGGACGAGGAGATACGCATCGGTAACGGTGGCACCACCAACTCCTCCTCTGCCTGTCTGCCCATCAGCGGTGATCTCGAACCGGGTCTGGATGAGCGGCAGGTGACACGACTCCTCAGCGCCATGCTGGGAGTGGGCAGCAGCACCGCGGAGCCCGCCCACAAGCCCTCGACAGCAAAGAGTAAGTGATACCCCGTTGATACCCCTTTGAATCATCGACTAATCTCTGTTTTGGCTGCTCCTCTTCCTCCTCTAATTAGATTCCTTTGATTTGAGCGATGCACAGAAGCTGCAACGCTTGGAGGCACAAAAGACTGACAAGTGGCACGTGTTCGCCGATGGCGAGGTGATCCTCAAGCGTGGGTTCGTCAACAAGCGCAAGGGTCTCTTTGCCCGCAAGCGGATGCTGCTCCTCACCACAGGACCCCGCCTCATCTATATCGATCCCGTGCAGATGATCAAAAAGGGCGAAATTCCCTGGAGTCCCGAACTGCGCGCCGAGGTCAAGAACTTTAAGATCTTCTTCGTGCATACGGTGAGTGTCTATCAAAAATCGAAATTAATATTAATTAATTAGTTTAACCAAAATCTAACAAATCGGAGAGAACTTTTTGTTGGTCATTTTAAAGCGAGACTTGGGATATTTATTTGTATTGTCTGTGGGACTTTTGTGGTTGGTCTTTTTCAAATAAATTGCCTTCTGTCGTTTGGGTATATTTATTTATGGCTAATTGGGAATTTTAGCATCTGTTTATATTAGGAATCAAGGGAATTTTAAATTAATCAGCGTATTTTGTTTTGTGGGATATTTAATCATTTGTTTGTTTTGTTTTGTTTTGGTGTTTTTGTCTGATTTGATTTGGTCAACTTTGTATTATGTTGTTATTTGTTGCTGGCACTTGACAGTTTGTTGAACTTGAGGCAAAGCCATCAACAAACGATGACGTAATCAGCATCTGTCAAAATAAACCTCCAGCCACAGCCACAAATAATTCAATTGGGGGTCCAGTTTATGGCGCCGGCACGTGTTTATGACCCCACGAGCCACAACAATAGCAACAACAACAACAACAACATAAAGCAACAGAAAGCACTAAAAAAAACTAAATTAAATGCGACATTGAAAACTGCACACGCAACGCAGATAAAAAGCAACCAAATAGTTTTTAATGACTTTTGGTCTCACTTATTCGGCACACATACAAACACACCACACACACACACACATGTAAAACCGTTTGTCTTATTTTTCGCTCTCTCTCTTTTTACAGCCGAATCGCACCTATTATTTGGACGACCCCGAAGGCTATGCCATACAGTGGGTGGAGGCTATTGAGAATATGTCGAAATTGAGCTACGGCGGCAGCGATGCAGACTCGACTGGAACGGGAACGGGAACGACTGGAACGAGCATCTCATCGTTTGCCAGCAGCAATAGTTTGGCGCCCATTTCCTGCAGTGCTGCGAACAACTCGAATTCACCCGCCTCCAACAACAGTTCACCAACAGCGCGGCGCAGTTCGCCTGCGCAGCGGCAAAAGCAGCAGCAACAACAACAGAAGCAGCAGCTGGAAGCAACAGCGATAGCAACAACAACAACAGCAGCAGCAACAACAACAACAACATCAACATCACCGACAACAGCGCGGGGAAAAAAGACAGCGTCCAACTGAAGAACACGTGTCTCGCCGCTTGTCGCCTTAGATTTAAATGCAAATTAAATTCAAATTTAGTTGAAATTTAGTGCAAAAACAACAAAAAAAACACACACACACATCTAGAAAACATAAAGATATATATACACACACACACAGATATATATATATATATATATTTGTTTATATATATATATAAATGCAAGAATTGTGTCTAGTGCTAATTCTAAATTTGTTTATAAACACACACACACACATACACACACACACATGGCATATATCAAATATCAATTTTTTTTGTTTGTTGTTTGTGCATTTTGTGCATACATATAAAAATACGTATATATATGTATATATATATATATATATATTAATATAGAGCAAGTAATACAAGTAAAGCGTAAGTTTGGCAAAGAATAGTTAATATTTAATCAACTAAAATAAATACATTACACATTAATAAGCATTAATACATACGTATATTAATATACATATGTATATATATATATATATATATATATATAAATATAAATATATTTAAAAGCTAAATTAAATAGTAACTAAATTAAACTAAATTATTACAACAAAAAACAAAACAAAAATATTTATACCGCAAAAAGAAATGAATGTGTATGGTCACACTGTGCACAGGCAGGCAGGGCAGGCAGGCAGGCAGACAGACAGATAGTTAGGGCTTAGTCCAATAGATGGCGCCAGCACACACACACACACATATATATATATATATATCTAATTTTTTGTTAGCGCGTAGTTAGTCACAATTTAAATGAATAGTAGCCGAAAGAGAGAAAGAGAAGCTAAAGCCGCTGGGCACCATCTGGCGGCCGAAACAATTGTACATTACTTGTATGTATATGTATATGTAAATGCCTGCCAAAGAAACAACAGTTAGAACGCATTCTCTAGGCTTAAGTACTAAACAAAAAAGAAAACACAAAAACAAAACAAAACAATACAAACTAAATTCAATTGTATTCAGAAATTATTCAAGTTGAAAGAGCGTAACTAGCAAATTATGTATGTTAAATTGTAAAACTGTAAAAACTATCTATATATATATATATCTATATCTATATTGGGAGTGTGTTTGTCATGTCACCTAACTGTAAATTTGTAAATCGATACATATATATATAACTACATATATGTATATATATATAGATATTGTACATTAGCTATATGCGCACGTCTAAAGAAAAATGCCTAAAAAAAATAGAGAAAAAAAAAAACAAACGAATAGTTTAGCAGAAGAAGAGGAAGATGATGATTGTGGCTCGCCAGATGGCGCCAGTCGTCGTCATTTTCCGAATTTCGCTCAACTTTCTAGTAAGAATTTTTGTATGCTAGTTTTTTGATTTTTACAATTAATTTATAATGCTTTTTTGCCCTATAAAGAAACGTATAAGACTTTGAGAAACTATTTAAAGCAGAAGAAAAACGAAAACAAGAAAAACATCAAATGGAAACAAAAAAACAATTTAAAACAAAATATATATATATATATATAAATATATAAATATATACTATATACAACAGAATAAAACACCAAATGCATATACAAAAACAAAAAAAGAGGCAAAGTTAAAATATCTGAAAAAAAAAAACACAAAAACGAGCTAGAAAAATAGATGGAGTTGAAAAGAGTTGAAATTTAGTTGAAATTACATTTGGCTTTGGTTGTTTTTGTGCTCGTCTCAGCAAAAAAAAAAACGTGCAAAAAATGGAAATCATTTTTGTATTTGTATTTGTAACAGTGTAATAATTTTGAATTTGAATTTGAATTTGCTTTTGTTGTATTCTGTACATGAATTTTTTCTTTGTTTTTGTTCTTTTTTTTGCATTTCGCATAAGATTGTAGAGAAAAAGATATAGAAAGAATGAGAGAGGAGGAGGAGTGTAAGTTACAGTTAGCTTCAAAAGTTATATATATATATATACAGGTATAAAATTGAATTTTAACTAAAAGAAAAACTAAAAAAATAATAATTATGATGATATGTAACATCAACTATACATATATATATATATATGCATATACATATATATATATATACATACATACATAAATACATATATTATGTTCGGCAGATTTTGTGTTCGTTCATAATTATGGAACAGTTTCTAAAACTCGCGCGTATTAGTTCAATTGTAAAGCCTAAGTTACGCCTAGACCACGCCCCTAATACACACACTCACTCACTCACACACACACACAACACAACACACCACACTCACCCCGCCCCCCTTATCTAGTGTTAAGCTACTATGTGAGAACGAAGGAGAATGAAAGAAAGCAAAAAATACATTTGTACATACATATCGCGTCCCGCATTTTTGGTGGGCGTGGCCGTAGCAGCAATTTAACTATATAGATCACTAAGTTACGCAAGTATACAATTAATTCAATTAAATTAAATCAACTAAATTAAATTGTATAATTTATTAAAAAACAAAAACAAAAACAAACACAAAAAACAAAAAGCAAACAACAAATGCAAAGAGAGTTATGTAAGCAGCAGCAACTAAATAGTGAGAGAGATACAAACATGTAAATTATTATTATACATATATATATCTATATATATATATATATATAAATATACATACACACATATATACACCAATATATGCATAAAAAACTAAATTGGTCAACAACAAAAAATACAAAAACAAAAACAAAAAGAACGTATCATTAAAAATTAAAAAAATTAAAAAAAAGAAAACATTTTCAAAAACAAACAAAATTTGACAAATTGTTTTTATTTCGCTTTTGGTTGAAACGAATTGGCAATATCAATAAAAAAAATACTGGAATTGGTTACACAAGTTTAACCTGCGCTATTCCCCCCACCCCCAGCCCCCCCTCCCCTCACCCCCAAAAAAAAACAGACAGAAAACTTACAGAACTTACTAAATAGGTTTCGACAACAACTACACTGTAAAAAATTGAATTCAACACAAGAGAAAAGAAGAAGAAAATACAAAATACAGTTTAGATTTTCTTGATTTCGACCTTATGTGCTGCAGTACCTTAAGAAAAGTCCAACACAGGAGACTTTGCAACCGGAAGACGACGCCAATTTGTAAACCCTACAAAAACAAAATATATATACACTCGGATATATACATATATACATATATATATATCTGTACACTTCCGACTCATACAACAAACATTTTTATCCCAAAATCATTTGTAGCTTTGTTAAGTTTTCTACTAAGAAGCAAAACACCAAAAAAACAAAAAAAAACGAAAAAAAAACCGAGCAAAAATTTGAGAAGACTCAAAATAGATGAAAAGTGCCTAGTGAAGAACCAGTAGAAGCAGCAACCAAAAAAACAAAAAAAAAAGTCGATCTCTCCCCGGTTATACTTCCTATATGTACATACACATATATACACACATACACATATATTTATATATATAAATATATATTTTGAAAATCGCCTGGCAATATAAGTATACGATTTGAGTTTAGGAAACGACAATTTTTGATGTTTCTTAGAAAGTAACAAAAAAAATCAAGGAATTTTCGTTCGTGTTCAATTTGTGTGTGAATGAACGAGTGTGTGTGTGTGTGAGGGTGTGGGTGTGTGTGTGTGCGTGTGTAATTTTAGTTATGGCAAATTTTTAGTGCAAACCTTATCCGTTTAATTAATATACAAGCATAAATATATATATATATATATATATATGTATATATATATATATATGTATATATATATATATATGGTATATATAAATATATATAGCCAATATTATACGAGTTTATACATACATAAAATACTTATACATATATCTATACACGCATATATATGAATATATATATGTACATATATATATATATATATATATCTGAACATTCCAATTGTATATTGATAAATTCGAGAGCGAATCGATCGTTTTATCCAAAGTTCAATCTCTAGGGGTGCTAGACTGAGTTATTTAAGCCGCAATCGTAACAACTCTTAACGTAAACGTAATTCAATTACTACCTTGCAAAAGTATAAAATACACCAAAAAAATAAAAAAATTACAAATAAAATTAAAATAAAACTAATACAAAAAACAAAAGAAAAAACACTAACTCGCAACGTATGTACATATACATATATATATATATATAAATATATATATATACAACATATTTGTATGCATATAAGATCGAAATACTTATATATATGTATATATACATATTGAATACTATGAGAACATAAAATACATATACATAGGTATCTATATCTATATCCCTATCGCCCTTCAATCCTTTATCCCCTTAAAGTACTAAACCTAACCTTAAAAATGGTATACATAACATTACATAACTATATTATACACACACACACACACACACACACACACACACCCACTCTCTCACACATCGATACTATATACGACTATATATTTACATATATAGACTTTAAGCAGAAAACGGATAAATTATTATCGCATATTTAAGATACATAAATATATATACACACACACACACACACTCACACACACTGCACACACACACACCACACACACACACACACACAGTACATAGAGTAAGTTCGAAGTCGCCGTTTAAAATTCGACTGCAATGTTGTATTTTTCAGCACGTAAAAAAAAACAGAGAAAACGAAAAACTAAAACTAAGTTAAAATTGCAACACAGAAAACAAAACAAAACAAAATACAAAAAAAACGCAGAGCAAAACTAAAGTTCGTTACATTTCAAAAATTTCCCTTACAACACAACCAAAAATAACTATGAAATATCCTCAAAATCAAAACTAAAAACAAAAAAAAAACGGAACAGTTTGTTAATGAAAATTAAGGTTTGAGATTTGTAAAACAGTTGAGCACTAAAAAGAGTTGAGTGAAAATAAAAAAGAAACGTGACGCTAAAGAGAAGAAAAGAAAAGAGAGAATGTACCATGTGTTTGAATTCTTAACGGTTAAGCTTACTTGATTTTCACAGCAGCTAGCCTTCTACACGCAGCAGCGTTGTACGAGCTGAGAGGGAAATAAAATGTTTGGAGACTACATTTGCTTCGAGCGAGACAAGCGTACGTGCTGTACTGCAGTTTTGTGGCACTGAGCTTTTGTGAGTGAGCAATGAGCGCGCTGTGGTTTGAAATTTAAAATGCAAGAAAATCGAATGCTAAAAATGGATTCCATTTTTAAAGGGATGTTTAGAATTATTAAAGTATTAACTGACATCTCCAGCTAAAAATCGAATTGTGCTTTGCTTTAAAAGTCAGTCCAGCGCAATTGCTACAAACAAAATGCATAATTTCAAGCGTCCCAAAGAGTTCCCCGAAATTTGGCCAATGAAATGGATTATTCCCCTTATCATTTGTGGCTATCTGACGGGCCTGGGACTCATTCTACTCTGGTACGAATGGCATCCGGCTCAAAGGAAACAGGATCTGACGCAACTTTGGCTGATCCTCGTTCTTCTGGCGCTGCTCTGCACAATGATGCTTTTTAGTCGACCCGTTCGGTGAGCCAAGCCAACTATTCCCCTTGCATATCCTTCCCTAATATCTGTGCTTTTCAGTTGTATCCTTGCACTGACGTTACCTTCTCTAAGCAGCTCGCGGGGACGTGCTCTGCTCATCACATTGGCCTTCCTCCTGGCCGGCCTTGGACCCACAGCGAATATCTTGGCCAATTTGATGGCGTTGCTGCGCAGCCTCGCCTGTGGCCAGGAGCTGCTGCGTCAGGCAGTTGGCCAGATGCTGGACGTGGCGCTAGAACCAGTGCGCGCCGTCCAATCTGCCATTGAGCTCCTTCTGAATGAGCTGCGTCGTGTCCTGCGACAGATGATGGACTTGCTGCTAACACTTCAAGGCTATCTGCTAATAATTAGTGAGTAAAAATCAGTAAAGGGCACAGGGTATCTCTTAGTCCGTGCTCAACCACCTTCTGCAGTCGATACTCTAAGGACTTGTGCCGCATGGCTAAAGTCTGTCGTGGAATTGTGCAACTCGCAGGGGGGAACACCGTGGAAACGTTGCCAGCGGGCAGCGGTGGGGACAATGGCGAAATGTCGGGCAAAGATGGGAATCTTCAAATCCATTTGCCATGCCACAAAGCTCTTCCTTGCCCTTTGTTATCCTGCCAAGCTGGTGGATGCCTTCTGCTCGGGCTTCTGGGATGCCAGCTGGAACATTTTGGATACAATTCTGGAGCGTAAGTTTCAAGACCTTGACACTTGTCGTGCTTCAACTGTTATCCTGCAGGATATTACGAGTTTGTAGCTCAGCTTGAGCAGATGTTCGATGTGAGCATTAGTTTCGAGCACCAATTTCACTTCCAAACGAACGCCTCGAAGAATCTCTCGGATGTGGGTGAAGAGATTATTCAGGATATTAGCGATCGCCTGGGTCCATTCACGCTGCTCCAAGGCTGGCTGGATCTGCTCTGCTGGCTCATGCTGTGCGCCGTATTCATCAAGTAGGCAATATCTAATCTTATATATATATATATATATATTTATATATATACTTATATTCCCCAAAAATCAGGGCCATTTATTTCTATCTGCGCTATATGCTGAGTCGTCGCTATCAGAATATTTATTTGATGAGCTGCTTTTATGAAGTCGATCGACAGTGGCAGCAACAGGGACAACCAGCAGTGCTGCCACTCAAGCGGCTGGAGAGGCTCAAATACTTAAAGGTATATATCGATATATATATATATAGTTTAATGCCCGATCCTTCAGCTTACCAGCCTGCGTCTAACTGGCTCCGAGTGCCTGTTGCTGGTGGAGAATGGCTTCTTTATGGCCGTCAGCTGTGTGCAGCTGGGCAGCATTTGCCTGGTGGACCACAGTCTGTTCTGGCTTCTGGACACCATTGCGTATTATGGCGAGCAGCAGGACGAATTGGAGATTCCAGCCTATGTCGATGTGGAGGTCGAGGGCGGTGGCCTTGTGGGCGACATTATGAGGGGCATTGTTCAGGCCTTTCGCCCAATTACCCAGAAAAGCACAGTCGACACGAAGGCTTGTCTGCCGCAGCCGTTGGAGCCCAACTATGGCCACTATCTAAAGATCCTGATCATTTGCCTGATTGCCTGGCTCATCCTGCTGACCGAGCCGTACATGTTGCGCCTGCGTCACCTGATCATGCAGCGATTCTATCCGGAGAGGGCCTTCGAGCGAGCGCTCTACTTGCATCAGCGAATTGTGAAAGAGAGAGGTAGCTGTCGTCCTCAAAATGCTATCGTTCTATCCTATTCACTCCATCTTCCATCTCTTTCTAGACAGCTTCTTGAAGTTGGCGCGTCGCAGGGCGAGGGCTGTTTTTAGATACCAACAGGCGCATGGTCGAAACAGCTGCCTGAGTTGGCTAATAGCCAAGCTATGCTGGTTAGTACAATGCTACAGTGGTCACTCGACAAGCGAACGAGTTTACATATCTACACATATATATATATATATATATAGTTACACATCGATTTCCGTTTAGTACTTTTGCATTAGCTAAAATTAGCTTTGTGCCATTTGTCGAGCGATCACTGTAGCTGCCTTCTGCTTCTGCAGGTGCTGTTGCTGTCTCTGTCTAACGGAAGGATCGCGCGGAGATGTTTGCATTCTGTGCGCCAAGCAGCTCAGCTCGTTAGTGTTGCAACCAATCAGTAAAAACCGTTTCACTTCAGGACTGCCATTTCAGCTCCAACCGCATCAGGTGCGACACCGAAGGTTGCCAGGGACTCTACTGCGAGGTGTGCTACAGCAGATCCAGCAATAAATGTTGCCTCTGCCAGCGACCCATTGATTATGGCGATCTCAGCGACATCTCCGAAGTGCAGTAAGCATCGCTCACACAGCCATCATCGGGTCAAAGTAATCTAAACAGCTGCTCCACAGGGACTCCTCGGATGACCCGGATGCGTTATCATTTACACAACTTCAGGCTACTCTCTGCGCCGGCAGCTATCGCAAGCGGCAACATAAGAAGGAAACGTAAAATTATCATTATTGACTGCTTGATTAATGGATCCATCCTTAAACTTATGTGAACTATGACCAATAAAGCGCTTGACAGGATCTGCTTTAAGTTACTTATTCGTTGCCTGAGTTTTACTTCACATTTTTGTGTATTTATTAGAGAACCTCATTTGGAAGTCGATTCAGATTGAATAATGCCAATCTATAAAAGTAGCAGCGCTGAATCCTTGGCATCCTCAACTGGGTCTGAGTCGCAACGAGCGCACGCTGGACAGGAGAAGCCGCCCAGCAAAGCCGACGACTCCGATGATGAGATGAGCATTGATGAGGAAATGGAGGATGAGATCGATCGACTAAAGCCACGAAAGCCAATCGATCCCAAGATGGATGACAAAACGAGGAGTTACTACTACGGCAAGCAGCGTAGTCAAAAGACGCGAAAAGTGAAAATTAGAAGCAAAGCCGATGAGGAGCCGGCTACGATTTATCCAGAAGAATCTGAAAAATCTCGTGCTGCTGGCTCTGGCAGGGATGTCAGGCTAACAGTTGTGGACAAACCCAATATCTGCGACTATCTAATGATCTATTTGATACTGGGCTATATACTGGGCATATTCCTGGTCCTCTTGTGGTATCTTTTCAACAAGGTATTCTTGCATAAGGCCAACAGCGATCTGAACTTCTGCTGGTTACTCATTGTGCTGCTCGTGCTGCTGGTATTCATTATTTTGTGCAACCGGACGACCAGGTGAGTGAGCATCTCTTATATATAGTCTATCTATATATACTTTATTTGCAGATCCACTGGGGCATTATGGGTGCCTCTAGTGGCCGGCTGCAGGGGGCAGGTGCTGATCATCGTCATTGCTTTGCTGTTAGCTGTTGCAGGACCCTTGATGAACATCATCCGCAATACTGAGATCATGGTGCACACTCTCTCCTGTGGCCAGACGCTGCTGGGGAATGCGCTGACGCCCATGCACCAGATAATGGACGAACCCGTCTATGCCATCGAAGATGCCGTCCACTATTGCCTGAGCCAAGTGCGCAGGATCATGGAGCGTTTGGATTGTGTGCTGAGGCACCTCGAGGCCCCAATTGTTAGAATGCGTGAGTTGAGTGACGCCTCGATAACAACCAAAACTGAATACCCTTCCATGGTGCAGATGCTGGCTATAAGAGCTGCGATGCTTGGCTGCAACATCAGCAGAGTTGGTTCGATGACCAAATGGGTTCACCTTATGAGCGATGTTTGGGCGCCGGCACCCTCAGCATTCGGGAGTGTGAGTTCAAGTTCAAGGATCAAAAGCAGCAGATTTGCAACATTCGACATCGCTTCGAGTGGTTCTGTGCCAAGCTGCAGGCGTTGCCCAGCTTCTTTGATGCCCATTTGAAGGAGCAGCGGGCAGTTGCCGAACACATCTTCAAAAGTAACATTTATTTTATGATGTGATTTTTATGTGATTAATTTCTACTTGCAGCACCTGTAGAGAGCACTGCCACAATCCGTGGCTTGTTCGAGGTCAGCATCACATTCGATCACAGCACAAATTACAGCGATGATCGCAATCATTTGAGCCACCAACTCGAACAGGAACTGGACAAAGAGTTGCAACTGCATCTTAGGCATTTGCAGCTCACCTTCATCTGGCTGGAGATGGTGATCTTCTGGCTGATCGTGCTCATAATCCTGCGTTCCATCTATTATCGCTGCAGCTATTTGGGCAGCGATGGCTTTAACAATGTGTATCTAACGAGCCAATTCATCAAGTTCAACAACACAATGCAGCTCAGATATGGCCACAATAAGCTGCCCATCAGGAAGAAGAAATTTGGATATGTATTACGTTAATCCTCAGTTTTTTTCTTCCTCTTTCTTTATCCTTGCTTTTACAGCTAGGTTCCTGGCGCATTCTGCCCTCTGAGCTGGGTTTCATGTTTCGATCTGTGCTGTTTCTGCTTATCACCAGCTTGCAGCTTTTTACCATTTGTTTTGTGGACCATTGTCTGCACTCGATGTTGGCCATGTTGGCCTATCGTTCCCAGCAGACAGCGGAGCTGCAGCGTAAGCTAGAATTTCTCTCAGTGTTGGAGTCTGTAAAATATTACATAATGATTGGCAGCTCCGGCATATACAAAGCTGATTATTAAGAGTTGTGGTTTCATCGGTGGCTTACTGCGTGATTTGAGCGAAGCCTTTGAGCCACTCGCGAAGAACCTGATTGTTGACATGCACCGGTGCCTTCCTCTGCCCAGTTTACCCAACTATTTTCGCTATTGGACTATAATTGTGCTGTGCATGCTGGCCTGGCTCCTGGTCCTCTTGGAGCCATACACCATCCGCCTGCGCCATCGCATGCTCGACGCATTCTATCAAAGAAACGCCGAGCGGCGTGCTGCTTTCATGTATCGCTATCTTCAGATTGCAAAAGGTGGATTGGATTTACCAAACTTGTATTACTATATATATATATACATATATGTATATTATTTCAGACACGTTTATAAAGCCGGCTAGACGTCGAGCCCGCTCCATGAATATCTATGTATATGAGAATAGAATTTCCAGGTTCTTGACGCGGTGTTCCTCGTGTATTTACAGGTGGGTTAATTGACGTAATACCAACCAGTTAATGCTAAGTTTCTGAGCTAGGTTGTTCTGTGGCTATTTAGGCGCCTACCGTGGCAAATACTGCATCATCTGCAACAAATCCCTAACCAAGTAAGAGCTTAACTGTCTTTTATAGCCTATCATATCAGGAAAAGTTTTGGTTTGCCAGGAATGATTACGTCCCTTGCGATACGAAGGACTGCCGAGGGGTCTACTGTCAGTCGTGCTTCCTGGACTCGAACTGCCAATGTGTTCTATGTAATCCACGGGCTAGATATGGGGATTTAACCGATACCAGCGATGTTGGGTAAATGATTTGGTATTTGCAGCACTCTTTATGGTTATCAGGATGTTTACTCCTTGCAGTGATTCCTCCGATGAGCCGCATAGTCAACCCTTTCGCCAGGATGCCAACTATTGGTCCGCTAAAGAGCATGACAGAAAACAATATTAAATAATTTGATGAATAATTTGTTTTTCTTCCGAGAGCTCTCGTTCCATTTCTTTTGGCACCTTTCACTCAGTTCAAGTCGGCGCCCGATGAGAAGTTGTTGATGGGAATCTCGGCAATTCTGATGAATCGCAGCTTTTATTGTTAAAAATGACATTGCGTCTGCCTCATCATCTTCTGGTTGACTTTGTCGAGGCCATATCAGCTACTGTTTGCTCGTTTGTCTCCTTGTCATCTCTCTCTCTCTCTCCTCTCTCTTTCTCTTACACTCTCTCTCCCTCTCTTAAGATGACGACTAAGACCAGGAGGAGGCTGATAATCACCGTCTTTTGTCGTTGGCCATTGGGCAATAACACTTTGTTTTCAATTTGTGCAACGGCCTCCAGTTGGCCTCCGGTCTTCTCTGTGGCTTGGCTACACTCGCAAAAATGTAGAAATTTTTCAAAACTGTAATTATCAATCAATACCAAGTCAGCAAGGTAGAAGCACAAAATACAGCCTTGCCTGTAGCAAATAATCCCTATAAAAAAAAATATAATTTTAGGCGATTTTTCGGCACTTAAAAAACAAATCTCAAAAAATGCCTATTTCAGAAATAAGAATTTTTAAAAATTAAATTTCATTATTAAATAAATAATATTTGTAAAAACCAAAATCGATTATCATATTTATGCGAGCAATCGTAGTTCCAGAATGCTATGGCAAGTAGGTAAGTATTTCTCTGAGTGTAGTCACATTGTGGTCATTGCTTGGCGCACATGTGGGCTGCAATTAAATGTTCATTAAATGCGACATCCACGACAAGCCTGAGATTGTTTCTCCACAATTAATGCAGCTGTGTTTAGCTGGACAAGGATTGGTCTGCCACAGCTGGGGCCGGCTGCCACTGATGATGACATCCAGCGTCGCTTTGGTTTTAAGTTTGCTTCGGTTTGGTTTGGTTTGGTTTGGTTTGGTCTCCTCCTCGAGCCTGAGGAATGTGCTGTGTAATTTACAGCCAGCGTTTGCTGATGAGTGTGTGTTTGTGTGGTCCCTTGCAACCCGCAACCCGCAACCCGACGGACAGCCAGGCAACTGGCTTGTTTATTTATGAGCCACAAATTTTGACAGTTATTTCTATTTGTTGAATGTGCCCAAAAACTGTAACACGCAGCTTACCTTTACCTGGGGGTCGCAACCTTTTGATCAGGGTTCATTTTCCATTTCTTTTCTCGTCTTTTATTTCTGTTTAATAAATTCTCTTTGGTGTCCCGTTGCCTCCGTCATCTTGTATGCTAATGTGTGCACAAGTGTTTATTTGTTATTTAACACCCGTTCCCCCAGAGAGCTCGAGAAACCACACAATGACCACCAACCACCATTCTCGGGCAGGCGGTTGACATTTAAACCACACACTCAGACACAACTGAAAACACTCAACAGATCAGAGCTCAAGAGACAGATAGAGAAAGAGACAGAGACAGAGAGAGAGTGTGACAGAGAGAGAGAGAGGGGCTCATCATATTTGCCGAATCGCCTTAAATACCCTGTACATATTAATAATGAACAAAAGGGGTATCTTGATTAATTCAATTTTCTTTTCACATTTGTTGTCACTGTCTACGTGGTATCTCCTAGTCGTTCACACCCGATGAGCGCAGTCTTTGAACTTGGTTGCGAGGCAGAGCTTAGTTGATCATTTGCGTCTTAAGTTACCTGTTTGGCTACGGTAATTTGAGCTGTTGCTGCGGAACTGATCAACCATCAACCGATCCAATTCCAGCCCGTTATATTTATATATATGTATGTATGTATATGCATAGCTGTGGGGTGTAAATAAGTAACGGCAAGTTCGCATTGGTTTCAACAGTTTTGAGCTTTGTTCACAGAGTTTGATGTCCTTTTCAGTTTTGGTTTCATTTATTCCCAACTTGTTGAGCTAACCTGTTATTTGAGTCCTTTGCCCGAATGAATCGATAGCTCGGATTGAGTTCGAGTTTTTGGACATATATAATTTCCAAGTTTAAAAAATGTGTCTTCTCTCGATTCCTAACTTATTTCAAAAACCTTTCTGCCATCATTAAGTTGGGCTAATTTCATCTTCATTTATTAACTTTTATTTATTTAGTTTTCGTGCTTCTTCTTATTGGGATAACCAAAGAATCCAATGCCCTTCAGCTCAATGAACAATTCCTGATCATTGCCAATGGCCCTGTAAATGGTTTTCTCAATTTCGTCATACTGGAAATGTGGCGAAAAGGGCATATCATTGATGGCCAGGAACAGAGTATTGCCACGTTCGTTGCCCACGACCAGAACGGTGCCGCTGTTGGAGAACCTACAAAGGATGGCACATTAATCAGGAGGAGTTGTGGGCGATACCAAATGTGTCCCTCTTACTGGGCAATTGTGTTGAAGGATGAGTCTGTTGTTTGCTTGCCCATCGGTTTTAAGATATTACGCCGAAGATCCCAGATGCTGCAGGCATCTCGATTTACACATACGATAACTGTTGAGTGTGTGTAGCTCCACTTGGCCCAGTGCACCGGCTGAAAGTCATCCAGCAGTTCGATCAGGGGTCGAGTAATGCCATCCACCCAGATGCGCACATACCTGCAGAATACGAGAATACATTTAACTAGCACTGTTAAATAGAAAGGGGTGTGGATGATGGGGTTACCAATCGTTGCCGCAGGTGAGGAATAGCTTGGGGGACCAGGGTGAGAACTCCATGACATTGACGCCGCCATCATGGCACTTGAGCACCTCCAGATACTGATGCTGATAGTTGATGGAGCACTTGTGAATGCAGCCCTCGTCGGTCAGTATATAATAGATATCCTTATGCACCGGATGGATGATGATATTCAAACCCTGCGGATGCCTATTGGCGGCAACAGTTGTCGTCGTCGTCGATATCGGCACCGTTATGCCCTCGGGATGGCCCTCGATGCGGTCGAGCGTCATCTGTGTGAAGCCCAACAGATACGGACTCTTGACAATGCGAAAGCGTGTCACGGAACCATCCTGCATGAGGCAGAGAAACGGATCAATTTCGCTACTATCCTTGTCCTCCTGTTTGAGCCAGCTTATGGCGATAACGGGCGCGCAACTGGGCAAGGTGCTCCGTTGAGATACAGCAATGGGCATATTCGTAAGATCGGCCACATTGCGCACCTCAACACTCCCATCGTACAGCCCGATCGCAATCAGCGACGGCAGATACGGGGAGAAGCAGACAGCAGTCACCGGCTGATTATAGTAATAGGTACGTTCCGGTTCAGACGGATTCTTAATGCTCCACACGTACACTTCGCCCGTGACGGGCACATGCTGCGATGAGAACGAGAACAAACCGTAGCCAATGGCCAAAATATCACTGTTCCTCGCACAGAAACTGATATCGCTGACCCCCTTCCGCTCATCCCTGCAGAGCACTGGTATAAATCTGAACAGCAGCTTCATCGAGTACTTGAATTGTACGTTCAGGGAGCAGCGATCATCCTCAACAGAGTTGCGAAAACGTTGCATGCCTTGACTAAATTGATTGCTGGACATTGTGCGTCCAATGATTCGGGTGGCCTGTATAAACTCGGGGCTTCTCATCAACTGGAGTAGCATCAAACGCATCTTGCTATGCTCCTTGTCATCATCATCGTCCATGGCACCCGTAACGTCAACCGGTCCAGTTTGTGTCTCCCCATCCGGCTTGGACACGCTGTACATGGTGTGTTGCACCTTTGGCTTGTGACCCTGCAGCGTGTCGTACATCTCAAAGTTGGAGACATATGATCCCACCGTGGCGTGGTCCACAAATATTGTGTTCACCGCTCGGCTGTTCGTGAGCACCAGATTGGTCTGGGCATCGTTGTCGGCCCGACGACGCACCTTGCCCTTGCCGGCGGTCAGATACTCATAGAGTTTGTTGTCCGCCTCGACAGCATCGCCTGGTCCGGTGCCCTTTGCCACCGTTTTGCTGCTCTGTGAGTGCAACACGACAAATACCGACTTACGCAGCGTGACCTTTACAAAGGACCTCTTGTAGGGCACCGGAATGTGCATTTCTTCCATTTTCTCAGCGGTACCCGGTTCAAATGTGATCGTCTCATTTATTATCTATTTGGATGTGGAGGCAGCAATTGGGCATGAGATAAGATTCAAGTTGCTGGTCTCACTTACCCCGCTGATGACCTCATCAATGGACTGCTTGTTGCCTCCGACGCCTCCGCGCATGCTGGAGCGTGTTCTGGATCGGCCCGAGCTGTTTCTGCTGTGAAAATCGGGCAAACTGCCGATATCATTCGCCAGCTGCAAGTTAAGTCTTAAGAACTTCTCTGTCTGTGGTAAATCTGGTATACAGTTGGGCGTCAGATCGACCTCCTTGCCATCAATGGTCTCCAGCACCTAAGCAGTGGCATCTAGCTATCAATTCATTTGGATTACACATGTTTTGCTCACCCGGAACTGCGTCCGATACTGGATTTCCTTATCTATTTCCTGGTCATAGTAGTGTGTGGTTACGCTTGGTTTCTCCGATGTTGGCTCTTCCAGTTTGTCAGGAGCGACCGCCACAGATTTCTTATGCGTATTTTTACGTTCGCCATCGGATTCTTTTCTCAGGCTCGATGCGGGCAACATCTTTGGGTTTTCTATGTAAAATCTTTCCAAATGTTGTCGGTCGACTTAAACTTTTGTTTTTATTTGTGCTATGAGGCAAAGTCAGTGAAAACCTGATGTTATTAAATATCAGCAAATATGTAAAATGTCTCCAGGATTGAGCAGTCAAAACTGGTCCATCTGCAGAGTTTCTCTTTTTTTTTGGGGAATCATTTCAGACAGCTGTTCTTATCAGTCCACATTCAATTAGTTGCATAATGAAATCCCCAACTCAGTCTTCAGTTCATCGTTGGTGCCTTTTTGGCTGCTGGACTGCTGCACGAATCCCTGAATCCTTGTGAATTTCCCCTCGCTCTCGTTACGTTAGATAAAAAGCGAGATAAAGCTAACACGTCTAACGAAACCACCACCCAGATGCGAAGGACGCTGTTCGCAATGCGTTTCAGTAACAGTTCAACTCGCAGCCCGTGCGAACGTTACCAGCTCAAATATATATGTATATATATATATCCGGTAAACTGAAAGCCCGGCGTAATTTCGACAAAACGTTCGCAGTGAAAAGTGAATTTGCATGCGTGTATCTTTGGCTGGTGTATCTGTTTTCTAAACTAATTGATTTGGTGTTGGACATAAGATAAATTGCCAACACAATCCCAAATATCAAATAGTCAAACAGCTAATTACGAGCATGTCAGTTACACAACAACAACAACAGCAACACGAAACGGCATTGGCTTCAATGGACAACTGCCAAAGTGAAAACCGAGTACCAGAAAACTCAATTAGGAATGTTGCAAAAACACAGACATCGCCAACATCGTCGCCGTCGTTGTCGTTGCCGCTGAATAAACCACAACCAGCTTTGGCAACGGCTTCAGCTTCAGCTTCAGCTACAGCTACAGCTACAGCTACAGCTACAGCTTCAGGTCTGTCCAAGCAGACGCAGTACGTCATAAATTCAGTGGCAATGCATGCGAAGGCGACCACCGCGGGAATCATCACCGGCAACACTCTGCATCTGCATCGCGAGAAAAGTGTGCAGGTACGTGAAATGTGACGTTAATTGAAAGTTAACCAGCTCACCGCGAAATCTGCAGTGGACACACATATGTACATACATATATATAGCTAATATACTGACATGCACGAGGTGTACTCGTGAGGAAGCATCAAATTGAGATCGGGTGTGGAATAGTTGTGGGCATAATTAGCTGACTGAGCCGTTGGCCTCTACAGCTAGTACTCCAGCTCTTAACTATCTTATGGCATATTATATTTAATTTAATATAGAAGAAGAGTATACATATATTCAATCCCAACCAGAATTTGATAGATTCTTAACTTAGTTCATTTATAGCTTAATGTTTAGCTGGCACTAAGTCTAGAAAGTCAGTTAATGAAAAAAGTTTGTTTTGCTTTTGGAAAAAACTATTCTTAAAACAAAGTTTTTCTCACCAAATTTGTTCTATTTTACTATTTAATAACTTTTTAATTGGATAATTTTATTTTGGTTTTTCAACTCTTTATCGCAATTATCTACGAATGTTGCCACAAATATGAATTTATTTATGGAAAAGCTGCAAACAAAAAGTTGACGATTGCAGTGAAAATTGCAAGTCCAAATAGAATTCGTCTTTTCAAAACTAGAACTAATAATTATTCGCAACATTTTGCGTAAACCCGTAAAATATTTTTAATATAGCATACCTCGATTTGTGCATATCCAAAACACACCAAGCAGCCCTCGCAGCAGTGAAGTCCAATGCAGCGAGGACATTGTGAGAGTGAATACAAAAACCGAGTACATACATCCCATAGATACATGGATGTGTGTGTGTGTGTGTGTGTGTGTGTGTGTGTGTATCTATGTGTGCGTTACGTATAGATAGAGATGGATATGTATATGTATGTGTAACCAGAGTGCAGGGTGCGTAACGTAAATTTGTGAATGTTGCGTTTGTTTTTTTTTTTTGTTTTTGTTACTCAATTGTTTTTTGCCGGCAAACACGAGCAGAGTCGTCGTAGTCCCGGCTAGGTCTGGCCTGGGCCGGCTCAATGGAGCTAGCCGCATGCGTGTTAGCCAGCGCTGCAGCTGAAGAGGCAGGCGAAGCGTCGTCATAGCCATGTTATGTAAACATTGCCGGGAGTCTGGCCAAGGTGGCAGCGACGACTGCTGATGACGAAAGCCAGCGACGTAGCCGAGTCGAGCAACGACGCAGTTGCCAGTTGCCGACTGCCGGATGCTGCATGGAGCACGGGGACGAGGAGGAGCAGCAGCAGGCGGTTGAGGTTCGCTTCATGATGGTCATGATTGCTGCTGTTGCTCCTTCAGTTCAGCTTTTGTTACTGCTGCTTTGCCTGCCTGCCTGTCAAAGTCACGTCATTCATCAGATGCGCTCTGATGCGAAATAAATTTGTTGACGCCATTCAAAACGAATTTCTTCTGCTACACTCACCAACAAAATAGGAGCTAGAATATGCAAAATCCCTCTGCATAACTTGCACGACTTTTGTTGAAGTGTATTTCGAAAATTTATAGTTTTCCCACTCTACATTTATTAGGTTGATTTTTAGATATTGTTTGGAATTTATGTATGATATTTTGTATGAAATTGCAGAATATTTACTTAAAAATAGAAAATATTTCAAATATTATTAACAAATTAAATAATTATTCATTTATTATTTTTATGTATTTTTATTACAAATTAAATGTCTTGTTTATTATATTATATTATTAATTTAATATTTGTAGTTTTCATTCTATTTTTAAGCTATTTTCTAGCTTTAGTGTAATGTGTGTGTGTGTGTGGTTTATGTGGGTGTCTGCCTGATTGGGTGGTCTCTGTTAGCCAGCAAATCAAAGACTGTTAGCTGCTATTAGCTGTTAGCCACTAAATTTGCATTTTGCCACTTTGAGTCGAGTTGCACTTGAGTGTGCCGCATAGCTAATGTATTGGCTGCAAGTTATGCCACTATGTTTAGTGGTTATGTTAAGAGCTCTCTTTATCGCTATGGCTCCCCAGACTTTACTTGCTTGGGCAAAGAAATACCTTTTCCTTATTTGAGGTATTTTCTTTTGATGTTTAAAGTTTTTCCTGACGCTTTTTGCTGACAGCAGCCCTTGGGCTTTGGTGGTGGTTTTTCCAAATCTTGTTTATGTTTGCTTTCAATTTTATCCCTGACATCGTTTGCATCCTTTTGTTTGGGCTTTCGATTGTGATTTTTTTATACACATGTACGTTTAGTTTGGTGTCCTGTGTGGGTGGGTGGGTGTTTGGGTGGTTGCCTGGGCTGTGTGCCTGCCATCGTCCTTGCCCGGTTGCGTGTCCTGCCAGCCGACAGCCTTGCACTTGCCCGCAATTGAACTTCAACTTGGGGGTTGTTCCGACTTCCCAAAACCCTCGCTCCCATTCAGCGTTTGGCATCCCTTTTGCTGAATTTATCTGAGAGCGCTCTCTCGCTCACTGCTCTCTCTCTCTCTCTCTCTCTCTCTCTCTCTCTTATCTTCTGGCTGACTTTGCCCTTTGGCTTTTTGTCTTTTTGCCTTGGCCAGAGTTGGTTATCCTTCTGTGCTGGTGCGTCTTTCATCTCGCACTTCGTGTTTGTTTTGGCCCAGCACCATCTCGAGGGGTTAATCAACCTTCTGCAACTGCTGCTTGGAGTTGTAACTGTAGCTGGCTAAATATGTTGAGATGTTCACAGTTTCAGTTATGTTCCAAGTATAATGAACGCAATTGAATTTACGAGCTGTACTTGTCTACTGAGAATAAAGCCAGCTAGTTTGAGGGAGGATTTATGGCCCTACTTGTTACTCAGCACGTGACCCAAGCTTGACAATCCTGTTTGCGATTTACATATAAGTTTGCATATCTTAAAGCACATATTTTTCTTAGAGAACATGTATTACGAGTCAGAATCGTGTTTTCCACTTTGAATGTTGTTTTATTCTAGATGTCAAACCATTATCAAAGAGACTTGTTTTAACTCTGACAAAGTTATGGCTATAAACACTTTTCTACAACTGAATGGGAATATTGAAAATAAGATTGACCAAACAAATTTCATTGAATGCACCTGAAAACTTTCTCTAGTGTCAGGTAGATGTGCAAGTCACCAAATGCATCCAAATATCAATCATCTAGTTATGAACTTTAATCTGATTGATGTCAATATGGCCACTCGAAGCACGCAGCCAATCGTATATATATTCAAGAGTATTTATATAGACAGATTTGTGATTTACGAGTGGCCCAATGTCAAAAATTGAAAATGTTGTGTGTTGTGTGTGCAAAGTCAACTGAAATGCAGTTTGTTTGCTGTTTTCGTTGTTTTCGTTGTTTTTGTTGTTTTCGTTGTTTTTGTGTTGGACGGTCATTGAGCTTCGAGTGGAAACCCATTGCAAATAATCCAAAATCCACTTGAGACGCAAAAATTGCGCTTGGCAAACATTTTGGGGGTCGTAAATTGAAATGCATTTAAGCAGATTTTTGCAGTTTTTGGCATCACCACCAACAGTGGCAGTTGACCAGACAGACCGATCAGCTGCCCACCCTACCCACTGCAGCACTACACCACAGCACCACAGCACCACACACCACTCAACGAGTGCAGCACTCAACCAGTGGCGCTAATGGAAGCCAGCGACGCGTCGCTCTCAGCTGCTTGGCGCCAACATATTTTGCTGTCGCATTGAAATTATGAGCGTTGCCTGCGAAAATTTGCATAAACTCAACCAAGAAAAAAGAACAAAAACGGAAAGGAGAAAAACAAGCAAAGAAAATAAATATATCTCTGAGAATGCAACGGCGAAGTGGAAAGAAAGTGGAAAACGCATAGTGAAGAATTTATGTGTACGTGTTTGGAAATTCCTTAATTCATAGAGAGAAAATGAAATGCACATCTTGTAGTTAACTGCTGCCGGCTTTTCCTTTGGCCGCACAACAACAATTTTCCTCACGTCATGTGAAACTTCTTGGCCGAAAACAAACAAACAAATTTTGATGTTGATTACGTGTGGCACATTGAAGAATTTTTGTATGTATGCCGTGCCGTGTTGAGCGGCAACACCATTTGATTACATAATTTTTGGGGAAAAACTATGTTTTTTGCTCTCAAGGAGCTGCGCTGCGCCTGGAGGCGTCGTCAGCGTCCATTGAAGACAGCTGCCATAAATTTTGCTGCTGCTGGACGGGGCGGCAACTTGGATGCGCCGCTAATCAGCGCTGTCAAGCGTTGCAGATGCACAAACAGATACAGTTGCATATATATATATATATATATGTGTTGGCAAATTGTTGGGGTCGCAGCATCGCTGGCTGCTCCACAAAAATATCTCACGCATTCTTGCGACGCTTTTTCTTGTAGTTAATTAATTTATGCAGTTGCCCGAAGATTTTTCAGTGCAGATTAAAGTCTGGCCTCAGCGCATTTAATAAATTGCTGTTAAACTATAAGCGAGTGAGAAGAAGAAGAAGAGCGCCCCAGATTTATGAGTGAGAGGTCGCAGCAACAAACGATGACAACGCCGATCAGTGTTGCCACCCAAATGCGTATTTAATGTAGATCGATAAGCATTATTAGCCAGGCCAACAAAAAGGCATTCTTGCCACATATAACATACAACTACAACTGACCCATTAATCCGAAAGATGTCAGCTGGCAGTGCTAATGATATCGAGGGGGCGCCCACGTTTTGGCCCCGCCATCTACAATTTTGGTGTTGCGTTTATTTTCGTTGACCTTATAAATCAGACAAATATACACTGAAAAACCCCAGAGATAGAGAGAGAGAGGGGGGCATCGAGGGGCATTTGTACACAATCAAAAGATTTCGAATGGCGACCAAAGAAATCCATAAAGTTGTAGTTTTTCCAAAAATCTAAACATAAAGTTTTGATTTACGCAATGGGCGCGGGCGGGCGCCGTTTGTGTTGATTTATCTTGGCCATTTCAGCAGCCATCAAATAATTTGGTTTTCTCTTTGACAAATTGGAAATGGCAGGCAACAAACACCACAGCACAGCATTGACATGGTCTCTCTTTTTGGTAGGATTTACTTTTCATAATCGTGTAAAGTGCATAAGAGCATTTTATTGCTCAATTATCTCAAATTTGTTTATTGTTGTTGTAGCATTTTATGTGTGTTTTCTTTGCAACCGTTGCATCTGCCATTTATGAGCAGCTCTTTGTAAGTGTGTCAAATTAGTGTTTTTCTTTCGAACATGGGCTTATTCCATAATCCCATCCCATATTTATGACTTTTATACCCTCGACTAATTTTGAGTGTGACTATTTTTAGCCCAGCCCCTATTATCAGAGATCCGTACAATGGCCGTCGCAAATAATGAGATCATTTGTGGCCATAATTTAATCTGAGTTTTTGAAATATGTTTTCTTTTCGGCTTTTATCTGCAAACACAAAAATCTGCAATCCTACGTAAAATCAAATAACAAATAAACAAATACGCTTATCTTGGGAAATTCCAGAGAAGTATATTTAGGCCATCATGAGAACATTTCATGTGTGAACTGCGATTAAGCCTGCAACTTTGCAACTTGCATATTTGCTCAGGTCAGGTTCCGACACTCAAGTGCTGGGCAAATGTTCAATGCCTTTGAAAGCTTATAAATCTATATAACTGCTGCATAAAGAATATCTTTATAATTACGGAAAGTGCCATACAATTTACGACCTATAGAGATTGTTGTCCCATTGCTACGTTCTACGTTCTACTCTAATGTGGATTCAACTATCTAATCTTATCGCCGCTTTTTGCCGACGCATTTACATTTTTTGTTTATTTGTTTTGCTGAAACGCGTGATTATTTTGTATAACGCGGCCAAACGGCGATATGCAGCACTGGCCGGAAAGTAATTATACTTTATTTATATTTTTCTAAATTAAATTAATTCATTAAATATATTAAGTAATAAAGAAAAGAAGCCTTTCGAATTTTCAGAAATTATTTCTGTAAGCCAGAATATTTTGGTAGTTTTCACAGCTATTTTCCAATTGTTTTTCTGATTGTACTTGTTCACACTGTTCAGTGGGTCGGTCGTATTTGCCATAAGCGTCAGCTGGAGCCCACGTGAAAAGATATGGCATTAGGTGCAACATTTTCAAAGATAACAGTGAGTGGCACAAACAAATAAATAGCGTACGCTTCGTGGAATTTTTGCACTATTGTTGGGCAATCGGCTAAAAATAGCCAAAACATTACCTGCCATCCTATGCGACCATATATAAATAAATTTGTTTATCTCGCTGACTACCTCTAAAAATATAAACAAATCAATCATGTACGTGACGTGACTCTGGAACGCAAAAATCATCACATCAGCAACATCAACATACAGAAATGGTTTATGCCGATGAGCAGCTGATTGATTTATTTACTTGCCTGATGTTGCACTTCCATTACTCCATTATTGTGGAAGCTCCAATCTCTGTTGACATGATATCATCATCGTCATCATCATCTGGCAATCTTCTGTTCAATTTCCACATTTTTCTACCAGCTGCTACTGCTATCTGCTGACGAAATGTGTAAATGGCACCATTGTGTCTGTGTCTGTCATAAAAGATATTAACATACCTGATATACATATGTTGATAAGGTGTAAATGAAATCATTCACTCACCTGTACCTGTATCTGTACCAATACCGTTAGTCAGCGTTGAACGCGTCACAAGTATTTCCGCCCTAAATGGGTTTGACGTCAATGTCAGAAACATTGTTTACAAAACCAAATAACTGATTTGTCAATCGATTTATTTATATCAGACGATTTACCACACTTTGGCTAAAGAATTACCAATTCTAATCGTTGTCTGAGGTCATTGATCCAAGTGACACTTTGAGCCATTTGCAGTATTTGAGCAGGTTGACAGCCTTGTAAGGTCAGTGAATTGGTTTTATGATAGATTATAATGCCCATAACTAGATGTATTTAGGCTTAATTATCAGCTCTAGAATGGCTAAAACAAATGATTAAATATGTCTGATTATCTGCTTAGCTGACTCATGTTTTTATATGCTACTCAAATGCTGCCTGTGAGATGACATGAAATTTCTTTTCATTGTTTTACGATTGCAATCAACACGCGGTGCAGGCAAGAAAAAAAATGAGGCTGCAAAGTGGCAGTGGATGGCTACAAAGTGTATCTGCAGCAAACTGCTATTTGTGTTGCAGCAAAAGATGAAAAATAAACAGAAGAGTCTAGAATCACAAAACTATGAATTCCAAGAAACACTCGACTTGGTGGCTACAACGAGGAGTATCCCTAAAATGACTGCCCGGAGGAATGTGCCGTAAACACTCAACTCAACTCAGCCCAAGTTGGCCATAAAAAAGTTGTTTTTGTTTTTAGAGTAGCGACGAAGAGCTGAGTTTTGGAATTGGGTTAAATTTACAGCACTTTCAGCGGAAAGTACAAAGTGAAGAAATCAGCATACGCTCGCAATGTGTTTGACTGGACACATTCATTCATTCACTCATTCACTCACTCACTCACTCAGTTACTCACTCGTCCGTTCATTCATTCATGTGGTCAGTGTGAGAGCGGATCGCCTCTGTCTGTCTGTCAGTCTGTATGTCTCTCAGGCTGCCTGTGTTTTCCATCAATGGAACTTTATGACTAACGTCGCTGCCAGGTCCAGAATCAAGTCAATGGCACACACTGAGAGAAAACGCTGGTGATTATGCGACTCGTAGGTAATATCTAATATCAGAGATCATTTACGAGTCTTGTAAACTCATTTGAGAATGTTAGTGAGCAATGCATACAAAAAGTCAGGAATCCTATACGACTTTTCTGTGAGTGTAATCGCAGTCCAGACACAGATTCGATTACAAAACGACGGCGACCGACTTTTCGACTCTTGCGGTAATTGAAGGCAGCGTCGAAGAGCAGCGAAGCGTTTGTCGCTGCAGGAGGCCAACAAACGGATACTTGGCGGGGAATAAACATTCTTGAGCTACTGTTACGCGGCTGCCAAAAGAACGTGAACGTCGACAACTTCATCAGACAACTCTGATGTACACAAAAAACAGAAAGAAAAACAAACCGAGTCGCGTATCGTGTGTCGAACAAAATAAAGAGGAAAAAAGTAGAGAAAAAACTCAAGCTATCGAAAGTTGTTTTTCGTGTCTCGGCTGCATCTGTGAGATACAGAGATACAAATGTAGCTACAAGTTGGCGCGCTGCTTGCGTCACAATTGAAATTCTTGAGAAAGTGTTGCAAGTTGCGACCCCAACAAGCACTTCAAGTGACAACTACAAACAATGCGTGCGTATCCACAAGATACAAATGCAGATACAGCCACAGATACCGCATGCCACATGCAATTACCGTGCAACGGCAACAAACAACAACTCACTTCCCTTATGTTATTTTCTTATTTTCTTTTCATTTTTCATTTTTTACTCTTTATTTTTATCAATTGTGCGTCGCCAACACTTTTGGCGCGTAATTGCAATCAATGCGCTTTGTTTTTGCTCCGCTGCTGCGTATCTCATGGATACACAAGTTGACAGCCGACAGCGGCAACAACAACTGCACAACATAAGCCGTTGCAATTACCGGACTCGGTTGCATGCAACATTGTTGAGGCGGCACGCATGCGCATGACTCAGACACAGACACAGACCCCGACTACGACTACGACTACAAGTCCGAGTCCCCCATCGGAGCTGAGGCTGCAACGTTGCCCCTGTTGCAGGATGTTCTAAATGCCTGGGAACAAAGCAAATTGAAAACGCGTCTGTTAACAGATTGCTTGACGTGGTAGATGCGCCATTCAGATTACCGTACAACATCCATAAAATTGAGCATAAGAGCACAGTTAATATGGGTGCGTTGCACATTAAACACCCTTATAAAAAATTAAAAGCTTACAAATTTTCCACTTGCGTAGTTGAACCTATTTTCAGATCCTTACAGATCCCTGATTTGATCATGATAACAACACTTGATAATACTTAATACAATTTTAGTTTGGAAACTCAATTGCAGTTCGTAATATATGAGAAAATTTGGGACCTGGCGGCAAGCATAACAATGGAGCCAATCCCAATTGCATTGGAGGCGCCGCTGGCTACACTGATTGCCTGGTGCTCAGCTATGCGCACATCTATCAGCATCCCACGGCCAAATATGTTTCAAAAATTGCTCGAAGTTAATAATTTTTCTTTTTTCTTCAGTAAATGTGAAAAATGTGTGATGCCAATCCTCGGAAAATTGCAGCAAAACTCATGCGATGCAAGCCCGACTCCGGCCAATCTTTCCAGTGCCATAACTTTGCCACCTTTACGATCATTATCATTACACTCTATATTAATATTACAGTCATATTTAAGAACCCAAAAATTGCCAGCCAAAATGTTGCCCTACAAATCCCAATGTGCTGCAGAGTATAAAGATACTCGGGATTCATTCAGAAAGAACTTAGACAGGTCGATAACCCTTAGCTGTTTTCATAGATCGATAATGGATATGATATTTATTTTTTCACAATTTGTGCCTTGTTGCTGGATAGCAAATCTCAGCTCTACTTCCTCAGCTCTTTGTCCAGCTAAGGAAGTTCAGGAAACTCTGGCAGCAGCGCCAAGTCATGCAATAAACTGTACGCAAACACATTTCCACGACAGACTCAACTTGAGGCAGTTGAGAGAAGTTGCAACTATGAACTTGAGAACAAAATGGCAAGTCAGCAAATTGAAATTCAATTCTTTATTCTGTTTGGGACTGGGATGCTTCGCTGGCAGAGCAAACACCCCCGCACAGAACACACAGAGTAGAAACATTATTTATGCTGCCACATATCGATATGGGGAAGAGTCGACTCCGTTTTGCCTCTTGTTTTCTATATACATATATCGTGGCATTTGTTTTGCCGGCTGGCAGTTTTGTATCTCAATTTGCAATTGTGCTTGTAATGAATGGCTGGCTGTGGCATGCGATCTGTGCAGAAGTCGCTGCCATGTGGGTGCAACTTGCAACTTGCAACTGGCAACAGCGACAAACGAATCTCATGAATTATGCAAACACGAGCAAAATGCTGACATGCCCCCTTCCATTCTCTTTCTGTGTGTCAGTGAGTGTGTGTGTGTGTGTGGACAAACAAACAAATTGTTTGTTATTATCGCTGGGTGGCACACTGTGATGTGCAACAGCGATCGCGTCAAGAGACTGCCACACAGCTCCGGATTAGGAGTCAGCAGCCAAGTCAGATTAGAACGAGGCGAGGCGGCAAATTGTCAAAGGCGCCGCAGCTGCCAACGATTTGCTCAGGGCCCCCAAATGTGCTCCTCGCCATATTTATTCACCCAAATGCCATATTTCTTTATTTTGTTTTGATTTCTTTATTTTTCTTTTCATTCTTATTTTTAGGCCTTGCACAATGTGTGAAATTCGCCGACAGACTTTGAGGCGGACTCTGTGAAATTTGCCTATTGCTTATTGCCTTTTTGGCGTCTGTGACAAATGGGCGCCTCGTCTATTTTGGAAGTCGCCCAAATGTGATTGCCGTTGATGAAGTCGTTAACTCTTTGAACGTACACAACCATTAATATTATTTCCAAATTGCCTGGGCAGGCCAATTAACCCATTGAGTTGTGGGAACAGGATGCAGAGGGCGGAAAAGATGTTAATAGCAGCTTAGCATTTGGAAATATGAGATCTGAGATAGATGTATGAGATGGGATGAGGGATGGAAATGTATTCAGGTGGATTTATTTATGTCACAGCCCTTTTTAATAGCTTTGTTAATAAATATTTTCGCCTTGGAATATTCAATTTTCTTGTCTTGTATCTTGTGATGTTATTTTATATAGCAAACTTTAACTTATCTTATGGGTTAAATATATGATAAGAATATGTTTGTGGGTAAATAACAATGTTTTGCCACATGTTGTGCAACACTTTGAATTTGCACATATTCCCCTATCTGCGGAATTGACTTTCAAAAGAGTGGTTAACTTTTTTTTTTGGGGTCTGGAGATTGGCAATGCGTGCTCCATAAATGCACAGAACGTGCCGCATTCGAAAACAATGCAAAATCAGAGCCATTAAATGAATAAGAGCAGCAACAACAACATCATCAACAATGGTATTCCATGCGCTTGCCACTGGAAAGCCTCCCAATCTCAATAGCCGAAGAACATCATGAGTCGAATGTCGGAAACAAAGCGCAATGAACACAGATTGGAAATGGGGCAAAGCAGAGCCGAAAATGCATTTTGTAGTTCCAAGAATCTATAAAGCCAACCGACGGCAAGTGGCGTTCTTTGTTAGAGAGAGAGAGAGAGAGTGAGAGAGAGCGAGTGAGTGAGTGAAAGAGAGGCAGGGTCCAATTAGAGAAGCAGGCGGCTGCACTTCATCAGCTGCAGCGAGGCGTGATAAGCCGCAGCAGCAATCGCCATCAGTAAAAGTGATGTGGCAAACAGTCCAAAATGTTTGGAAGTATATACTTCATGTTGTGCCATAAATTCATCAATTATCTGGGGACTTTTCCTCTCCCCTCCCCGCCCCTCGCGCTAAGTGTAAAACAATAGATGCCGCACGACGTGCCCAATTTTTGGTTGGAAAGTTTGAAAGGATCGTCTTCAACGATGCACAGCTGTGGGCGCAATTAAGATGTGCATCTTAATGAAAGTCAACCTCGACTGATGGCCTGCTGATTGGTGACTGGTGACTGGTGCCTGGGACAAGCCTTGACTATGGTCAGAAGGGCGACACTCCTTTCCCCGCATCCAGTTAATACCTGAGGGAGCTATCTTGTTTGACTTATGTAACAAGAGATTATTGAGGGCTCGTAATATGCGACCCAGTGGTGCCTTTCAAGTTATATATAGATTAATATTTGTATCTAGATAATAGAGATATGAACTGAGCACAACTTGGCAATCTTCAAATTTGTTTTCAGATTTTAAAGAAAGTACAAAGGAACATAGTTAAGTCAATTTTGGTTATTGCAAAAACCTCAGAAACTTGATCCTGCTGAAGTTTGAATAGCAGTCCTATCAGCTGGCACAATTATCGATTGCAATACAATAGGATAATAAAGTTACGGCTGAATAGCGACATCGTTAGACAGAGCCCAGGGGAGGGTTCAACTTTCAGGCTGCTTCATTAGCGTGTGTGTGTGTATTCCTCTGTTGCTGAGGGTAGCTTCCAGTTTCGAGATGGTGACACAAATGTGCAATAAAAAGTCATTCTTCATTTGTTGTTCAGCAGCCATACAAATTGCTCAATTATGTGGGGACAAACATTTGCTATAAACATTTGCTGACACTGATTGCTATATTGAGAAATGGACGTGTTGGGGCCTTTCAATTCTCATGTTGTTTGGCAATCGAATTTTTTACCTGCTACAAGCAGGTGCCATAATTCCCTAGAGAGAGAGAGAGAGAGAGACAGAGAGAGGGAAACATGGGGCAAAAATAAAATAAACACAACATTTTAGTTAAAAGATATGACGCCTACAAATTTGTATTGTGCAAACGCAGGGCAGATGCCAAGAAGTTGTTTTTATATATATATATATATATATGTACATTTTGTAAGTCTATATTTATGATGCGTGCTCGCATTTGCATAGATTATTTATTCAGCTTTGAAATTGCAAACACCGACATTCCAAGTTGTTATGAGGTGTCATGCGGGTGCAAGAGTGAGGATTCCATTTACATATTTGATATGCCCAAATTGTGGCAAATAATAAAGACATATGTTGTAGGTGGCATTAAGAGCTGAGTGGATGCTCCAAAACTACTGAACTCGTAACAAGGCAATTAGAGATGCGGTCCAGTGGTCAGCTCCTGGCAATTTGCCACCCCCAACTAATAACCTTTGACCTTTCTGACCCTTGCCTTTTTTTGCTCTAGCAAAATTGCCGACTAATTCCATGGAATGCGGGCCTCGATAGAAGAACAGAGACTCTCGTTTAATTGTTCGCTTGAAAATGGAAAAGCAGCTCTGCATGCGGAATGGAAAAACAAATGGCATGGAAAGTGGCAATAGAAAGGTAACCACCCAAATACACACACACACACACACACATATATATACATATGTATACATATATGTATATCTAGGAAAACCCAAGCGTGACAGCGTCAAAGGGACGCAGATGAGGACATGCTGTTATTGTTGCCAAACAGACAATAGCATAATGATAATGGCCTCAAGGCAGGATAATGCACATACCACAGCAGAAAGAGATGGACATAGTGATATAGAGTTTTTTCTTGTCCAATTAGAATGTCGCATATGCAGTGACTATTTGAAAATGTTCAAAGCAAGAATACAAGAAAAATGTGGTTATAAAACGCTTACCCAAATCATAACCCACGCATCGCAAATGCCCTGCTTAATATATCAATATATGGTTAGCTTTAACGACTGTGATAAGAACTTCAAAAGAGTTGACCAATAAAACTAATTGATAGAAAGCGAAGACGGAGAAACAATCTGAAAACGCATCTTCTTCTTTAGCTCGTATCAAATTAAATTAAATCAAATCCAAACTGAAAGCGACAATAAAAACTCAGCGAGTGTCTGTCAATGTGACGGCGACGGCGACGGCAACTGCGGGCTTGGGTTCGAGTTCAGGTTCATCAACGTATTACCCACCCGGAACATGTACTAACTCTTTACTGTTCTGTCTCTCTGTTCTGTCAGTTTGAGTGACGTGGGCGTGGCACTTGGCATGCAAATCATGTCAAATGTCACTACCAACTTCACAGATTGCAGCTGCAAGCCTTCAGCTCACAACTCTTCTCGCTTCTCCTCGTCTCCTCGCTTCTCTGGTTGTGGTTCTGCTTCCAGTGCGACTTCCTTTTATTGTTGGCATTGTTCACGTTGAACGGGTTGCCTGACCTTCTTCGGCATTGACTAGTTGCGGATACCCTTTCGTAATCGCATGCATGCTCAGGCAAGGCAAAGCCCAAAGCGAGTCACAACACGAATATACGTCCGTTTGTCCCTTTCGCGGGGGGAGGGCATCAATTGTCATTGTCTGCGCACATTGCAGCTGTTGAAGGCGACAAAAAATTCACGCCCCCATCTGTGGCACGAGTTGAGAGAGGGGCATGGAGAGAGAGAGCGTAACATACACGAATTGAATTGTTCCTCTCGATTTGTTTGGACAGCTGCAGTTGCTACTGTTACTCAACCTCCTACTCCTCCTCCTCCCCTCCCCCCTCGGCCACTTATGGGTAATGTGAGCTTTCTTGTATCATCTTTGGCTAAACTCATGTTTGGCTCATAAAAACTGTCTGCATTCGATATGTTATGACAAATATATGAAGGGTATTCTCTTACAATAGATATGGCTAAGCAAAATTTAATGGGCCCTCGTTTCTCATATAACCCAATAATATTTGAGATGTTCAGCATAAATAGAATATTGAATTCGAAAGGGCCAGTGAACTACGAATGAGACATCGATGATAAAAGGTTTGAGGTTACTCTTAAATATATATATATATATACTCATTAGAATTCCAATAAGACGCTACAGTTACAGAAATTCTATGAAATCGTTCCAATTTTATAAACCACAACTATATAAAATAGTAGCAAGGGTATCTACTACCTTTTTCATACACAGTCCGCTTCGAAATAGTACTAAAAGTACGAACGCAGCCGAGTTGGGTTCGAACACAGTCGGCTTAACACAGAAGCAAGCCGAACGCTTGCCGAACTCATGTCGTTGAGAGAGCAAAAGAGAGTAAATGTGTGCAGGCAAAAGAGATGTATAAATGCGCTGTCTGCATACTCTTACTGAGTACATGTGTATGCAATATGTGTGTGCGATGTATCTCACAATACCTCTCATTTGAAATGAGTGCGTCAGCCGCTCCAACTAATAGTGGTACTTTGAGTAAGGGTATAAGCACAACAAATGTTGGTGGTGAACAACAACACCGGCTGAGGGCATTACAATCCGCTAGCAATTCAGTTGCTTGTGTAGTTTCCAACAGTGCGGAGCGTATTGAGTGCTGAGCGGACAGCGCAAAACAAACAAAAATATTGTCGTATTGAAAATCTTGTTGAGACTCTTATTGTTTTTCGGGGCGATTAGAAACGCTGTTGAGTAAGAAGGCGATAAGAAGGCAGCGATATAAATCGCTATAATTCAGCAAACAGCAAACACATGTTGGCCAGCCAGCATAATAAAAAAAAGCCAAGCGAATCGGTTGATGTTGTTATTGTAGCTGGGTCATCTTTTGTTAAAACTTCACGAATGGTTTTTTAGTGTGTGTTTTTTTGCGTTTGGCCAATTTGTTGTGGCCCCGCGGTTAAAACTTGAATTTTTAAGCTGATTCCGCAAAAAGCAGTAAAACCAAAATAAAACCCAAAAAAAATATAAAAAGAGTCGAAAAACATATGCTGATGCGAGCATTGTGCTGAAGAGAGAGATACACAGAGAAATAAGTGAAGTGAAGTGAACGAGTCAAAGTCGAGATACTTTATCTATATTGTCCTGGATTAAATATATTTGGGTATCTCGATTGAACGACCAACAAGAGCAAAATGTGCCAGCAACCGCAGTAAGCCAAGCAACTGTTTATGAATCAAAGTTAATACTCGAAACGAACGAGAAGACTCATCAAAAATGCTGGACAATCAAAGCTTAATCTCAGTGCCTGAATCCTGCTGCAGTTCGAATGCCACAAATGCGGACCTCGACTACGATGTGCCCGTCTCTCGTCGCGTTCGCATTAAATCGGTTAGTATCGGTTAGCCAATCATATCAATAAACCAACTAACTTTATATCTGTCTATATCTGAAAGATGCAACGACTCCGATTAAGCCATTGACAACTCATTAACAGAGAAATCTGACAGGGAAGGTGGTAGTCGCATCCTTTCGAGTTTGCTGTTGTGACAGGCGTGTTCAACTGCAGTTCGTGTCCGGAAATTGTAACGGATCTCTCAGCTATCTTGACAAAAAAAAAAGAAAATAAACACTCGAATTGAGCTAGGCAGCTGCCACTTTTCTAGTTTTCCAGTTGGCAGCAGCAGCAACAGCAGCAAAATTTCCGCAATTTTGCATTCGTTATCACCTTAGCAGACCGTTTGATGTGCCAGTTATACTTAATATATATGTGTATATATATACATATATACTCGCCAATACATACATATGTATTTATTTATTGCTCAGGTGCGATATCTTTCAGAGCCGTGTGATAACTCTCAACAGCTGCCCCTTGGCCCGTTTCCATAGGCCGCAACTGCGAAAATAGTTAACACTCGTGAAAACAATGAGTTCATCACTGCATCTGTGTGTGTTTCTCCCCGCAGTTATCTTGACGTGTTTGGCAACACTGATAATGATTAGATAGCCAAAGGATTGATAACGTTTGGCAACTTAGCGTTGACTAGCAGAAAGCGAAGGCTATTTAATCTATTAGAAATACATAAAAATAAATATGTAGGAATTAATCATATTTATGATACATTTCAAAAAGAAGCCTTTTTAATCTATTAGTCGATGTATATGTATATAATAATAATATAAAAGAATTTATATTTATTATACATTATTGGTTAACTATAAATAAAATTAAGTTGAGGCTCTTTCTTTAATAAAATCAGTAACAAAAAGAACGATTCATGCCCCCTTGTTAAGTTCCAAGTATTCCGTTAGATTTTTAGCTTTAGGTTTTGAGATAATTAAAAGTAAACCCACATATTTACATGCCGTACTTTCTGTTTCCACCCTCTCTGCAAATACTTCTCTACAACTGACCTTGAAAGTGAAATAATATTTATAGACTGTTATCAGTTCTAACAAACAACTGTAGCCGCTAAACAAATTTGGGGCTGTTTCCACAAGTTGATCAATAAAGTAATAATAAATTAGTTTACCTACGAGCATGAGCTCTTGGAGCACTCATTCCCCTCTCTTTCTGGCTATTAGACTGCTCAATGTAATGAAAGCAAAAACTAATTACAAGACATGATCTTAAAGGCAGGCATCCTAAAGTGCTCGAGGGAAATACTAGTTTTAGTCTAACAGTCGTTGACACTAAGTACTGCCGTAATTAAAGATATCCAATACACAATGCTCTGAGTGAGCTGAGGAGATTGAGAGATTGAAGAGTGGAGCGGGGAGAGGTGTGAGGTGCGAGGGGGCGGTAAACTGCACTTGCAGCTGCATCCATCACATGAGCAAACAACGCTCAAGCCCAGGTGAGATTAAAATAAATGTGCTCCAAATGCGCAAAACAGCGAAAAGTAATTGACGCTCCTAGCCAAAGCCGGTTAGCCGGAGAAGACCATTGCAGATTACCGGAGGGAGTTAGGTGTATGGGGGGGATACAAGAGCTTAGATTTCAAAATGCAAAGAGCGGAAAACATTGCAGATGGCTTTCCGTTCAAGTCTACCCAGAGAGAGAGGCAGAGAGATGAAGTTGGAGATGAACATGGAGATGGAGATGGAGATGGAGTAGGCATAAGGGTCTATTAGCATGCTGCTGACTGCTGGCAATTAATAGTTGCACTATCCTCCAACCAGAGTCCATCGTGCCGGACGCGTGTCTGAGTGCCAGCTGTCCATCTAGGGCTAAGAAATTAATGGCGCTGCTTGCACCAGCGAATAAAATCAGTTATTAATAGTCTTTGCGTTCTTGTGTTGCTGATGTTGATTTCCAACTAATTTCAATTGATTGAAAGGCAATTGCATGGCGGCAAGTGGCAAGCTATAAATAAGCAGCAATACCGACAACAGGCCCTCAAGGCCATAAATCCTGCCCAGCAAAGGCCACTCACGTAGCTCTCGTATCACTCCCTTGACTGGCGTCTTATCGGCAAATGCTTAGGCGTGACCTGTACCACAGATAAGCGGCAAGTCCATGGCTACCTTATCTCTGACACAGCAAACATCTCCTCTTCGATTTTCAGCAAATCTAATCGCACTTAATTGGGCGCTGTGCCGCCGCCATAAATTGTAATCGAAAACCCAGCGACAAGTGGTAGCCGAAAAAATATACCAAAGAGATGTCTTCGGGCATTAATTAAGAGCATGTCTGAGGAGGTCCTGTTCGGAGTTTATCTCAACCTTAGCCGTCCTTTGGGAATATCTCTCTCCACATTTTGATTAAGTGGCGTCCCATGGTGGCAGCGGCACAATTTGGACTCACACTGACTAAGGGATCTTTGTGGTTATTGGGCACTTATTTTTTAGTGCCACAAGTGCCTGAAGAAATTGATTAGAATTAATGTGCGCGTGCGGCGTCAGCGTTTTCAATTTGGAAAATTAAGAAAACGTAACGAAGCAAAAAGAAAACTAACAACTGTCTCCAGAAATTGAAATTGATTGAGCGCTTTGGCGTCGAAAGCATTGTCGCGCCTCAAGCATCCGCGCATATACATATCTACATATATATGTATATACTTGTATATTGTTTTATTGATGAAAATATATGACATGTTGTCAATATTGCAGTCAATACAGTTGTTGTTTGGGCACATTGATTATTATAGGCAACTATTAAGTCTGATTTAATGTTTACCTCTGACAGTCGGCAATTGTCGGTTTGGAAACCTGAATTGTTGCAAATTGCATACTCTAATAATTGGCATAGTTAAACTTCGCGTTAATTAACTTATAGTTAACTCGAACGATTGTACGAAAGTACAAAAAGTGTACCAGATTTTGTAATCGTTTGGATTGTGTGTTATTCGAAACAAGTTAATGGCCCAAAACTTGAACTGTGAGTTAATATTGTTATTAACATAGTTCAACTGTGTTAGAGCTTAGTAGATCGTGAACTAACCCCCATATAAGTCTCTCAACTGTTAAGTGTTGCCTCTTCTGCCCCCACCCCTTTGTGTCATTCATCTTTTCCGGCATATCATATAAATTGAGCGCCTTGTGAAAGTCCAAGTAAAACTTTCGCTTACCTTTGGCTTGAGTTATTTTATCTATGACTTATTTGCAAAATGGCCGACTGCGTACACATTGTTGTTATCTAACACTGGACAGCTGCCGAGGCAGTCAAGTGCTCAGTAACTGCATGGCTGCCCCCTTTCCCCCTACCCACCCCTTCCTCATTAGCATAGTTCACGTTTAAGTCTTTTGCTAATCCATTAATTAAGTTATCAATTTGGCTTGCATTTATTTTTTTGCGCACTGAGAGCTCTGCAAACATGTCAATAAAATGGATTACGAGTGCACTTAAATGTGTGGAATGTCTACACTCAAAAAAATAAGTGCTGGAATATGTCTTAATATATAAGAAACAATGAAAAATTCTGCAAGAATTGTAAATTTGATTTTCAGAGGCAGAAAAAATATTTGTTAGATAAGAAAATCTGTAAAAATGGAAAGCCTGATTTTGAGACACAGAATGAACTGCTTTATTTATGCATATTATTTTTGCAAGTGTAGGCAGAGGCACCTGTTGCTGTCGGCCTTTGGAGTCTTCGTTCTGCACTTTCTCAGGCAGACAGTCTGACAGTCAGGCAGTCAGGCAGTCTGACAGTTGGGCAGTCAGGCACTTGTGCCGTCTGACAGTTGGTGCCGAGCCAAGACAAATGTGGACGCTGATAAGGGGCTGGTGATAAACGGCTTGAGGCCACGCAGTGCCTCTCAAAGAGGTGCAGGCGGGGTGCTCTATGGGTCTGGCCCCTTTTGGCATTTTACACATTTTCTGCATGTTAACATGGCAACAACAGCAACAACACACACACATAACAAACACAACAAATTACATGCACGCGAACTTTGCTACTTGACGGCGATTTTATTGTTGTTGCTGTTGCTGCTGTTGTTGCAGTTGTTGCTTTTCTAGCGCTTTGTCTTATCAGCCAGCTAAGTGCGCTGCGGTTTTTCTTTTTGTATCTGACAGATACAAAAAAATGGGTATGTATGTATATGTTTGAATATCTGTCAATGTTGCGATTGTTGTTGCTGTTGTTGCACGTTTGTGTTTATGAAAAATTATACAAGATACATCATGTCACGTTCAGGAGGAGCGGAGACCATAACAGGGCTTAGTCATCAAAAGAAATTGTTCTGTTGCCGTACTTGATGCAATGCTAATTAGGCAACACCTGAAACGAGGTTGAGATGGGCACTGGCATAGCCATAGCCAGTTATTTATTTACATACACGGTGACAACATTGAGTTGTAATTACAAAACAAAACTTATAATGAAGGGCACAGGCAGCGCAACTACTCGCAACGTGCTGGCAAAATAATACTTACAATAAATAAACAATTGCAAATTGCACAGCGAGTGCACCAAATACACATAAATATTTTTACAGCGACAGCAATTTTAATGGCCAGCACCGGAAATGGGTTATGGCATGACAACAGCGACAGCGACAGCGACAGCGACAACAGCAACCTTTATGGCCAATACCTAGTTAGTGGGGGGCCGCTCTTCTCGCTTGCTTTAGATAAGACAAATGTATCGCTTTTGAGTGCGCGGCGCTGAGTAATAAAAGTTTGTACACAAGATGTGGTAGGCCATCATTTTGCACGCCTCCACTTAATTAGCCACATTTTGTGGCTACTGCAATGCGCCAGCCAATGAGTCAGCGCAATTCTTTTAAAGTGTTGAACTATAACAGTCTGTTACCAAGCCAATAAAATGCTAATTACTTGTTGGCTTAAATGTACACTGGAAATTCTTAAAAGCTGACTCAATAAGTGCATGTTTTATGGGTTCTACAAGAGCGTTTTTTATAGTTTGTTTTGTTAATTTACAATGATTTTTGTCATATTGTTAGTTCAGCAAATCTTTATCAATTCTTCAAATATGACAGCTTTTAGCCAAACTCTACTCCTGTCATATTTTCTTTTCAAAAAAAGGTTCACACACTCTTAAAATGCAACTATTTTACTTTTGTACACACTTTCCCAGCTGAGCAGTTTGAGCCCTGCTCTTCACAGACATTTGCGTGGGGCACAAACATAAGCTTCGGCTGTAATCCATCACGAGACTCCTAATGAACATTGAGAAGTGTCGCTTGGATGCTTGCCGAGGGCATCTTTGGGGTTCAAGGTCCGTTTTACGTAGGTGCTCTGGAGTGGCAAGCGATCTTCAACGCCAATGAAACTGGTTAGGAGCGCAATAACAAAAATTTGATGTCTCATGCCGCAATCAGCTTACAGATGAGTCATCTTCACATCCGGGGTATTCCGCGGCTCTAATCTTCAACTCAATGATTGATCCGTAACATAACATATGACGTAGCTACGCAACGGAATTGGTTGTCTTTGTTGTCAGCTGGAGTTGTTCAAAGCGTTTAAGCCACATTTACAGATAAGCTGCGAAGAAGCTGTAGAAACTGACGCTTCTGGCTGAAAGTCTGGCTCTTAACTAATGCAGACAAATGTTTAACAAATTCAAGACAATGGCTTTTTAATTTGTTTGTCGTTTGCTTTATGCATATTTTATGGGACTGTTTTCGTGATTTTTATGTTTCCCAATTCCCTCTTTGCCATGTGCTCTAGGGCACTTTGCAACATTTTGGCTGCGACAAATCTTTTATTATTTAATGCTTGTACAACGTTTGCTTATCAAATGATTGATCTTTTGTTTATTGGCTTTCAAAAAGTTTTATGTCGGTTCTGTTCTCTGCCAAATCTAGTGGGAACTTGTCAAAAATGCAGTAAGCGATAAAAACAAAATAAAAATTCAGAAAATGTTTTCGAATTAAACAGCAAAACTTTAGCTGCATAAAAAAAAACTTGACAATTGATTTGTTGCCAGTTGATTCTCGAGTGAAGAAACTTTTGCGTATTGTTGATTTTTATTTTAGTCTTTTTGGGGAAGTCAATTAACATCGCTTTTTGCGTTGCGTATTTCACTTGAAGTCTGTTTTTTCTTCTTCTTTTTTTCTTCTTTTTATCTCATTTATTTATTGTTGTTTCTTGTTTGTGAAGGTCGACAATACTTTTGTGAAACGGTTTATTTGTTCTTTAATATAACAACAGTCAAGAGTAATTTTGCGAAATTTTCGCTACGGGGGATTAGTCAAAGCAGCAAAAATAATCGTCATGGGTTTTTTGTGACTCACTTTGCATGTACACAAAAAACAGACCCTTAGAAATGAAGCCCGGGCTTTGCCAATATTAAAGTTAACTTATTTCAAGCACACTTGGCATATATAAAATAAAAATTATTATTCCACGAGCATTGGCTGAACTCAGTATTAATTTAAAAATGCTCAATTTAACTGTGCTATTTTTCTGAGTGTAGTTTTTAGTTCATTTAAGTTATCTAAACTTTATTGTGAAAAATCGCATTATGAGTTAGATTAGTTGAATGTAGCAGCCAACTCTCGAGGGTCAGCTTGACTGAGGCATGCCACAGCCGTAGCAGATTACGATTGAGTCAAATCCATTAAAGTTGATTCAAAAGATATGATGAAACAGCCAAGACACTTGCAGCTATTCAAGGCACACACCCATTGTTCAGTCCCGACTATTGTGAGTGTGTGTGTGTGGGATGTTGCATCGGAGACTGAGTATCAGTTGCACTTTCATTGACTCGCTTACAGCTCACTGAATCTGTGGGGGGGTAATTGGCATCTGAATTGGATTTTGTGCACTTGTCAACGCATTTTAACGTCAAGCTTAACAGTTGGCCAGCTGCTACAACTGCTCCGATCTTGTTGGGCAGTTGTTGGGAACGTGTTTCTCTCTTTGGCCCGCTTTAAAGTTTTATTGTCACATTTTTTTGCACACGGCTTGACGAAATGTGCCGAAATGGTCGAAGCTGTCAGCCAGTAAACATTTTGTTTATTTTTGCCAACAACAACATAAACACGACCACAATAAAACCAGTTCAACGCGACATATGGCGTTTTATATTGCGAGCACAAGTGGGCTAAATTGAAAATATTTTCGACTTGTGTGTATATATATATATACGACTTTATGCCGTTCAAATATTTGGCATAAGGCAATTCGCACATCTCTTCTTAAAAGGTATTGCCTCAGAACCAACAATGGTGTAAAATCCTCAGGGTTTATTTAATCAGTCGAATTCCATTTAGCCAATGCCAATGTCCAAAGGTCCAAGTATCAAAATATGACGCGTTGGTAATCCCAAAATAAATCGCGACTACTCACCAAAAGTTTTTCGGCTAATGAAGCTCAAAGTTTAAACAAAAATCATATTAAGCTGGCGCTCCTCCATTGATAGTGGGCCACAAATGGGATTAATTAAAAAAAAGCCAAAATCAAAACCACAAAATTTTATCAGTCACGCGAATGACACGAATATATATATAATATATATATATATATACATTTGTATTGTTATCTGTGCAAGGACAGGTTATCAGTCTCAAGTGTTATTGACTAAAGCACATTCCGTGTAGAATGCTGCTAATTGTCAACAGTTAACAGTTAACAGTTAAGAGTTTGTTGAAGTATTTATTTCATCGTTTTCAGTTTGGCTTAATGCGGTTAAGGTGCCCCTCAAAGTCAAATTGTCAAGTCAAGCAGCGGCTTAAGACTCATCAGATCTTGTGTACATTTCTGACAGACTTTTTGCCAAATTTCATTTTTACACACGCATCATTTTTTGGGGTTTTAAGAGCTCATTAAGAGTTTATCGCCGGCGGCTTTTGTTGTTTGCTGTTGTTTGTTATTCTTTTCATTTTTCATTTTTATTTTTTTCGCTTTTGGTGGTTTCGCACTTGTGTCTATGTATGTTGGTAGATTTTGTTATTTACGAGCTTTGTGAATGTGCTTAAAAAATTGCAAAACGAAGCCGAACGAATTGAGTTTGGTAAGGTCATGCACTCGCCGAGGAGATCGTAAATTGAACAACATTTGTGCTGGGTCTGCAGCAGAGTTGGACTTAAACTCTGCTTTCTACACGCCACTCCCCTCCCCCAACAATATTGACTGTCTCTATTTTATGGCCAAATGGTGAACAACCTCCCGAAAAAAAATAAACGTAACCAGCCAAGCCGAAATAAAGAAAAAATCATAAAACAACATTAAACTCGAGACTTTTGTGGTTTTCATGTGTGTCTTTTTCTGTGTTGTGTTTTGATGCCAAAAATCTGCGTATATGCAAGTTATGTGGAACGAGTATTGTTGCTTATAGATACATGCTGATTGTAGTTGTTGCAACGAACACCAATAAATCTGTGGAGCTCTTTCACTTTGAGCTCAAAACGCGCCCATCGAACCGAAATGAAACTCAAAATGGCCCAAAGGCCGAAATTACTTTTATTAAATTTCTCGACTGATTTATTGGCAGCATTTTGCATAATTTGTAAAATGCAATTTATAAGGCATAAATCTACATACATATGAAAAGTGAATTGAATATAAGTCGGTTATTGTTGTTGAATACTTTTTTTTACAGATTTCCCTAGCTATATGTTTGGGGAAGCATTTGTAGAACTCTCAAACGAATCTTTCCAAAATGTTTGCTGCTATTTTTCTCACATTTTTCACTTCCATTTTCAAGTTTCAACAAGAAATACGCTAAACAAACCAATTAAAGAGCCTCAAAACAAACAACAATCCATTGAAATTTGATTTTTATTTGCTTGTGACAACAACAACAACAACAAGAACAACAACAACAAGAACAGCAACTACAACCACAGATCCACAAGCGGAACTGGAATTTAAGAGCCCTTTTTAAATACATATTTGTCTTTTCAATTAGCGGCGTGTTAAAAATTTAGCTTGAAGAAGAAAGCTAAGTAAGCTCAAAGCACATGACAACTCTGGACAGCTGGAGAGCAATCTACACAATGCTCTCTCTCACTCTATCTCACTCTCTATCTCTCTCGATCTCTTCGCACTCACATCGATTAAGTTTGTCGCAGGCAAATTGACAAACATTTCTCGAGATCAGCTCACATTTTGTGGTTGTCGATTGTTTGGTTGTTTGGTTGTTTGGTTGTCGGTTGTTGTTTGAACAACGCAACGTTCAAGTGTCATTGGCAGTTATGTGGATGCCACATGAATTGCTCGTTGCGCATGAACTTCGTCGAGTGCGCTCGTTTTCTTTTGACAATCTGAACGGTTTCAGCTTTCGAAATTGAAAAGTAGAATACAAAATCCAAGACCCCTGACCATAACTGTTGTTGTTATTGTTGTTGTTGTTGTTGTTGTATTATAGTTTTTTTTTGTTGTTGCCGAAACGGGTTTCAACTCAAAACCAGCGAGTTGAAAGTTCAACGGCGATTCATCGTGCGATATTGTAATCGCTGAGTTTTCTCTGCTTGTGTGTGTGTGTGTGCCAATGTGTGTGTGTGTGTGTGTGTGTGTCTCTATGCGATATGCGCAGCTCATATTAAATGAGCCAGTTGAAGCAGGAGTGGGGGCAGGTACAAGTCGTACTAGTGTAGTACTCAGCCAACTGCCAAGCGTAGCAGTCACGGCAACAGCAACAGCCACCATGGACGTGGCCAAAAAGGGGGCCCAGACAAGCAGTTGTTGCCCACCAGAACTTGGCTGTATTTATGCTTTTAAGTAAGAAGTTCTTTATAACAACTAAAACACAACATCTAAGTCCATTCTATATTCTATATACTTTTTATCGTAACTATTTATTGGATTATGCCAGTTTTACAAGCCTTTGAGATAGAAAGAATCATCGATTATTATCTATAAGCTGCATAACTGAAGGTTAGGAAGATGGTTGAAAGTTGTTAAGAATCTGAAAAACAACAAACAAACAAAACAAAAACAACTCAAAAATCACATTTTTTGCATAATTCTGTCTTTAATTAAGAGTCTTGTTTATAGGGAAACTCTTAGGTCCAAGGTCTTGGGTTTTGGGGTACCCTCTAAATAAAATTCTGGCTACGCTCTTGAAAAAAAACTGAAAAACAAGCAACAACAAAACTGTCGGCTTTGGGTTTGAGTTCAAAACGTTCGTTTTGGATTTTTCTGTTCGATGCGGTGGCGAAATTAAAAGCAACACGCTTAACCCGAGACTCAAACTGAGACCGAGGCACAACACACACAGAGACACAGATAAGCACATGGATATATCAGCCCCATTCATTGAAGAAACCTTTGCACACACTCCACACACACAGAGACACACACAGAGGCACACACAGAGACACACACACACATACATATATGTAGCAAGTACAAAGGGACAGTCGTGCGCAGTGATTTAGAGACGGAGCCGTAAAAGGGAAGTTGCAGCGCTTAAATGCGTATGAATGGACTGCAGTTGATGTTTACATTAGAGGGAGGGGTGTTGCAAGAATGCAATACCGCTAAACTGTTGTACGCTGGTGCAGTGAATGCTGTTCAAGTGCAGTAAATGATCTTTTAAGTGCTAGGAATGCAACAACAGCAAAATTGATATGTATTTCAATCTGCTTGATTAGTCGAGAATGCCGTCATTTAATTAAAGTGTATGTGTTCCTCTTTTGTCTGCCCACAGTGTCTATTGTTGGCTCTAACAGTCCGCAGTTGACCTGAAATTCCAGCTAAACTAATGAAGCGCAAGACAAAACAAAAGTACAATAAAAAACTCGCTTTGTTTTTCAGTTTGCCCAAAAAAACAAAATCGTTTTTTGCACTTTGTGCAGTTTTTTTTCTTTTCTTGTTGCGATTTATGTTTGCCAAATATGCTACCTGAAAATAAGCGCAGACGAGTTCTGATAAATGATGTTTTTTGCCCCAGTCCAAGATTGAATTGGAGTTGGAGTTGGAGTTGAAGTTGAAGTTGAGATGAATGTTAGCGTCAAAGTCGGGGTCAGATCTTTGAAATTCCATTGAAATTGGACTCGTTTCGACTTGACTGTTGCGGCCTCTTAGAACTTGCCTCGCATGCAGTTGTTCATTATGGTTATTATAATTCTGAATGTTTGGGCAGTTGCCAGAGAATTGTTTCATTCAGATAAGGCACACAATTTTAATTGTTTTCATTTCTTTGTGTTTGCAGAAACTTTATGCTCGAGCCATTTATGATAATTATGCGGATACGTCGGACGAGCTGCCCTTCAAGAAGGGCGACGTCCTCACCGTCATCGAACAGGACACCGAAGGCATCGAGGGCTGGTGGTTCTGCTCGCTACGCAATCGGCAGGTGAGTCAAGACTCCTCCGAATCCTTATTATATACACAAACTGCTGCCCGTCAGATGAGTTCCAGGGTTCCATTAAATGCCTAAAGGGCAACGCCTTCTCCTTGAGCTGTGTATTTGCTTTTTGTGTTCGCTTTGAGTTCCCCTGGAGTTTCTGCTCCTAATTGCCAAATGGATTCTCAACCACGCCCATTCCAGCGCTGCATCTGTAATTAACCAATTGAGGCATTTGCATAAGTTCCCCAGCAAATCATTTCGCACAAAAAACGAAAAACTCAATTTGAAATTATAATTTAATTTTGTAGTTAACCAACTGCTCATGCTTATGGAGTGTGTGGTCTGAAAGTCGGAGCTATGATTCCGCCAGCAACACCATCATCGTCGCCAGGCACGTGGCTGCGCCACCCGTGGCATGTGCAAACGACGTCATTCAGCCGTCGCTCGATGCGGGCCCCACACTTTCGGTTGCACATAAATATCACATTTGGCACTTTAATTGTGTCTGCAGCTGTAATAATAATCCTCATAATGCCTCCGCGAGCATTATTACAAGCGATTACCGCACTGCATATAACATCATTTTTGGACATGGTCTCTGGCCTATGTCCATAATGCCACTGGGGTGTGAAAAGTGGTGTGGCAGAAAGCAGGTCGATATTGTTAGTTGGATTGCATACAAAGTGGAAATGTTTCACAGCTTGTTGGGTTTATACAACAGCGGCGCAATAATTGGTCAGAACTGCATGAAAATAGTCGGCCTAAATGGGTTGGCTGAGTTGTAAGATGTATCCCACCCAAATCATGCGTTGAATATACAATAAATTGTGAACAATAGATTTTCACACATTTTCTAGATTCTTCTAGCGCTATTCTTCATGTTTTTCCAGTAGTTTCCAATCGCATGTTGCCTAATTGAAATATATTCCCCATATCTCGTAGAACACCATTTCCCGTGGTGTTTGTTTAGTGTTCTCAGCTCTTTGATTGAACACATATTGCAACCTTGAAGCTCTGCTGCGATTAGACAATAAACAACTACACAGAGAGATACGCTTGTACGTTGCAAGCCACTCAGGCAAGATCAGTTTCGCTGTGGCTATCAACACACCCAGTTGCCAAATTAAAAACTGATTAACTGCAAAGCTCGAAAACATTTCTGCACGTCTACAAAAATTTGCGGCAACGAACATATTTTTAATTAAGAGCTCAATTGGCTGGCTCAGAGGCACTCACGGGCACTCGTGAATACACTCATGGCAATTTATGGTGTCTGTGCCGCTTGGTGTCAAAACACATATCAAAATCGAAATCAAAATTGCCATACAAAGATAGAGATACATAGATACTATGTCGGCCAATTGCCGTTAATTAAAAAGTAGCCGCACTTTTTAATGGGAACAATTAACCCAAAAAAAAAAAGCAAAAAAAAATAACAGTAGCCAATTGAGTGGCGACAACAACACATAAATATTAAAAAAATAAACTACAAAAATGTGTACAAAAAAATTGTAGCATAAATTATTCGTCACTTGCTAAAATAAAAAATAAAAAAAAATCGCGTGCAACTTTTGCTGTTGACGGCCCAAAATAAAATTGAAATGAGCAGCAGCAGCAGCAGCAGCAGCAGCAGCAGCTAAAGAGCTGAAACACATGTTGACAACATATTTCAGTTTTTCAGTTTTTCAGTTTTCCTTTGGTTTTGTGTTAATGGGCACATTTCGAACGCATTTTGAAAAGTCTCACACAAATGTCAAGAAATCGTCAATGGAGCTGAGCAAAAACCAAAACTGTCAATGAAAAATGGAATTCTTAAGTTAGAATGACGGGCAATTAAAAAATGGCCATTTATTACGGTATATATTTATATATTATATTTGTTATATACTTATTAAAAATGCATTCAGCATTGAGTTAATTAAAGAACAATCAATCAAAATCAATTGAACTCAATGAGCAACAGCCCTGAATGCCATTTAATGGCTTGCAATAATAATTGCTGAATTTTATTTTCATTGTTTTTTTTGCTTATTAAATCTTTTGATCTATATATTTCCTATAGGGTCTGTGCCCCGGCAACCGGCTACGCATCTTGAACTCGTACGATTCGGGCTGCTTTTCACCATCGCCGGCCAGTTCGCCGATACCATCGCTGGCCGCCAGCACCGCCACCTTGAACAGTTCCATTTGCTCGACGGAGATCTATGAGAATGGTTCCATAATCAGTGCATCTGGTGGGGAGACCCAATCCACATCCTCAACAGGCTCCTCCTCCTTCTCCTCCAGTCAGGGTCGTGGTGCACGCAGATCGTGGCATCTATCCACGAATAAGGTGAGTTTTTTGTTGTTTGTTCGGTTTCTGATTTTTTAATTTAACGCTTCGTCGGCATTTCCTGGAGGGTCTTAACTCCAAGCTGCTCCTCCTTGTCGTGCTGCTCTTAATTGATTTCATTTAGCTTGTATTATGGTTTTTTTCTTTTTTGTATACCCATTAAACATGGCAAGAAGAGTATAATGATTTGTGATTTGATCTGATTTATGTAACAGGCAGAAGAAAGCATCTCCGAACCCATAAAGTATAATTATTTTTGATGAGGATCAGCAGCTGAACGGATGTCAGGGACTATGAGAGCTAGAGACTCCAAATTTGGAACAAGAATTCTTCTCTTTCCAATATATCGATATATATCGTTTTCCGATTGTAATAAGAGTCACAATTTTAAAGTCAGCTGAAATATATTTAATAACTGAGTTCAGGATATGGCATGGTCGAGCAGACTCGACTACGCCACTCTTATTTGCTGCTTTTTTTTTTGTAATGGCATCGTCTGGCTTATTTATTTTTGGCTTTTGGTCGTCAGCTACTGCATTTTTTGTTGTGAATTATGATATCCGTCTGGAAAGTGAAAGAAAGCAATTTCTCGACTCCGGCAGGTTTTCCATCATTATGCCCGGCCATCGTTCAGTCTGCACGTCAATTGCGTGTCGTAATTGTGCAATTAATAAGACCCGTGTTGAGGCCACATTGCTGGGGCACTGAGAGACTCCATCTGAGGTTGATGCTGCTGCTGCTGCTGCTGCTGCTGCTGCTGCTGCTGCTGCTGCTGTTGCTGTCCAGCTCCATCTGTTTTTTTTTTATTTTTCTGCATGTGCAACGGGTTTGCTTTTTGGCCTGTCTTTTGCATATGGCTCGTAATTTGCCAATTTGTCAGCTGGACATGCATTTTATTTGCATTTTAGCAACTGCCACATCTGCTGCTGCAGCTCCTTCTTCATCAGCTTCAGCATCATCTGTTTGATTTGAAAAATCTGTGTCCATAATTAAAGGAAATGAATAATTTGCACTTTGGAAAAACGCTCAAGGAAATCGTTTATCTTCTTTCACGCTTTTCGTTTTTAATCATAGAAGTTTGCCTCAATGCTTGCGTCGATAACTCAATTGTGGTTCACTATATAAATCCACATCTGACCTACTCGGCAGACAATTGCTACGTTGGGGCCTTTCAGTTTCAGTTGGCAATCCTCCTGCGCATTTGGCCATTGCATAAGCCTGATGGCTTCCATTGCATCCAATGCATCCATACTTGTCCATTATCATTAGCCCCACATGCAAGCGATGCCATTCAGCTTTGAACTTTGCCATCTGTGAATATTGTTTATGTTTCTTTTTTTTTGGTTTTTTTTTTTGGTTTTTTTGGTGTTTTTTTGACAGACGATGGGCGTTTTTGAGTTTGGTTTTGGGTCGTCTCCTCCGACTCGCTTTCGCTTTCGTTCGCACTTCGCCAAACGGCAAACGCAAATCAAATAAAATAGAGTCCAAATTACAGAGTCGTAAACATTTCCTCGCATTATCGGCAGCTATCAATCTTCATGGAGGCAAGTGAAACCATAAATTCAAATTCAAATAAACGCTGCGCCAGCGGAGAAACAATCGCAGCTATTCCCCCAACCCCCTATCCCCTATCCACAATGCCCCCTCTACAAGCATTTGATTTCTTGTCTATCCAATTCAAAGCGTTGCAACTGCAAATTGCAACGGATTCGTTGCCACCGGCAGACTGCAAGATTGCGTCTCTGGTGAAACCTTTCCATGGAGACGAGACCACGACAAACAAACACCGCTGGCCATAAAGCTATAGCTGTTTCTCTTTTTGTTTGCGGCATGGGGAATGGGGAATGGGGCATGGGGCATGGGGCGTGGGGAAGAGCCTTAACTCTTGAAGTGGCAGCTGTAAAAATTAAATGCCGCTTTTGTTCAATTTGAGTTGTCTGTTGTTGTTGAGCTTATATTGATTTGACTTGTGGAAACTCTAAATTGAAAAGCCTCCACTCGAAAGCGTCAAAAAGTTTCTGCAGATGATGCACTGCATCCACTTGACTGGGATGCCGCATAAAAACTCATTTGCTCTTTTATTGGGTGCTGCAAACAGGTGGAAACGTGTTAAACAATTTCTGAAGTGCCTTTTATGCCTTTTATGAGATATATGCCCACAAAAGTGTCTAACGATCTGTATGCCATATGCCACGTGATTATCAGCTGCATGCCCCAAAACTCAATTGAGAACGGAAATGTCTGTGGCACATTGTTGCGCAACTGTTGGACTGCCACCAAGTGCGGCAAGTGTCGCGACTCTTGCCTCTCGTTGCCAGCCCACGTTCTAAAAACAAATCTATTTGCAGCCAGCCAGATAAGTTGAGCGCTGCCTGGGCTTTGAGTGACGAATCCTAAATACCCTCGTAGAACTTTAGATATAGACTCAGACTCAGACTGAGCCAGCTCGTTTTGTACATGGCTTAAGCTCTAAAATAATACCATGTTGCAAATGCAGTTTGAGCTTCAAATTCAGCTAACATTCTACAACCCAAAAAATGTCAGCTAAAATTTTCAATTAGCAGTTTTTTAAAAAGCAGTTACTTTTATAAACTCTATAATAATTTACAGTTGCAAGCACGTTTTTAACTCTAAACTTTCCTCTGTCTTAACTTGGCCCAAACTCAAACGATTTTCAAAAGCAAGGGCGTTCAAAAACTGGACTTGGTATAATAATTTGTATACAAGTGCAAAACAAACTAGTTGATAAATGTTTACAAGCCAATTGCACAGTACTCTCTCTCTCTCCCTCTCTCTCTCTCTCTCTCTCTCTCTCTCTGTCTCTATCTATGTGTGGCGAAAGAGAAAAAGCGCATAAATATTTAAGACTCATTGTCGGCCTGACCAAAAATAAATCCCAGCGGACAGTGGCTAAAACTGAGACAACTGGCAACTGAGATACAACTGAGAGGCAGCAACTTGGCTCCACCGTTAGGCAGTCAGCCAGTTAGTCAGCCAGTTAGCCAGTTGCCAGCCCGACAATGTGACAATTTCAAGTTCCTTGAGCCCACATAAGTCGGAGCAGCAGCAGCGGCAGCAGCAGAGAGCCAAGTGCGGTCACGCACTGCCCATAAAGCAGCGTCCGCAAAACGCATTCAGACCAAGTCAGGTTGGCCAACTGGCAAACAGGCAAAACCAAGCCGTGAAGATTTATGGCAATGTGGTTGTGGTTGTTGCCTTGCTGCTTGCCGCTGCTGCTGCTGGAGCATTTCCAAAAAGAGTTTGTCGTATTTTATGTTTGTGTGTGTGTGTCTGAGGAAAACATGTCATTTTTATTTCAATGACCAAAAATGGTCAAAAATGCCAACAACAATAACTCTTCATTGTTGTTGTTGTTGTTGTTGTTGCTGCATCTTTGGTTCTGCTGAGATTTGTGCATGTTGACCAAAGTTAGAGGAACTTATGGCAAGAACTGGCTAAAACACCGATATGATAGCCGCAGCAATGCGGATTTCAAACATTGTGAAATTTGTTGCGTTTATATGGTTCGAGGTATGTGTTCCAAACTGGCCAAGGTCACAAGTGCCGATCCCAGGGATTAACGGTGAATACAGCTTAATGATGCAGACAACTCGCTGCCTCGTCTCCCATAAATAGCCCATTAATTAAGCCTCAATTTGAAGCCACTTGATTTGTTTTTCTTCTCTTTTTTTTTGCGCGTCTGATTGAAGAGTGGATTTTTTGAGTTCACAACATGACGCCACAATAAACATTATTGGAGAGGGCCTGCGGCCATTTTTAGATGTCTGCCCACTCCATCTCTCGGTTGACCAGCTTACTGATTTCGTTACAGCAATTTGCATATCATTTTGTACAAATGTTTTTCGTGTCATCAGCGTACGTGAGAAAATGCTGAAATTTGTCAAAAGAACGCGGCCCTCTTTTCATGGGTATTTATGCAGGTGTGCGATAGGTGTGAGAGGAGTCATTGAAATGCATCAAAGATACAAATCTATGCTGCTGCCACACATACATATAAACAGGGGCATTAAAAAAGAGAAAAAAAATCCATAGAATGTTTTGACAAGCGAAAGATTTGGAGAGATTTTACGCAAGCAACACGCTCCTGCATAAAACGCACACAAAAACACAAGGAACAAATAAGAAATGAGAAATGCGAAGTAAGATATAAAAAGATCCAAGATCGTGCTGTGAATTTCCAACTGCCAACTATCAAAATCCAATTAAAAATAGCCATAAGCAAAATATGTCAAAACAAACCGTGCAGCGTTTTGCCAACTTTTATAATGCTTTGGCCCACAGCGGTCATTCGCCCCTTTCTCACAACTCTTTTGCAGGCCGTGCCCAAGTGGTATCTGGGCCATTAAAAGTGCCCCAAATGTGTCATAAAAAAAAACAAACATACATATTTGATCTATGGGCTAAGCAATGATTTCCATAACGGAGCATAAAATGAAAATGCCTGGCAAAGGAAAAGTCACGCAAAAATGGTGCGCTGGGAAAAATCAGCATGAAGAGTGAGCTCCTCGAAGACAGCAGCGCCCCCCGCTGTGTCCCATTTCCCAAAGACTAACCCAGGCCGAACCCAGAAAAAGAAAAAAGAAGAAAAACAATGGAAAGAAGCAGAACTTATGCAACAAATTACACAAGTTATGTGTTCTGCTTCCTTTGCGGCCTCAAAAAGAATCTTGTCGCTGCTCCTTTTTCGTTCAGCTGCGCTGATTTCTCGACTTGATAAGCGATGGTTTTAATGTCGTGTTTTTGTGGCTGCAGCTGCCAAGGATCGACTTTTATAGTTTTTTTCCCCGTTTGTTTGCGAATTGTGACTCGTGTTGAAGGTACTTCAATGTGGCAAGGGACGTTAAGTGGATGCACTTCAGGTAGCTGCGCTGGCGATCCTTTTCGGGGGTTGGGGTTTTAACGGTTCGCTGTATTGGAAATCGATTCAATGCGCTAACGGTCAGTGGGCGTGGCAGTTTGTTGCGTGCTTATTAAACGAGGGTAGCTGCAGCAGCACCAGCAACAGCGGCAATTGATGAATTTGGCATATGCTGTAATAATATTTCATCAAACATATGGCGTCCGAAATTGACGGGACTCTTTGTCATATCGTTTTTTTTCCAGTGATAATTAATCCCTTTTCTATTAATAAACAACATTTCAGTTGCTATTCCCCAGCTGCACTCGCCTTGTTTGCCTTTGCCCTGTTTCAGGGACTTTTTGTAATTACCTTGACACTGAACCGCTTTGAACTGCAAGCGACAACAAAAGGAAAAAGAAACATCCCTGTATTTGTTGGCTGGCTGTCGAGCAGTGCGCATGCTCAAAATATTACCCACTATTTTCTTTTGCGTGCTGCTTGCTTCACGAATTGTACTCGACTCCTTTCACAGTCCACTTTTTCCCATTGAGCCGAGCAGTTTTCTTTTATGTCATCTTTTCTCTTTGCGGATTTTATTAATTGGCAATAATTGGCAACAAAATGTGATAATTGACAGCAACAAAGCCAATCCGACAGGCAGACAGGTGAGACAGCTGAGGCAGCCAGCCCCCAAAACTATTGTAATTAATTTATAAAAACCGCCGCGATTTGGCAACAACAATTGTGAAAATCGATAAGTCATAGTCGTGGTAGGAAAGGGCGTGGGTAGCACTCACTCAGACGCTTGTGTGTTGCATGTGTCAGCCAGGCAGGTAGTCCTAATCAGCCTCCAACCACATATATACATATTTATATACTTTTTATATATATAAATTTACTTAGTTGCTCCGCTAAACCTTAACCCGAATCGCTATTTGTGGTCTAATCGTCAGTTAAGTTCCGACTTAAATCTATTTAAGTTTTTCTTTGGAAATGACAGCAAATACACAAGCAAACAATAGTTGAAGTTAAACATTTTGTTTGAGTACTTAAAGTAAGACAAATAGATCTAGACAGAAGAAAGAACTTAATGACTTGTGCCAAGTTTCCTTTTCGTCTTACTTAGATTTTAGAAAAATTGGCCAACTGCTTTTAAAATGAGCATAAGAAAAACTTAACTTAATTCGATTTAGAACTTCTTTTTAAATAAATAAATCAAATATTCACTTGCTGATCTACGAATTGCGAACTGGAAGCTATCCAAACCCAAAATACCAATTCCAACATGCATTTTTGGCTTAAGCTAAATATTGTTGTTGCTTAAATTAATAACTTGAATACCTAAAGTAAGTTAAAAATATATATTTTCTGCTTAACGCCGAAAATATTGTGGTCTAATATAAAATAATATTGTGGTTTAATATTATTTTAATATTTATTAGATTAAGTAGCTGTTCTTTGTGCCTTATCAAACTAATATTTTATATCCCTTCAAGATTGATAGATTGATCCATGTTTACAATATAAATGCAATAAAGAAAGAACCCACACTTAACTTAAGCCAAATTATGAATTATTTTGCTTAAACAAAACCATCTTAACTTAAAATATTCCAAGATTAATCTACGATTTTTGACTTAGCAAAATTACCCCCAATTTTAATATGCTCTTCTGGCCAATCGCTAATTTAATAATGCGTTCCGTTTGTTTTGGTATTGATTACAGGTCTTTACGCCACAGCGGCCACAGGGTGATGTTTACATTTACAACAACTGCCCGGGGGGATCATTATCTGGAGCGCCACGCTCACCGCATCCACAACAGCAGCAGCAACAGCAGCAGCAGCAGATCTACAGCAACCAAAGCATCTATCAGAATCTGGGCATGATGAATGGGAGCAACGTGAACGGTTCCAGCAGCAGCAGCAGCAGCGAGTTCGAGACTTATGATATACCCAAGCCGGCAACTCCTGTGTCCCTGCTGAGCTATGATGGGGGTGTGGCAAGGGGCGTGAGGACGCCAACAACGGGTTCGGCGTTGGGTGCACGCTTCGAATCGCTGAAGAGCGTTGGGGCATCGATGTCCATTGAGGAGGAATCGTACGATGTGCCACGCCCACTAATCCCACCGCAGCAGCAGCAACACCAAATGACTCCCAGCAGTTCGGCATCATCGCTGCTGACCAGCGACAGTTTGTCGCTGAGCTTCTCCAGCTCGAATCGCAGCTCGCTGGCGAACATGCCCGACTATGATATACCCCGCCGTAATCCGTTGCCAGTGCGTCCGCATCAGCGTCCACATCATGCCGCGTGCCACAGCTATGAGTTCTCGTTGCCGCCACTGCAGGAGCAGGCACAGCTCAACACCAGCATCAGCAGCAGCAGCAATGGGAGCCAGTGCATCGGCAAGGAACTGCCGCTGGAGCTGAACTCAGCGCTGGAAACGCTGGCCAAACTGCAGTCGGAGACGACGATGGCAATCACAAGACTGCTCAGCTTTGTGGTGCCTCATTGGCGCACCCGTGCCCAGCTGGAGCCGAACATTATGGAACTGAAACTGGCTGCACTGCGCCTGCGCACGGCGCTCCACGATCTCGCCGAGTTCGGTGAAGGTGCGTTGGGCAATGCACACCGATCGGAGGACCGCAATCTGGCCCTGAAGCTGCGTCCGCTGGTTCGTGCTTTGAGGGATGCCAACAAGCTGATTCAGGACTCCTCCGACGCGCTGGATGCCCATGGCGGTGGCTGGTCGGTGGAGCAGCTGGCGCGAAGTGATGAGAAGCACGGTTGCCGGCCGCCTGACAGCTTGGATCAGTTGATGGCCTGTGCCCAGACACTGACCGAGGATGTGCGCTCCACGACGAGCTTCATTCAGGGCAATGCCTCGCTGCTCTTCAAGCGACAATTGCCACCGGATCAGGCTGCAATCGCCAGTCCCAGCACTCACAATGGATGCATACGCGGCAGCGCCGAGTGGCTGGAGGACTATGACTACGTCGCCTTTGAATCCAAGGATGCGGCCGCCAAAAAGAATCAGGCATTGAGGGATGCCATTCCCGCAGGATTGAAGACACAGTTCGACAGTGCATTGAAGATTGCCGAGTGTACAGCGATGGGAACGACGCCATCGGTGCCAACGACGCCGACGACCCCGTCTGTGGTGGCCACCGCATCGCCCCAGATGACGGACAAGGATAAGAAGCTGGTGCGATACTATGCCCAGTTGATCTCCACGCACATGGGCAATCTGCTGCAGGCGATCGACTCGTTCCTGGAGACGGTGAAGAACAATCAGGCGCCCAAGTATTTCATTGCCTATGGCAAATTTGTTGTGGTCAGCGCCCACAATCTGGTCACCATTGGTGACAATGTGCATCGCAACATCTCCAAGGAGGCGTTGCGCGACAAGATTCTGCATTGCACCAACTCGCTGTCGGAGGCTCTCAAGACCTGTGTGCTCAAGTCGAAGAAGGCAGCTGCCCATTTCCCGAGCGGCACTGCTGTCCAGGAAATGGTCGACTCAGTGCATCATATAAATGATCTGGCGCATGATCTCAAGAAAGTGATGCTGCAGGCCGTGCAGCTGTCCGCCGGAGATGGAGCTTAAACACATACACACACACACAGACAGTATTTTATTCAACGACTTGGCTTACAAAGTCTTCCAGGCTGGCGGCGCATATGTTCCTTACTTACCACACGCTTTGTCTATGCTATGCAACAATAATCCCAGACCCATTCTGAATTCGGCATATCCGCATATCGCATATCGGCAGATATCGCGTCTCGATCCTCGATATACTATTATTTGCATTGTGATATTTCTTGGAGCAAACATCAGAAAATGCACAGCCCCCCAAAACAATTGTCTTTATCTCCACACAAAATGAACTACATACATATGTATATATAATTCGATGCATATACATATATATATATATATATATACAATTATGTAAACATTTAGTTACGATTACGATTTAGTTGTATTTATTATTAGAACCCATAGTCAGCGCATAGCTTTAAGTTAGGTCCTCTGTAAATAGCACTCCTAATTTCCTCCTTTCTTAAATGTCGGTTTTTTGTACATTTGTATTTCCCGCTGAATAATTGTGTAATTTGTATCAGTGAAGCATTTCAGCAGATAATATATATTGTGTAGTTTAGCTTTACGTATCGATAACCAATAATATCTGATAAAACGCAAACCTAGCATGTATCATAAGCATAAAAATATACAAATACATATATATAACACATACATAGTCAAAATCTGAAAGATTTGCAATAAACATTTGTCGTTTTGCGCTCGGCAAATAGTCAGCAATATACAAGAAAAATATACACATTAGCCATACTATCTACTGGATGTAATAATTAATAATGATTTCGTCTGCAACTGTGCAACTGCAACTCAAGTGCAGACTATCAAATTAAATATAATAAAATTTACTATATTAAATCACTTGCAGCATTTATTTTCGCTCATTTCTATTCAAATTCACACGACAACAATGCTTAGTAGTTATCGATAGGGTTCATGCGATAGTATATCGATATTGACAGGAGTTCTTTGGCAAAGAGCACGATACATTCCAAGAAATTTCAAACATGCCGCCATTTTAGTAAGCAAATGCTGATTCTTCACATTTTGCCATTCACACAAGTTGAGCATCGAGCTGATCAACAGATGTCTTTCACACAATAATTTGCTATTGCAGATCTCACAAAATGCAATGCATTTGCTGCAAATGCAGCACGCTGCAATCTAGCGGAAATACCACATTTTGCCTGGCAACTGGAGATGGCCGTAATGGCCTTGTCAGTCACTGTTTCTGTTGTGCACAGCCGCCTCGCCTGAAATGCATTAACTGCAGCATTTGGCGAGAATTGGATCCGATGAAGGAGCACGGACCATGTCTGAATGGCTCGCTGCACGTATTTGTCTATTCGGAACCATGGCCGCCGTTTCCCGATGCGGCACCACTCTCGTCACTGAGAGCAGTGACAGTTGAGTCGCAAGAGTTCCACGCAGAGTTGCAGGCCGGAGAGTTCCATGCCGAGTTGGAAGCGGAAGAGTTGCTGGCCGAGTTGGAAGCGGAAGATTTGCAGGCCGATTTGGAGTCTGAAGAGTGCCAGGCCGGGTTAGAGCCAGAACAGATGCAGATGGACGAATACGAGGAGGTCGAATACTTACAGGACACCATTGAACTGTTTAGTGATTCAGATGAACTACCGGATATTAAAGATGTGAAGCCAAAAATAATTGGGAAACCTCGTTGGGTGACTATATCGGAAATAAATCGATGGACCCATTGCTATCGCTGTGGTGTCGATCACTCCAAGAGGAAAGGCTGGCTGCGGCATGCGCAAATGTGCGGACAGGATCCCAAATATAAGAATGACATGTTCTTCATACATCTGCACACGAAAGCTTGGTGCGGCTGCCTGGTGCGGGATTTTTTCTGGGATAAACACAGCGATCCCGTCAAGGGCAGCTGCAGCGTCTGCCGCAACAGGTACTAGTAAAACGGATAACTTTGAGAAGTTGTTGTAATACTCTAAAATTCCAATCAATTATTTCAGCCGCATGCGTAAGGCACCCTTGCCATATCAGCCAGATCCACCGCCGCGCAAAAATGAGGCCAGCTTGGAGAAAAAACGACGAATACGTATTCTAAAGAGCCGCAAAAAACGTCGAGAAAGCACATTCTATGAAAGAGACGTTTTCAATGCCCGTGCGACCGAAGACAGTAATTATAATAGTATCCTCGTCAATTCCAAAAGTATTATAAGATAATGTCGATGGATGTCCATTCCGATAGAAATGTATATTAACAAATTAAATATTTTTTTCCTATGTAATATTATATATATATATATTTATCAATAACTACGCATCCTTGGCACATCGAAAGCCCAAATTGCCGGCGGAACTGTCTTCGGTGTTTTGGGATCGTGCCGCGCAGCGATAGCGATAGCAATATGACTTGTGGCACAGATAGGAGCCGCCCTTCTTGACACGAGCTGGACTCTCGCTGGTGTCGCCCGCCTGCCACAGATCCGCAGTCCATTCCCACACGTTGCCAACCATGTTGTACAGATCGTAGTTATTCTGACGGAATTCATTTACGGGGCATGTGAACTGATGGCCATCCTGCTGTGTGTTGCCATCGGGAAACTCGCCCTGCCAGATATTTAGCCAGTGCTGATCCTTGGCCAATAGTTTATTGCCCCAAGGATAGAGTTTGCGTTGCTTGCCCCCGCGACAGGCCACCTCCCACTCCGCCTCGCTGGGTAAGCGTTTGCCTGCCCATGTGCAATAGGCGACAGCATCGCGCCAGGACACATGCACCACCGGATGTTGCTCCAAACCTGGCAAGAGAATCAGCAAAAAACCTCTAGTAATTATTTGTATTTTGTAGTTTTCTTACACACCTTGAAGATTGCTATCGATGCCGTTGGGTTTGCGCCAGCTGACTCCTTTGACTTTGTACCACCAGAGTGCGTTGACCACACGGTAAGCCTCCAGCTCCGTTTGCTGCTCTGGCGTCAGCAGCGTCTTAAATAGGAAACTATCCCCAAAACGTTCCGCTTCTGTCTTGTAATCAGTCTGCTCGGCGTATTTGGCAAAATTCGCATTGGACACTTCGTACTTGTCAAGATAGAAATCTTGCACCTTGACTAGGCGCTCGGGAGATTCGTGATCAGCCTCGAAATGGGGCTCATTGGTGCCAATGTGCAGACTGCCGCCTGGTATCAAAGACATGCCCTCAATCTCGGGCTCCAGCTCCCCGTAATAATCCCGATAGTGCTGATTTTTGTTATGCGCCTGCTGCTGGCACACCTGTTGATCCGTATGCTCCTGGCTGGTGGTTTCCGGAACGGCAGCATCTCTGCCCAATTTGTTGCAGCCGCAGTCAGCATTTGCATAGTGGCTAATGACGGCCAACAATAAAATTACAGATTTTATTTTATACATTTGTAGCGGCGAATGCTCAGCTGAACGCCAGGGCTGACAGCTGACTATACCGATAATCGATAACTATTTGAGCGCCACATCGAAAGTGAATTGTTACCAACATAGAGTGTATTTTTAGAATACTTTTGGGTAAGAAATTTTTATGGTTATTTCATATGTACTTTCGCCCAAATTTAAAATATAAATTTTACATCAAAAACAAACACTTTATTTATTAAGCAAATATTGCTACTATGTTTTGTGAAATTTCTTCAACTGCTTCATGAATCCTGCATTGGGTTGTATGTAAGGCCGCCACGATTTGACCAGATTGTAGGCCTCCTCGAAGCGCATGTCGCGCCGCTGCATCAGATAACCGATGACAACGGAAGCGGAACGCGAAACGCCAGCATTGCAATGGACAAGGACACAGCCCTTGACAGAGTTCGCCTCCTCGATAAAGTCGATGGCGACGGGCAGCACATAGTGCAGCAGATCCGTTTCAGGCAGATCCAAGCAAGGCAGATGCTTGCACTTGACTATTGGCGGTAGTTCAACATTGGGTATTTCGATGCCCACACTTAAAATGTGCGTCCATTTGTATTTGAGGACATTCTCAATGCTGACAGCATCCTGGGAGCCCAAATAGAGGAATTCACTCAATATGCAGGCGGGCACCGTATCGGGTTTGGTGTCCACCACAAAGCCATATTGACGTGCCTCCAGCTGCACCGGACTGCCATTGGTGTCCTTCTCCTCGCCACTTGAGGATCTGCGTCGTTCCACATAACGAGCACCGGTGGGTGTGGTCACAATTGTGGTAGTCGGCCTCAGATTGGCCATTCGCTTCTGCAGCTCATACAGCAGAATCATGATATTTACTGACTAATCTCCTCGGGTAGGACAAAGGCCGTCTCCCTATAATGGACACGGCACAAATAGAGACCGCAAGCGGGAGCGACAACAACACGACTATCCCAGTTGTGCTTGGAGGGAATCGTTAGCATCTGGTAAACGCAGCGCTCGTCAATGCGAGAACTGGCCAGTGCCAGCAGTGTGCCCACAATGCGACGCACCTGCTTGTAGAGAAACGACTTGGCCTTGATCTCTATGTCCCAATAGTCATAGGTTTGTGTGGCCAATGTTGCATTGGGGCCCAGTGCCAGTGCTCGTCCCGGACGTATATTGATCTCATCGATTCTGCGCACAGTGAACATGGGATGATCACGACTGGGACTCTTTTGCCGACTGACGCTCATAAAGGTGCGAAAGTCGTGGAGGCCAAGGAACATGCGTGCCCCTCCATGGAGGCGTTCTATATCGAAGTTGTCACAACTGCAAGTGACAAGGGATTAACAGGGCTTCGATGATTCAATAATTGCTTGCTTACTGCAGAAAATAGCATCTATCGATCTCCTCGACGGGCACAAACGATTCGTAGCCCTTGTTCTTTAGACTGCTCCCCGGAGATGCCTCAGCCACACTCTTTGCAACAGCCACGCGATACAAATAGGTGCGTCCGATGGCGTGATAGCGACAGTGGAATGTGTCTACCACACGCTGACTGCTCAAGATGCGTATGGGCAGATTGTGCTTGTCCAGCGTTCGATTGAGCACGCCAGTCAATGTGCTGGTGTCATAGGGTTTGCCATCGCTGCGCTCCAAATCCACATGAACGGTCGAGTGCAGGGCGTGTACACCGGCATCTGTGCTAATTAAATGAACCCAATTATATAAGAATACCAGCAAAGAGTGGGAGCCCTTACCGACTGGAGAGCACCGTTTGTATTTCGTTCTTGGGTCGAAAAACGCGCAATGCCAACTCCAAGCAGCCCTGTATTGAATTTGTGTCTAGTCGAGCTTCTTCCAACTTGATTATCGTCTTTTGTATACCACTGCAAGTAATATGTTGTCATTTCTGCATTCCATTTACGCAGATTTTTCAATTCTCACCGAAATTTCGTGCCAATGTAGGAAATGTTAAGTAAATACCTATGCATTTTACACCCACACCCCCAAAGCGCATTTATCGAAAGGAGGCAAAACATATGTTGTGTTATCGATTAATCAATTACTCAGCCTTATCAGGACAGTTGAGCTGAAAAGTTGTGCTACCTTAATACTTCAATTTCTTATAAAATAAATATAATAAATGCTAACAATAGCAAGTTAGAAACTTATTGCTAAGCATATTTAAACGTTTATCCTACTCGCACGCGATTGTCATTGATTGCTCAGCACAAAAAATCGACTAGTCGATAGTTTAGTTTGCCGAACATCGTACGGATCCTATTGTATAACTATCGATACGTGTTTTGTCAAAGTTTTGTAACCTGAATTAAAGCGAAAAATAACTAAGCAGATTTGCAAACAATTCTTTCGACCGTTTAATATTTTTCACACATCTCATCGATCAATTAACAACAATGGCAAATTTGAATGACTATGCGAATGAGGATATCGAAGCAAATGGCTGGGTTAAGTTTGGAATGCGCCTGGCAGTCAGCGCTGCACTGCATCCATTTGAATACTCAAAAACGCTAATACAGATTGGCTACGAACCAATTGGCGCCAGACCCGGCAAATCCTTTCTGGGCAAACCCATCATGGTGCTGCCAAACATTTTCCAGTACGGTAAGTAAAGCCGCTTATCGATTCTAACTGTTGCCGGCCGGCATTTAATTTGCTCTAATTTGTAGCTGGTCACATCAAAAAGGTGGATGGTTTTTTTGGTTGCTATCGCGGCTTGGCACCCAAATTGGTTGGCTCCGTGATGAGCATGGTTTTGAGTGAGCGCGTTGCCGGGAAGCTGGGACTTGAGTATGTGGAGGAGAAGGACGAGTCCAAGCTGACCGAAGAGGAAATGTGAGTTTTGTATTTGTTCAGCAATAAATTAGTTAATGGAATCTTTTCCCTTGTCAGCTATGTACAATTCAAGTACACTCTGAAACGCGACATTGTGCTGGCGGTGAGCGGCATTGTTGTCTCGCATCCGTTCCATGTGATTTCGTTGCGCATGATGGCCCAGTTTGTGGGCCGTGAGAAGCTCTACAATTCAATACTGGGCTCCATTGCCGAAATCTGGAAAACCGAAGGTATTTTGGGCTTCTTTTCCGGCCTGATCCCCAAACTGCTGTGCGATGTGGCCTGTTTGGTGCTAACGAGCTCCACGGTTTTCATACTGAACAAATACCTCATCAAGGAAAAGTTGGCCCGGCAATATAATGCTGGCTTCACTCAGTTCGCCTTCTCGAGCGTACTGTACCCACTGCAAGTGGTGTCCACATGCTCCTCAATTAGCGGCTCACGCCTGATGGCCGGCCAGCCGCCATTAATGCCGCGATACAGCAGTTGGGTTGACTGTTGGAATGATTTGCAGTCGCGTCGGGAACTCAAACGCGGCAGCTCGCTCTTCTGGCGGTAAGTGGTGCTAATCAAACACGTTTATTTCATTGCTTATCTCTTATCTATCAACTATATATGTCTCTTGTAGCTCTCAAGTCGCCCAGTCGCCCATAATCGCAACATCAGCCTTTGCCCCACTGCCCAAGTTGTCCCGCTACCAATAGACGACTTGTTCATAAAGACGCGATAAACGGTTAGGATCATAATATAGCTATATATAATGATAATAACCGGAACAACATCCACCGAGAGACGCGTCTGCCTGCATTTTTAATTAGATGATGATTTGCTCGTCGAGCGCTGACTCCCTAAGACATAACTGCATTTGTTTTCCTCTGTCGCTGCTATTATTGGTCAGAGTTATTGTAAATCATTATGTTAAAGTGGTCGCTTAAATTGTGATTATCGATCAAGTAACAACCAATTGATTGCATTGTAGTGTATAATTTTAAAAACATTTATTTCCTTTAGGCATCGAATGCCAGCCTCTCCAAAGAACACCCATTGTACGATGAGATTTTCAATCAACTAACATTTAGCCAGCGACGACTAGTTTATTGTTATACACCTATTTAAAATGAGAACAATTTAAAGTAAAAATTAAATACGTTATGCGCATAAAGAACAAACTAGCAGTCTTTAATTTTAGGGAAGCTCACTTTGAATTAATTGGAAAACCAGATTTGATTTGGAATTGGACGATTGATGCATGATGTTGCAGCTATTGTATTTACTTATGTTGTAAACAGCTGAAGCTAAAGTGAAACCTGCATCGAAAGTTTTTCATAACAAACAACATTTTTTCCATTGATATATGGTATTAATTCAAAATGTATCAATCTTAGTTATAAATAGTGTCAGCCAGTTAGGCATTATGCATTCCAGTCTGGAAGACCAGTAGCTAACTAGTTATTATGTATTCCAGCCTGGAATTGGGACAGTTGTCTGAATAACTAAATTATTGACGCGACGCTCCTCCAACGATGGTAGTTATTTTGATTAACAACTACATGGCATCTATATGGCATATTATGCCTCAATTAACATAATTACTGGTCTCAATTCCAGATCGTCCCCAGATCATTACATTTTATGGCTAAACTATGAATTTATTAAAATATCAAACGAGTTACTACAGTGTAAATTTCTACACACATGTAATCTGCTATCTCAATTGGTTTTATAAGGAAATTTCAATGTTGTTGGATTTCCATTCCATGGTTCAATGTACGTTTTTTTTGATAGGCGCTCAGGTTTATTTGTTGCCTTTGGGCAGCATCGAAAACAGGAGCGCTCCACAATGCAACAAGTTGTGGTTCGTTGTTGTTGTCCAATTGGCTTTGGCATTGCAAGTGCAAGTTTCGCATGGGAACTGGTTGAGCATTGGAAAACTGTTGCAGCTCTCAAGTCGACTGCATTGTTTTAAATACACTTGACGCCGTTTAGTCATGCAGTGTTGTACATCGCTCTCAACAAAAGTGTCCAAATTGAGCTAAAACGACAATTTCAATCAAAGCAAGCCGGCGACTACAACAACGACAACAGCAACAGGAACGACGGCGACTGACAGCATCTCAGATAAACGCAACGCAGTCGCAGCAGCGCAGTCAGCAGCAACAGCAGTCAGCAGACGGCTTCATTCAGTCTGCAACGTGAGCTTGAGCCGAACAGACGTGAACGCGATCACCGATCACCGATCATCGGTCTTCAATACCAATTCAAAGCGAGGAAGATCGTCATGCAGACAAGCAGACAGTCGCAGGCAGTCAATCAAAACGAGCCAAGCTCATAAAAAGTGCAAATTATGTGTTTAATAATTGTATAAAATGTACAACTGTGTAAGCGACTAGAAAAACATCAGCAACAACAGCGAACATAAACAACAGCGAACAATAACAAAGCGATTACAGCAACTAAATATTGTTGTTTTCTTTTACGTGGGCAGCGCGCAAGCGAAATCGTATTTGCATTTCTCTCTCTGCATATCTGCATATAACTGCTTTTGCTTCTTCGTCTATTGCTGCTGCTGTTTTCGGACAAACGGAAAGGTTGCCCTCGCATTTGAATAATAAATGTGTATCTAAATGCAAATATTAGAAATCAGTCCGTTAAATCGTCGCAGAACACAAAGGCGCGCCAACAGTCGACCTAAAACCCACAATTCAAATTCTGGATGAATAAATTAATCAATCGAATCGAATGAATCGAAATCTGGGTAAGTTGAAAATATGACATGATATTTCTGGTATTTATTATTTACAATTTGCAACTGTCGCCATTAAAACACACTGGCTGCCAATTGTGGCAGCCAACAACTTTTGATGCAGCAAAATAGATGAGAAATTGGCAACAACAAAAAGTATATGCAGCAACTTAATGGCCGAGCCACTTGCAGAAAACAACGATTAAATAATTAATGGTCAGCGATGCAAAAAAACAAAAAAAAGAAGAAAAAAAGCGGAGTAGATTGCTGCTGCATGCTCGTTGCACTATTTACGGCCTGCTTAGCTAGTCGCCGTATCTCATTGCGAAAGATATAGCTGTAGCACTGGCTCTTCTCATTAGTGTGATGGTTCAACGGAGTTATAAAACCAGAACCCCGCATTAAGTGAGCTATCTTCAGATCGTCTTCTTCTTCTTACTCTACTTCTGCTTTACATCTTCCTCTCTCTCTCGCACTCTCGGCTTAGATCTTCTTGCGATTGATTGACGAAGCCGTCGCATAGAAAGTTCAGCTGCCAATTTTTGTTTTTTCTGCTCTTCTTTTTATTTTTTGTATTTGTGTTTTTTTGTTGTTGGCAATTACATAAAGTGTTTATTGATAAGCCCATTGGAAGCTTTGGCTAACACCGAAAATAAGATAATTGTTTGGCCAAACAAACTGCAAAGATAAAGCAAAATAGATTATAGTGGTTTGGTGGATAGTAGTCGACTTGTAGATACCCTGTACTCATTCTTAAGAGTTATAGTAAAGGGGGGTTGGCCTGTAAATACCCTTCTTAAAAATAAATGTGCTTAAAACATTTCAGTTATCAAAGCCTCTCTCTGCCCACTGCACACATCTACACAATTAGCCCATAAATCAAAACTGAAATTGATTTTCACACATTTATTTTTGGTTCGTCTATCAAATGTACATCAATATACAGTAACTTAGCTTCAGGGACTATTATTTTTTGGATTTTTTTGTTGCTGGAGAAAGGCGACTCAATCCCTGCCCACTTTATGGGTGTCAGCTGGGGGATCAACGCGCACCACACGCTCAGCCACATTGAGATATGCCTCGTATTCGACGGTGTCCGGCGTGGTATCGTAGTGATAGTGTCCCCCCCAGTTGCTGAAGGAGAATGAGTGAAAGTGCTGCAGTCGCAGATCGAGATCGTGCTCCTTGGTGACCAGTGTGCCGACGGCATTCAGTTGGGCGGGCATCTCATAAAACTTGAGCCACTGATTGACCTCCTCATCCGTATGAATGGGCGTCGTGCTAAAATCTCGCATCACATGCTGATGAACGGCTCCGCTCTTAACGAGAAAGATGCCACCCAGGCCAACGACCTGGTCACCATAGTGCTCCTCCAATCCCTTGCGTATGCACTCCACAAAATTCAACTCGCCCTTGCGCCGCTTGGCACTGATCCTCAGCACGGGTCCCGCTTCGCCACTGCATACAAACAGATTCAAGAGCAGGGCACAGCGTGGCTCAGTGCTTGGTATGCGTTCCAGGACGCATTCCTCGTGCTCGCCCCGCACCGTGGCCGTATAGCTGCCATTGTTGAGCTCACCCTCCGCACTCACGGACAGATTGTAGATGCCCTCGCAGTTGGAGTTGCGTATGGGAAAGGGTCCTGCGCCGGCGCCTATGGCAAATATTTTTCCCTGTGCACCCTGTGCCCTGCGTGTGATCTCCTTAATGTTGTACAACTTCTCGCGCTGTACCAGCGGCAGCAAATACGGCGGACCGCCCACCTCCAGCAAAATCGGTTTGCCGCCCAGCCCAGACTCGACCAGGCCAAATTGTGTCGATTTCAGATCTGGACATGCGCCCACATTTACACTGGCAGTGGCAAAGTTCTTGTCCAGTGCACCCTGTATAACTAGCGAGAGAGAGAGAGAGAAAGAGTGAACGTAAATATTGGAAAAAGCTTAATCACGCCCTAAATCAAGACAACGAGCAAAAAGCAGAGAAAAAAGCTTCCCAGCCAAGCAGCTCATATGTTTTGGCAAACAACAAAGTGTTGTTAAAAAGCGACAAGTTGAGAATTTAACACCCTTCATTTTGTCAAAAATATTCATAAATATATTATTCATTCAAAATATTCATTTTGCGAAATTTATGTGTGCGAAATATTCTAAATATTCATTTAATATATTTAACATGAAGAATGTATACAAATACATTTACAAATATATTTACAAATTACTCTACCAATGCGTCACGCACTTAAACACGATTCATAATTACACTTAAATACCCTTTCTGCATACAACAAGACACGCTAAGAACACTTATAAAAATAAAAACCGGCTATGGGAAGCTCGACACACTTGTGTGAAGGTCATTTGCTTGAGTTCGTGTTCTCGTGCTCATGATTGGTATCTGTGTAACTCTGCTCGCCTCACCTGACTGCAACTCTTCCAGCGAGGGCACATGCAATGGCTTCTCCTCGAACACTAACTGCTCTGTATTCAGTTGACTCTGCGTGCTCATCTTTCGTTTTGTTCTCTGTATTGTTCTTTGCTTTCCAAAATTGGCTCCTTTTTTTCGTAATCCCAGCTGCGAGCTGCGCTTTGCGAGAGATCTGTGCGCTCGATTGTTGCAAACGCGACTGCGAAACGACAACGACGAACACGTCGCATTTAGCTTTTGACTGTTGTCCTCTCTCCCGTAGTTAACAATGCTCGCTCGCTGTACAGGGTGTGCCACATGCGCGATAAGATAAACCACACAATGTAATTTCTACCACCCTGCATTGTTAATTACTATCTTAATACTTCTTGACTTCATTAGAATTTATATCTGGATAAAAAGTCGGGTTGATAAACATAAACTAAGTTTCATTTGGGGAATAAGCTGTTAACCCACATTCTATATATTTTATATAATTTTGATCACCCAGCTTAAAGCAGCTAATTTTTGTTTATAGGTTTCGCTTTCCTCAACCTACCCTACCAAATTATTCACGCATGTTTTAACTTTCACCTTCTGTTTTTATGGTCACTTAAGAACCGGTTGCTCTTTAAGCTAGTGTTGTTTGACTTTGTTGTTTGATTTAATGTTGATAACAAAATACACACGCACAGATTGCTTCTGCATTCCGCTTAACATATTCGAAAGGCCTTTGTGTGAAGAGGCCATAAAAATTGATCAACGCTTGTGTGCATTTAATGTTGTTTTTTGCCCGTAAAAGTCCAAATCGCATCTACATTGATCCATTTCACTATGGATTACAGTTAGAAGAGAATGTTTGTGAAATTCTTCGAAAATTAATGTTCAGCTGCAGCGCAGAACATTTAGAGCAGATGGCCTACTCAATGCATATTCAGCTACAACAATGTTTTCACCTCATGTTTAATAGTCGATTTTATAATAATAAATATAGTAATAGATGTATCTTAATAGAGATACGTTTCAAATAAAGTAATTCATATGGATAAAAATAATGAAAGAGAAGGAAAACATTGTTCATCTTAAGCAAAGTCAAACTATAGTTTCAGCTCTTGATTAATAGTAAATTTAATAATAATATATATATATATATATATATATTTGATATAAATAAAGACTAAGGCGGTACCTAGTTTAATATTAAATTTGATTCCTTTTTTTTATTTGATTATTTATTTTATATATAGAAAAAGAATGAAGATAAAGTTACAAATCCTTCCTCATTTTACATATATTAATACTAAATTTTGAATATGACTCTAAATGAATGTCAAAAAGTGTATAATTTGTATGCTGATAAGCACTGTTTGCCAACACTTTGGGTTTACCTCTCAGATAGTCGTAGTCGGTCGCAGATAGGGCAACCACAGTCGTTTAGCGGTCACACTTGGAGTTCAGTGATAAGACTTGGTCGAGTATTCTTGAGAATTGTTGACTAATTTGTGCCTAGTGTTAATTTGATGAATTCCATTGACCTAAAGACAGATGCGTGACCTCCTTTTATATACATATATATATATATTACAGTACATTCTCCCATATATTGCCTACTTGAATTAGCTGGACTCTGCTCCAGTCTCATTGCAATTGGCATGTCCAAATAGATAACCAAAAACTGGTTCAGTTGTCCACTCGCAATGTACCCATCCATCAACTATCAGCCAGTTTGGATATTTGATCGGAATTACCCAGCAGATGAAACGCATTAAGTGAGTAGCCCGCCTTGTTGAGTGTCATGTTCTTCTTATTGCAACTCTTCTTGTTGGTCAACTCCAAGTGGCGACCCCATTTCTCGTGTCTCCAAACCAGAATCAGAGCTGATGCGCGGCCGCGGAGAACTCAATAAGAACTCCGCACTGCTGACCCAATTCCGTGGATGCGCCTTCTCCGATCTTGGTAGCTTCACTTCACTTTTGCGTTTATTTAGCTTCAAAACTGGTTAATATCTATGTCGTAGACACACACACACACCAAAACACACACACGCACACTAAAACACACACATACACACTAAAACACACACTCTCATTACATGTGTAATTAACACGGATTCTTGTCCCTGTCTTATTAGGCAATGTCTGATTGGCATCAATCCTCGTAATGGGTAACCGCATCGCACACAGATCCCCAGCTGGAGTTGGCGTCGTCGAAAGTGGATCTCAGTTTAATACGCGTCGTCGTTATCAGCAGCACAAGCGGGACTATTGCCTCCAAGACGAGTATCGCTGCAAGACGCTGCCAGCACGCAGCCATCAGCAGCCCAACGATTCTGTGGACAGCCCCCAGTCCGCCCCCCTCGGCTCCAGCAGCTGTCTGGGCACCTCGGCCAGCTCACCTCCCAATGGGGGCGAGACTTCGCGAATTCTGTTTCTGCTCTACTTAATACACCGCACCTGGAACGTCGTCATGGATACGATGGACACACGCACCAAAAGGTAATTGCCCCTTACGCATACCTTCTACAGTGATCATCCGATAAGCGAGAACTTTTTTAAATTGATAGACAGTGAAAATCGGGATTAGTTAAACAGTCAATCAATCAGTCAATCAGTCAGTCAATCCCTTTAAGTTCAGTTTGCACTTGGCAAAGAGTAGATTAAGATTGTATGTGCTGGGAAGTGGTACAGTAGAACCAGTGAAGAAAGACAGTCTTGCAACATATATATATATAATATTTCTGAATTTATTATTAATTTTTACTTTTAAATTTGGCAATAAAATTAGAATATATTTGTTAGGGTATATTGTAGTCGAGCAAACTCGCTCGCAGCCTTTTATCTTCATCTCTCAAAAATGGAGTTCTTTTTAATAACTGTTTGACAATAAAATATGATAGCAGCCAATAATTGTTTACAAGCTAAAACACCCTCTAATTAAAGAGCTTTCCAGTTTGGAAGCATTAATTCTACTCACAGAGACACGCCTCTTTTATCAGCTGGAAAAAAAGCTTTCCAGCTGGAGAGATCATTAATTGTACTCACAGAGAACTCCTCCTCCTTAATCAAGTGATAAATTCAAACGCTTTTCTCTTACAGTCGCTCGATGCCCCAAAAAGTCTCCAACGCGGAAATGGAGCAGCGACAGCGGAGACTGGATGAGGAGTGTTCGATTGGAATCACTGATTTGGATGCCTCCTCGTATTGCTCGCAGTATTCGTGCTGCAGCTGCAGCTACTGCTACGAGGAGGCTGTGGAGAATCGTACCAATGCCTGCAGCTCGAATGCGGACGAATATTCGCTCGACTCAATTTATGAACGTGCCAAATCAATTACAGACAGGTGAGTTTAATTATATCTTTTAATGTCAATTCAAAATTAGCAACTCGAGCACTGCAACAGCAGCCAGCTCTTGTCAGCTGCCAATTGTTGGAAAATAAATATTGCATAGTTTCTGGCTGCTTCAAAAGTTTAACTGCTTGAGCAGTGGTGCACTGCTTGCATGTGTACAGATCAAGTTTGAAAATGTTTATAAGTTGAAATCAGTTCTTAAGTCGAGAAGAATTGCATACTTTTAGCAACACAAATAAATTTACTGCATACTGGTATGGGCACAAATGTGTTCAGTTTTCCATTTAAGGAAAAAAGACGGAAAAATACAACTACCCAAAATTTACCTTAAATATTTGGCTCTTTAAATGGAATTGCATTTTAATTCACTCCCTTTTATAAAGTACAAGCAATAAATTTGATATGACACTTCAAAATCTTCAATTCAAAAGATGCTTTACATTTTTTGCCGGGGCCAAATCCAGATTGGGGAGGTGGACAGTGGGAGGCCTTCTGCGACACTGCTTTGCCACACAGCGATGAAAGATGAAAATGAAAAGCCGAAAAGTCGTGGATTTCAATCAAATCAAAGCGCATAATCAATAACAGTCATGTCTTATACTCGTACATCGTATAAGCCAAGTCTTATACACGTGCAGACATAAAGTGAGAGAGGGAGAGCCACAGCAAGAGAGCGCTTCGCTCAAACGAGTTGAGAAAGTGGCCGCTGCGCCGAGAGTCGAGAGTCGAACTCTAACTGTCATCGACAGCGGCTCGAGTTGGGTCGAGTTGAAGCCAAGCTTAGCGGTTGTCTGCTTGCCCGCCTGGCTTCAGTCAGTGCGTGACTTCCGAGCGAAGTGGATGTGTGTGCGCGGCAAAAGCAGATCTCAATCGATTCTTATTACTATTGTCTATCTAAATCAATTGGATAAATCTAATAACGATGGCTTTGCTAGCCGTGCTTAAGGTTTAACAAAGTGCTATCGTATTGGGAGTTTAAACTGTAACTGTTACTACAGTTGATTAATAACTGCTACTTCATCAACATCTCCTCCACACACACGCAGTTATATCTCACCTTGTTACGTGCCGTAAACGATTACGCGATATACACACATATAATACATATACACATAAATAAATATTCTCGTTGTGCAAGTTTTTTTTTTATTGGATAGAAAAGTGCCTGTGTCCGTTCTCCCCCTCCCTCACTCCCTGTCTCCTTTACTCTCCTTAAGCTAACAGCATCGCGAGCGAGCGAGCGAACGCGCGCTGATTGCATTCTAACGGTAAAACGAGTACGACTCTCCGTTTTGACTCTCCACTCTGAGGCTGACTCTATTTCTGTCTCTCTCACTCAGTTCTTGCCCGGGTTGGCCTATTGCAGCATCCACAACAAAAACAGTAACTACAACAACAGTAACAACAACAACAGTAACAACAACAACAATTGCAACCGTAACTAAGTAGCATAGAAGCTTGCCGTGTTTTGCTTTGTGCTAATCTTCTCAATTTATGGCTTGCTCGTTTCTTCGATGACGCTGCCAAAGTCAACTTTTCTTCGTATGCTCACACAAAAAAAAAAACGAAATATGAAAAGTGTGCGTGTGTGAGTGCTTGGACATTTTGAGTACGTTCTGCATTTGGCCCAATTGGAATTGGAATTGGAATTGGTGTTAGTCGCATTTGCTGCAACGCTGCTCCAAATTGGATTTCGGTATTTGGCCTAGAAGCGCAAAGCGAAAAGCGAGCGAGAACAAAAGACCGACCCCAAACGAGGTAAGACACAAAAGTGGTCAAATAGACAAGGTTATATTTCAGCTTGCTTATCCGTTGATCACGCCTCATGCACTGACCGAAAAACTCAAGTGCATTAGTTTGATTTGGTCTAAGATTAAAATTAATGCTAAGTCATTTTTTTCGAGTCCGATTTTAGTAGTTTACAATTTCAATTCTAAAGAAAACTTTTCTTACTGTGTGCCCCTCTTGGCCCATTGTTTTCAGTCTGCTGTTCTGCTTGCCTGACTGACAGATTACGCCCACATAGGCCACAACCCTAAACCCAAATCTAAACCAGATCTTAACTGCAGCAACTGGGCAAAGCATATGCAAATAGGGCTCAACTTTCTTCGCATAGTGTATACACTAAAAAAAAAATAAAAAATAAGTCATCTTGAGTCAATGTGTGGGCAGCAAGAATCAAACCAAACAATAAAAGCTCATTAGTCCAAGCTATAAAAACGCTTTTAAAGCTACGTGTGCGTTTGATACAAAAATCAAAAAGAAATAAAAATAATAATAAAAAGAATAATAAAAATTATAATAATAAATCTTAAACAAATTACATTTAACCGTACTCGAAAGCGGCTAAAAATTGAGATGAAAATTGAATTTGAGACGGCACGAGACATGCCACACAATAACTATAATTGCCCAATCCCCATCCCCAAGCCTCCAGTTACAGCTGCTAACAATGCCAGTAAAGTGTAAGACAAACAATAAAAGCAACATCAGTGGGCAGCACACATAACAAATAACAGAAGGAAAAAAATAGACATATATATATATATATATATATATGTGTATAGGGGCAGACTTATGTGCTTAGCGCTGAGCTAGACTGAAAACTGTTCCGGTCTGATTTAACAATTGTTAATAATAAATAGCTTATGCATTGGACACGCTCCAACTGGACAACTGGGCGTCTCACGCAAAGCCTGCAAAATGGCCAGCACACTTTCGACCAGAAAACCCCAAAAATACAATCTAAAAATTAGGTTTATAAAGCAAACAAAAATGGAAAATTTTCTTTTCATTAAAGTTTTGCGGTTAGTTGGCAAATTCTTTGTTTAACTTTTAGTACATTTGTCAGGCAGCCGTTGGACACCTCACAAATTAGGCAATTGTTGATTGTGGATTGAGTAACCACAAATTGGTCTTTAAAAGAAACTCGCTTTGTGCAGCACCAGCAGCAGCAGCAGCATCTTGGGCAATAGGGTAAACTCTTTGGCCCAACTAATTGAACTAAATGGGGGGGAGCTGCGCTCAAAGCAGCAGCTCCCAGCTTGGCCATCAACGGCTAATTGCGTTTAAAAGGCCAGCTGTCCACACAAAAGCACTCAAAAGAAGTTGCGATACCTTGAATGTTGACTGTTTGACTTCTTACTCAAAGATTAAAGAGTGCTTATCAGCCGAGGACAGTGGGAAAGTGCTCGAGATAAGTTAAATCGTCAATCAATTAGTCATTGCCATTAGATTAAGTGTGCACTTGGCTAAGAATAGATTAAGATTGTATATGCTGAGAAGTGGTACAGTAGAACCGGAGAACAGCGGCAGCTTTGCAACTTATTGTCTTGGATTCTTAGTCTAAGCTCAGTTTTCCATCTTGATTGAAGATTACTCATTCTAATTTGTCTTATAAATGCTTAAATTGAACACAGACTTACTTGTTTTTGCAGATCTGCTCAATTTTTTTTGCTAAAATTCACAACTTAAGCGCAGCTCAGCAGCTGCCTAGTTTTTTATGACTTATTCTGATGCATCAACATATAATTTCCTCTGTTTTGTTTTGTAAACAAACCCGAATCGAGACGTTTAAATTGCTTTGCCCACCACTTTCTCCCAATTTGCGGCGCTGCTGCCAATCTGTGGCCATGGGCAAACTTGGATTATAGATTCCAATCACATTATAATTGCCGCACTATTCGTGCTCCTCCAACACAGCTCGAGGATGCCCCAGGCATCCATCTGTCCATCAAACTAAGCTTGACCAGCTGCAATTTGTCTAATGAATACGACATTGTTATATCCACTCATTTTCAGCATTACCTTCGATATATTTATGTCCATTGACCGCTCATGCGGAAATCTGCACTACTTATGTAAATCAATCATAATAGTAATCAAAATATAAACACCAGTTCAACTGGTTTTCTGGCTTCTTTATTATTATAATCATTTATTCAACGCCGTCAAATGCCTCATAATTAATATGTTTTGGGGCTGGGCCATAAATTGCGGTTGACCCCCTGTCGTGATTTGTGGTTGTTGAGTGACCATCGGCGCTTCAAGCTTACTTTCTTCGGGTGAAAATTCGAATTCGCCAACATTAAACTATAATCATAAATCGCTTTTTAATTCTCTTAAAGTTTCTAAAATAATTTAAGCCCCAACGAATTCGCCTATGAATATTCTCTTGTGATTCTGTCCACATTAATATATTAGAAAGTGATATAAAGGTGATCTTCAGAAAGTTTTCGCATGTCATTGAAATAGTCCGTGCTAAAAGCGAAGAATATGGACGTCTTGTCCAAAATTCGATTCAGTTTTATTTTATTTGATATGAAAGCGTTCGGTTTGCGATCAGCTTAGAAGCAATTGTTGATGGAGGGCAGAGCACCGTTGCAGTACTTCCAGACGGACCATGCGGTCCATCCCTGCTGGCGCTGGATCTTCTGGGCGCAACGGACGGAGTTGGTGATGTCATCGGTCAACAGAGCGTTGCAGCTCAAGGAGCACTCGTTGTAGGAGAAGCGACCGTTTTCAGGCTGGCACCAGTAGTAGTTGTTGATCTGGAAGATGCCGTAGTCGTTGGAGCCATTGGAGTTTGCGGGACCAACCACTCCGGTGCGGTAGGAGCTCTCGTGTTCGGCAATGCAAGTCCACTTGTCCAACTCGTCACGGGGAACGCCCAGATTGGACATCTCGCGGGCCAAGGAGCAACGGTCCATGGTGCGACCCAGAGCGGGGGCAGCGAAAGCCAGAGCAACCAGAACGATGAAGAACTTCATAATTATTGTTTCAGTCAACTGATGACGCCTGTGGGAAACGCTCCTCTTTTTATAGCTGGCAGTTATCTAGAGCGCTATCCGCTATCCGAGCGCTATCTCAAGTGGACTACTGATTAGACAAATGGGTTGGATAATTGAATTGATTTGCTTCCAAGTATCGGGTCGAGATAAGTAAAGTAAATCAGAAGGAAAAACAGTCGAAAGGTAAACAAAGTAGGAGTAAAGTGTTATCTGGCCGATTTGGCATAGAAGAGATGCTAAAAAAAGTACTTCTTTGAATGTAGAATTGAAAAATGCGATTCTCGCTCGAAAATAAAATGATAACCTAGGAAAGTGATTATCTTTCGATCTTCCGATTTTCATGGACCAAGGTTTTTTAGTACTGATTTGAGCACTAGATTGATACTACATTTAAAGTTGAATACGCGTTGTTCAAATGATACCCTCAAAAAGAGCACGATTTGTAATCTTAATGAGTTCAGACTCTGGCTTTAATGTCTCTGATTTAAAACAAAGATTGTTTTATTAAATTAATTGCTATGTTGCTGCTTTCACTGAATCTGCCATTGGTTGGCTAGGGACTTACAGATCAAAAGAGTCTACAAAACATATCAAAAGAGTCTACAAAACATATCCACATCGTCTGCAAGTTGTCGAGAATGTTGGGAGAATGGTTATGGCAACTCTTCCACTTGCAGAGTTGTCAGCTACAACTGATATATTATAATATTGTGATATATTCAGTTTGCAAGTCAAGTTTGTTACTTCAAATCGGACTCTGTTTATAATTCAGGTGAGGCGTCAAGTTTACTTTCTATGAAAGAGCTGAATGTGTGCAGAAAATAAGGTTTATTTTTATGGTCACGCAACAAATGGTTTTCTTTTGCTTTGTTTGTTTTGCAAAAGTTTCTATTTTATGGACGAGACACTGGATTGAATTAGATTAGCCTGCATTTCGGAATTGGTAAGAAATCATTAGATATGGCTAGAAATATTAGTTAGATCTTCTCGGCTGGGACTACAATTGAGAGAGAACTGTTGTTTACGTTGGCTTCGAGAGTCTATTATTATTGTAACCGTACTTTCTTTTGGCCATTTTAGTTGGATAATTAGCCGCGAATTGTGTGTTAATGACACATAATTGGTCAGTCTTCGTGGCACAAAATGTTCAACAACTCATGCATATGCGATGAGTTCTGGCTCAAAATTCTCGGCCACAACAGTTAATTGACCCATTTTGAGCTGATAGCTGATACGAGGCGCTCGCAGCGCTTATAGGCTTTGTAAGTTATACCAAAAAGCGAAAAGTAAAAGTGAATTCGTTGCTCTTACAAAGAATTCACAACTCGAAGTTGATATTTCATGGCTATAATGAAGAAGGGGTCAATTGGTTAACAGTGGCGTGGAGCCGGTTTTGTGCTGTTGGCACTTCATTTTGTTAGTCATTTTGGCCAAACACCAAATACGGCACAGTAGCCTTTTGTCATTTATCTTCGCTGTTGACCCAAACCTAACCAAACCAAATGAAGAAGTTAACAGCTTTCTTACTGTAGAAAACTCTGTGGTCGCCTCAAGATCAACAAGTGCTGCTCCCCCGGGGAGAAATGCCGCTAACAAGAAATATGCAAAACCTGACGCTCCCCTCCCCCGCCCTACATACTCCATCCTCCTGCTGCTCCCCCTTTGACTTATTTATGATAGATGCATCCAACTGGCATGCGCTCCTCTCTCGAATGAGGTTAATATAACAGCGCGTACCGGAGTTTTGCATAGTTGCGGTTGGGTCTTTAGACTTGAGGCTGTTCCATGTTTCATCTTCCATCTGCCATCTATCAGCCTCCATCCATGTTCAGAGAGAGAGAGAAAAATTAAAAAGATAAAAATAGTTAGCGCTAATGTGTTGTGTGTTGTGTGTCGTGTTGATGATGTGCGATGAGTTTGTGGTGTGCGATGTGTGTGTGTGGAGGAAGCCTTAAGGTCTGTGCCGAGTCGCTGGTTTTACGATTCAACTTGCGACCGTTATGAGACGTGAACCATAAGTACTACTATCGTACTACAATCTACACACACAACTACACGCACACACATACACACACGCACAGTTGAGTTCTTTCAAGAAAGCATTGCAGTTGCCACATAGCTCATAGCCTAGTTTAAATATCAATAGCTGAAACGAAAACAAAATCTTAAGCATAGTAATTACTAAGCGAAGGTTAACCAGGTTAATGGTTAGCATTTGACTAGTGGCATTTGGCTTAATGGCCAAATAAAGTTGGCTAACATAAGAGCTACAACACACAATGTATAACCACGAAAATGCAATGGCATTTGCAGCATCTGCTCTTGGCCAAATTAGCCAAATAACATATTATTTCCTTCTCATTAAGTTTGGCAAGTTTCAGTTTATTCAGTCAGAGATCTCTTTGTCTAATGTCGAGCACGAAACCGGTGCTCTGCCCTCCATCATCGGTTGCTGCTAAGCAGAAATTTTTCCCTCAATACTCAAGAAACACTTTTCTTATGTACATAAATATATAATATATGTTTTCCAATTTGAAAAGGTCCATCAATTTCACACAATTTGATATGCATAATGTGCTCGATTCTAAACAATAGCGTGAAATTTGGAATTTCAAGAATTCTGAAGCGATAAAAATGTTACATAATGAGTTCTACATGTAAATGATGCATATAATATTGGAAACTATTAGTTTATTCGTTGATGAAGGGCTTACATCAGTGGCAGTTGAATGGAGAAAATTCTGCAACGGCATCTCGCAATCAAAGATTGCTTTTTGAGCCATTATCTTTATGCAGCGTAAAAGAAGAAAACATCTTTTGAGCTATTTCAATTCTTGGCTATCAAGAAGAGTCAAGAGTCGAATGCCGTTGATCGTGGTTCGAGATTTAATTGGCTGTCTCTCCGCGTATTCGTCGTATGTGCTTTCTAAAAGAGAACCGAACAAAGTGAGCGAGAGAGAGAGAGAGAGGAAGAGAGAGAGATAAAGCGACATAGAGAGAGAGAGAGAGAGAGAGAGAGACTAGTAACGAAAGCAAGAATCGATCTATCGAACAGATGCTTTAGAGTAAAAGCAATGGACTTCCAGACGCTTCCCTTCCACTTTTCCAGCCGAACCATAATAGGCCGTTGACTTGGAGCGGTCAGTGAATTCATATTAGTGGGCAACTCGGTGGGCAATAATTTATACAAGTAGACGTCCGTCTCAGCTGGCCAGGGAATGGGAAGCGGGAACGGGAAGCGGGAGGCGGGAAGCGGGAATGGGAACGGGAATTTAGAATTCAAGCTAAGGAAATCGCAATGCATTAGCAGAGACACTTGGAGAGCTCCGCTTGTAGCGAGCAGTCTAAAACAAAGCAGGAAACCAAAGACTGGAAAATTACACCGTCAGGTGAAGGGTGAAGCAGTTGCAGCCGAGGAAGAAGCAGAGCTGAATTGTCAGCAGACCTTTTCCTCCTGCCAAGTGCAAAGTACACTCGACTCTCGAATCGACTCCACTCGACTCGACTTTTTCTTCGGACTCTTTCCCATATAATTTGTGCACATTAGCACAACTGGGCAAGCAGACAGCGGACAGCCAGCAATATGTAATTGCCACAAGGGCCAGAGTTCGGCGCCCCCTCCAAGGAACGATGACGATGACGATGACGATGAAGATGACGACATGGTGTGGGTCAACTAAGTGCTTAAAACAATTGCTGCGGCTAAAATCACTCTGGCGTAAAGTTATGACGGTCTGAAGCTACTAACATCCATTGGAAAACGTGGTGTGGGTTGAATTTTCCAACTTGCAACTTATTGTGTACTCGCTTCAGGGATTGTGGCTTGTGGATTGTGGCTGTGTCTTAATTGATGTGTGTAAAAGTGCGAAAGATGTGGTAGAACTCTTGGTTGGATAGCTGCCACTACGCACAGGTAAATTAGAAAGCGCTGCAGAGCGAGAAATGAGATATGTGAATTGGGGAATAAATAAATGTCTAACTGAAAACTGTGAATTATTGTTGGGGGAAAACTATTTGTTGCAACTGTCTGGCATCATTCTCAATACATACATATAGAATTATTATTGTTTACTTTACTTTCTGGTCAGTTTTTAAAATTCATGCTGATCTTTTTTCTGAGTGTACATAGACCGTAATTAAATGAAGAAAGCAAGCAGTGCATAAGCAAGATGCTGCAAAGAATTGGTGCAGCAGAACATGTTCCTTGACTTCAATAAGGAAGCAGAACTAGACCAAAGTAATAAATTAGCAGCCAAGCTCAAAGCGAACTTCTTCGATTTCCTCACCAACAGGACTGAATTATAATAGCTGAAGAAACCAAATGCAATCTGGAGCAGCTATATCTCAAATATCTTACAGTCAAACGCAATTATAATTAGACAAGAGCTGAAAAGCAATCTGGAGCAACTTTATCTCTGTGCATTATTTGCAGAGTTTATTATGCCGACACTTATTGGACTCACTTTCAAGTGCTTTCGAGTGCTTGCCACTTGGCAAATAATCAACAGCAGTTGCGCTAAAAAATTTACTGCCGATGGCAGCTTTAAACTCTTATCAGCAATGAAATAGTGGCCGGCAGCCAAATGATGAGAGTCTCAGAGAAAGGTGGATTCAAAATATCTGCAAAGAGATCTGTGCTAGAGTTCTCGGATTACTCGGGACGTGTCCCGATGGATGGAGTCCCCAGATGCCTATGCTCTTGTTAAACTTGCACAATGTCCAAACGGATTGCATTACGAACTGTTTGTTGTTTTCCAGTTGGTTAAGTAAACATGATCTTGACTAGTCATTGTCAACGCTAACCGAGCTGAAACGACAAACCCAACTAGCCCCCACTCCCAGCTCTGAGCTCTGAGCTCTGAGCTACTTTTGGCATCAATTGCCTGTCACATCACAGATTGGACTTACAAATTATAAACTTTTCACCTGCTGCTCAGACACCCAAAAAAGCCATAAAAACGCAACTGTGTCAAATGCACACAGAGACGCGACCCCCTGCGATATTATTTCAACAACAGACCCTAATTATATTAGTGAAGAGTTGGACAGACAGACAGACAGGCAGACAGACAGCTCCGTTGATATATTGCACAGCAAGAGGCGCAATCTGTAGCAAACAAATCTCTGGTGAAAATCATCATAATGAGCTCTTGGAAAAACTCATATTTTCTTCAATACCTTTTGCGTATACTCTGCCACAAAACTCAAACTGAAGCAAGCACAACATTGTGGAGAGTGCTAGTTAAGAGTGTGTCTGTTCTTACTTTAACTAAACAGTACTTTAAATTTGAAGTATGCTTGAGATAGAAATTTAAAAAAGTTTACAAAGTTTTCAATTGTAATTGTAATTGATAAAGTCTGCTTTTATTGTTTGCAGAACTTGAGCAATACAAAAGTATATCTCAATAGGTTCTATTTACAGGTGACATAAGTATTATTTGAAGAACTTGATTAATGCAAATTATATCTCAATGACTTGCCACAAGTTTTATTTACAGGTGACATAAGTGTTTATTGAGTTGCTTGGGGAATACAAATTATGTGTCAATAAATTTGTACAAGCTTTAAAGATGACATAAGTATTGTGTGAAGAACTTGAGCAAAAACTGGCTTACAAGCTGAACAAGCAAACTTAACTATTTATTTCTCTTTATATAGATACACTTATGCAATAGGTAGAGTATTTGAGCTTCGTTTAGCGCCGTGCGGCATAAGTTTAATATGAAGTCAAGCACAGGCGCTGTCAAGCATGACAGCAAACTATCAAAAAACGAGCTGACAAAAAGTCAGTGTTTTTTTGGGGATGGGGATGGGGAAACGGGGATTGTATCTCAAACACAATTCAAGCAGCTGAGACAGGTCTTGGGAAAACTGTTGTCGTAGATCTTGAGTCGTCGCCTGACAACTGAAAAGTGGCCACATTTCTCTAGCATTGTTGTTGCTAAATTCTGTTAATAGTTTTATCCATCTATCTCTCTCTCTCTCTATATATATATGTCTCTCTCTCTCTCTCTCTCTGTGAGTTACAAATGTGTGTTGCGTATGCAAATGGGCTAAAAAGAAATGGAACTGCCATGAGAACATTTCATGTCATTTCAACGCTGACTTGTGTATCTGTGGCAGCATCTGAATGAAACCACTTAAAAAAGGGGCAAACAGCCACAGGCCCGTTTGCTGTTGGCCAAGTTTTTTCTCCCCTTCTCCCCATCTCTCTCTCTCTCTCTCGCAGCCCACTTGCAAACAATTTGGCAAGGTGTCGACTTAACACTCGGAGAAACTCTACTTTTCTCGACATATAACATTATGAGCTCTGTCCAAAAAAAAAAGGCTGCGATAAATCTTAACTTGGCCAAGTGGCTGTGTAGAGAACGTGGCAATAGCTGGATGATTAAAAGGGGATTACCAAGACGCGAAAGTTAAGCAGAGAACAAGCCATTTATCACTCGGGATTAAGAGTGAGGCTTCTTGTCGCGTCCAACAATCTTAAGCGACATTACAGCAGACATATCCAAAAGTGAATTCCAATGTAGAACTTTCCACAAGTGGCAAGTGACACTGGCTTAATTGATTAAACTTGTTATTAATCACTGTTAAACAGGAAGCTTAACAAATTAATTTCCATTCAGTATGACAAGCATGTGATATGAGTAAAGAGATTCATCCAACTTGGACCACATTCATGTGGCAGATAGAATCATCTTGATATGGACACAACTTGAATATGTTTGCTTGGTAACAAATTATGCGAAACAAGTTGTGTTCTTGAGTTACCAACAATAGCAGCAATTCTAGTTGCCCAATTTGGTAATTTGAGCTGAAATTTAGTTGCTGCTAGCTTGATTTAACAAAATCAAAAATGAGCTTGTCTCTGATGTGAAAAGTCATTCAACTCGTGGCGAGACCCTTGAGAATTGATACAAATTTGTGACAATGTTTGTTGCCTTTCTGGCCAAGTTGTTTATTGAACATTTTCGCTGCTTTTGTGGCATGATGACAACAACAAATTGACAACGATGACAAGGCCTGAAAATGGCCAAGTTGATCGCGAGCGATTAAGCCGAACTGGACAGTGTTAGACCTTAAGCGTAAGCGATGTGAAATTGCTTTTCAATAAATCAAAACGAAAACCTAAGTCGATCAAAGAAGCCAACGACTTCTGCCATAAATAATAATAATAATAGTAATAATAATAGTAATCATAATAGTAGTAGTAATAGTAGTAGTGATAATAGTAGTAGTAATAATAGTAGTAGTAGTAACAATGGCCATCTAATTGCCGTCGCTTTGAACATTTGCGCTGCACACTTAGATAAATGTAACGATAACGGCTTTGCTTTCATACGTAATTTGTTTTACGATTGGTAAATTAAATTAACTTGTTTGCCATTAGCCATTATTACTGACTGCTGGCCAACCCCGACTCCAACTCCGAGTCCAACTCTAGCTCCGATTCCAACTACAACTTGGGCACTCTTCGATATCATGCCCAATGCAGCATAACCGTCGTTAGATGGACACCAGTCATTTTGCAATAATGTGCCACACATAGTCATCATTCGTTTTGGCCAAGTTAACTGTCTTAATGATTCGGTGTTATGTGTTGTTGTGCCATTATATAAAATTTCACTTTTCTCGTTTGCCGTCCAAAAAGGCTCGTTTTATAATTGTTAGTTGCAATTTCTTCTCTCGTTTCGCAAAAAGTACAACCCTGGGTACTGGATATTTAATGAGTTCGTTAATCGAGTGTTGACTGTCATCGCTACAAATGTTGGTCATTAAGACAAGTGGAAAGTTTTCGCATCTCTTCTCTTACACAATATGAATTAAGTTGTTGACCAGTTGAGAACACAACGCTGCAAAACATTGTTAGTGTTGAACATGAATTAAATTATGATAGTCATACTTTAATTAATTTAATTCTCTTTAATATTCTTTGTTTAATTAAGCGTTGATCAGAGGAATCCGATGACCAATCTATGCAACAAATGTTGCACCATTTTGCACCATAATAATTTAATTTTGTAACATTTATTTTTTACTTTTTATATTTTTCTGTGTTGACTCATATTGGTCGACAATAAATGTTGTTAGTTTAACAAATTAGCTTAGGATCTAGTTGAAGCAAGGATTAATGCTGGGCAAAGTGCCATTGCAGAATCTCCACGCATTCCAGGCTGACCAACCCTGAGTGTTGAGCACATTCTGGGCACATCTGACCGCAGCGGTAATATCATCGGTGACAACCGCATTGCAGCTGAGATGACAAAGGTTGCTGGACGGTCGGCCATCGGATGCCTGGCACCACCAGCGATCATTCAGCTGGAAGATGCCATTGTCACGGGAGCCATCCGGGTTGACTGGTCCCACCAAATGGGTGCGATAGTTGCTCTGTCGCTGGGCGATGCAGGTCCAGCGGGCCAGTTGACCGCGGGGAACGCCCAAATTGGCCATCTCTCTGGCCAGGGAGCAGCGATTCATGGTGCGTGCCAGGCCGGGTGCAAGCAGCGATGCCAGGGCTGCCAAAGCAACAACAACAATATATACTTTCATCTTGTGTGGAGCTCGTCCGACTGTTGCCCCTTTCCCGACTGAATTGCAGTATTTATAGTTGATCGATTTGCTTATGTGTGTGGCAGTTAAACAAATAATCCAACTTATTTACAATTACAAATACACAAATGACATAATTAAAATACTTTTATAAGCAAATGAAATCCATAAGATTCAGATTTAGCTCAAACTTGCGTATTGTTTTGATCAAAGAAAAGAATTTAGTATAAATACTGGTGACCTTGCGTATGGTAAACAAATGATAAATTAATATTTTTACAACTCCTTTCTTCTATCGAAACAATGCGCAACGTGTTGAATGCAACAGATCTAGAGCTTAGCTACTCGTAATTCCCAAAATTGCAATGTGAATAATCAGTTGTTAAAACTAGTTAACTGATTAATTTTCGAAATTTGCCACACTTTTATGGCCAAGGGTTCCTCATCGCATTGTTCAGACTAAACTCTAATTTTACATCCGAGAGAGCAAATTTCATTATTACTTTCATTTCTAGTTTTTATACCCTTAGCCCATTAAAAATGGGTAAGAAGGGTATTATGGTTTTGTGTAAATGTATGTAACAGGCAGAAGGCAGCATTTCCGACCCCATAAAGTATATATATTCTTGACCAGGATCAACAGCCGAGTCGATGTAGCCATATCCGTTTGTCGTCCGTCCTTCCGTCTGTATGAACACGCGGATCTCAGAGACTATTAGAGCTAGAGACTTCAAATTTTGAATATAGGTTCTCGAATACCAGGCGCAGATCAAGTTTGTTTTATTGTATCGATAACTGCCACCGTCTCAGGAATATCGATACATTTCGATTTCCGGTAGCGATTAGTGCTACAATTTTAAAGACAGAATCTTTTAATTAATACATAATATGCATATGCATATTATTGAGCAACTGCCCAAATTTCATCAAGATCGGATAAGTGACACCCAAGTAATGGTCGAACATAAATTCTCATATTGATTTCATTTCTATCAGCAGCCGCAAGCATTTTTGTATGCATATAAATATGCGAGCGTATGTGTGAGAAAGGGATGGCATGATAATCGACGCGAAACGTCCATATGTTTTTGTGTGTATTCTTCAGAGCCCGGTTACCTACGATTGCGTGTATGTATGTATGTATGTGCACGTGTTTGTAGACAGCTGGGTTACGGGTATATCGTAGTCGAGCTCACTCGACTCCAGCGTTCTTACTTGTCTTGATTTCAATTTTTTAACATTTATTTTTTACTTTTCGTATTTTTCTGTGTCGACTCATATTGGTCGATATTAAATAATTTGAATAATTGTTGCAAATGTTGTTAGTTTTACAAATTGTATTTGGATCTAATGGAAGCAAGGATCAATGCTGGGCAAAGTGCCATTGCAGAATCTCCACGCACTCCAGGCTGACCAACCCTGAGTGTTGAGCACATTCTGGGCACATCTGACCGCATAGGTAATATCATCGGTGACAACCGCATCGCAGCTGAGATTGCAAAGGTTGCTAGACGGTCGGCCATCGGATGCCTGGCACCACCAGCGATCATTCAGCTGGAAGATGCCATTGCTACGGGAGCCATCCGGGTTGTATGCCACCACATGGGTGCGATAGTTGCTCTCTCCCTGGGCGATGCAGGTCCAGCGGGCCAGTTGACCGTAAGGAACGGCCAAATTGTCCATCTCTCTGGCCAGGGAGCAGCGATCCATGGTGCGTGCCAGGCCGGGTGCAAGCAGCGATGCTAGGGCTGCCAAAGCAACAACAACAATATATACTTTCATCTTGTGTGGAGCTCGTCCGACTGTTACCCCTTTCCCGACTGAATTGCAGTATTTATAGTTGATCGATTTGCTTATGTGTGTGGCAGTTAAACAAATAATCCAACTTATTTACAATTACAAATACACAAATGACATAATTAAAATACTTTTATAAGCAAATGAGATCCATAAGATTCAGATTCAGCTCAAGGGGCAACATGCACCTTATTGTTTTGATCAAAGAAAAGAATCTACTCATTATTGAGTATAAATACTGCTGATCTTGCGTATTGTAATCAAATAATAAATTATTAATTATTTTTACTACTCCTTCTCTCAAAACAATGCGCAACGTGTTGAATGCAACAGATCTAGAGCTTAGCTACTCGTAATTCCCAAAATTACAATGTGGAGCATCAGTTGTTATAACTAGTTAATTAATTAATGAGTCTACACTCTCAAAAAAATCGTATTGCATTTTAGAAATTTGCCACACTTTTGTTGTCAAGGGTTCCTTAAGACCAATAACAGTGCACAAGAAGTAAAACGAGTACTCGTGCACTCGCACTCACACTCAGACTCGCACTCACACTCAGACTCGCACTCACACTCAGACTCACACTCAGACTCGCACTCACACTCAGACTCGCACTCACACTCACACTCGCACTCACACTCACATTCGCACTCACACTCACACTCCTCCCACTCTGAATTCATATTCATATTCAGTTTTAAACTCTAATCATGACCTCGCACGCATGTTTGCAGCTGTTGCAATTATCTTTTGCGAGCCGCATAACGTAACTAATTCCAAATATTTAGCCATGTGGCATTGTCTGGGCTCGTTTGCAGAGGGACGGGGGGCGGCGGCTGGAAGCTTTGTTCATGCAATCTGTGAGGTTGCATGCTCGGCGTGTTTCTTGGCTATTCATTGTGTGGTGGCATTCAAGTAATTTGAGATTGAAAATTGCACTTGATTTTTCTTTCACGTGCAAAAACCCGAGAGGCCAAATTCCCAGCTTTTTTGCACGTTTTACGGCGCAAGTTTAATGTCCGACTGTGTTGAGTTAACTTCAACTAGACTAGACGAGTGCAATTTTTTTTGATTTTTTTGATTTATTTTTTGTTGGTTTTTAATTTTTATCTCCATTTGACTTCACTTGACTTTGTGCACGCGCCATTTCAAATTTATTTATTGACAAAACAGGCTTCTTATCATTTGATTATTGCAAAACCACTCACCTTCGAGATATCATCACAGACTCACAGACAGCTAATGCCCCTTCTAAGTAGCCCACAAAAAACACAAAACAAAATGTTTGGAATCTCAAGACCCATTGTAGACCCATAACAGCAATTATGCTAATCATGTCTATCGAGGTCTTTCCCTTTCTCTCCATCAAATGCAATGAATTTTTGTAAGCGCACACATTGTTCATATATTTATTTGTTGATTATAAAAAGGGACAAATAAAAGCCACAAACTTTACACATGATTTTGTGGAATTATCAGCTTAATGCCAAAAGGTTTCTAAATTCCCCAAAACACATTTGTTGGCCAACAAGCCACCCATGAAACACATTTGCGTCACTTAAGCGCTTTAATTTATGGTCTGATGACGCTTTAAATATGTACACTTATATAGTATATACACTTGAAAAATGGAAATACTTCACACCAAAACATAATAGTTAGTTAATGAATGAAAAATGTTCAAAACATTTAGTTTGGCATTTCATTTACGCATTTGTAACAGAAAGAAAGCAAGTAACTAATCACAATATAATAATAATAATAAGAAAGTTTTACTCAGGGACTGGCAAACTTTGTAGCATGATCGCTCCAAGGATGCATTATAAATTATAGTTACTGTCAGCAATATGTTTACAGGGTATTATTAGCGTCGCGCACATCTATAGTCGCTGCGTTTTTGATTAATTTGTTTAAGTTTTGTTTGCAAATCATTTTATTTGCTTATCAAAAAACTTTGTTTATTCGTGCAAGCCAAGTTGATTGCCAACTATTGATTACAACCGTTTTTGATTTGCCAAAATAGAAAAAGAAGGCAAAATGAATTTTGATCAAATGGGAAACATGAATAACATAAATAAAAATAAACATTTTATTTATTTTTTTGATCTGTGTAGTTTTCAGTTCGCATTGAAATTGGAGCTTATCAGCCATGAATGGTGGCATGAATGTGTTGCAATTTGCCTGTGCAACTGCTTATCTTGTCTGGGTGTGTGTTTGAAGTGAGTTTGAAATGTTGCACTTAAATGCATTTGCTTTAGGCTCACTTTAATTATCACTTTGTGTCATGCTCGGCGCCTCTGCTGATCCCAATTTAGTTTTTTCAATTTGATGTATGCAAATCAAAAATGCAACTGGTGCAGCCACTCTCTCATTCACCAGGCATCTCTGGCATTGAATTTTGCTCGTCTGGTTGCTTGTGTTTTTCCTCAGCCTGATCTTTCGACACTCTTTCTAATTTTTGTGCATTTTCTTTGGCTACTGTTTGCGAGTCGCTGACACTGATCGAAAGCTTTGGCGCGCTGGGAAATTGCATTTACAACGCATCGTTAGTGTCTCCTCGATATCAATTACAACAATTATCAATTAACCCGTTGCCAACGACCTCCCTCAGCGGGCGTGGCATGCCGACATGTAGGCCTCTATGTACTGCCTTGGGCAGGGCACACCTGTCCACAAGCAGCCCAAGAATACTTCAATGGAATGCTTAAACAAGCTGAAACGTGACGGATGCGATTGATTGATAAATATGTTCAAAATCAAGCGTAGGTTTTGATCATAATTTCCAACATTTTAGCTCATTTGCATATGCAAGCAGACAAACAGACGGATAGACAGACGAACAGACGGTTCAGTTACCGTTAGAGCGCATTGTCAGCTAACGGTTGCACTCTTTTATCGCTCGAACTAAGTCACTCACTAGCTGACGGACTGACAGACAGACAGACTGTCGCTTTGGCCAGTGAAAGTGTCTTTATTTCGACTCTCATTTGTTTATTGACATGCTCGCTTACGCACCAGTCCAAAAGAAATCACCAGAAATAAGTTGAGTAACGACGCGAGGCGAAGACTCAATCTGCGGATTCAATCAGTTGACAGTCGTCGTTGGTGCAAGGAACCGGAGGCACAACACAGCCTAGCACAGCCCAGCACAGCCCCGCCCACTTGGTGTCGCCAGTCTTGTTGGTGTCGTTGACAGCAAACTGACAGACACACAAAATGCTTAACAAACTAAATGGCTTGTTTTTCCGGTGCGTTACGTGCGCCAGGACTGAGCACAGTCGACGAATCCCCACAGACCTGTCTTGGCCAGCATTTATAATTTATGGCCCAATGCAAATTCAAGTTCTCTGCATATGTCAAACACGTACAACATTTATTAAACGACTGTTTCTCTCTCTCTCTCTCTCTCTCTTTCCTTCCTCTTCTCCTGCAGTGACAGCTCGACGCTACAGCGCCACCTATCGCCGAGTAGTCGGCAACGCCAACGCGCACAGATGGCACCCAGCGTGTGCGAAACTTCGCCCAAATTGCCGCCACACAGTGCGGCAACAGTGGCTATTGCGTCCACTGGTCCGGCACAGACCTCGATGCAGCCCGGCTCCAGTGTCTCGGGCACGAATAAGTGTGGTGCGAGCAGTTTGAATGGTTCGTTGGCTTCGTATAAGATGGCCGGCTCGGAGCAGAGTTGGCCACAGGCACCCGTTTATAGCAAGGAGAATCAACGACCACCCGTCTACAATCCCGAGGATTATGTGCTCTCCCTGCGCAAGTTCACCAAAGGCAGCGGATCGACCAAAGTGCATTCGATCTATGATGTTAATATCAATGGTGTCACCACCAGCGCCAAGGAAGATGTCTACAAATCCGCCACACTGCCAGCCAAACACTCTGGCTACAAGTGAGTCTGCATCCGACGAGCAGATGACTTCAACAAATAATAAAAACGTCTTTCACTCCCACAGAAGTCCCATTGCGGCGCCGCCTGAAAGCGACAGTGAGATGACCCTTCGACAATTTGCTTCCATAACCGATCTATTAAGCAAACTGCGAGCCGATCTTCGTGTATCTTTTCCCAGGTAAGCCACTGTTTCTCATCTCTGCTACAACATTTTAAGCTGTGTTCTTTGCAGCTTTGTGCAGGAGTTTGTTGCCACACCCTCGGATGGCATCAGTCATCTGCTGGAGGTGCTTCGAGCCATACAAATGGCCCAGGCAAGCAATGCACCCGCTCCAATGGCGGCGGGCACCAACTCCCTGGCCATGTCCAGGAATCCGCAGAGCTATCAGCGCCGTGCCCTGCTCGACGAGCTCTCCTGCCTGTGAGTAAGATTGAGGATTTATCAACTGGACAGCATAACAACATATTCCTCTCCCTTTCCCAGACAATGCCTGAGCATTTGCTGTTCCCGCTCTTTGGATGCCATAGCCCGTCTAGGCAATACACCGGTGGGCCTGATGCCGCTCGCCTCTTCGGCAACGGGTCAGGGTATACGTGGTCGCATCTTGGCGCTGCAGCTGCTCGCCTCCGCCTGCGATCGACAGCCATTTGGCCAGGGCAATGGCAGCCAGAAGATAAGTGCTGCCGGTCACACAGCCGTCACGGAGGCGATGTCCACGCTGAGATTGCGCTGCAGCGAACCGGTTCGCTTTCGACTCCTTATCGGCATCCTCAACAGCGGTGGCGGTTCCGGGGAACTGCAATGCGCCGGCATTAAGTAAGTGAACGGAAAGCAACTAAACAAAAGTGCCACAATTGAGAGTAATCTTTAATCTTGTTTGCAGATTCCTGAACACATTCATTGAGAGCGCCGTCAGTCTGCAGCAGCGTCTCTACATTCAAGCGGAGCTCTGCCAGGCTGGCCTGGAGACCAGCACACTAGCCCGCACCATATCCTCCTCGTCGCCGTGGCTGGACGCATTGCGCAGCGAGATTAAGCGATTCAATGAGCTGCACATCGATGTGGACAAGATGATGGCCCAGGCCCGTGATGCGGATCGGGTGCGCAGTCAAATGGTCATCCTGGAGCGGAGAGTGCAGATCTTGCATGAGGAGAAGACCGTGCTCACATCAATGGAGCGACGCTTGCAGGAGCGCTGTGCAGAGCTGCAAAGGGAAATCTTTCGCCTGCAGGGTGCACAGGAGTCCAGCTTCCAGCCAGTTGAAGCACATCAGCCTGTTGCCCTGCCGCGTCAGGTGCCACCCAAATCGAAGACAGCGGGGGGCAGCAAACAAAGCTGTTCGGAGCACGAAGACGAGGGCATCAGTAGCTCCGAAACGGGTGCCTCCCTCAGTCCCGTGCCCATTCTGGTGCTGCCCACCAAGTCCAAGCATCACAAGCAGTCGCGCAAGGTGACCACACCTCACCGTGCCAATAATAATAATGATGATGATGATGCAGCCACCATCGAGGATGTCATCGGGCAACTGGACAACATTGTTAGCGAGGCGGAGAAACAGATCTCGAGCCAGGCAGCAGCAGCAGTCAAGCAGGGGAAACAGCAACGTCTGGCCGTGGAACAGGAACAGGACATTGTGCCCGTTAACATTGTGCCTCAGCCACCGCGCAAATCCCGATCTTTGGCTCATCTCGTGCCACGCACGGACTGCTCCGAGCAGGATGCCACACAATATGGCATGCCGGGCGATGCAGCGGCAGTTGAGCGTCTCGCTGCAATGCACACCTTCTTCGACGAGGTGGACTACGATGCGACATGCAACACGGAGCAATCCTACGTCCTGGACGCAACACCCTCATCCGACATGCCCGAAGCGGAGGCGAACGCCACCGCGACAGCCTACAATGCGAGCACCAATCGAGAGCTGCTCGATGTCATCATGAATGCGCGGCACGATGATCACGATCCCACCATGCTGGCACTGAGGAACAACAGCGCCCAGGATGTGCAGCATTTGGAACGACCATCCGGGAAGCCACCAGCACCAGCGCCACCAGCACAGCATTTCAACGGTGTCTTCTTTATGACAGGCATGAATACCCCCCAAAAGTATCCCAAGCCAGATCTCACAGCGGCCATCCAGGCACGCCGAGTGACCAAGAATGTAGAGCGTCTGGAGGCGGCCTTTGCCTCCAGCCACGATGACCACACTCCTAACGAGCCCGGCATGGTTCGCGAGAAGTCGCGCAGCAATCAACACATCTATTTCAGCAGCAATCCGGCAATGAGAATGAACGACTATCCAGCTCTCGGTCAGCTTGGTGGCAATATATCCGCACGCACGAGATCCTATACGCAGGGCTCCAAGGTTACAGACCTGCCCTCTGGCCTATATTAGGAGAAGGACCACAGCTCTAATCCTAACCGCCTCCTGTGTGCAATACAAACAACCAACCCTATCTATAAGTATATCCATATCAGCTCCTGCATTAATTCGAAATACTTTTTAAGATTAGTACCAAGTTAGAGTATTGCCTAGCTTAGATTCGGTGGCAGTTTCAATCGGGTCCCCTAAACTTAAGTCTCGGATTAACCATTTCTTATCTGTTTGTTTGAATTGATTTCATATTTATATATTCCTTATATGCGATTACAAATAAATAATTTAGTTGACATGGTAAACAAAGTAAATCGGTATTTAAATTTGCAATGGTTTATCGAAACTCGAAAGTCAAAGTTTTCAATTTAATCCGTCTAAAATCTCTGGAAGTTCAAATTTTCTAAAATTGATGTCAAACGAGGAAATTAAATTTTTAGAATGCGTTTATTGAAGTCATCAGTAGTCAGTAGGCAAATAGCTTAGAAGCAATCGTTGATGGAGGGCAGAGCACCGTTGCAGTACTTCCAGGTGGACCAGGCAGTCCATCCCTGCTGGCGCTGGACCTTCTGGGCGCAACGGACCGAGTTGGTGATATCATCGGTCAACAGAGCGTTGCAGCTCAAGGAGCACTCGTTGTAGGAGAAGCGACCGTTGGCAGGCTGGCACCAGTAGTAGTTGTTGATCTGGAAGATTCCGTAGTCGTTGGAGCCATTGGAGTTTGCGGGACCAACCACTCCGGTGCGGTAGGAACTCTCGTGCTCGGCAATGCAAGCCCACTTGTTCAGCTGGTCGCGGGGAACGCCCAGAGAGGACATCTCGCGGGCCAAGGAACAACGGTTCATGGTGCGACCCAGAGCGGGGGCGGCGAAAGCCAGAGCAACCAGAACGATGAAGAACTTCATAATTATTGTTTTTGTCAACTGATGTCGAATTTCTTCCGAACTCAGCCTTATATAGAATGCCTTAATCTCAAAATTTTGCAATCAGCCAAACGGAAAATCACACGACCCGCAGGAGTAGGAACAAATACCGACTTTTTAATCAGTGGTACAATTCGAGCGCTTTAAGTGCGCTCAAGTGATTCACATGTTGAATTAAATTAAATAAATATGTAGACTATGTAAGAGTACTTCACCTAATTTGAAGTGCTTTTAAATTACATTACTGCACTAGCTGATTTGTTTTCGAGTGCAACCACGACTGAATAATAAATATCTTTCACGTACATATATTTTTCGTGTTACAATCATAAATAAATATATATATTATTTTATATTGCACTCAGTTTTCCAATTATAATTTAGCGGCAAATATTTGAATACGCACAATTCGATTGTACTGTTAATATCGATATCGATAATCTTTTGTTATTTAACAGTTATTAACCAGCAGCAGAACAGAACAGTCTGTGCTTATTATAAAGCAACTGATTTCTCGCCAATTGACAGTAAAATTGCCTACATTTTTCCCATTTTTAATTAGTGAATAACAGTTAAGTAACTGTTAGTAAATTGCTCGCTGTTATATGTCTCAAGTGAACAGAACCAGCGACATATGACTCAAATGAACATTGGTCCACGAACGAACTTGTTATTAAAACCGATTCCTCTTGCGGCAGGGCAACGCAGTAACTTAACAAAAAGAAAGAGCGCAAAAAAAATTGCAAGTGAATTTGTAAAAGTGTGAATTATAAATTTAGTGTTTGCGTACGAATCGGCGAAATGTTTAATGGTTAGACCAATGTGAAAGCAATTACATTTGCTACTTTCTGATATAACTGCTGTGACTTAATTGTGCAGCATTAAATTGCGACAAGAATAACTGACCACGAGTACTACATGCAAATACACGCACACACACATGCACACACTAACACATACATACATACGCAGATCCAAACTAGATAATATTAAGAGTCATTCCCCTTTGCTATATTGATTAACTAGCCAACGAAATAGAATTGGGGAAAGAACAATAAATTTGTTTGAAAGAAGCGTTGCAAAACGCACAAGTTGACACACAATTTTCACTTAAAGTATATAAAGTCTATGCAGGTATATGTTATGTAGACAATATATGTATATACATTTAGAATATATATATGTAATCAGTTAATCTTGAGTCACGGATCGCTGCGAAACTAATGAGGGCGCCCTGACATTTGATTCTCTTTCCCTGGTTCATTGCAATGCAAATGTGGCTTCTGTTTTCAATCACAACTGAAGTAAGCGTAATTTGAGCTAATAATAAAATGGTTCTCTGTAATTGTGTATTTGTGACTGTAAAGAAAAGTATGTTTTAATTACCTGACAAGCAATCAAAACGAAACAGTTAACAGTAATTGCCTTCTATTAGAAAATTCCAGTGAAATATGACGCAATTTAAGTGAGACAAAATTTGAGGGCATTTGGGATTCGTTGAGTGGATCTATGCAACAGAGCTAATTGTGCAAAGCAGAGAATCGGATGTTCTTATATTGATTTGTTGGCTGTGTTATTGCATTTCTCTGTGTGTCTTTAGTTAGTAATGTGTTCACCTTCAGCTAAATATGCACACACCGACATAACTAACAAATTGACATTGCTTTACGATTTACTTTCAGCAGACTCATCGCATTTACACTCAAATCTCACATCGCACTAACATTTCTGAACTCACATATATATATAAATATATATTGCACATCAGCATCAAGATTCCAAAGTTCATCCATCCATTTCAACAGCAACAGGCAAACAGCAAGCAAATTCGGAAGCCATGTCGTGGTTGGGATTTGGAGCTCTCGCTTCCGGCTTTGGTATTTGCTTATTATCAATGTTCAATGTTCGGTGTTCTTACTATTGTTGTTGTTGTTGGTGTTGTTCATCGTCTTCTTCATCTTCTTTTTCGTCCTGTCAATCTGTCCTGTAATTATTTGAATTAAATCGCAGTTTTTATGAACTATATCTGCTTTATTCACAGTACTGCAGCGCCTGCTGGGCGGTGATAGTCCGCCGAACAAAGTTCTGGAAATCAAGAGTGAATCCCTGGGCACCCTCCAGGTGTTGGCGCGTGATGATGCAATGGTCCTCTTCGCTCCCCCGTACAACAGCAGCGACAAACGCGCCGCCGTCTACGAGATTGTGCTGCAGCGACCCACCTCCGACTCCAACACCACCTCGTTCAGTTTGTTTCGTTCGCCCACTCAGCAGGAGGCCGAAGAAAAGTTTAACACATTTATGGAGCGACTGCCCGTCTTTGTGGGCCTCGTCAGGGAGGTAATAGATGGCCTAATTAGATCATCTTATAGTCGTACTTTATTAAAACCTCCATTGTTTTTTTGCAGTATTACAATGTGAATGGCTTGCAAAAGATATGTGATGTGCTCTCGGAGAATCCGTCGTGGACGCTGGCCCATCTGGTTGCCTACTTCAATCTGACCGAGTACATCAGCAATCCCAAAGTGCTGCAGTGCGTCGATGTGGCGGATCACACGACGCTCATGTCACCCTTCCAGCTGGCCATCAAACAGAGCAACATTGAGATGGTTAAACTGCTGCTGCCACTAAGCAAAGTGGAACACTTTGACATAAATAGCAACTCGGTGTTTCACTACGCAGCCAGCACCACCAAAGAGATCATCAATGTGAGTAATAATCAATATCTGTTAGAAATACTGATTCACCAGCCTTTCATTACAGCTGCTCACCGCTAAGAGCACGATTAATCTGAACCACCTCAACTCCGATGGATATACGCCGCTGCATCTGGCCTGTGTGACGGATAAGCCGGAGAATGTGAAGGCTCTTCTGCTGGCCGGTGCCGATGTTAATTTGAATGCGACGAACATAAGCAAACTATACAAAACATCGACACCCGCTTCGGTGGCTGGTTTCCTGCGCAACAATGCCAGCAAACTATACACACAGGATATGAAATATGGAGGGACACCTTTACACTGGTGCTCCTCCCGTGAAACACTGCAAGCGCTCATCATGGAGGGTTGCGATGTGAATGCCACGAATTTTGATGGCAGAACCGCATTGCATGTGATGGTGGCACGCAATCGATTCGAGTGCGTCGTCACACTCCTCGCCCACGATGCGGACATCGATGTGCTGGACACGGATGGAAATGCGGCACTGCACATTGCCATTGAGAAGAAACTGGTGCCGATTGCCCAGTGTCTGGTCGTCTTTGGCTGTGACATAAATTTGAAGAATAAGGCTGGGAAAACACCGCGTCACATGGTTGGCACCGATGCGAACGGCAGCAAGGATGATGAAATCCTATATATATTGCATTCGGTGGGGGCCAAACGCTGCTCTGAGGCTAACTCAAAGTGTCCGCCCGGCTGCAATGCCAAAGGCACCTACAATGGCATACCGCCGGAGGCACCCGAATCTGTCGAGAAGCGCGAACACATTGAAACTATGCTGGCGACGACCAGCCGTCAAATGGTCAGCGGACTGCTATCCGCAGCAGTAAATGGACAAATGGAGAAGCAGCCGCAAGCAGCACAGTAAGTTCATTTCATCATCATTTAGCTAATCCTCGAAAGCAAAGTTAATTACTTATTTTCTAATTCTTGTAGTGTGCCCGTCGTGGTCGATACGGAGAAGGAGCAAAAGGGACAGAGCATTATGGATGCACTATTGGGCATGTTTACCACCAAAGTCAATGCGGATGAGCTGAAGAAGGAGAACTCTTCGAGCAATGCAGCCAGTGCAGCAACAACGCCACTATCTGGCCAAGGTATTCCGGAACACTTGGTTTCGCTTATGTCACCGGTTACACGGGAGATTGGTGACAAGCCGTACGGACGTGGACGTCTACTATGCCTAGATGGCGGCGGCATACGCGGCCTAGTCCTGGTCCAAATGCTGCTCGAGGTGGAGAAGCTATCGCGTACGCCCATCATTCAAATGTTCGACTGGATAGCCGGCACAAGTACCGGCGGCATCCTGGCGCTGGGTCTGGGCTGCGGCAAGAATATGCGGCAATGCATGGGCCTCTATCTGCGCATGAAGGAGCAGTGCTTTGTGGGCTCGCGACCATACCAGAGCGAGTACTTCGAGGGCATCCTCAAGGACAACCTCGGCGAGTTCAATGTGATGACCGACATCAAGCATCCAAAGATTATGGTCACTGGTGTAATGGCCGATCGTAAACCGGTCGACTTGCATCTGTTTCGCAATTACACAAGTGCCAGCGATATTCTGGGCATTGTGACTTCCATAAGTGAGTCGATAATGCAATCTCCGCTAGAGTTCAGTTTCATTAAATACTATCTTTTTTTGTTTGTGGTCAGGCAATCGACGCGTGCCGCCGCCCCAACCCGAGGATCAGTTGGTGTGGCGTGCTGCACGTGCCACGGGCGCAGCTCCCTCATATTTCCGTGCATTTGGTCGTTTCCTGGACGGCGGTCTCATCGCCAACAATCCCACACTGGACGCCATGACTGAGATACACGAGTACAATATGGCGCTGAGGAATGTGGGTCGCGAAGCTGAGGCTGTGCCCGTTTCAGCTGTCGTCTCCTTGGGCACTGGTCATATACCAGTCACTGAACTTAAGGACATCGATGTGTTCCGCCCAGAGAGTATCTGGGATACGGCCAAATTGGCCTATGGCATATCGACAATTGGTAAATGGAGAATGCATCTTTTGTATTATAGAATTTTAAATTGATGTTAATCTTTGGCAGGCGCATTGCTTGTGGACCAAGCCACCTCCTCGGATGGACGGGTGGTGGATCGTGCTCGTGCCTGGTGCAGCATGATTGGCGTACCCTACTTCCGATTCAATCCGCAGCTAAGCGAGGATGTGGCCATGGACGAGAAGGACGACCAGAAGCTGATCAACATGCTGTGGCACACCAAGGCCTACATGCACATCAATCGCAACAAAATCATCGAGATGATCAATTTCCTCAAATAGCGCGCAAGACGGATTTAGACCGCGCAAGATTCGGCCAATTGCTGCCTCATTTGCCCCTCCACTCTAGATGTATTCCCCCACTTGCCGCACTGCTGCGTGTAAATACGTTCCTCTTTTCCTGCAACTCTTCCTAGCGGTCTAAATCAAATCCTCCACACACAATGCCACCCATTAACACAAAATAACTACCCAACCGTAAAACCTTTGATATATATAGATAAAAAATATTGTAAGATTAAGATATTGCCATGTTGCGCTTTGAATGTTTTGTGTTATTATCGGATTGCAAAATCCTTAGAAATCGGGAATCTTATGTAAAATTAATTATTTTTCTTGTATTTTTCTTATGCGTATTTATTGTATTTTTATTTTCGTTAATTGAAGTTTTAAACTGTATGATGTAAACATTCCGAGCCGCTTGGCGTTTAAATATACATTGTACACGAGCACGAATTTTAAATAAAACTTTTTGATGTGATGTTAAATTTCGATTTTCGTTTGAATCAAATATTTCAAAATTCGGATAATGAAAATTTCCAGTTACATTTGAGTTGCACACATTGATGCAGTTTTTAATGAGAATATTTTGATATACATTAGTAAGTTTTTATTTTTGAAGCAAAAAAGGAATGTATATATATAAAACCAATGATAAAATCCACGAGATATGGGAGGAGTAAATATTGCTTTTCTCATAAAAAGACAGTTAACAGAACAACAAGGAAAAGCTTTTCGCGTATCGCGAAATGGAAAGAATGGTGATGGCAGCGTTGCCACCTGGAGCGCACGCGCTAGCAGCACGAATCGCGACGCGTTGGCAGCCTGACGCACAAAATGTAAACAGGAAAAAAAATCGAGAAAAATACAAACAATACAGACAAAAGTAAGAAGCGCGTGAAGAAAAAGATAAAAAACAAAAAAAAGTATATTTTTGGTGTGCAGACAGAAAGAAACGCAATAATTGACAGACGAGGAGCTGCCGCCGCAGCCGCCGCCGCCGCCAATAGACGCGCACGCACATAACGCGGTCATGTCCAATAACCACCGTGTGGACACGGGCAAAGAGCTGCCAATGCCACTAATACAAGACCAACAACAACAACAACTGCAACAGGAGTCAGAAGTGGCGCTGCTGCCAAACATGATGTCCATGCCGACAATGCCCGTGTCGAAGGGTATCATGATAACGCCGCCGCCACCATTGATGCCACCAACGCCGACATCGTCGCCCAACACACACGGCGAATGGCCAAATCTAAATCCAAACGCGAACGCATTCCAGCTAACCAGAGAGACCAGATGGCCAGGAATCGGCAATGCTGGCGGTGGTGGAGTGGGTGGAGTTAGTGGTGGTGTTAGTGGTGGGGTTAGTGGTGGGGTTAGTGGGGAACGGGAACACTTTGCCCTGCCGCATCTGCCGCCACTGCCGCTGAACGTTGACTATCTGCCGAGCCTGATACATCCGAGCACCCTGCCCTCGAGCAGCAAGAGCTTCAAGATGCGTCCGCGCATGAAGCGTCTAATGTACTGCAGCTACAACAGCATATTGACCGAGTCAAACAATCGCAAGCTGCGCACAGCCGCCTCCACCTGCAATATTGAGCTGCTCAACCGGATTCTGGAGTCGGGCGGCAATCCCAATGCCGCCGACGAATACAATCGCAGTCCACTGCATCTGGCCGCCTGCCGTGGCTATATACCGATTGTCCAGCAACTGCTGAAATATGGCGCCAATCCGAATGTGGTGGATTCACTGGGCAATACACCGCTGCATTTGGCCGTCATCTCGGCCAGCTCCAATAATTTCAATGTGGTTGTGCGTGTCCTGCTGCAGGGCGGTGCCAGTGTGCATATGTATGATCGCAGTGGTAAATCCCCGCTAGAGTTGGCGGAGGCTAAGTTGCGGTTGCTGCGCAATCGCTATGATCATCCGACACCGGAGACCGCCACAATTCTGGAGGATATGTGCATGCTGACAACGTTGATATTGCGCTATATGGTCAAGCAGCAGCAGGAGCTGGAAGATCTCTCAGCGCTCGAGAAGCGATTGCAGAACCTCAGCACCAGTGATGATCAGGAGCAGGTTGTCTCCCAAACAGCCGACGAGCTGCTCGCCAGCGTCGAGCGTTTGTCCATCAACAACAAATAGAAAACGGGGCTCAAACGATTGCGTTTCCGATCATTTTAGATGGGTAAATTAATGAATCAAAATTATCTTTATTTTTATATATATCTAATTTCAATTGTATATTTTTTATTCTTGTAGTTTATTTTACGTTTCCTAATTTGGCTGCCGTTGAGTTGGACTTGGATTTATGTGTGCCTAATCTCTGGTTGCGCACCGGAGCACAAAACATGCAACCCATGCTGACACACACATCCACACACATACACACACACACACCTACATTGTTTCATGCGATCTTTTTTATTAAGTATTTCATTTAAGTTTTCATTGTTTATGCAAACAAAACAAAAACAAGCAACATACGCAACCAACAAATATGTTTAAATTTTAAGCTTTACGTTTAGCGCGCCAAAACAAAATAAATTTATGTAATAAAGAATGCAATTTGCAAGTGCAAAAAAACAACACAATTTAAACACCTAATAAAAAATGAAAGCAAATTACAAATACAATTTAACTTAAAATTGATTACAAAATAAACAATAAACACAAATCGTTAAACTTCCTTTGTATACAGTACAGTAAACAAACAAAAAAGAACATTTTAAAATATTACTATTATTACATATATATATATTATATTATATTTAATAATGATAACTAAAGCCCATGCCATTATGGGTAATTGTATTACAAGATTTTAAAATATTTAGACGATCAGTTGAGAACAACAAAAATAAAAGGAATCTAGCAATATCTCAATCCATCAATATGTATTAACAATATACATATACATATACATATATATATATATATATATATGCGGAACAAACTGCTGATAAGGCATTGAATCTATTCTGCAACAGCCTTGACTGTCGTCTGCAAAGGGAGAGAGCGAGATAGAGTGAAAGAAGGGCGTTGTTATGTCGTCGTTGTTTGGTTTGTCGTCTAAGAATATACTTTTTTACACATACATATGTTTATGTGCATGTATGCATAGATAAGCCGTGTTGTGCCTTTTGTTTTGGTTTTGTTCAACTTATCGATAGCACATAAGCTGCGGGCAGTGTGACCAGCCCATCGCATTGCAAGCTAGCATTCATGTTTACATTGTCAAAATTATAGAGAATTAATAATCAGTTGCAGTCGTAAATTTCCATTAGTTATTTAATGCTTGTGCAACTGCCTTTAATATTTATATACTTCCGTTTTTAAATTTTGTAATTCTCAATCTAAATCAAAACAGGTAGTACCATTAATATTTAATTGTGAATCGATATCGACATAAGCATCGATTATTCTGTAACGCTGGCCTGCTGCAGTGTTTCTAAAAACAAAATTGTACCTATTTTGTTTCAATTATATTAACACGCACTCATGAAGGAACAACAATATATAGAAGTGCCGCAGCATGCGCCACCGCCAGCAGAACCAGTAAATGCCACTAGTCCAGGTGAGCTAAAAACATATGCCCGGAAATAAATATACACAGTTTTGAATGTGTTGTTTGTTGTGGGCGTTTGCCCCAACAATATCAATACGTATATACTATATATATGGAAAACAAAACATAAATAATGTGAATTAAAAATGAATACATATGTTTTTATTTTAAACCAGGCGAGCCATGGATGAGCATTCCAGTGGGCAGGGACTGTCCGCAGGGCCTGGAATATTTAACCGTCCTTGATCAGTTGCTTGTCTCTCAGAAAATCAGAGAAGTTGACCAGGTGCGGAATCGCTTCAAAGTGAAGAACTCGCTGGGGCAGAATCTGTATTATGCGTACGAGGAGAGCAATATGTTGAGCCGCACCATGATGCAACAATTGCGTCCATTTGAGATGAAAATATTGGATAACTTCCAGAATGAGGTGTTGCACGTGAATCGTCCAATGCGATGCGATCTGTTCTGCTGTTTTCCCAACTGCTCGAGCATGTTGGAGGTATCGGCGCCACCTGGACAAGTTATCGGGACTGTGGAGAAGGTCTGCTTTTTTATGAAACCGAAATTTCTCATTAAAAACTCGTTTGGCGACGTTATGATGAACATTGAGGGTTCAGTCAGTGGTCCCTGGAAATGCTGCAAAGATATCGACATGAAGGTCAGTCTAAAACAACAACAGCAGCAAGAATATCAACTGGTTCTATATAGGGATACATATATGGTCTTGCAGCGCAAGCAAGCAATCACGTCACAACATCGCTTTGCTTGACTGCGAATGCGAATTGAATTTTAAATTGCTGCTGGGTGTGTCTGGTGAATACCTTGTTTGATTTGTGTATATCTGCTTTGGCCTTTCAGGTATTCAGCGTGAACAACGATGAGATTGGAAAGATAACTAAAAATTGGTCCGGTCCCGCTAAGGAAATGTTTAGCGACGCTGATTACTTTAGCGTCACATTCCCCCTGAATTTGGATGTGCGCATGAAGGCTCTTCTCCTTGCCGCCGTCTTTTTGATTGTAAGTAACTGATTTATTCACCACACACACCAATCAATTAATTTGTCAACATTTTCTATTTTGCAGAACATTCTTCTCTACGAGAATTAGGCAGCTAAAAGCCATGTGCAATAATTCGGCAACCATCATAATCGACTGCTTAGTTTTTAGAACCTGTCGTTATCCTTAAGTTTTTCATTTTAACAACTCAAATTTACATTGGTTATCTGAATCTCTGCCCCGTTAACTGAATCTCCATCCATGTGCATCAAATATTCGTTGTACCTTTTTACTTATATATATCTATTTATATACTTAGCTCTGATGACGCTTTGAAAAATATGCGCACAATTTTCATTTTGAATGCATTTCTGTTCATGGTAGCTTATATTTATATTTTTATGAAATTTTATATACTATAATAATGTGCATGTGTGTATATTATCTTAAACACCGACACTCGGTTGGCATTTAGCTGCTTACCTGACCTAAGCACATCCTACACACACACACACACTGATACAAACGAGAAAGAGTGCCTTAAGATGTCCTTGTTGTTGTTGTACACCCTGCCCACCACACAGCCAGACAAAAACAGACCCCACTCATGAGTATATACCTCAATTGAATCGAGGCCCCAGAGAGTTTATGCTATTTTTGTATCTACTTAAAGACAGTGAAATCGATTGTTAACGTTTTTTGGAACCTACAATGTGACCTGCATTCATTTGCACTATTGAACAACCAACAACACACTTGATTAGTTATGCGATATAATAAAAACAAATTATATTCTATATAAAACAAATAGCGACTTCTTTATAGTTTATATTTACAAGCGGTAAGTGGAATCCTTTTGATACTACAGCCGTGAACATTCGAAATGGAAATGCTGTCTAATTTAAGTCATCACAAACTGCGCGAAATGTTGAAAGCAATTCAGTTGTTCTTGGCAAAGTATTTCGTTTTCTCCAGCGGATTGGGCACAATCTGAAAGACAAATATTAATTACACAACTGGAAATACATTTTAGATGAGGCAGATCCCTGCTTACCGTATCGGCGCCTGGTTTCCAGCCAGCTGGACACACCTCGCCATGTGTATCGGTATATTGGAAAGCCTGCACGAGGCGTATTGTCTCATCCACAGAGCGGCCCACGGGCAGATCATTCATCGTTATCTGACGCAGCACGCCGCGCTGATCGATGATGAAGAGACCACGCAGGGCGTGACCACTTGCTTCCAGATAGACACCGTAGTCCTTGCTGATCTTGTGCGTCAAGTCGGAGAGCAGAGGTATCTTAACGTTGCCCAGTCCGCCCTCCTTGCGCGGCGTATTGATCCAAGCTAAGTGTGTGAAATGAGAGTCAACGCTGGCGGCGATTACCTCAGTTTTGATCTTCTTGAATTCAGCAATGCGATCCGAGAAGGCAATGATTTCCGTGGGACAAACAAATGTGCTGCAATTATGGAATTTATTAAAATGTTTGATTCGCGTTAACTATACAACTTACAAGTCGAGTGGGTAGAAGAGGAGCACAACGTATTTGCCCAAATATTGCGAGAGCGATAGCTGCACAATCTCCTTGTTGACCACAGCGGTGCCTTCAAAGTGTGGCGCCGGCTTTGAAACTATGGCAGAGAATAAATATTAAATATCTAATATAATATTATTATATATTCGATTTTTTTTCACTTACTGACTGCCTTTGTGTACTGCAATTGATGTTCGCCCTTGGGCTCGCCAGCTGGATAAACAGAGCCACCCGCAAAGGAGTAGCAGGAATCGCTGTCTTCAGCACTTGCAACAGCTGCTGCAGCGAGCAGTAGAAAACCTAAGCACCAATAATTGTGCATATTGCCACTGGTTGATCTGCAAACAAAATAAGCTAAATTCACTCCGATTTGACACGCAACGCCTTCAACTTCAGAAAACACCCACTAAAAACTCTTTACTCACACACACGCGCACACACACACACGCGCGCACACAAACACAACACACAAACGCACTTTTAGCCACGCAGTCAAAATTCTAGCCCAACTTCCGCCTAAGAAGCAATTGGAAGGGTAGACCTCTGATAAGAGCAATTGATACGCTTATCAGTTTGATTAGCGGACAGTGGCAACTACAATAAATTTGTAAGTTGTCAACAAAAATTTAACTGAAATTTAACAACACTTTTAAAGAGAAAATGAGTGCTATGCGATGCATTGTGTCAGTCTTTTCGATGGCCTTTCCGCATTTAATGCTTTTGTGCTGAGTAAAGTTTGTTTATCCAGTTGCTACCTTTTTAACAAATAATTTTTTATTTTAACTCTCCGAACTGTTGTTGATTAAGCAAACAACACACACCGCCAGCTGTACAACAAGTAAATTGCCGGCTAGCGATGTGTCGACTAAAAACTATCGCGTGACTCGTGTTTCATAATTTTCAGCCTGATACGATTAATTTAAATTTAAATGGTTCAAATGTGAATATTGACCTAATGTATATTTAGTAATACTACTTTCTTTTTTTTTTAGCAGTTGGCTACTCAAACATGGGCACGTCATGTATAAGTCATCCACAGAAATGGACCCGTTGCCTGCTACAGGATGCAGTTCCTTCCAGTAGTTCCTTACTTTTTTACTGCCATATTATATGTATAGAAAAAAATATAAAAATATATTTACATACTTATTTTCTACTTGCTATATGCCTATTTTAGAAAATATATAGATTTATTTGTAATGATGCAATATTAATAATAATTTACATATGAAATTGATTTTTTGTTTATGATTTATGGAATTAACATATATTTTTTAAAACTATAAATATGCTACAAATATATTTGAATTCTGTTTTGCCAGCACAGAGCATTGTATAATTAATTAATTAAAGAGAAAATTGCTGTTAAAGAAAAACATAAAAAACTTAAATTTAAACAATACGTATCAGGATATATATGTAGATATTTATCACGTGCGCCGCTTGACAATCTCGAAATTGGCCAACTTGAGGATGCGATTGAAATCGACTTTGCTGTGTGCCCGCCAATATTTGCAGCGTCCCCACATCACAGCCGGGTAATTGGGACTCTGTATGCCGTGGAAGATGCGGGCAATGTTCCGTCCGCTAAATGTATTGTCCGGATACATGTTGATCAGGGCATGGACATCGGCAATTATATGGTCATCCGGCACGTTGCTGGGCTGCAAGGAGACGGCAAGAGTTGTGGTAAACATTTCAAAGAATTGTGCTGCAAACACTTACCTCAATTTCCAGTTCCAGATCCTGCGGATAATCGTTGCGGAAATAGTTGCGCACAATGCCCTTTAGCTGGGTGCAGCGATCCTGGGGAAAATCGTCCCTGCAACAAGACGCACACGTAGTGTATGCCATCGCGGACAATCCATTGGCCACATACTGCAGCTGGATGAGCTGCGTCCGTTCCTGTTGCACAGAACGCGAGTACAGCGTATCGAGGGCATTATCAATTTCCGCTTCGCTGAAATCTCCGGGCGCCTTGATACGAAAGCCCAAATCATAAAAGGTGACAGTGATCGGCGATCGCTTCGGATAGCCATTGACTAACGAGATTAAGGAGATTATTATTTAAGTAGCAGTTGGTAAAGTTGATGCTGATGACATACCTTGTATCCACTCCAGGTTCTTCAGCTGATACTTGACCACTCCGCTGTTCCAGCCAATGCCCGCCGCAATGTCAATGACGGAGAACTCAATTAAGTTCGCATCCTCCTTGAAGGTCTTGTGCTTGATCTGCAGCGCAATGGCCATCGCCAGTGGTGGGCACTCCTTGGCGGCATGTCTATGAAGGGATATTAATATTAGCTACTTTGTTCATATTGATAGAAGTTGATCATACTTTAAATATTTGGGACCGCCGTATGAGATCACCTTGGCCATGATGTAAGCGGAGCTGAGGACATTCATGCACCATCGCGGCTCGAGTTCCATGTAGCAGAGTAGTGTTGATATGTTCTCGGCTGGTATATCCAGCTCCTCGACAGTTTGCTCCACCGAGAAGCCAATCTCATGACCGGGACAGACATGGACGCGTGCACCGTCCACTGATTCATTTGGAGGTGCAGCCTCTTTGCTAGACTTGCTACCCAGCTGTTTGTCGCAGCAGCAGGGCACAAAGATGCGCTGCAACAGCTTGCGGATCACATGGCGATCAATGGAATTGGCATAGACATGGCGACGCAGCTCGTTTTGATCACCGCCCTTGGCATCCAGAAAGAGATGACATTGCGAGTTCAGACCATCACGGCCAGCACGTCCAATCTCCTGGACATAGCTCTCGAAATTCCGTGGCATATTGTAATGGATGACAGCACGAATGTCCGGCTTATTAATGCCCATGCCAAAGGCAATGGTGGCCACCACAATGCGCAGCTCATTGGCCATAAAGGCATTCTGCACGGTGCGACGTCTCGAGGCAGGCATGCCGGCATGATAAGGCTCCGCCTGCCAGTTGACCCGCTTGCGCTTCCTCTTCGTCTGCTCCGGTGCCGCGTTCGACTTGCGCTCCTGCAAACAGGTGCGGATGAAGCCAGCAATGCGCTCGCATTCATCGCGTCGCGTGCAATAGATGATGATCGATTGACAGCTCTCGAATCTGCAAAGGCAACACGAGATTAGTTAAACATATATCTTAGATCTGCCCTCCACTCACCTGGCACTGTTGAGCAGCTGCAGCAAGGCCGCATCGCGATTCTCATCCTTGGACACGGAGAGTATCAGGTTGTCGGGCAATGGAATATCGCTGATGATGCCACGTTCGCCATCCTCAATGCCCAGATGATTGATGATGCTGATGCGCGTGGGCAGCGTCGCTGTGGCGGTCAAACCCAGCACCGTCTTCACGCCCAGATTCTTGCGCAGCACCTTGCAAATCATCAGGTAGCTGGGCCGGAAATTGTGACTCCATTGCGACACACAATGCGCCTCATCGATGCAGGCGAATGCAATGGGCGGCAGTTGACGCAAGATGGCCCCAAATCCTGTCGCCCGTTCGCCAGAGACCACTGCCTCCGGCGAGACGAGCAGTATATCGATCTCACCATTGGCAATCAACTGCTGCACCTTCAGCCGCTGCTGTGGAGTTTGATTCGTGTGCAGACACTGGGCGCGCAGAAAATGCGGCACACCCGTCACTTGATCCTCCATCAGGGACACCAGTGGCGATATGACCAATGTTATTGCTCCCTGACGCCGATTGTAGAGATAAGCAGGCAGCTGATAGCAAAGCGATTTGCCGCTGCCCGTGCTCAGTGTGACCAGTGTGGACATGCCACTGAGTATGCGCATCACAGCTCGATCCTGACCTGCATGACAAGTGTATTCAGCAAAGGGGTATACATTTCTAGAGAGGATTACCCTGGCACTTACCTTTGCGAAAGCTGCTGTGTCCGAACATGTGAAGCGCTTCAGTTACCTCATCCGTCAGTTCCTGCACAGTGCCATCTGGCTTGAGATCATAGAGTGGCTTAACGCCACGGGTGCTCGGTGCTGAGCTAGAATCGAGACCAGCCTGCTTGAGGAACTCCTCGGGTATTTTGTGGCCCACATAGCTCTTGATGGGTGACACTTGAGTTTGAGTTGACTGCTGTGCCGCATTCACAGCCGCATCCAAGGCCTCAAAATCAATGTCCTGCTCATCGCTGGACAAGTTCATTCCACCATCAGCAGATTCATCTTCATTCTTATCCGACGCCACAGCCTCTTCATCGCTGCTACTGCTACTCTGATAGATGGCTTTGGAATTGGCTGCTTGTGGCAGCCGTGCAATGTTTCGGCTATGCGCCGCCAGTGCACCCTGCGATGCCATCTGCTCGACCTCTTGGAGCGTGGGAAACGGCGATGGATCCTCCTCGAGTTGAGCGCTCAGCGGCAGCAGTCCATCGCCTTTGACTTTGCACTGCTGGGCAAAGTGGCCAACGCCACCACATTGGAAACAGGTGAGCACACCACCATCACATCCACCCATATCCATATCGGGACCGGTCAAGGCTGCCACTCGCTTATTGTGGCGCCACTGCGTCTTTTTGTATTTCGAAAAATTCACCGTTTTCTTGCCGCGCGCAAATTTCTTCTTCTGTATATTAATGGTGACAAAGTTCTCATTCAGCTTGCCGGCCGCAATCTTCTCCTGCAGCTTCTTGCGTGCCACGGCACGCTTCTCATCAATATTATGTCCAGGCGCTAAGGCTTCTTTGGTCTGCTGCGATCCGCTGGCAAAGTTGCTAATATAGCGCTGTGCCATTTCATCAGCCTGCTCGAGTTCGTCAAGCTTGATGCGTGGCACGGAGGTAATGTCTCCCGATTCCAAGGCTAGCACATATTTGAGATCCTGCGGATTGAGCGGCTGTTCCTCTGGTTCTGGCTGCTGATCGTCTGCAGCAGCAGCTCCTGTTTTGGACTTTGCTTTTGTGGTGGGCGCTTTGCGGGGTTTCACTTGCTTCTCCAACTTGGCTTTCTTTTCCGTTTTTGGCTTCTTTTCGGGTTTTGGTTTCTTTTCGTCCTTTATCCTTTGACGCTTAGCTGTTGCCTGCTTGCGCTTGGATTTGCGGGACGGCTCCGGCTCATAGGTAGCATCGCGTTCCTCATCCGCTGAGAAATCTATGCCCTTCTCATCTGACAGCTCTGGCTGCGCAACTGGCTCTGCAGCTGGCTCTGCTGCTGGCTTTACTGCTGGTGGGGATTCATTATTATTGGGCATTACTCTGCGCCGCTTGGCTATGTGGCGATGTTCCGACTGCTCCGCATCCTCCTCACTGTCCGCCACTACGGAATCTGAATCGGAATCTTTAGGAGTAGGAGCTGAGACTGCAGCAATTGGCTGTTCCTCCGGCTCTACCTCGGCCACTGTCTGATCTGGGTTGCGATTTGTTTTCAGTTTGCTTAAATCTATATTGGCCAATCCATAGCTGGGTTTCTTGGCTGACATTTCCAGATTATTGTTCGGCTCTGATTTGAGTGTTGTTGTCGGCAATTGTTCCTCCAGCGAGTTCTGTGCCGTATTGCGTTGCAGCCAACCTTCATCCACATGCGTTTTTATTGCTTGCTCCTTGTTGGGATCCGTTTTTAGTAATGCATTTGCTGCTATCAACTCCGCTGCCTTGTATTCCTGCGCCTTGCGTATGAGTATCGTTTCCAAATCGGGCAACTGCTCTGCTGAGCTATCGCCTGCGCCTGCAGCCGTTGCGCCCGTCACGCTCAAATTGAGGGAGCTGCGCGAGAGCGGCTTGCGGGGATTACGTTTGACAAAGCTGCGCGTCGACTGAAACAGTTTGCTGCTGACGCTAGCCTTGATGCTGGGCATCCGCAGCTTGGCTCTCTCGTTTGGGGATGTCTCCACAACCGTAGGCAGCGGTTGTTTGCTTACACTCTCGCCCCAGGCAGTTTTATTCTGGGCCAGCTCTGCGATTGGCTCAAATTTGCGTATGACATGATTCTCATCACGATTGGTGAGATTACTGAGTGCCTGTGGCGTGGGCAGCTCCGCAATGTTGGAGAAGTGGTTGTCGCTGCTTTGCTTCACCAGTGCTGATATATCCAGCGGCAGCTGTGGTCCTCCATTGACGCTCTCTGTGCTCGTGCTCTCATCCAATAATGTAACACCCAAATCATCGCCCTGAGTCATTTCCAACACATCGAAACCATCATCGCACAGCACATCATTCAGCGTCTCCTCCAGAAATGATGTTTTCAGCTTGTAATACATTTTGTACGAGTCACGTATCTCTTGACTGGCCTCTCTTATATCATACTGCAATATAAACAATTATATTATATATTTTACTCTAAAATGGAATCTCTGGAATCTGGAATAAATTGCACCTTGGATGGCACTCGGCCGAGCTTCTTTTTGAAGTCCCTCTCCCATACTTTAACACGTAGCTTGTACTTTTGGTATTTCTCTTTGAAAATCGACTCGTCCATGTTGGGTAATGTTTAATTTCAACTTACATTTAAACGCAGACAGTTTGGCAATAAACCAAGCACAAAACTTACACAATCATAACACACCTGTTTTTCGCTGAGCGCGCGCTTTTTCCAGTGTTGCTAAACTATTGCTTGAGCGTTGCCACATGTTTGCAATATAACCAATTTTGCAGGCAATGCGCGCCAAATCTTAAGGGTTTCGTACAGCGTGCTCGATTTTTTTCAATTAATTTTATTCTTTTTTTTTTAATAATAATTCAAAGCTTAGCAGCTGAAATAGAAAAATGCATTCCACACGACGTTGGAAACAATTGAAATTCAAATCAAATGAACGCGTGCAATGCGTAGACACAGAATTCGTTAAACGAGGAATTACAAGATGCAAATATCAGATATTTTAGAGCGATAATAATAGCGAGCACAGAAACGCTTGTGAATTTCACATTTGACTATATACTTAATTCAATTAATCAATTAAAGTTAGACTTTTACAGAATTTTGCGCTTAAATAAACGTGAACTCGACGAGAATGTGAAGTTTCAGTTTTTTCTTTCGATTTTTTTTTCAGTTTTTTTTATCGTTCATTTGCGTGTGAGGAAAGTGCAATTTTGTGGTTGGGGATGGTGGATCAAATGCGGAACGCTTCTACATGAGTATCAATGCAATATCCTCGGGCTGCATGGGTGGGCAGCGCCAATTGTACAAATAGTACTGCAAATTGCCATCGCCGGCACCAAACTTCAGAGGCACAAAGAACTTCTTGTTCTCCATCAGGTCGAGGGCATTATAGACATCCATTTGTACGTTGCGTGCCGAGATCAAGGCATCGTTCATCAGCTCCAGCCACGGTGTTTTCGTCGACACATTGTAGAATGAATAGGCGGCGCGCAGCGTCTTGTGCACCGGATGATGCATCACGGACGAGGGCAGACAATAGTAGCTAGTCAGATCGGTGATGTTGCCTTTCTCGTCGACGACCACAAAGCAATCGATGATGCCGTCCTTGGGAGTGAACCAATGACGAAACTCCTCCTTGTTGAATACAGGTCCCATCGAGAATCGTTTCAGATACTCGTCGAGCAGCTTGTGCGCTTTGTCCATGTCTTTGGACGTGATGCGACGATAGCCCTTCGTCTTGGGCTGATCTGGCAGTTTGTACAGCTTAACGGTGCGCTGCATGGTCATGTTGCGTGCCAAATGCGAGAAGCGCACATCGACCAGTTTCTTCGGATTCAGTGATCGATGCCAATAGCGACAGGTGGACACCGGAGTGGGCAGTACAACGCCAGCAGTATAGGCAGCCTGAAAGATGCCAGTGCGATTAACGCGTCGCGTTATTTCCCTTATTAGGACGGGAGCAACACGCTTGCTGCGCAACTTTTTGTGCACGCACAGGAAATTGATGTCGACCACTTTCAAGACCTTGTCGTAGGCACGCAATTTGCTGGGTATGGCTGAAATGAAGCCGACCAGTTTACCGGACTTCTCCACCCGGACACCAACGTGCCAGTCACGCTTCCAGCCGGGCGGCTGCAGCGACCACTTGAGAAATTCGGGCTGATAATCGAAACGAAACATGGCATCATCATCCTCAACATAGTTTTCGTTGAGCAGCGTGTACAGCTCCTTCAGATCGCCGGTGTCATTCAGGTCCAACGTTACCCACTTGAAGCCACTGGGCAGGGTGAACGGTTCGGCGCGTATTTCCGTCAATTCTTTGTTGGCCTCGATGCACTCGTTGGTGGTCACCTCCTCGTTCAGCTTTGGCACCGGCTGCGTTGACCAAAACGTAAATATCTTTGTCTTATGGCGTTTGATGTTCACCGCATCGGTTACCGCCTGCAGCAGCGCTTGCTTGCCTACAAATTCCAAATTAACCATTAATTAACAAATTTGTGCGTGCATCAAAACAAGAAAAAAAAAACACACACTCGCACACACACCCTCACACACATAAACATCATCGCTAACTCCTGGCAGTTAACCTAACCTCACTCTAATCAGAATTTCAACGCTTGCGAGATTTTTAACGACTTACTGGAGTCTGACGGCAAATTGTCATCATTTTTGGTTGGCGTCGTCGTCTGATCCGCCGGCTCGCTATTATTGCTGGTGCTCGCTGAGGCAGTCGACCCTGGCCCCACTAATTTCAAGCCGGCAATGGCGCTTGCTAGTATTTGTTCCGATGCTGTTGCTACCTCTTTAGCCTTCTCCTGCAGCTCGCTCTGTTCGCTGTTATCATCTGGACTGGCAGCGGGCGCATTTTCGTTCGGCATCTTTTTTTGATTTACGCTTGGAATTATTATTTTGGGGATTAATAAATATTTTAGCAAAGAAAAATAATTGCAATGAAATCGCAAAACTACAAGCAGCTGACTCAATAACGCAGCTGCCAGATCTCGCACAAAAGAACGACAGCAGAGCTTGCTATCAAGCTGCTGTAACAAAATCAACAAAATGGTCACTTTAAAAAAGCTGTTTAACTTATCGAACGCATACCGATTAGGCACATAGCTATCGAGCGTTATGCCGATGCGCAATCCACAATAAAACAACAAGAATTGTTAAGTATTTAATATCCTATAGAGGCAGGGCGCTAACACGTAAATCTAGTGAACAATTGTAATAAATGATGAAGTAAATACAAAACATCGGTCGATAGTTTTGCCGCCTCTAACTCGAGTAGTGAAAGAAGCTAACGTTTATTTCAAAGTTCGGAGTCGACAAACCACCGTTTGAAGCTCCTTACACAGTAATTGGATTGAAATTGAGTATAAATAAGAAAAAACAATTAACGACAGATTAACGAGGCATTTTGTAAGGCACGCTGCTGATGACTCTATTTTGAGCGGGCTGCGAAAACAGCTGTGAAAGCGAAATCAGCTGAGCGTCGCTCGGCGTGATTGAAAATTTCTTCGACTCGCTTTGTGGGTAAACAAAACTATCAAAATAAACATGCGGTGTCTGTGTGGGACGCGCACTTGCTGATAAGAAGAACTAGCAGCAGCGCCCAGCAGCGGAGAGCGAATTCGTTTCATTTCTATATACATCGTCACACACACACTGTTGTCGTTGTCGTCGTCGTCGTCAAAATGAGCTTGATGAAAAAACGCATCAAGATTGCTTCAGTCACAGCATTAACACTTGTGGTGCTAATCTATTTGTACAAAACTGTGATCAGCTCCAACTCCAGTCCCTTGGCTAATGTGCCCGTCGAGGAGCAGCGGCAGTGGCCACCCACCGAGAATGCAGTGCAGCGTAATCTGCAAATCGCGTACGAGGCACAAAATGCTTTGTTGCATCAACAGCGACAGGAGATGATGCACACCAAGGAGCAGCTGGCACAGCTGGAGGAGAAGGTGCGCACCCTCCAGGCGAGCTCGCCCCGCAAATATTCTAAAGTCAAGTACCTCAACTATAAGAATCGCAAACGCATCCTCATCACTGGCGGCGCCGGCTTTGTGGGCTCCCACCTCGTTGACGATCTGATGATACAGGGTCACGAGATCATTGTGGTGGACAATTTCTTTACGGGTCGCAAGCGCAATGTGGAACATTGGCTGGGACACGCCAACTTCGAACTCATCCATCACGACATTGTGAATCCGCTTTTCATCGAGGTCGATGAAATCTATCATCTGGCGTCACCAGCATCTCCGCCACATTACATGTATAATCCTGTGAAGACGATAAAAACGAACACCATGGGCACCATTAATGTGCTGGGTCTGGCCAAGCGTGTCATGGCCAAGGTGTTGATTGCCAGCACCTCTGAGGTCTATGGCGATCCCACGGTGCATCCACAGCCCGAAACCTACTGGGGCCATGTAAATCCCATTGGGCCCCGCGCCTGCTATGATGAAGGCAAACGTGTCTCCGAGACGCTCAGCTATGCCTATGCCAAACAGGTAAGGGAATGTGGGAATTTGATATTTTCCGGATTCCAATTTAATTGGAATTTAGGAAAAAGTGCAGCGATGCATTAAATTCAAATTGCGAGCAAAACAGAAGAGAAAAGTGAGCGAAGTTTGAATACCCTAACAAGTGGAGCATCTATTCGAAATAAAAAATATATATGCTCTCTTTATATACATATAAATATATATAAACTGTACATATGTACAAATAACTGCCGTTATCAGCTTTAACATTTCACAAGTAAAGGCACAAATTGATTTCAAATTGAGAGTTACAAACTGCATGCACAAGTCTCACAGGTCTACCCGCTCCGTAATTAAATCGCTGTACGCCTGCTAGCGTGTCGGGGCATCGCAATTACAAAGCACAACGATAAGATATTAAAACATTAAATTACTTGGCTTGTGTGGAGCGTGTTTAAGCTGTTTTTACACCATTTAATGAATTGCCTCGTTCTATTGCTTTTAGGAGAAGGTGCAGGTGCGCGTGGCGCGCATCTTTAACACGTATGGACCACGGATGCACATGAACGATGGCCGGGTGGTGTCCAATTTTATACTGCAGGCCCTGCGCAACGAGACGATCACCGTGTATGGGAATGGCAAACAGACGCGTTCGTTTCAATATGTTTCGGATCTGGTCGACGGAATGATTGCACTGATGGCTTCCAATTATACACAGCCGGTGAATTTGGGCAATCCCGTGGAGCAGACGATTGAGGAATTTGCGAAAATCATTAAGCATCTGGTGGGTGGTACCAGCGAGGTCAAACAGATCAAGGCAATGGAGGATGATCCGCAACGGCGCAAGCCGGACATCACACGCGCCAAGAAGCGACTGAACTGGGAGCCAAAGGTGCCGCTGGAGACGGGTCTGAGGCAGACCATATCCTATTTTCGCAATGAGCTGGCGCGCAGCGATCGCTTTCAGGAGAGCTCCCGAAAGTACTTTGAGTCGCCCGATCTGCAACGCAGTCGGCCGTAGTATATATATATATATATATAGAATACGAATGTCACAATATCAGTTCTACATAGAAATGTCAAGTGTGTGCCTGTAAGAGCCAATTTATGTAATTGGGAACGTCTCTAGTCTGCAAAATGTAAATAAGACCAACGATAGCGCTAATAATATGCCTTTCTCCTCCTCCTGCTCCATCAACTCCATCTCCTTCACCTTTCCTGATCAGAAAAGACTCCTCTTGTTAAATGTTTAGGTGTGCTAAGGGTATTCATAATGCCATCTGCCATCAATCACGGAATGTAGTATTAAAGTTCCGAGTTAAAGAAATGTTGATTTCAATTTCAAATGCAGCGGCAAACACGGAATACCCTTAACGAATTACATAAATTCGACTAATTCATAATTAGTGCTTAAGCTGAAATCAGTGTTTTTGTGTGTTAAATTCTGCCTTTGTGTATAATTAGTAGTCAAGTAGTTTTTGGTAGTTTTGGTAGTCGATTAAATGGCTTTAAGTTTTCAATACATATATAGTTTAGTTTACTTTACTTTACTTTAGTATATATATATATATATATATATATATATATAATTTACATACACATACTACGCACTGACTGTCGACGCTACTATAAACTATATACACTTTATGAGCTACACCTTGATTGCTTATAACTAGTATTAGTAACTAGCATATAGCATATAGAACTTAAATCAATATTTGCACCTGGACCTAAAATCTAAATCGACTGGCAATTTCTGTTGCTGCTGCTTATTAATTGGCTCACTTTCACCTGGTCAACGGTTCGAGCATCTCGAGAAACAATTTCTTCATGTTGATGAGCTCGTCGCGTGCCACTCCGCGCCAGAAGCGACGCAGTATTTCATCCGCCTGGCGCAGCGAGGGCAACAGCAACAGCAACTGCTGCTGATGGGAGACGGCAGAGGAGTGGCGCAGCAGGTAGACGACATCATTCAAGGAATTAAGGATGGTGTCGCGGAAGGCACGCAACGAACTCTGATCGTCCAGCAGTATATCACAATTGGACAGCAGCAGTGCCTTCAGCAGATAGTATTCCTCTCGCCGCGGCGAAATGCGCTCCATGCGCTGTGCGATCTGCACGCAATGATAGTAGAAATCCGTATAGCCGCACTCCTTGGCAAGCAGCTCATCCATCCAGACGTCGGTGGCAAAGCACAGTTTGCCATTAAATGGCAGCGAACGAAATGTTAATTGCAACGTTAAAATCTCTGCCCAGGACACCTGCAGCAGTTTCATCTGATCGTTCAGTGGCAGCTCCATAAAGCCAGGTATCTGCTTGGCCCAGCCAATAACGCATACCAGCTCCTTGTCATAGAGATCGCTCAGCACACTAAGTATCTCATGCGGGTCATTGTTGTTGTTATTCTGAAAAATGCAAGTGGTCCCATTCGGTGTGCTATTGCTGCTGCTCTCCAGCTTAATGCTGCCGGACGACGAGGATGCCTCATCATTGCAGCTCGTCGCCGTCGTCGTCGTCGTATGTGGCTGTTGTTGCGCTTGAACGCTGAGCGTGTCCGGCTCATAGGAATTGAGCACAACCAGTATTTTGACGTCGCACAGCGATGTCGTGCTCGACTGATAAAGCAGCTGCATCGTCTGGTACGAATTGGACACCGGATTTCGTCTATATTTCTGTCGGCCACCGCGCACGCGATCCAAACGCACGCCCTCCTGCAAAAGAAAATACAGTACAGAAATTGACTGGTTATTATATAAAGTTAAATCATTATTATATCTGTTATACAGATTATATCAATTGTGCCCACTTGTGAGCTTATAGCTCTTCCATCAATCCTAAGTACTGCACGAATGCAGGGATCTTTGTTGAGTTAAAGGTTTCTATGTCCTACCTCTTCCGTAGGAGACTAACTGAGGTGACGCAATCTGCTATGATGTGCTTTGAGGATTCTTTCTTAGTTTCACAAAACCCGGCAGAGTTTGCTGCTGAGAGCACCTTAGGTAACATCTTAGTTGACAATGTGCTGTCCAGGGACTGGTAAGTATTCCAAGTCTTTTCATTCTCTTGGCTTTAAATCGTTTTTTAGCTTTTGTAACTGGTACCTCTGTCAAGCTCCTTTATGTTACCTTCCTAATCTTCCTATACCACAAAACCGTTTTAGTCCTGTTAGCTGCCTCACTGGCCCCATTCTCGTTTGTTTGTCCGCAACTTTGTTGCCCACCACATTTACATTATTTAAAGTGTATTCTAATTTATGCATATTGCAATTTCTTATCAACTATACCTTGAGCATGCCCATGAGCAAGCACTTCTGGAAGCGACACGCCTGGCAGGCCTTGCGGCGTCGCTTGTTGATCTCGCACTCGTTGTTGGCTGGACACGTGTACTCGATGTTGCCCTGAATGGTGCGCTTAAAGAAGGCCTTACAGGCCTCGCAGCTGGCGACGCCATAGTGAAATCCCGATGCCACATCGCCACAAACCAGGCACAATCGACGCAGTTCGTCGCGCACAGAGCCGCTGCTCGCATTGGCGCTGGCGCTGCTCGAGTTGTTGGCACCGCCACCGGAGACACCGCCACACTTGCTGTCGCCATCGTTGCTGAGGGAGACGTTGTGCAGATCACAGGACAGGGATGTGGTCGAACTGCAGAGTTGGCGCTCTGGCGATACAGATGGTGAGGATTTCATGCCGCTGTTGCTATTGCTGGAGTTGTTGTGACCACCACCAGTCGTCGTCGTCGTTGGCTTGGAGCTGGGACTACAGCAGGAATTGCTGGCACCGCCAGCCGATGAAGTGTCCACCTCCTGTTTAATATGCAGCACGCTGATGCCGTCGGACATATTCGAGTGCTGTTTGCTTGAGCTGCAACAAGAAGAAATCACTTTTAACTACCAAGAAAAACACACTGTTAACCACCAAGAAGATCACTGTTAACCACTAAGAAGATTACTGTTAACCACCAAGAGGATCACTGTTAACTAGCAGGAGAATTTCAATATTTGCATAATCAGTGCTTCTGATTGGATTTGAAATGTCAAAAGTACACGTCGAATGATAAAAGCAGCAACACTTCTAATTATTAATGAACGTAGACAACAGTAACAAAGAGAACCTAAGCGCGCTTTAGTTTCGACTAACAGATACCCTGAGCATGCACAAAAATTAATTGTTGCATATTGTTTTTCATAAATTTAAGGCAGATTAGGTCAGCTTACCATTCTGATCAATTATATTTCTTTTTGCATGTGACAAGCATTTTTAGTAAACCTATTATACCCGTTGACCAGTTTCAAATGTGCACAGGGTATGCAAATGCAAAAAATTAAAAAATTTTAAATCGCTGCACAAACAATCCACTCAAAATGCAGTTAGGATTTCACTGTGGTCTCTCCATCTCTTTCGCTCGCGCAGTCCACTTCCTCTTGGTAGGCACTTGGCGCGGCGGAAAAGTACAATATCGGAGATAACGGAGCTGTGCGTAATGTGTGCACTTGGCAAATAGTAAATAGTTAACATTACTAAAATCACGACATAACAGCCTGATTAAAAAAAAAACACGAAAAAACAATAAAAAAAATGTCCCACAGTGAAGAGATGCACGTTTTTAGTGCGCGTTCCCATTTATTGCCAGCAGCCTTATCACAAGCAACAAGGGGGGTGTGTGTTTGTTGATATTATATATATATATGCATAAATGTGTAGAAGTTCGTAATTCTGTGGATTCTACTTACATAAAAATTCGTAAAGATCTTGATAAGTTGTCAATGTAATCAAGGAGCGTGCTTATATTCGACACAGTTAATTGTATATTCCAGTGATCCAATCAGAATTCAGTCAACACATTTCGCTATGCACATAACATACATACATACATATATATATATATATATATATATATATATTCATGCATATGCATTTATTTTGGTTTATAGTATTTTGTTATGGCTTTTGTTGTCTGTCTTTACCCGTCTGCATCTTTAGCCGTGTCGCTTATTCAGCAATTTGTGTGTGCGTGTGTTGTAGACAACGTTGGTTAAATAGTATTTAATTGCTGTCTGCATTTCTAACTATTATGCATATTGCAATTTTTGCGCCCATTAAGCTGTTACTCGTATGCTGACTGGCGACGACTGTTTTTGGCACGCATCAAAACGTAGCTTGTTATTGTCATTATCCAAGCGGCTTTGTGGATTGCCAGAAATCTACAGTCTTAGCATTAGCTTTTTATCTGTTTACGCCAAATATTTACAGAACTTTTTTAACACAAATAAAACACACAGTAAATAATACATACATACACGGTAAGGAACAGCTGTGGGCACTCTAATGTCAAGCATTTTACATATTTCATGTTATTAGCAGAGGCCACTGATTAGACTTTCAAATCAAATCAAATTGTTTTGCAATTATAGATTGTTTCGCAATGTTTTAGATTAATAATAAATTGATAGATGGCTTTCAAAAAGAATTGAAAACAGGAAGGGCCGCTGTTAATTTAATTTAACTGCTGCTATCTAGCTCAAGGGAGTAGCACTATCAAATTTTAACAGAGTCGTAACAGAACAGCTGTTATCGATCATATTGCAGTATGCTAGAACTGTTGACGACATATTAAAAATATATTACACAAAAGAAAAAATAATAATGTTGGAGATATCGAACTCTATCGATGGATGATATCGATATTTATGTTTTGCTGAATATTGCCATCAAACCCAGGCCATCTCTAGTGCAAAACATAGCAAAAACAATTGCGCGATAGAAATAATTTTTAGTAGTACCATAATATTAGACAGTTTTAACAATAGAACAATTGTTATTGTGTTCGAGCACGAGCTGCCCAAAGTTCTGATAGCATATAGAAGGTGTTCGAGTCACAGGCAAGTAAGTGCGTTTGCCCATACGTGTTAGTTTTGTTTTGTTGTTGTTGGTGCTTATCACCAAAATAAACCTTTCCCCATATGTATATAAATATATATATATATATAACTATATCTGCTTTGTGACTTCGCTTAAATACTACGCAATCCATAAAAGAATGCCAAGCCCTGCAGCATATTTTGAAGTTAATTCACGTTGACTTGAACTTTGTTATGCTATTTGTTGTTGTTGTTGTTTCTGTTGTTATTGGCTCCACCCACTGAAAATAGATTTCGATTTCGTTATTATTTGCAGGCGAAACAGAGACAAAATGATGAGCCTGCTTGGGCGACCCGATGTGGATGCGGGCGAGGTGTTTGTCAATTTCAATCAAAACATAACGTAAGTGAAATTGAACTATAATTAATATACACATATGGTAGACTTTAACTTTTATGTATATGCTTATTTATTTAGTTCTTTGGCTGTGGCAACCAGTGGTAGTTATAGCCTTTATGGTCTCGGTTCCGTTGACTCAACGCTGGACAAAATCTATACCACAAAGAGCGATGATCTATTTCTGATCGAGCGTCTCTTCGAGAGCTCTCTGGTTGCCATTGTATCGCAGCGTGCGCCACGCAAACTGAAGGTGTGTCATTTCAAAAAGCAGAGCGAGATCTGCAATTATTCATACTCGAACACAATCCTGGCCGTCAAGCTGAATCGCGAACGTTTGATTGTCTGCCTGGAGGAGTCGCTGTACATCCACAATATACAGGACATGAAGGTGGTGCACACCATACGCGATACGCCCTGCAATCCGTTAGGCTTGTGTGCGCTCTCCTCCTCGTCGGATCACTGTTATCTCGCTTATCCGGGCAGCGTTACCTCGGGCGAGGTGCAGATCTTCGATGCTATCAATTTGCATGCCAAGACAATGATACCGGCCCATGATACACCACTCGCTGCCATCGCGTTCAGCCCGTCGGGCACAGAGATTGCCACGGCCAGTGAGCGTGGCACGGTGATTCGGGTCTTTAGCGCCCAGGATGGCAGTCGGCTCTTTGAGCTGCGTCGTGGTCTCAAACGTTGCGTCTCCATTGTCTCGCTGTCGTTCAGCTCTTGCGCCGATTACTTGGTATCCAGTTCAAATACGGAGACGGTGCACATATTCCGTTTGGATCGCAGCACTGCCGATAGCAATGATCATGGGAAACAGTCCAGCGATGACTGGATGGGGTAAGCGCAGCGGGTGAGGAGGTGTTGGGAGTTGTTCTTCTTTTATTTTGTGGTCTCTCGATATTTTATAATTGCCAGAAAGTATTGTCTATTTTATTATCATATTTTGAATCAATCTTTAATTCATATTCATTTTTAGCTTTGCTTTTACAAAAATTCCATTTTTAATTACTAGAATTTTTCGCAATTTAATATCAGCTCTTGAACTTTAGTTTAACTATTTGAGCGACCACTGTACTAGCTTCTAATTGTTGTGTACCTAATGTTGTCTGTTGGTGATGGTGTATATAGTACATATATACATATAAATATATATTTATATACAATATACACTCTCTTCAATCCATTTTTTTGTTGTGTGTTGCACTTGACATTTAACTATTTTTCTTTTCTTTCATTTTTTGGTAAACCACTCAAAAACAAACCACCAACCACCACCACAACCACTCATCAAATCTATTCTCTCATGCAAGTTACTCGTTTTTTAGATTCTTGAGCAAAACGGTGACCAGCTACTTGCCGACCCAGGTGACCGATGTGTTCAGCCAGGGACGGGCTTTTGCCTCGGTCACGCTGCCGGAGGCGGGTGTGCGACGCATGTGCGCCATAACCACGATACAGAAGCAGCTAAGGTGAGTCCACTCTTAGTATATTATTATGTATATATCATCTAATGATCCTCCTTTGCAGGCTGTTGATTGCTTCACAGGATGGTTATTTGTATGTGTATTCCATACCCTCGATTGAGGGTGCAGAATGTCAGTTGATAAAGCGACATGATCTGCGCTTGGACGATAATTATGCCATGGATGTCAAAGGTGCTTAGAGTAAATGCAATATACCCACACACACAGACACACACCACCCACACACACACACCAATATCAAAAACAAATTATTTAGTTGACTCACCTCATACTCCAGGTCTGAACAGTAATGTTAGCATGGGTGGTGCTGCCGGTGTTCCAAGTGGTGCTGCAGCAGCCGCTGCTGCTGCTGCTGGAGGCGATGGCAAGGCGACAGCGGACAAGCCAGGCAGCTCAACGGGCGGTGGAAACGCTGGTGCCAGCTATGCCTCTGCTGTTAAGGGCGATGAACCGGCGGCCGGTTCCTCCACTTAGGTGCAATTCAACCAACTCACTCACAAACAACCACAGCAACAGAAGAAGAAGAAGAAGTACATCAAACACAACTTAAAGAAAGAAAGAATGAATGAAAGAAAAAATGGCAGAACTCACTCCTCAAAGTACTAAGGACGACGATGATAAAAGTGATTGAATTTGGGTCATGCAGCTGGCGACGTGTGTGTGGCGCAAACAAAAATAAGTAAATAAATGAAATAGGTCTTAGACTTAGCTTTTAACATTAATCAATGACGATTCTTCCTCGGTTTATAAGTAAAAACTTAAAGCATACATATATAGATCCACGCATTATTGAGTGACAAGTTAAAAAAAAGAAAAACCTTTCTCAAGCAAGCAATTTTATAGTTTTAAGTTATGTTCGTGGCGCTGCCATTGGTAGAAAAAATGCTTTTGTCATACAATTTTAAGTTAGCTGTTATAGTTTTTTAAATTTAATATTTACACACTTGCTTTCAACATTTAATCACTTTCTTATTAAATAAATCGCCTTTGTAAATTTATAAATACGCATACTTTATTTTTATTTCTGTTTTAACCCTCGACAATCCACCGACAAATCTCACGCATTACTATAATTTGTTTGTTAACTACTACACACAGCTTTACTCGGCGCATTAGCATGTTTAATGTTATATTTCCAATTACAATTATATATATTACATATAAATATCAAATATCAACAAACCACAAAAGATTGAGTGAAAACATCAAATTTGAAGTGCGCAATGGAGGAACAATTTTCGGCATATATATATATATATATATATACTCTTAAATATATATTTTGTACAAAATCAAACATTTTAGAACATAATATTTAAAGCAGTTTACAAAAAAAAAAAAAAAACAATCATGCGCTACTTTATTGTATTCAATAAATTACAAATTTGATTTATTATTTGGTTATTTGAATTTCGCGCGCAATCCACTATGGAAGCCCTAGTCAATAATTGAAACGATAATCGATAATTATGAATCAGCCTTATCGTCAAATAAATCGAGTAGTTTCTTGCCATTAAAGAAATGCATACGATATTTATGCACCATCCCTAGAGTGAAATTATTCACGCACACAGACAGAATTACGGTCGGCTAAAAAGTATAAACAGTCTTCTCGCTTGTTTATTTGTATAAATTGTTTGTAGAACTTGTGTCCTGCACATAATGCAATAAGTGCCTGGCATTAGGCAGTAATTGAACGTTATGAAGGAGAACAACAAGATCCTTCAGCTGATTAATGTGGCGTGGCGTGAACGCTGGTCCGATTCACAATGGGGCATTAACATAAAGAAGGTAAAAAAAGGAAAAAAAAAACACATATATATAAATCACTCAAAGCTGAATTGCCACAAATACAGTGTTTACATTGAGAATTTTATTGAACACCATTTATCACTAGTACACTCTACTCCCCTCTGTTACAAACGCCCTGAATTATACATTACTTTTGTGAAACTCGAAAACGGGCTCCTCGGCTTGGGCCAAGGCGAGTACCAGTTGGCGTTGCTTCACAGACAAATTGCACGGGATGCGCACCTTGAGCGTTATGATATGATTGCCGGCACCCTCGCGAGTGCGCACTCCCTTATTTTTGAGCACCACCTTGGTGTGGGATTGGGTGCCGGCCTCGACGCGCACATCGATATTCTCGTAGAGACCGCGGACCGAAAAGGTGCCGCCCAATATCGCATCAGATATGTTTAGATACTTATCCGTATGTATATCGTTGCCGACACGACGAAAGTAATCATTGGATGGCACCTGTAGGTGATAGTTGACCCGTTGCCTTGTCTTCGGATTATCAACGCTGACCACGTCCCCTGCCTTGGAGCCCGCCGGCACTGTGATGAGCACATCCACATTGCCCAGGACATAGCCCCGATTGTGGCATGTATCGCAATCATTGCGATTGATATAACGCTTCCCCTTGCACTGGCCGCAAGTGTTGACCGCTGTGTAGGTGACTGTTTTGGTTGTGACTTTGCCGGTGCCATTGCAGCGTCTGCATGGCTCCTTGCCCACATCCCGATGGGCCATTAGCTGGGATTTGCCCTTGCAGACATCGCATTTCAGCAAATAACGCAAATCCAAACGCTTCTTACACCCAATGGTGGCCTCCACAAATGTCAGCGGCAAATCGAACTCGCTGCTGGTCAATTTTTGGATTTCTATCAAAGGAGCAGAATTGTGGATGAAATCTATAAGTGCGAATGCAGTCCTTACCCTCTTGACTGGGAACGCTTCCATCATCTAATTTTAACGACATGTCCATGTGCATTGGATTGCCTGCCTGCTCGAGAAATGCCTGCTCATCCTTAATTCCACCCAGTTGATCGTACTCCAAACGTTTCGTCTCATCCGTCAATATGTTGTAGGCATTGGATAGCTCCTGAAAGTGTTTCAGTTTCTTCTCGGAGTGCATGGAGTCGGGATGATAACGCTTGGCCAGCGCATAAAAGGCGCTGCGTATTTGCTGGACGCTCGCATACCGATTCACGCCCAGCACTTTGTAGTAGTAGTCCTTGGGCAGGCCACGTTGCATTTGCGGCCTCGGAATAGGCAGCGACTGTTTCGTCGCCATCATTGCTGGACGCTTCATCTCCGAGCTGCGATCCGGATAGTAGACATCCTTCTTGGTGCGAAACTGATATTGACTAATCAGACGCTTCCACAGCGATCCACTGCCGGCTTGGTCTTGTACCTCATTGTGTTTAAGCCGCAAAGGCATCTGATGCAGCAGTGGTTGTCGTCTCCATCTTAATGATCCCCTAAAGCAACTCATTAAATTACGCTGAATACGTAGCAAACTTGGACGGAACATCCTTAAGCGCGCTATGGAAATGAAAATAACTTGTCGAACAATTATATATAAATATTGAGTGTATTTTTGTCCGTTTAAATTACAAATAAAGTTTGTTTTTTGTTTGTCTGTAAACACGAAGACTCAAAATTCTAATGACACCATACACAACTCTCACTTGGTTAGATCCATAGCCACAGATTCATTCATCTACAGCAGCTGTAATTATTTGCATAATTAAATTAATTTAATATTTACATTGCAGGTCTTACCACGAGGTGTCAGCGGCGATGTTTACAATCTGGCCGACTGTCTCTTGCAGCAGGCTGTGATTGGCTCTACAGCGAATCCGGTAAGTGGGGAACCACATCATTCGGAGACCACATCGCTAAACATTTACTCCTTACCAATTAGCTGGTGTTGAACTATCTGAAGCACTCGCTGTGCGCTCATCTTGTCTCGCATGCGGCTGTTCTTCGCTGCATCGCCAAATATGATAAACTGGGACGCGTCTATTGTGTAACTGCTTTGCTGGAGTTTCTGGTCAGCATCATAGATGGCATCACCTGTCGGTAAGTGTCCAAAACTCGGAGGAAATAGTAACCCGCAACTCGATGAAGATGGTTAGGGAGATTTAAATGTAAACATATTTCACGACCTAGTCTTTTCTTACCAGCATTAAATCAGAGGAGACCCTGCTGCCTGGTGCCATGGTGCACCTGGTGCTGTGGGTCATGCAGATCTTTGCCAGGACACTGCAGCAATACGAGATGCGTGGCGAGCTGAGCGCCGAACAATCTTATATGTTGGATCAGAGCTGTCTGCTCGTGGAGCATCTGACGAAGCAACAGTTCGCTTTGGCCATGTTGAATGTGGGCTGTCACGAGGAAATGGATTCGGTGGATAGGATGCATGAACTGTATGCGAGCATCAAGGGATCGCTTACCAACTCCAACTTTACGCTGAGCTCAGCCACGGCGGAGCAGCAGTTGAAACAATTGGCGTACATTGATGCCAAGCACTTGGAGCTGCAATCGTTGAATCCACTGCCATCGGCCGAAAAGATCTCCTGCTGTGTTCAGCCACTGCTTGCGGTTGAGGTGCTGCTCAATCCCTGCAAGGACACCTCATACTATGTGGCCGAATTGCAAATGCTGCAGCGTCTCAAGGGTTACACGAATACCCGTCTATTCTATGAGATTATACGCGCCGGCTTCCTCACGCTCAGCAATGTGGCGGACACCAGTCCGGATACCATGTGGGGTGCTTTTATGCTCTTCAAAATGCCGCACATTATCAAACAGCTGCACACACTGCAGCGTGTGCCGGGCGAGCAGCCGCTGCCCCCCACAGACTACATACCGGAGCTGGTCGAGGCGCTGGAGCTGCTCATCGAGGATAATCTGCTGCTAGACTTTATGGCCACGAAATGCTCGTGCAATATCATTGACTTCCTGCTCAACGACTGGACCAAACAGCAGCTAGTCAACGATGTGCATGTCAAGAAATTCGCAAGTCAGCGGTAAGGAATGTTGGTACAGATCTCCTCCTTGTAACTAACTCCATTTCATTTGCAGTGAGGCCGCCTCGCTGCTGCTCAAGAAATGCGTTAATGGCCAACAGACGCAGTCGAACATAAATTACATTAAGCGTGCCGAGGTGCCACTTTCGGGCGTACTTAAAACGCTCTGCACCAATAAGGTGCAGGACATGGTGAATGTACTCTGCCAGGTGCCAGTGGGCAATAACTTTGAGCTGATACTATCTGTGGCCACCGTGGAGGGACTCCTCAAGACATTTGTCTCGCGGCTGATTCAGTGCAACGAGAACTCCAAACAGATGCCCGGGGAACTGGGCAAACTGTCCGTAATACGGTCCACGCTGTTCGATGTCTCCTTCCTGATGCTCACCAGCATTGTGCAGACCTACGGATCGGATGTGAGTCGACGCCTATTCCCCTTGTGATCTGTCTGTATTTCAAGTGTGGGTTTTGCAGGTGGTTCTGTCGGAGCGCGGCGACTCCTTCTTCGAGAAGTGGGTGCGCGAATGCATGATGGAGCGCAATAAGCTAAAGAATCCCCGTCAGATCTTGGCACTCTGCGACGATAGCATTGTGGATGAACTGCTGCTGAGTCTGAGCAAACCGGAGGCGGCGGCACAACTGAAACAGCCCAGCAGTCTCACCTGGCAGGACATCTGTCTCAATCTGCCCGGTGTGCTACATCACGTGCTGATTGCCTGGGAGCAGGAGACTCTGTCCTCTGCAGATGTCAAGAGCATCTTGGACAACATGAAGCGGCGTCTGTTTAGCTTCTCCGTCTGCGCCACCTCCTTCCTGTGCGCCTACATGTATTCCGTGCGGGAAACAGAGTTGCTCAAGCCGCTTAATATGATTCAACAGTTTCTTGCACCGCTCACCACCGAGGAGCTGTCCAGCCAGGAGAATTCCAAGGAACGGCTCGCCCTTTCCTACCAGGTCATACGCAAAATGCAGCACGATGTGCACCCGGCGCCCAACACCAAATCCCGTCTCATCTCGCACACACCGCTCATCGAACAGTTTCGCGAATGCTGGCGCAGTGTCCACGATGCCGGACATCTGCCGGTGCGTGCGGCACAGACACTGGAATCGCTGCTGCTGGCTGGTGGCGCCTCCTGGCTGGTCACCCAACTGGCGGAACAGTTGCTCAGCTGCAAGTATATGCGGGATATGGCCAAGTGCATGGACATTGTGTTCGCTGTGATGCATCTGGACATTGAGCGCAGCACGGAGGCACTGCTGCAGTATGTGGTGGCACCATTGATCCTACGTCGCCAGGGGTAAGTAATTCTTAAACGAGTTTACTCATCGATTGATTGCATTTTGTAATTCCCTGTAGCGATGACATCAATGAGCCGCAATCTCTGGTGCTGGCTCGTCTTTGCGTCTACTGCATCATTTCCTGCTTGGAGACGCGCAGTTTGGCTGCCGGCGCACTGAAGAAGCGTTCGCGTTCCCATGACGAAGATGAACTGCTGGCGACGAATGCGGCCAAGGTGCGCAAAGTGTTGGGCGATGGCAGCGACAATTCCAATGAGGCCGCCACAAATGTTGTCGCCTCCATGCTGGCGGGCGGTGGCACAACTCCCAGCACCGACCTGCTGCGTGCCACACCCGTCAATCTCAAGGAACCGCTGCAGTCGAGCGTCAAGCACATTTTTCGCGTCTTTCTGCAATTCGTCAGCGGCGATGAGCTGTCGCCCAAGGCCGTTTTTGTCTATCAGTTCATCTCGCTGCTCGTCGAGTGCGGTGGTGAGCGGGTGGCGCCCGTGCTCCGCCTGCTGCCCCCCAATCTGATGCAACAGCTGCTGAAGGTGCTGGTCACCGATGACATACGCGTCGGCCTCATCAGTCGCCTCTACGATCTGCGAGTGCAAAGCGGCCGTCAGGCGGCTGTCGCCGATCTGTGTCTGTGGCGCAATATGCAGCTGGCGCGGCACAGCATCCATCTGTGAGCGGCGAGGGCTGATCAATGAGATCTAACAAATGGCTTACCGGGTTTAATTGATAATTACTAAATATAAACGTATGCGTAATAAAAAAAATTAAAATAAATGTACCTTATGCTTGTTTCGATGTATATATGCGCCCGATCCGTAACCATTTGTATTTAATCAATTATTTAAACTTAATATGATGCAACGCTTCCAAATACTATTATTTATATATATCGAGGTCATGCTACGGAGGAGGAGCGACAATTATTAGTTCTTGGCAATCTTCACAATGCATTTTACAAATATGGATGACAAAAAAATAATAATATAAATATATATATATATATATATATGTATATATATATATGTGTGTATGTATATATATATTATATTTAATGCATGCTACTGCAAATGGTTTTTGGACTAAAAAATTGTTGACTCGACTCGGTTTTCTTATATGTTGTTTGTTTTTTAGGTTCGCAGTGTTTGTTTTTATTACTGTAATTTGTTGTTTGCTGATGCGGCCAAATCTGCCTGCTGCTAACTGCAACCGTTAGCGTGTTGCAAGCAGCAGCTGTTGTTGTTGTTGTTAGTGTTGTGTATAACTACTAATAAAAGCGCGTCCGCTGTTGGGATTGTTGTTGGCATTATTCCGATTGGATCTCAGGCGGCGGCGGCAGCAGGCAGCAAGCAGAGGCCGTTACTTAAATTAAAGACTTTTGATTTCCTATATCACTTGAGACAGCATTCAAAATAGGTCTCCCCAACGCAACCGCCGCGCATTGCCCGCTTCACATTGTGTTCAAATTGGCGTTTGTTGCTCTGCAGCACATCGGCCGCCTCCTTGTTGAGCGGATCCTCGGGATTGGGTTCCTTGCAAAAATAATACAAATATTATATTATCCGTATAATAGTTGATCGGTATCAGTATTTACAAGGAAGAGAAACTGCAATCCATAGACAATGGAATTTATGGTCAGCACAGGATTCCAGTCCTCGCGCAATATGTTTAAGCACACATTGCCCTCCAGATCGATGTTGGGGTGATAAACTTGCGTCGCGCATTTGACCTTCGGCGGCTCATGCGGATAATTGGAGCCGACGCGAAAATTGAATACGAAGCGACCATCTCTGTAGAAGCCCTCATCCGGTGAAATGATCAATTTGAAATTGAGCAAGTCATCGCTATCGGGAAACTCCGTTGCACAAGTTTTTGGCAGGTTCAGTTCATTAATATCTAACAAAAAATATATATAAATAAATATATATATGTATGTGAGTGTATGTGTATGTGTATTTATTATATTTAATACCTTTCTGTATGCGCAGCTGGGCGGCGGAGGCCTTCTTTTGCTGGCCGCGTGCCGTTTGATCGCCATCCTTTTTTTGTTGCTTCAGCGAGAAAAGTTTAATCATATTTGTATTTTATTTTTTTTTTTGCTTTATGTTTGTTTGCCTGCTTGGCGCTGCTTGCTGGCGTCGTCGTCGTCGTCTTCGACTTCTGTCGCTAATCACTGCGATTCGATTGCAGTCTGCTTGTTTCTTTCTGTTTTGTTGTGCGTTCGAGGGTTGTGCACACGTTGGGGGTTTGTTAATAAATATTTATACGATTTGTCATTCGGTTGAATTTTCCTTCTTTTTCTTGTCTTACCTAGAAATTCGGTTTGCTTGTTTCAAGTGATTGCTTCTTCTTACAACTCATAGCTCTCAATTTCTCTGCCTGTCATTCAATGCCACTACTATCGATTGCCACCATCGATATTTTTCGAGTTTTTACAACACTTCACATCGATATTGTCTATCGATAGTATTGTGCCGCACATGTTGTGTGAAACGCGCTAAAGTAAAATAATTGAATTTGTAATGTCTGCCGAGCCGGAAATTGCCAAAGATGCCGTGCTCAAGCGTAGCGAACCCATACCACTTGATACGCCGCAGGTGCACGGCTATGATTTTAACCAGGGTATCAACTACAGCAAGCTATTAGACTCCTATTTGCACACCGGTTTTCAGGCCACAAATCTCGGCCTGGCCATCAACGAAATCAACAAAATGGTAAGTTAATTTTCCTAAGCTGAAGTGAAAAAAAGCAGTACTAAACATTGGCAGTTAGATTGCAGGGCTCAGCCGCTGGATGCTGAACAGGAGGATTTACACGAGACGGATGAGTTTATCCGGCGTCGCAAGAAATGCACTATTTTCTTGGGTTACACATCGAATCTGGTGTCTTCGGGCTTGAGGGAGACACTCCGCTTCCTCGCCGAGCACCGTATGATCGATTGCATTGTGACGACAGCTGGTGGCGTAGAGGAGGATTTCATCAAGTGCCTGGCGCCGACATTTTTGGGCTCCTTTGAGCTGAGCGGACGAGATCTGCGAGAGCGTGGCATAAATCGCATTGGTAATCTGCTGGTGCCCAATGACAACTACTGCAAGTTTGAGGATTGGGTAATGCCGCTGCTTGACGAAATGCTGGAGGAGCAGCGCAGCAAGGGCTACGTCTGGTCGCCCTCACGCATTATCCAGCGGCTGGGCGAGAGAATCGGAGATCACAGTTCCATCTACTACTGGGCGGCAAAGAATCAAATACCCGTCTTTTGTCCCGCTTTAACCGATGGCAGTCTCGGCGACATGATGTACTTTCATTCGTACCGGCAGCCTGGCCTCGTTGTGGACATATTGTCCGATTTGAGGCGTCTTAATACGATGGCCGTTAAAGCGGTCAACAGTGGCATGATTATTGTCGGAGGTGGCCTCATCAAGCATCATATTTGCAATGCGAATCTGATGCGCAATGGCGCCGACTATTCCGTGTTCATAAACACCGCATCCGAGTTTGATGGCAGCGACAGTGGTGCACGCCCGGATGAGGCCGTCTCCTGGGGCAAGATACGTAGGGAGGCGACACCGGTCAAGGTGTATGCCGAGGCCACTCTAGTGTTTCCCCTCATTGTCGGCGAGACTTTTGCCAAGCGGCACTTTGACCACAAGGACACCACATTGTAATAGTGACTCTTTCTATATATATATATATATATATATATATAAATATATATATATAAAGGTATATAAAGGTCTATAGACTAAATATAGTAGAATGTATTCTTTAACGACCCATGGAAAAAGTAGTGCAATTTTCTGCTGGCCGCACTCTAACAACCACTTTGAGGCACAATAACCAACACCGTTCAGTCTCCAAAGTGTTGGTTGCTTCATGCAGCCAGAAGGTTGGTACAGTGGAACCTTCTCACATTATATCAACTTGTACAAATTAGAACTTGGAAAATATTCTTAATGGATATCGATAAAACTATTTCCCGAAAGTCTTTTGATATACGACAAAATTAATATTTTTCCATTTGTTTTGCATAAGAAAATTATTTTGAAATTGATGTCAAGAAAGTGTCTTTTTCCATTTCCAAAAAAATTCTTTATTATTGTCCTATAAATGTTTATTTGATTTTTATACATTTTAATGGACTTCTTACCACTAGTTAAAATATTGTGCAATTTGAAAAACGAAAATTCTGCATCCTTTGGTCTGTGAAAAGAAAGTGTTTATGATGCTGAATCGATGCTGTTGGAAAGGAGAGCTTTTATGTTGGTCTTGCCTTGCATCACTGTACCAAGAAAACTGGGCAAGCAAAGTTGTCAGCCACAATGCAAGCAATGGCAGCAGCAGGAAGCCATTAAGCGTCATCGTTGCCAGCGAGATGTGCAAAATGTGATAAACGCAACAAGCGTCGTATTTTCGACTCCAATGGGTAGTTTGAGTGGTAGTTGGTTTGTTGGCACTCCTGACGCACTCCATGCTCCTCCGTTCCACCAATCTAATGGTTATGCAGTTCACCTCGCCAAGCAGCAGCAGCAGCAGCAGCAAGAATGCAACTTTTGTTGAGCATTTTAATGGCATGAAATGAAAGTTGTGGTCCAGCAAAGACCACAGCTGCTGCTGCTACTGCTGCTGCTGCTGGTGCATCTTGCCCTATTCCGCACTGCTCCCATTTGGGCTTCTTGTCATACGCAAAATGGCAACTAAGTCTTTTGGTCGTAATTGCTTGGGTTTGCTGGCAGCGCACATAAATATTCCTTGGTGACTTTTCACTTTTGTCATATTTTCCCATTTCGCATTTTCCGCTTAATAGTCCGAAATTGTTTTGGGAACAATGCTTTCGCTATAAGCTCACAAATTTGTCATTAATTTTATGTCGCTAATGTTGCCGCGCGCTTCTTCTTTCTTTTCTTTTTGCTTCCCTGCAAATTTTATGTTTAATGCACCTCCCGCTTCCCACAAACGTGCCCTTTTGGCTGTAAGCCCCTTAGTCTGGACCGAAAGTTTTGCTGTCTGTGCGCATCATTAAAGCCAAAAGGAAAACTTTTTCGCACACTTATTTTTTTCGCCCGTAATTCTTTTTAGTCTGTCTCTCTCTATTTCTGTCTCTGTCTCTCGCTCTCTCTTTCTCGCTTCGACAGTTGGTGTTATATATTTTGAGCTATTGTCAGGCACAGGGTGGCAGAGGGGCAGCGTAGAGTAGGTAGAGGGGGTTTTTTTGCTAACATTGCTGCAGATGCATTTTCTTTTGCAACTTTATATGCAGCCGCAACTTTATGGCCGTTTTGTTTTTCACTTGAAATATGAATGGAGGTTCTGGCAACCATCATTTGTAGATATACTATACTATACTATATATATATTACGTATATTAAAGTTAGTTCTACAAAAGAAAAACCTCTGCCATATCTAATTTATAAACTCTTTCTCATATTTTGACAACTGACGTCGAAATGTTTGAACTTTGTTCTTTGTTCTTCTGAGTTTTTACTTAGCCGAGCTACATTTTTGCTTGGTCAAATTAATAAAATGGTTTTTTTTTTTATATAAACATTTTTCGTCAAGTGTATATATTCTTGATCAGCGTCCTCATCTCGCAGAAGGTTAGAACATCTCTCAGAACGTCGTTCCAAGAATTTAAATGTTAATCACTTCTATACATAAATATATTTTCATATAAGCAAACAGCAATTCCAGGAATTAATATATTAATTAATTTGTTTACTCCCTCAGTTCAGAGGAACTATAAATCTGTCCCAAATTTTCTAGCTACATAAGTTTACATATAACAATAATTATGATAAGAAGAGTCGTTGAGTGCAACTTTTTAATCGCCAATGAAATACAGCAGACTAGCGCCAAAAAGTGAACTGCTATCAATTTTTATACTCAAAACCAAAAAAAACCACACAATTATGTTAATCAGATTAATTTTTTTCAAATAGCTAACGCAAATTTGTATAAAAGGTTGAATAGAATACTTAATTAAATCAGTACGAATCGATCCAGAATCGACAGCACTACAATTGTTGCAAGGATGTATTTAAAATTCGCTATATTTGTGTGCCTGTTTATAATGGGACAATTCACGGCACTGCAACATTTGGGTCCACCATGTAAAACGGACTTCACCACAAGCAATCGGTGTCAGAAGCATCCATTAATAAAAATAAATAAAAATAAAAAAGCGTCGAGTTGGACATAAAACAATTGATTTTGTAAACACTAATGTGCATTAAAAATATATAACGTGAACTGGCAACGTATATAATCTAAATATTTTTCACAATTATTTGCGGTTCAATGTGGGCACGGCGAGAGGAGGATGTGTATTCATTTTTTTTCTTTTTGTAATCTGAGTGCTGGCTACTTTCTGGTAATCAATTATTGGCCTTATTACTGCTTTTGTTGCTGAGAATAATATTGATGCTCAAAAGCAAAACTGCAATTTTTTCTTAATATTTATAGCATATTCTTAGCGAAATTGACAAGCAGGCTGCACCAATTTATGAGACGCGACTGTAAACACCGCATAGTTATATAGATAACTATACACATATAAGCAAACAGCAATTCCAGGAATTAATATATTAATTAATTTGTTTACTCCCTCAGTTCAGAGGAACTATAAATCTGTCCCAAATTTTCTAGCTACATAAGTTTACATATAACAATAATTATGATAAGAAGAGTCGTTGAGTGCAACTTTTTAATCGCCAATGAAATACAGCAGACTAGCGCCAAAAAGTGAACTGCTATCAATTATTTTTATACTCAAAACCAAAAAAAACACAAAATTTGTATAAAAGGTTGAATAGAATACTTAATTAAATCAGTACGAATCGATCCAGAATCGACAGCACTACAATTGTTGCAAGGATGTATTTAAAATTCGCTATATTTGTGTGCCTGTTTATAATGGGACAATTCACGTCACTGCAACGTATCGGTCGACCATGTGGTATGTGGGATGCCAACCAACTCTGTGACAACAAGATTACGCCGCATCCACCGTTCAGAAGTAAAATTAGAATTCGAACCACACGCAGTTCGGATCTGAAGCGTCCATTGTTAAAATGAAAGCGTCGAGTTCGACCTAAAACAATTGATTTTGTAATCACTAATGTGCATTGAAAATATATAACGTGAGCTGGCAACGTATATAATCTAAATATTTTTCACAATTATTTGCGGTTCAATGTGGGCACGGCGAGAGGAGGATGTGTATTCATTTTTTTTCTTTTTGTAATCTGAGTGCTGGCTACTTTCTGGTAATCAATTATTGGCCTTATTACTGCTTTTGTTGCTGAGAATAATATTGATGCTCAAAAGCAAAACTGCAATTTTTTGTTAATATTTATAGCATATTCTTAGGCGAAATTGACAATTGACAAGCAGGCTGCACCAATTTATGAGACGCGACTGTAAACACACCACATAGTTGTGTAGGACTGCAGTGTAGTTGAGTTGCCAGCGCAGTGCAGCAAATGGCAGTAAACTATAATCCAAGTTGGCGAAACTTGGCAAGAAAATCAATTGCACTTATTATCGCGGCGTCCATTATCGGCAGCCACGCAGGCCAGGCCAGGCCAGCATTGTCGTTAAGAAGTGCTTAACTGCATGCTGTCATTTTTAATGCCAAGCACACCAACACACCAACACACCAACACACACACACCAACACCAACACACATGCAGCGCTTAAGAACTAATTAGAAGCAAAGCTGTTTGTTGTTGCTGCTTCCATTTGCTGCTGGCTTGCGAAGTGCGTAGAATTTCGCCAAGTGCATTGCAGCCAGCTAAGTTGGGCGCTCTGTGTTTTTGTTGTGCTGGCCAAGTTTCCACTGATTACGAGCAAATTAAAACTACATTAAAACTTTGGCGAGTCCCGTTCCTGGCAATTGACAATTGAGTGTGTTACAGGAAATTCTCAAGGCGTTATTGATTTTAGTATTAAGAAAACATAAGAGAATTTTTCTTAGCCTTGCTTACACCTAAATAATATTAATTAAGAAACTGACTCAGAAATAAATTCAGAATTTATACAAAATCCTAAATCTCAAATATATTTTTTTAATTAAATATTTTATATTTTTAAGAAGTGCAGTCTTAAAAAGAAAAAAACAAAATCCTTTGGAAAATTCAAATTAAGTAATGATATTTATTATTCATTTTTTTTATTTTTTTATTATTTTTTTTTATTTATTATTTTATTATTATTTTAAATCACAAATAAAAACTAGCAGAGTTTGAAAACCTTTCATGGAATATATAATATAAGATATAAAATTTGAGCAATTTTCGCTCTGCTTTAACATTTACCGTCGCCCCTTGGAGTTCGCAGTAAGTTCTCCATCTGCCGGGGAATCTGTGCATTTCACAACTGGATCCGGATGGCATTTCGAGCAGCCGCAACTGTCATCCTGATAGCTGTCAGCTAGTGGGCAACAGCGCACAGCTGACGCCACCTGATGTGCCCAGAAGATGCGCTCCTGCTCTCTGAGATTCAAAACACGCGCCTCTAGCTGCTCGCGTGCCACAGCCAGTGAGTACTGGTCCCGATGCAGCGTTTCCTGCTGTTGCTTGAACAGCTGATCGTATAGAATGCGTAGATTCCCCTCTCGTCTCTCTCCTGCCTGCTCCAGCAGATTGTGCAGCACTTGCTCCAGTTTGCGATCAAGGTAGGCCAGTGTATGCTTCATTGCTGGTGCATTGTCCAGCAGGTCTTTCAAACTATTGCTTAGGAAGTTGAGCGGTCCATTTGCGGGCGTCCAATCCTTCAGATGACGCATGGCCTTCAGTGTGTTGCGCTCCAGTTGTGGCAGCAAGGATTGACTGTTGCGAGGAGCACGTTGCTCTAGTTGAGACAAGGATCTGCGATACTGCAAGTTGGAGCCGGTTTGCCTGTAACGCTCATTCTCCAGGGAGCGGGCGTGCAACTGATTAATCTTCTTGATGGGCGCCTCATTATCCTCCAGCTGCTGGTTGGGAGTAGCAGCCGCCGGCAGCTCAATCAGCCCATCGCTCTGCCTAAACTGAAGCTGAATCCACTCGAGAGTCTGTCGGGTATTCGAATCGAGTTGGGCATGGCTTGGAGTTGGTGCTGGCTGCTGCTCGACCGGGAAGGAGTCCTGTGCGGTAGCACAGACTGGATCAAATTGGGGGTCCTTTGTGCCGGAGTAGAGCTGCGGAGTGGTTTCTGTGGGTGAACAACGACTGCTGCCACCGCCATATTTTGATATATTTGATTCCATAATCGATTCTGCATCACTGTCACAAATATGCATTTGCGGCGTGTGCTGATCCCTTAAACGTCCCTGCTGCGGCTGCTTTTCATCCTTGACCTTGCCAGGATACGCACTCAGCACATCCTCGAGCTGTCTGCTCATGTTGTCCATGTCAGTGAAAGGCATTCCCAGTTTGCCCATCTCCTTCAACTGGCTGTACATGAGCAGCATCAGACAGTTCCTGGCATACTTGTCCTCCTTGTCCGCTTTGTGGAATCTCTGCACCCAGCGCTGGCTCATCTCAAAGGCGGATTTGCTAATGTTGTCCGTATAAACATAGCTCATTATCTTTAGCTGGGACAGAAAGTGACGATCCAAGGCATCCTCGCTCATTTCACTCATTTTGTATAGATTTATAGATCAATAAACAATACAACTGATTCAGGAATTTAAAATATATTTTCGAAATTTTCAATCTTTCAAAGATAGTTTGAAAGCTACAATATGAGTATACAACTGACTCGAAATGAGCGATATCGAAAAGGAACTATGTTAAAGTTTCGTCTAGGCTTGTAATTATATTCAAAGTGTCGTATAGAGAGAGAGAGATAGAGAGAGAATCATTTAGAAAGAGAGATGGAAAGTGGAGAAAATAAATAGAGAGAAATTAAGCAGCAAAGAGATAGAGAAATATAGAAAGAGAGATTAAAATAGAGAGTGTAAGAGAGAGAGAGAGAGAAAGAGAGAGAGAGAGAGAGACTCTATTCTAATAGCTTCAAAGAAATTATGCTTTAAACCTATTCTTAATTTAAATTTAATTTTTTCCATTTTTTTTTCTCTTTTCGTCTCATTTTCCTTTAGTCCCTTCATTTATCGGTAATTTCTTCATTTTCTAGCGTTACATTGTTGCTAATTTAATTACCGGCGGGCTTCTAAACCCTTTTTGCCAAGCCACGTTAATGAAAATGCAAAGCGACGCTTGGGTCGCCTTTTGATAACTATTCAAATTACTTGAATTTCAAGTTTACAGCTGCGATACATTTAGCAAGCCATTGAAGCGGTCCTGCAAAAGGGACTCTAGTGTCGATTATAACGGAGGTCAATGGTAATTCTTGCTCCACAAACTGTTCGCACCTTGCTGGCCAACAAAATTGCACAAAAATGCCTCAAATACCTGCCAGCGAAATTAAAAGAGACCAAAGGTAGAGAGAGAATGAGAAAGACAGAGAGAGAGAGAGAGAAAAGCTGGCGCACATCCTGCTGCCGATAAGCTGGCAATATCCTTGGCCATCCTGTTTAATTCCTTTGGCATTTTTTTCTTTGCCTCGTTCATAAATTGCGCAAATTCCATTTGTGGGCCACAAGACGAAGCCAAAGTTGGAGCAGGTCTCCTTGGATTGTGAGCGCCTGCCACACAACATCTAATTTCTCCGCATGTCCTGTGCACGCTTATTAAAGTATAAATCATTTGATGGTTCCACTCCAACCACCCACAACCACACCCACCCACTCTGTGTTCCAAACCAAGTGACTAACAAGCACGTCAAAAAGTGTAACAAAACAAAAAACAATGAAATGCATCCAAAATAAAAAAAAGAGGAGCAGCAGACATAGGTGAGGTGCGGTGGTGTAGAGGGGGGGGGGGGTAAGTTTGCCTGGCTTGGCCAAAGTACATTATCGTCCTTCTGGCGTTGTTGCAAGAAGCTGCAACAAATGTAGCAGAAAACCGCAGCTGAGAGTAGTGCAATTAAATACAGGATATAATGGCCACCGCAGCAGCAGCTGCCACCACCTCCTCTCCATCTCTCTCTCTGTATCTCTCTCTATCTTTCTCTCTCTCTCTGAGAGTGGAGCGGCAGTGTGCGGCAGGCAGAGAGCGTGGTCGTGCCACCGGATACTACAGAATGCAGGAAGCGTTCACAGCAGCACATCTTGGGCACCAATTCCACGTGGCCTATGCAGCATAACAATTTTGAGGCGAGCACAAAAATAAAGTTCAGCTCACTGAATCTTGTGCGCTCTGCAATAAAAGCACTTTAACTAAGATCCTCATAAGCTAATAGCTACATAAGTGTTGGCACTTAAGCATAATTGCCACATGCTTAACTTTATGGATGTAAAGTTGAGCCGCCAGATTTTAGAATGCATCGCAACTCGAAGAACTTCAGGCCATTGGCTTGGGAATATGACATTAAAGTCTTTAGATGGCAGTCTTGAATAATTTAAGAATTATGTCTTATGAGCTTATAAGATTAATTAGTTCATCTTTGTTTGAGTAAAATTATTTTGTGTATTTTTTATGGATATTTAATTTGAAAACGATGCTTCAGAAGTTTCCCGTAATTAGCTGAGAAGCATCAAACATTTTTTTGCATCTTTGATCTTTATACGACTTGAAAAATTTGTGTATATTGTTAAATTTAAATATTTTAATATAGCTTATTTTATATATTTGTTTTTTCAAAGAATGCTGCCTTAGCTGCTTGCAACAGTTCATCTCTTTGCAAATTCCCAAAGACTGAGATTAAAATTTCATTTTTGATGTGAATTCCGAGCCTTTTTGGTTTCTGGTTTGCCAGTTGCTCAAAGGATTATGTGTGCATGTGGTCACAATATGGAAAATAATATAATATAATGCAATTTTGCAATTGGCAGCCATAAAAATAAAGCTTATGCATCGAACTCACCCACCGCCACCCACCCCCGCCTGGTGGGTCTATGTGTTGTGACTCTTAATTGAATTCAATGTGCACTTAAGCGACATCCGTTGATAATGAAATTCTGGCATGAAAATTGTGGACGAAAGTGTGACTCAAAAAAAAAAGCGAGAGAAAGAGAGAAAAAGAGACAAAAAAAGAGGAGAAAGAGATAGAGAGCGAGAGCGAGAGAGCTGCAAGTATTTTGTAGCTATGCAAAGTTTTGTGCTTCCATTTTTTTTTTCAGCATTTTTTTATTGCACAATAAATAATGCGAAACTAAGTAGATGAAATAGCAGAAAACACACAGCAACGGGGAGCAGGGAATAGGAAGGGGAGCAGGGAATAGGAAGGGGGAGCAGAGCAGCTGCCTGGCAACGGCAAACGCGAGTTTGAAATGAAATTAAACGGCAGAAGAACTGCCTGGCATTTCCCAGCACTCACAGCCCAGCAATAGGAGTGTTAAAAGAGAGAGCGTGGAGAGAGGAGAGAGTGACAGGGAGGGGGAGTGCAATAATATCACAAAGTTGGCGTCTTTATTATAAGCATATTTGAATTTATTTTATTTGATTTGAGTTCCATATATTTGATTTAATTTAATGCTTTTTACACGACACTTGCAAATAATCGATTTCGCAGTCAGCTTGAATGATTGTCCTGTCGTCCGTCCGCCCGTCGATCCGCCCGTCTGTTTGACTTTTCAGCTGTTTGGAATGTTGGGCAAAGTATGAGCAGCTGCTTCAATATTGCGCATAGCATTTGAAAACTCCACATTGCACATGGTATTTCAAAAATAAGTATGTGTATGTGTGTGTCTGTGTGTGTGTGTATATGTGTATATAAGTATATATTCAACACATGCATGTAGTTACATCAGAGAGGTAACCAAACGAGAGGATACCCTGTTCGTAATATACTTGTGATTGTTTTTAAATATTTATTAATTTACTCGACATAGAAAAATTCACAAATGTAAAAATAAATTGAATTAAATTAAAGCCAAATCTTAATACATAAATTTAAATTTAAAAAAAAAGAAATATTTATTCTAAAGCTTGTGTCGCCAAATCTGTTAGCTCGTTATGTTACATCATGTGTTGCAAACTCATCATGCACCTTGTGCGCATTTGTATGTTTACAGGGTATAGAAATTCCTTACGATTGACTTCGCTTGGAGTTTTATTGATTGATTTTCAATGGTCGTTGCGATAAAGTGAGCTCCGTCAGAGCAACAGACAATCAGCCAAAGCTTACCCCTTACCCCTTCTGCTCCAGCTCCTCCAATTGCTCCAGCTACAGCTCCAGCTCCAGCTCCAGCTCTAGCTTTGACTCCTGTCGTGACGTGCCAGCGTGCCAGGCACACGTTGCGTATGCTCAATATGCTCAATATATAAAATATATATACATATATAAATGTATATGTGTGCATAGATTGTGATGATGGCCACGTCGAGTTTAGTTTGAACTGCTGGCTTTGGCTTGTTGGAAGTTTGCACAAGAAATTCAAGCAATGATGAAGTGTTTTTATTGTGTTTATTGGCATGCGTTTTAATGAAGCAAACAGTCATGGAAAATAGCTGCAGGGAGTTTGTGGCAATGGGGCACAGTACATTGGTGGTGCCACTCACTCACTCGTCATACACCCAGCACTATTACGGGGCCAATTTCAGTAAGAGTGCTACATATAGATACATATATATATATATATATATATTTATAAGTACTTGCTTGGGTATATATACAGTTATGGTAGTCGAAACTTTTTTCATTAAAACTCTTAAAGCAGAAGGGGCAGTGGCAGTGGCAGTGGCAGTGGCAGTGGCAGAGCGATGGAACCAGCTGGATAAGTGAGTGCAAAATGTTATTTTATTGTCAACAAGCAAAGTTACAAAACGGAGCAAAACCTGTGAATGAGGGAAGAAGAGCCAAAAGGACCTCAGAACTGAGAATTGTTATGCTGCCGAAATTTATTTAATATGCAATATAAACACAGCAACAAGGACTCACTCACTCGCACAACAAGGACGACAACAACATGACACGCTCATAAACTCATTTGGGGAGCAACACCAACACCAACACCAACAACAACTCACAGCTCGGAGCTTACAGCTGCTCGTTTTTAAGGGACAGCAAAGAATTTTTTAATAATACCTCAAGGATTTCACAGAGCAAGTGCAAACACTAAGGATACCATGAAATATACATAAATGTTGTTGTTGTTGCTGTTGTTGCTGTGGTTGTTGCTCTGCTCTATGTCAAAGTGAGCAGTGCTAACCCACAACTGCGCCCACAACTTTTTTCATTAATTTTGAAAAACAACTCGACAGCAGCACAAATTACCCACCGGCTTCTCACGCATTAGCCATGGCGATTAAGCAACCACTTCCTCCCCTCACACACTCCCTCCTTCCCAATCCCCCCTGATTTTACAAAAGTCAATAAAAATGTTGCCACAAACTTTTGCCAGCCTACAGTCATTATCAATTTATGCCCCGAGGTTGAACCCAAAGTTTACATAATTTTTTTGGTGCCAAAATTGAATTGATTAATAAAATATTGAATAGCCTCCTCCCTCCTCTCCCCCTTTCCCCCAGGCGCTGCATAAAAGTTGAAATAACTAAAGTTTGAAATTAATTTGCTGTTTTTTTTGTTAAATGTCAAATATTTAGATTTTTCTGTATTTCGACCTTTCCATAATCAATTAGCAAATGTTTTTTCTGCTCTAAATAACACAAACTATGAAAATATTTAATTTATTTCAATTGTTTGTTCCCCAATTATTTCTGCTCATGGCTCAATCGTAATCAATTTGCATACCTTAAATGGAATTTATTGGGATTTTCGTATTTTATGTAGTTCATGATGATCAGCCGCAAAAAAATTCGAAAAAAACTTAAAATTTCAACAATTATTCTATTGCATTTTTAGACTCGCTGGAATTAGTCGTAAAGATAGGCATCACAAAATGGCAACATTAATTTTTGTGCTAAAAATTAAGTTTGGTTTTTTTCTAATTGCGATTAACTCTGCAGATTGGTGGCCAATGTTTTATGTGTCCTAAGCTGACTTTATTTGCCAGACTTATACAGTTGAAGTTAGATATTGGTCTTAAATCTTGTTTATGGCCTGAGTTGGAATCAGTTGAGTTTAAGTATTGCTCTTAAATCTTCTTTATTGCTGCTGCTTGTCGATTGCCATCGAGCGTGTTCTTCTTATAAGTTAAGCATGTGCCAAGGCAAAACACAAACAAATGTTTTAAGTTTTGCTGGAAATGGCTCTGTTTAACTTGATGTATTTGCATTTGACAAGCTTCTCACTTTCTTTTACTTTCTCCTTGTAACCACAGCAGTTGCAGCAAGAGTGTTGCATGCTTTGGCATATGCATGACGCATGATGTTAATGGCATTTGCAGAATGAAAAACTGGCCAATGGAGAGCTAGTTGGGAAAAAAAACAAACACACTTCAAAAGTGACGCTAAGTGCTGGACTGTGTAGCTCTCTGTTGCCGCAATCACATCTGGAATGCTCTTTGCTTTTGGCTGCGGCTAAAACCAAAAAACCGGAGGGAAAAATTTGCGGGGGATGCGCAAAAAAAAGGATAGAGAAAAAAATGCAGACCGCACGCAAAAAGGGTTAGCTGAATGTTGGCTTTAAGCCTGAACTCAATATGTGCATAACTTTCGCTTTCCATGCCTTGCGGCCCTGCTCCCAAATGCCAAACATAATCTCTGACCCAAATCCCCAACCCGTTCGCATTCTCCCCATCTAGTGTAAGTGACGCCTTAAAGACATAAACAAACTGTGTCACTTGGCTCCGGCTCCGGCTCCGGCTACGGCTACAGCTCAGCTTGAGTCTCAGTCTCAGTCTACCTGTAAAAGGAAGAAAGGGTGTGGAATGTTTGTAAAACAAATATTGGCACTTGCCTCCATAAACTGGGTAAGGCTAAGTCGTTTCCTTAGCTCTGCTCCACTTGGCTTTTGCTCCCAGCAAAATAGGCCACAAATGTTGCTGAAGAGAAGTACCAAAATCCGGCTAGACTTTAAGCTGTGCAGTTATGGCAACTAAAGACAGCTCAATATTTGGCCACAACAAATACAAACTCAAAGTTAAGCTACGTAATTTCAGTGCAGACATTTAATCTGACTCCTAAGAGATGATTCAGAACTGGATTTGACTTAAACATATAGAAAGTTGAATCAGAAAGAATTTCTTAAAAGATTTTAATGAATTTTCATGAACTAAATTTGTTCGCTATTTACGTAAATTACATAGATCCCCTTCTTTTTGCTCAGTGCATTCTGGCCGCATGATTTATTGGAGAAAACCTTTGAAATTTTAATGGCATTTAAGTGACTTGTTTAGGTTGGTGGGGTGGGGGCAGTGGCGGTTGCGAATTGCTGTAGGCGTGGCACTTGCGCTTGACTTAACAAATTAATGCAAATCGTGCATAACAACAGGCAGCCCCCTTTCCATCCTGTTTACCCAACACCTGCGCCGCCCCCGACACCTATAAGCGACTTGTGCGTTTTCCGCTTGAAAATCTAATGAATATTTATTAACTTGTTTGTTGGTGGAGACGACGCACTTTGGCTTTCACAGCTGGTTTGGGATTGGTTTAGAAAAAAAGGAAGAAAAACGACTGCATCTCGATTTTCAAGCTGTAATTTAATTGCAGGTGCCCTGACTGCTAAGGACAACAGGTACAACAAGGACGACAGCATCCGTTTCCGCTGTGGCACAACATCCGCCAATCCGCCCAAGCTGCGACAATCGCATTAGAATGCGCTGCACTTGTCACCCCCTGGTGGATGGCGGGATGGCTGGATGGATGAGCTGCGGCTCGAGCCGCAAGCTGCAGTCGCGGCATGTTGCATGTTGCATGTCGATCATTGCACCTGCATATTTACAGAGTGAGTGGCAGCTGCCACTCCTGTCTGTTGCTGCTGCTTAATGCACTCATTTAATTGCATTATGCCGCAGGTCCTCTCACATTGCCTTTAAGTGCGGCTGGGCAGGTGAGGCAAGTGGCAAGTGGCAAGTGGCATGTGGCATGTGGCAGACTTGCAGACTGGCTGACTTGACGCATCCCCACCTGAGCACTCAACAACAATAACAATAGCAATAGCAACAGCCCCACTGCATTCATTTGCATATGAACAAGAAAGAACAAAGATTTAGCATCGCAACGCCGATTCTGAAATGCCCTCACCTAAACTCCGAATCAGAAACTTATTATCCAGAAAATAAATTTCTCAAATTTATGATTTTGTGATAATTATATTATTGTTTTAGTATTTTAAGATTTTGCATGTAAACCACAAGCATTTGTAGCTTATAAATGTATTTAACTTAATTAATTTGAAAAAAGGAGTTTTGTTTGCATTTCTACTTTATAGAAATGCTTTCCTTTATTTTAGAAAATATTTTACAAAAATGGTTGAAATACTTGTTTTTTTATTGTCAGTTGAAGTTTTTTTGAAAACAGTTTTCTTATATCTAGAAATTATTTCTAAAAACAAAGAAAAAATATTTAGTTTCTGGGCTATTTTTTTAGAGTGTATATATATATATATATATATTAGACAAATCGTTGTTGCTGCTCAAGCTTAATATTTATATAACCTGGAATGTTGCTGGAATGCTATCAAATCATAAAACCCCGTCCAGAAAACAGAGTGTAAGAAGAGCCTGCAGCTCATATACACACTTTTTGTCCCGTTCCATTGACTTGAATGAAGTCAAGAAGGTGCGGCTGCTTTTGACCGGACACCTTATGTAAAAGAGTCAACACACATAAGGTTGGCTGCACAGAATCCATATTTATGTAATCATAAAAGCTGCATATGCATAATTACATAAGATTATGCATATATCTTACAGTTAACTGGAGTTTGTGATGTTGCATTTAAAAACTAAAGCACGGACAAGACACCAGCGGCAAGTTCATCAAATTTCCCTGGTGCTGCGGCAGAGAAGCTAAACAATTGGCCATTCTGTGGAAGAGAAGTGCCTTTTTAGGATTTCTCAGAAAATCAATGCAGAGTGTGTTGCCAAAGTTGTCCTTCTGGTTTCTAAGGATTTTGTGGGCGTTGGCTGCCTCTTCATTGTTGCGATACTCGATGACATAGACATACAGCATCGGCTTGTATTCCAGCACATACAACTTTTCGTAGCGCCAGGCGAAACGCAGTACCTCATACACATACATCGGTTGCAAATGATTCACATCTTTGAGGAGCAGATGCTTCAGATTTTTTGATTTGCGCACTACAATTTTCAGTTTGGCCTGACGAAAGTAACTCTGCAAGCTAAAAAACAAACGCAAAATATCAAATTGGAATTTAAATGTGAGTTTCGTGCTTCAGCCTCATCTTCTTCTTCATCTTACACAGTCAGTGCCAGCGCCATTTTGTTCACATCGATGTACTGCAAATAGGCAAAGGTGCGTGACCTGTGCACGCCATTGATCTTGAAGCGCAGCTGGTAAACATCACCCAGTTGAATGGCCACTCGCATTATGTCATCCGTCGTCTCTTTTCGCTTGATGTTTGAGAGATATAACTGTAAATACACGATTAGATGGAAATTGTTCAAGTGTTGGGTGATCATTTATGAAGGTACCTCCCCGGCTCCTCTCTCCAGCGCCGTTAGCTGAACGTCTGTCAGCGGCAAACGGGTGCGCACATAATGGGTGCCTTTCATTTGATACTTGCAATAATTATTCGCAAAATTAAAATCCATTTGCAAACTGAGAGGAACGCGTGCGCGAAAGCTGTGTGTTCGTTGAGATCGGTGTGCTGGACATTGTTGCCAGCTTCGATTTTAGGCGCTGGTAAACAATGGCCGTTGACAGCGTTGCCAGAAGTTTTCGATGTGCAAATGCAGCTAGCTGCCAGCTATCGATTGATCGAATAGAAGACATATTTCAAATTTTAATTGCTGTCATTTATCCTGCGGCCCAATTCATTGAGGTTGAGTATGAATAATGTAACATAAATTATTGTATTTATTGCTGCCTCATAAATCACAGCTCAACATACACTTAATAAATATTTAGCGATAATTATTCATTATATAAGTTAGCTACGCCAAGATATGCAATATATCTATGCTAATTAACATCGTTTTAAACAATGCCAAAAAACAGAGCTGTAAAAAAAGCTAAATGGGCACCACTGCCGAATTGTCAGCTTGAATTTAATACTCAGTGTTGCCAGATTGACTTGCATAATATCAGCACTGAAATTAAATACGCTGCACGACATTTATGCACAAAAGACTGCCAAATAACTGTCACAGTTTATGCTTTATTCGTTTTTTGGATATTTTCTAGCACACATGTCAAGCTTCATTTGGTTGCCTTGGCTGCAGCTGCTGCTGCTGTTGTTGTTGTTGTTGTTGTTGTTGCCGCCGTTGCTTTGTTTTTGGACAGGTTGTGCGTGCTTTTTTTCTAGCTCAGGCTTAACAATATAAATTAATGCAGGCCACACACAACTTTGAAACAGCCACGAAACCGCAGCACCTACACTTTGTAACGTTTGTTGTTGTTGCGGTTGTGCCACCCACTGGGAGACAGGCTTAAGTCTAGCAGAGACTGAAGCCCATTCCTGCTGCTGCTGCTGCTGATGCACTCAAGTGCCTGCTGTTGCTGCTGCTGTGGCTGCTTCATTTTCCTAATTTATACGCGCGCAACACTAATGAAAATTTGCGTGGCAAGGCAGGCAAACCACATGCTTTGTTGTTGTTGCTGCTCTTGTGCTTATTGTAAATGACATGGGCGCTGATTCTGGCACTTCAAGGTGCACGCAGCACCTTCTCATCAAAGCACTCAACTTCACTCCAGCAGCAGCTCCACTTGAGCCTTTGCCTTTGCCTTTGTCTTTGCCTCTGCGGTTTGTGAAAGTTGTGCCCCATTATAATCCACACCTCCTCCGTGCATCACCTCCTTGGTTAGCCTTGATGATGAATTGTTTGAGAGGCAGAACCAAACAGTTTTGTGCAGTCAACGAAAACTGACAGCAGATCGTGAAATATTTATTAAGTGAACATTATTCTATATGTGCCTGATTCAGTCGACAAGTCAATTTCATTTATCTTTCATTCAATAAATATTCAACCAATTCGAAAAAAAAATTAAAGAGAAATGGATAAAGAACTAAGTGGGAAACAGTTGGATCAGCATTTTATGCAGCAATTCAAGGAATATAAAACGGTATTCAGGACCAAGGCGTGCCAATCAGATCAGGAGATCTTAATGTGTTGGCTGCGCATCCTTGCGGTGGCACCCGATTCCCAGAAACTGGCCAGAAATTGCCTATTGCTGCTCATGTATGGGCATTTAAGTGAGATCGGCTATTTGCAGAAACCCTTCACGGACATGCGGAATATTGGCAAGGATTTCAATGATATACTGGACAGCTATAAGCGAGTGCCGGAAAAGGATATGGCAGCTTACGAAGGAGAGGCAAGCAAAGGTGTAAGGAAAAAAGAAAAGTCCTTGGGGGACTGCCATTCAAGGAAGATAAGTCTACTCAAAAGGATACTTACGAAGCAGTGATAAGTAAGGATATAGGAGAAAAGCAAATCAAAGTCTAAATCAAAGTCTAATGAAGATTTAGAGAACAAAGCGCTTCCATCCAAGGATTATCCTGATTCAAATATAATCACAGTACACAACTATTTACCAGAGGTGAAATCAGCTAAGCCTCCAGTCGCTACTGAGAGTAATGAAAATAGTTGCAAGGACATCGACGAATCAGTTGGTCCCGAGGCAAACGAAACATTTGATTCCCATCAATTGTACACATGAGTTGCAGCCGATCCCATGCAGGAATTGAATAAGATTATTGATGCCATAATCAATGACACTTAAATCGGAGGCCATTAAGAAAACCAAACGAGATGTGCAACTAAAAGCCTGTTGTCCGACGGAATAAAGCGAGTCGATCGGACCCTTGACAGACTTGCTGGAGTTGCAGGAATTGCTGTGAAATAAGTGTAAACTTATTAAAAAGAATTGCCGTTGTCCACATGGCTTGGAGTGGTTCACTTAACGCCAGCTGTTCATAAATTAATTTAGATTGCGCGCTTTATTAAATTACAACCTGGTCAAAGCAACAATGGCACAAAGGGAAGTGAAGAAAGTGGGGGAGTAGAATGAAAAATAAACATTCTGCTCGTAAAGAGCAGCTAATATTTTGTAATTATGCAATGCAGCACAATGCAGCAGCAAAAACTACAACTACAACAACAACAACAAGAACAGCAACAGCAACAACAGAGTGCAACAGCGACAACAATAACACAAAAACAAAGAACACAAAAACAAAAACAAAAATATGGCTGCCAGCTGTGCCGCCATTTTGTAAGCAGTTGAAATTAGCAGCGAATAAAAGCGGAAAATCAGAGAAACAAGTTGCAAGCGAAAATAAAAAAACGAAAACAAACATACAAAAAATACTCATAATGAACTGTCGCCAAATGTTGTTGTTGCAATTGCTGTTATCGTTGTTGTAGTTGTTGTTGCAGCTGTTGCTGCGTTCGTTGTGGGCGTGGTCAGGCGCAAATTGCAAATGGTCAATGAACTTGCCACAAATGTCATAGTTGCACCAATCTGCAAACGGATTTACTTACAGTACAGTGTACATTGCCTATAATGCGCACAGAAAGTAAAAACAAAATAATAATAATGAAAATAATTATAATAATCGAATTATTTATAACTAACCAAATATAGAGAAAGTTAGCAAAATATTCAATCAAAGCTTGAATCCAGAATTGAAAATTATACTTAAATATACATAATCACAAATACATATGTATTTATGTACATATATAATATACTTATATAAAAAAGTATATCAAGTATTATCAATAGTTCGCGAGTTAACTTTCAAGAATTGGGTACAGTCTGCTGGCTAAAGAACTATCACAATTGATTGATATTTATATTTCAGTGCATATACACATATACATATGTATATATATTTACACATACGTATACACATACGTATTACAAATGGCTTCATCAGCTGTTGACTATGTAAATTTATGGTCTATATTTAGGCATTTGCACACAATGTTCTCGGCTCCGTCTGCGGTTGCATAAATTAATTATTTATGGCTTGTGAAACATGTTGCTCAACTTTGTCATTGCCTTGCCTACGCCAACACCAACGCCATACTATATAGTCTATATAGTAGTTGGGAGCTGAAAACAACATCATCATCATCATTATCAACAGCAGCACTGTTTGTTCAGTTTGCGAATCTTGTGTTGATGTGGATGATGATGTGAGGCAACGCCTTTGGGCGTCTGCCTCTTGGCTTATCTAATAGAATTGATCGCAAAATATGGTCTTGTTTGTAGTTTTCTTTTTGGCTTATTTTTGCTGTTTTTTTTGGCTCATTTGCATGCAAAGCACGCACACATAATTATAATTTTTACAACGTCTAAATAAACGCAAAATATCTTATGCATAAAGGCAAGCGACGCATAGCTCAACAGTCGGCAGAGCCTGGTTGTGGGCGCTGAGAGGTGGGGTGGTGGGTGGCAACTGGGCGTGGTTGAGGGGGACAGGCTCAGTCTACTGCCTCTGTCTCTGTAATGAATGACAGTCCAAAGAAGGTAGCCGATACAAACCGAATATGACTGCAAATTCTAAAGGAAGAGTATTTCAAGCAAAAGATATATTCAATTTGTTGGTCAGTGTATGAGAAGGTGCTGAAGGGAGAGGTGATACACGATGAAATATATAAGAATAAATTAAATATATAAAATATTATATAAACTACTCGTAAGAGTTATTTTTATATCTGGGGGTTTTCTTTAATCATTATTATCTTTCAACTTAAATTTAATTTGAAGTATTTTTTTGTCTCTCTTTCTGACGACTGACTTTAATTGACGTTAACTAAGTAAATAAATAAATAATGTTTATTAAAATGAATCTAGCTAAACTTGATTTCAAGTGCTTCACATTTCGTAGTTGATTTTTAAAGAGTATTCAAATTATTTGTGTTTGTTAGAGTATTTATAAATTATTATATGCTCAAACATATTGCCGTATTTCTCATTGCTGATACTTTTATTGAACTTTTATTTAACAATTATGCGATTAATGCGCTCTGCAAGGCAGCTGACATATTAATGGATATCTCACGCTCTCCCAACTGACGTCAGCTTGAGAACTGAGCAACTGGACAACTTGGGAACTTGGGAGAAGGCTATAAATATGATTGACATGGCTGACCAGTTTGTCAATCAAATTTTGGATATCATTCGCACAACACGCCTCAACTTGGATCGGGATTAAAATGCTGTTCAAAGTGCTGGTGAGTGGAACAAGAGCAGCTGCCGCTAATCAAATCCATTTTGCTATTTTGCTCTGGTAGTGCACTTGGAGAAAAATCAAGATGAGCAGCAAAGAAACCAACATTTCAAGTTGGTTTCTAGCAGTTTCGAAAGTACTTAACTTAAGTCAGATTCTCATATTAATCTGCTGCTAATCATATCTAACTTGCTCAGTGAGTGCACTCAAAAAAAACCCAAGATAAGAAAAGATGAAATCAATTCTTCAAGTAGACTTTTAGTTGTTTCGGAACTACTTAATTCGAGTCACATTCACATAAACAAACATTGTCAAGAAATGAGACAATTACAACAATATTTCAAGTATATTTTTCGTGTATCCACCAGTTACTTAATTTAAGTCGGAATCGGAAACGATTGTTGTCACTTTAAAAATTCGGCACTTGTAGTAAGATGTTAAACGCTTACTTTAGGTATTTCAGCATTTGAATCAATCGAGAAATATAAATAGAAAAATATCAAAATCAACTTAAAGAATACTTTTACTTATAATTATTTAAGAACGAATTATGTCTGAGTAGAAAGAAATAAAATGCTGTTCATACCTGAATTTAGTACATATTTTTCTCCAAGTGTGTGTGTGAGTGTGTGTGTGTGTGTGTGTGTGTGTGTGTGTGTGTGTGTGTGTTTGCGTGTACAAGTCTCATCATTTAACTGATATCTTTGGCAGGTCACAATGACGCTCTGGTTGGTGGGGCTGCTGTGCGATGCTAAACCGCAATGGCTGGCAGTGGCGCCTGTTGGCTATGCAACGCCCGGAGGCGCCCCATGGTTAACAGCAGCGGCGCCCGTTGCAGCCGTAGGCGCTGCTTATTATCCGGCATATGCATCGTATGTGTATCCGCCCGTATATTACGGTTCTTATGCCACGTATCCCGCCTACTATCCCTATTTGAAGCGATGAGCCTTTTTTTTTTGGCTCTTTTTCTTTTATATATAAGCCCATGGGTATACTGAATACATATATATATATGTCTATATGTATATAAATATCCTGTTTTGGGACACGATTAAATTGATTAAATTTTAACACGTTTTGCGTGAAAATCTCATATTTTACGCTGTTTTTACGTTGATTCGATTTGACGACTGCTGTAAATAAATAAAAATAAAAATCATTTATGAAATCAACATCAACACACACACACACACACATAGAGTTATAAACAAATCAATAAAAAGGCCAAAGCAGCCGTATCCGTGTATCTCTTTGTAGCCGTAAATGTAGCTGTATCTATGTATCTATGCATCTGTATCTGTGTAGCTGTGTACCTTTGCCGCAGCTGTGAGCAATGGCTGAGGGATTTTCATTTGGTCCTTTGAAATTTGCTTACATGTGCGCATATTTTCACCTGCACGTCTTCCTTTTGAGCCAGCTGGATCGAGAGAGTGAGAGGGGGGGAGGGTGGGGGGATGTCTGTGTGTATCTTGGTAACCCGCTACTGATTTACCTTACGTGTATAAATCTTTTATTCATGTAATCCATTTGAAAACACGTTTGCACATGATTGTGTTTATTTCGAAACGGAATCTTTCCCATCAGGTGTCTGTCTGTCTGTCTGTGTGTTTGTCTGCGTGTGTGTGCTTGATTTGAAAAATCGTCAAAATTATATAAAGTGAATACAAATTTTATTTACTCAATTTTATTGCTTTTTACCGGGTTTGCCAGACAAACATTTGCAACAATTTCTGATTACGCCTTTTGCTTTTATGAATTGGATTAGTTTGTTTTTGGTTTCTAGTTTTTCACATTTTCATTTTTCACTTTAATTAATTGAGCACAATCTATCAATGTGAGCATAGCACAAAACTAAGCATAATCAAATATTCTAATCTTTGAGGCAAACCAATAAAAACGAGAATATTTGCCAACAATTTAACTGAATTCAGTTGCAGAATTTATTCTTGCATTAATGTCACATTTTTGACTGCACTGAGAGCAATTTGTATGGATTTCTGAATTTATGATCATAGTGCGTGCAAAGTCGGTGTTAAGGGAAATACATCCTTCTACTTTATGTATGTATATATAAATTTACTATTTTCGTTGCCTTGTGGCAAGAAACTTTTCAGCTTGTCGCAGTTTTATTGAATAAAAGGTCATTAAATTTGGACGCTATCTGTTGCCGAGAAGTTTGTGAAAATGCTGCAGTCACTCCGCTTGGAATTCTGAATGCATCCCCATTCCCACCCCACCCCCATTAGGATTCCCCCCCCCCCACCCAGGGACTGGTTCCGCCACGCACTTGGGTTTTTACAAGACTTTTCCGCTTACGTTGCACAGGAAAACTTTACAACTACTTGGCGTTTACTACCTTGCTTAGGAGGTGTGGAAAGGGGGTAGAAAGGGACGGAGTAACGTTGCGAAAGTTATGATAAGCAGCAGCTCCAGCATCGCTGTCGCTTCCTTCGTCATCATCTCCAGCTGCTTTGCCTTGGGCGCTCTCAGGCTTTCAACGCGCATGAGGCGATGGGAAAGGGGATTGGGGGGAGTGCACCTCGCTGGGCAGGCGGACAGACAAAGTCAAGCAGAAAACTTGAGTTGCCGCCTGTTGGGGGGTAGGGTAGTGGGGGAGGGGGGGGCAGGCGAGCGGCACAGGAAGCGCTGAAAGGAAGCATATTTCATATAAAAGAAATCCCTTTTAAATAGAAAGTTTAATCCAAGCAAGAAATACTTGTGCCAGGTGGACCTCCTCAGATCCTTGAATTTCGATAAGGCACAACCTCTCTACCTCCCCCTAGTACTTACAAATTGTTGCCATGCAAAAGTACAACGAGGCGTGAGCACCGCCCAGCGAGGCATTAACTTAAAGCAGGAGCTTGCCACGTTTTCAGGGTTCACTTTGATCAACTAATTTACTGCAGTTGCCCTTTGCTGGATATACAGTGGAGCTGCGCTAAAGCAAACTATTAGCTGCTATAATTGAAATGAAATATTTATCGGATTTCATTTGCTGAAATTTATGTAAACATAAATTTTTCTTCTTCGAGTTGATGAGCTTGCACGGAGAGAGACTACTGTACCGCCTGTCACTGATAAGCAGGGTATATTAATGGCTCCTGGCTATCTGCAAGCTAGTTATTCAAAGGGGCACAACAGAGGCACTTCAAACAATAGATGGCAGCACGCAAACTGGCCCAAAATAAATACAAAACATTGTGGAGAGCTGTAGCATCTCACTCCGCGCCTTAATTGGCCGTTGACTGGTCGGCCCAGATGCCAATAGACTCAAGCTCCTTATAAGGATTTCTGTAGAAGACGAGAAATCTCCTCGAGCTGAGCAAAAAGACGATTTAAATTGGACTTTATACATTTATTTACACAAAGAGCGGTTTATCAAAATATGTTCACAAATTTGCAGCTTACTTCTTCAGCAGGACTGGGGCAGCAGCGAGGGGTGCGCTGTAGGCCAGAGGAGCGGCAGCAGCATAGCGACCAAAGGCAGCGGCAGCAACGGGAGCGGTGTAAGCGGCGGCATAGGGAGCAGCATAGGGAGCGGCATAGGGAGCGGCAATGGGAGCGGAGTAGGCGGCAGCAACTGGAGCGGTATAAGCAGCAGCAGCCAGAGGAGCGGAGTAAGCAGCAGCCAGAGGAGCGGAGTAAGCAGCGGCCACAGGAGCAGTGTAGGCAGCAGCAACTGGAGCAGCAATTGGAGCGGTGTAGGCAGCAGCAATCGGTGCAGTGTAGGCAGCGGGGAAGGCGGCGCTGTGGGCGACCTGGTTGGCGGTATAGCTGGAGGCATAGGGTGCCACATAGGCGGCGCTGCCAACAACAGCTGCGGCTGGTGCGGTGTAAGCCAGAGGAGCCACAATGCCGGGCTTGGCAGCAGCCACAGCCACAACAGCGAAGAGGACGACGGCGAACTGGAAAAGGAGCAGCAAGTTTAGCAATTGAAAATGAAACACTGACTGCAAATATTCCTTGGACTACTTACGAAGTTCATGTTGATGATTTTTTGGGTTGTTTTGATTGTTTTGGTTTGCTTGTTAACGCTTGAAGCTGTGTGCTTTGTTTGATATTGAATTTGAGCAGCTGGCGGGTTTTTATAGTCGTTGCTTCAAGCTTCAAGCTTCAAGCTTGACTCATCCAGGGCCCCAATCGAAGGTTGCACTTAAAAATGCAGCTGGCATATGGCTGACAAAAGCTGACGGTTAACTTTGGGCCAGTTTTTTTTTTTAAATTATTGTATTATTGCTGTTGTCGCATGTAAAATCGCATTTGGCACGTGCTGCGGCCTTTCGGTTAATTTGATTAGGTTTTCTTTTCATTGATATTTGTATGTTTTTTAACTTTTGCGCAAAAAGCCAATTGAAATGCGGCTTCCTCGCCTGTGTCACAAAAGCCATAAACCAATTATAAAATACAAAACTTTGAAATGTGCACAACACACACCCCAAATGAAAGCGATTGAAAGCAGGACGCAGGCAGCGACCAGGGCTGAAAAGCAATCAACAGCATATAATTTACTGATGCTGAACATCTTTAAAAAAAATATTAATATATAAAAAATGTATATATTAATTAAATAAATAAATGAATTAAAGTTATCAGCAAGCCAAGGAGGCAGGAAACTTTTGCTATTGGTATTTAGTGTTTGGTGTTGGCCGCCCTGATCTGAATTGCCGCACGTCGAAATTGGCAAATCCTTCAGGCAGCTGCCGCATGGGTTCTTCTCGGTTGGCACTTTATCATGAATAATTTGCTGAAACCACTTAAAGGCAGCAGTTGCCGTCAAATGTCGCACGCATTTCTAGACAAATTCAAAACAAAATTTATAATAGACTTGCACAGGGGAATGGACTGTGTGTGTGTGTGTGTGTGTGTGTGTGTGCGTGTGTGCGTGTGTCACTCACGTTTTACGGCATTTGAACGACGCATTAACGCGCTCGCACAGCTGCTGCCACGCCCACCTAGCGAAACGCCTTTATTATGGCAATAAAGCGAGTTGGCGAGGCAAGGAAGGAAGGAAGGCAGCAGAAAGTGGCGCATATTTTACACACAGAACTTCCACGGATGCCCCTGCCCCATATACTTGAAGCGAGGTCTTTGAGTTCGAAGGCTGCAGAAAGTCTGGGAGAGGGAGCACCAGGGCTGGGAGTCGAGGGAGCTGTGGGAATCGAGGGAGTTGAGGGAGTCGAGTTCTTATTTAAGCGCTTTGTGGAACGCCATTTTTCTTTTGCGCCTTTTTTTTGAGCGCACATTTCTTTTTTAATTACTCGCTGCCACTTAGCCATGTACCACAGAGGTGCAGGGGCTGGTTGGGGCTTAGATTGCTTTGATATGTTGCCCGGGGGGTCACTTGAGAATTGCCGCGCCGCACTTGAAATTGTGGCCGGGTTTTTTTTCTCTGTTTTTTGCATCAAAGCTTTTAGACGAATTAACCAATATGTACAATCATTTACTCAACTTGACAATGAAAGCGTCGCGTGTGTGTGTGTGTACATGCCACATACGCAACCCCCCACCACAGCAATTCAAGTGACAACACAAATATGTTGCTGCTGCGCCTTTTGTTGCAGCTGCAAAGTTGGGTAATTTTCAATAGCTGTGGCATCATGATTGTGCATTTAGTAGGCGGGTAGGCCCGCGCCACGCCCACACAGCCAGCTCAGACGAACATTTGAGGCTTTGCGTATGCACAGTCACAAGGCAAGCACTTGAGGCAGTCTCGAGAGGGGAATAGGGGGGCAAATCCTGCAGCTACAACATCATCATCGACAGCAGCAGCAACAGCAACAAACTTTGTTGTTGCTGTGGCATGTTACAGACACTCACTTAAGCCTTCTACACCCTACCGCACACAACCCCTCGCAAATTTATCCAGCTTCCCAACCCCATCCACCCTTCCCCCTTCACACCCGTTCAATTTTTGTCCGTCGGATTGCAAAATCGCGTAATTGGCATTTTTAAGCAAAATTCACGCTTCAACACTTTTTGGAGTGTGTATTTGTGTGTGCGGCTGTGTGTGTGTACATGTGTGCATGTGGGTGTTTGGGTTGTTTGGCATTGTAAACACCTTGTTCCAGTGCACGCACACACATACACAACACACACACAACACACACTCGATACTTCTAATTAGTGCAGCATTAAGCGCTGCATTTTCCACCCCCAAGAAACTTGTTTTTCCCCTTTTCCTTTTTTTTTGTTGTGTAATTTTGCAATTTATGACATTTGTTAATTAGTTTTCCATTGAATTATGGCTGGAAGGAGCGGTTTATCAATAAGCCCTTAAGTACTTGCATTGCGTTGACATCGCATTCGATAAGGAATTAGCTGTGGCATTTTATATAAAAAAGGATTGGCTAAAAAAATGTAATCAAGCTGAGCGCAAAAAAATCAATGAGTGGCAGAAAAGCATAATTGAAAAATGCAGTGAATGAAATATGCATTTCAAATAACATATTTGCAGCAAATTTTTATGATTTATGATTTTATAAATATGCAAAAAATAATTGGGGCCAAAATACCAATTTGGGAAGTGTACAAAATACTTTCAATAAGTAAAATGTTATTTCCAATATTTCTAAAAGTATTTTAATGAAAACTTAAGTTTTGAAATGCATTTAATAATTTTCTACCATCAAAGCTAACCAAACTAATATCTAGCAAACAATTTCTATTGTTGAAGTCGTCTTCAAAGTAAACTTTTAATTAGTTTTTGGCTTTGCTGACTCATCGCAGACATTTTGAGGTCATCGCATTGCAAACATCTCTTATGAAATTGAGCAGATAATCTATAATAAAAATCAAACATGCAATTTGCAAGCGTGATATCGTTAATCACACCTTCAAGTAGCGGCAAGTGCTACCGTTTTCAGAGCGGTAATACCCCCGCAAAATATAAATAAATAAACCATTTAATTGCAGCTCAAGGTCATGGACAAAAAGCCGAGGTAAAAGTAAGCAAAAAAAAGGTATCAAAAGTAACGGACGCGCCAAGCAGGCAGCCAAGTCAAAGACATTATCGGAATCGGAATTCGAATTTGTGGCCAAGAATTGCGCATGCGCAACATGGACAACGTTGTGGTTGCCATCGCCAAGTCGTTGACTTTGCAACCGTTTGTTGCTGCGTGCCACGCATTCCTAAGTAGCTCGCAGACAGCACTGAAAAGCGTAAGTGTTGAGCGAGTTGGCTATAAAAGCGCAGCGTTGTCTCCACTTTGCCATCACAAATCAACTGGTCATTCACTAGCTGACAACCCAAACCCAAAAACCAAACCCAAATCAACATGTTCAACTACGTAAGTTGTCTAGCAATCTATCGGGATTATTCCAGCTATATATATATATATATATATAATTCATTTGATTCTTATTCTAGTTCGCTGTTTGCTTCTTCGCTGTTGTGGCTGTGGCTGCTGCCAAGCCCGGCATTGTGGCTCCTCTGGCTTATACTGCACCAGCTGCAGCTGTTGTTGGCAGCGCTGCCTATGTGGCACCCTATGCCTCCAGCTATACCGCTCACCATGTTGCACACAGCGCCGCCTTCCCCGCTGCCTACACTGCACCGATTGCTGCACCAATTGCTGCTGCCTACACTGCTCCAATTGCTGCTCCCTTTGCCGCCGCTTACACCGCACCTTTTGCCGCTCCCTACGCCGCTCCCTACGCCGCTCCCTACGCCGCTCCCTACACCGCTGCCTACACCCGCTATGCCGCTCCGTTTGCTGCCCCCTATGTGGCACGTCCCTTCGCCGCCGCCGCTCCCCTCCTGCTGAAGAAGTAAAAAGTGTTTGCGAATAGTGCGCCATGTATTTAAGCCATGGGCATTTATTTTGGCTTACACTTCCATTCCATTTTGTGATTTCGTCTACGACATAAAATAAAAGTTTAAGTTTCAATGAAATATTTTTGGGCTTTTGTCTTTTGTCTAATTTGGCCTCGTTTGGCATGCGCAGCACTTCTTAGCGCAAATATTTCAGCTGCTTCATTAGCTTCTTTAATGAGCATATCAGCTAGACTCTATTATTGCCTCAATTCCAGCCAATTGCTGGCGTGCATATAAATGAAGAGGCAACTCGGCTGCCAAGTCCGTCTTCATACTTGTATCTTTGTATGTACTTGGCTATAATGTACACATACATATGTATATATTGATATCAGTATCTATATAGTTATTCTTGTAATATTTATATACATATACATCAGGAAATTCCCTTCTGAAATTAAATGCAGTATAACTTGGTTAAAAAACGGAATATATTTTTAATCTTGAGTTAAGATTGCTGTTTTTTTTAGCATTTTCCTGCCGATATAATTTTTTCAAAATATTAAACTCTCAAAAACTAAGTTTAAAAATGACCATTTCTTGTTCCGAGCTATAATTTATTTATTTAATTGATACTCTTTCTACCTTGAACCCATTTCAAATATTCATTTAACAGCTTGGTTTGGGCTAACTCGTAGTCGTAGTCTTGACTACAGCATTCTTAGTTGCTTACCAATAAACAATACATTTTTTAAGGGTTTCCTTATATTTATATATATTCATTTAATTTCTGCTTGCTTTCTTAAGACATATCTAAGATTTATCTAAGCTGTAAGCACTCCTAAAAGTAATGCCTTCTTTAACGCTTACAGCATTTATTGAACGTTCTGTAAATTCAAGTCTCTTCCCGTTTGGATAACTACAAATGTGTCTTATTTACCTGAAATAACCACTGCGACCGCAATGCTCACAAAATATGAGACAGCTGCCAAAATGCCACATTCCACAAATTGAATGCCACATTTGCAGCAAGCAACTAGCGCACAAAAGCCCAGCCACAGGGAACGTTGGAGATGGGATCCTTGAAGAGGCACTAAATTAAAATTGACACCTGCTGATGCTGCTCATGCTGCTGATGCTGCTGCTGCTGTTGATGTTGTTACTAATATTACATTTACTGTCGTCGTTAATGAGGCCTGAAACCCAAAAACGTCAGCAGCGTACGTAATCCAACTACTGATGATGATTTAATGGTCTACGAGTGCTGTCTGTCCGCAGGCAGCTCAGATTCGCTCCAAATTATGTGGGTGTTCAGTTCAGCAGCAATCCGGCCAGTTTTTGAGCTACTTGATAACTGATAAGCGTTGGTCCGCACCGGGAGTCAGTGGGGCAAGGGTTTTTGGGCCAGAAACTTTTGGCAATTATCGTTCTGCAAGAGCAGCAACAGAACTGAACAAGTTGAATGGGACCGAGCAAAAGTTTTAGACTTTATTGTTGACTTTGTTAAATGTGGCTAAATGGCCGTAAATGACCAGCAGCAACATTCAACAGGCAGCAGATACATGTGTGTCTGTTTTGTAAAAGGGTTGGAAAAGTTAAAGCTGCTCAAATCCTGGGTGAATATGTAGATTTTCCTGCTGGTAGGATTGGGCTTAGTCTGGGCTTCTTCTTCATTCTTTTGCAACCCTCAGCATTCATTATAGAAACTGACAACGCGTAAGAAACTTCTTGCGGTTACTTTGAGGCAGGTAGCTACGCAAAAAGACGCATTGAAATGTAAATATAAGTAGGAGAAGCTTCTTGCCACAACACACAACACAGCAACAACAACAACAAAATACCTCATTACAGCAACAGAAAAGGGACGCTCGTTGGATCCCTCATCCGTATCCGTTGGAATTATGCGGCATTGTCTAAAAATGAGTTTTCGTTTGCTTGTTGCTATTTTTACGTTTCATCGAACAAAAGCAAAGTACCTTGCAATGGCAGCAACATCAACAGCAACGACAGCAGCAACATCAACCACAACAACAGCAACAATGGAGCTAAAAGCTGGCAAACATAAAGCTCAGCGAAGAAAGCAAATGAAGAAGCAGAAGGAGCTGCAAGTCGAAAAAGACAAGCCACAACCACTCACAGCCATGAGTGTGTGGCATGCTGACAGTAGGGGGGGTTTGGTTGCTATAAGGGCGTACGTGGGGCAGCTTAACGAATCGGGGAATACCCCGAACCCGAACCCGTCAACCAACCCAACCAGAAGCAACCGTTAAGCGCCAGCTTCACAGTGCACTGTTTATGTTGGGTGTGCGCAATGCGATTGCACTTGGTGCAGGCGACAAATGTGTCGAATGAGAAATGGAAATAGACGTGGAAGAAAATAGACAAAGATGGAGAGGGAGGGAGAGGGTTTCTTAAGTTAATAATTGAGGAAGCAGCTTAGCCTAAGTTATTGATTGCGTAAAAATAGGTTAAGAGGGTTAGCAAAAGTCAGCAAAGTAATTCACATAATTTTCTATATAGGCAAGCGATACAACCATCAATCATAGTCGTCCATTAATCAAAATATTATTATTAATAAGGACTGAACACAGTGCTTAAATCTGATGTGTCAAACTGTAGGACTTAGAAGGCAACTTATATTTGTAAAGACCTTGAGCAAATACCGACTGTACACCTCGGGTATAACTACACCTAACTACTGCCAGGGACCATAAAGTTATAATCTATATAGTCTTTGCTACGACACTCAATCATGTTAACTTTGGTCGCCTGGCAATCATAATAACCAGAGAGAAATGCAACTGCGGTGAGAGGTTTGTAGTTCTGCAGCGGGTCTGGGTTTGCTTTGCACCTGATACATCCCCATCGGCACTACCCCTAGCCGTATCCCCCTACCAGCCCTGCTGCTGGCAGTCGCATTAAGCGAAGCACGCGGCATGTTGCCTCAAAATGAAGTGCTGACAACGCAATGTTGCCGCTGCTGCTGCTGCTGCTGTTGTTGCTGTTGGCACATCAGATGGTGCGAATGGCGCTTGTATTGCCCATGCCCAGACTGCTGCTAAGCGTCTTACGGTCTTAGAGCCAAACCACATACACACACACACACACATACGCACACATAGGTAAAAGACAAAAGAATGTGGCAAGTGTGCGTGTGTGATTGGTGCGTCGCCTCGCTGCGGTTGCCACTTCACTGACTACGTTCTGGAGATGAAGCCAAAAGCATGGAGCAATAGCAGCTACACTCAGAAAAATAACGCCTTCAATTTTAACAAATCGCACTGAAAACTACAAAGTATAAGAAAATTCGAAATATTAGAAAAATTTGCATAATTCGACAATCACTAAAATAAAATGTTTTTTTTTGTTTGTTGAGTTATCCTTGGCAAATCTCGAGAATTCAGGGCGATCTTTATTCTGAGTGCAGGTGGCAGAACTCATGGTTTCTGGCTGTTTAATTTACGCGCTGCTATTATTTTAATCTTTTGCGCTACAACAGCGTGAAATGACTTTCACCTGGCCTTTGGGCTTGACTGGAGGAGGGTTTGGGATTGGGGTTGGGGCTGAAGCTGAAGCTGGGGTTGGGGTTGTGGTTGGGGTCTTTGAGTCAGCGATGTCTCATCTGCAGACGCGTCAACTTCATCTTGTGCTTGCGGCTCTTGCGGCAACAAAAGCATTTAGCACACGATTCTTTTCCGTTCTCATATATATATTTTTTTTTGTTTTTTGCCAAGGTGAGGTCCTGCTGACAGGAAGCTCTTTTGTTGTAGTCGTTGTTGTTGTTGCTTTTATCTTTGTCAGTTTTGGCCTTGTGGCTTGCAGGATGTGTCGCCCCATCTGTCCATAAATGTGTGTTTCATATACATACATAAATTCCTGAGTGTAGCCTCCCTAGCACCTTGTGCTTTTATTGTTTTATGTGGCTGTTGTCCGCTGCGTCTGCTTCCTGCCATCTCCATCACTCAGTTTTGCGAAATAAACGAGCTCTTCTCTTATCGTACATCATCGCGTGCTTTGGCGCCTTTCAACGCTGCAAATCTTTTACAATCATCCAGCAATTTTGTACTCCAAAAATATATAGAGCAAGGGAGTGGGGAGGGGGAGTAGTGCGGGAAACACTAGTCACAGCTAATGCCTTAAATCATTTTCATTTCCATTTCTTGCCAGGCGCTTGTCTGCCCCAAGTTTCTCAAGACATCAGCCAAGCTTCCTTCTCCCTCTCCCTCGCTCTCTCCCTCGCTCTGTGTGCCTTTGTGTTTGCGGGCGTTTTTACTACACGCGCTTAAGCTTCCCTCTAGACCCTCCCCTTCTCACCCCTCAATAGCTAGCTTTTGCTTTGTGAACATTACAATATTTTAAGAGATTTACTGACCCAACAGTGTGCAACAGCCACAGCTGTACTCGCTGCTGACTGCTGGCAAAGTGCAAAGCGCTGTAAAATATTACGTATACGCAGCGGGCGGAGGACACCTGGAGAAGAGTCGGATTTGCAACGCCAAGTTAAACATTTGTTTGGATTTCACAATAGTTGCAGTCGGACACGGAACAAACAAAGGAAACTAAATATTTGGCTTATAACTCAAAATGATAAATATGCATTTTCCAAATGATATTAATCCTTTCCTTACTCATGCTCGCTGTGCAATTAGAAATCTCGGCTTTTACTCCTTTTGGTCTATACATAAATTAAGATGTTATATTTGCTTTACTGGATTCTTAGTCTTATGATTTTGTTAAGCAATAATCGATTTTTGTGCAACTTCTATAATTAGTCATTATAGTCACAAGAATGAATTTTGTAAGCAATTAGCTGAGCATAGAGTAAAATATTTCAAATAAAAATATTCTAATATATAATTACAAATTATTATTTATTTATATAAACTATTAAATGGAAATCTACTTTACGAAATGTTGTTAAACTAATTGATGATTAAGATTAATTTTCTAGAAAATTAAATACGTTTTCAACTTCCTGTCTTGTCTTCATGAAATCATCTGCGAAAACTTGTCTTCGTTTGCTGTATGATACTTAGGTCATACTTGCCCAGGCTTCACTGTACATAAAGCTGAGCCGATCGCCTCGTGACTAGTTGCTATATACATATATTCTGAGCGCTTCAATTGGGCTAATCTAATTGCAAATATGCTCAACCGGAGCTGCCTTAAAATGCATGCGATTTGCTTGAAAGCATAGCCAAACATCGCTCATGCCCCGCTCAAGGGACAAGGGGCAGCAAGTGTGGCAAAAGGGGTGGGGGGGGGGGGGAATAAGACCCAAAAATAAATAGAATTTTTAAGTAAATTGAAGCAGCGAAACTTATTTTCAGCGTCCAACAGAGTCAGGATGGCAATCTACACTTTTCCACCAAACTTGGCCAACATAACTCACAGCGAAACAGCAAATGGGGCAGGAGGCACGTGGCACGCGGCATGAGTAGCGGGGAGGAGACACCAGTCACAGGGCACAAGACACAAGACATGGCCATAGAGCAGCCAACTTGTAGAAAAGCCACACACAGTGGCTTTGGTGGCACTTTTTACATTCTACGCGAAGGCGACGCGTCGCCCCAGCAACAAATGGTGCACATTACAAGTGCCCCAAAGCTACTTACACAGCCAGCAGTCAGCAGCCAGCGTGGCAACACATATTTTATTATCAGCCAGAAAGGATGTGTGGTGTGTCTGTCTGTGTGTGTGTGTGTGTGTGTGTGTGTGGACGGTGTGTGTGGGTGTGTTGCACGCTGCCTGTCTGTGCAACAAGGCGCAAAACTTAAGCGGCGAAGACAAATTTTTATGGCCACAAGCCCAAGTCGATTTCGATTATTGACTGCAAGCAAACTGTTGCACACACACACACGCACACACACATACATATAGAATGAGTTGGCAACGTGTGCTGCCAACTGCCAACTTTCGATTGCCAGAAGCGACCCAAGACAAACAATTTAAGGACTTCGAAAATGGAACTCATTTTTAGAATAGTCTTTGAACAACTTAAAAATTAAATAGAAATGTTTTCAAATTTGTGAACGTAATTTTAAGCTAACAGCTTAATTTGCACAGGCTTTGTTAATGAACTAATAATTCAGTTAACAATACTATTGAGAAACAATAACATATAAAAAAGGCTAAAATGGCATCACTGATTGCCAAGCGCCTGTGAGGCAGTCAGCCAGCAGCCAGCCAACTCCTGCTCGCCCTGCGGCTTTGTCTGCCGCGTTCGCTCATTTGAGTCACATTTTATTATTTTCGTGCATTTATCGTACGGCTTGGCTGACATTTTATTTTATTGGAGTGACATTTCAATTGATCGAACCTGCCTTTGCTTCCCCATTTATTAAGTGCACTTCTTTTAAATTGTTTGCCTTTCAATTTGCATTCACAGCGAACGCAGTCAAATTTTGCGCGACGTTCTGGCAACGACAATAGATCAACTCACCGATCTGGCAACGCCAATAGATCAACTCACCGATCTGGCAACACCTCAAATAAGTTCACTTAGAACACGAGGAGTTGGCGTTATTATTATTGTCAACTGTCGACTGTCAAATGACTTGCCTTTTGTAACTTTTCTCACTATTCTCGTATATTTGTCGCGAACAACACGAGTTATTTCTACATTTTTTTTTACTCAAACCTTTTTAGTTTTTACTTTTTCGTAAAAAAATCACAAGGCCAAAAAAAAATTTATAAAAAGAAACAAAAATGGGCTTCGAGAATTACAAGGGCAGCGAGGTAGCCGAATCCGGGCAGCAAACCTTTACGGCCGACAAGCAATTCTCCGGCGCTGTCGACGACGAACTGCAACCGTCTGTGAATAGTGCTATGAGTTCCATTGACTACGAGATGTGCGAGAAGCATCCGCTGGAGCACACGTGGACACTGTGGCACTGGCAGAGCGATCGCCATAAGGGCTGGGCGGAAATGCTCAGCAATGTGACAAGTTTCAATACTGTCGAGGATTTCTTTAGGTGAGAAAACCCGGAATGGAATAATGAGAATGGCATTTAATGCAATCTCTTTGTGGTTTTTGCAGCGTATACAATTTTATTAAGCAACCATCGGATCTGAAGCCCTTCAATGATTATATGGTCTTCAAGGATGACATTCGGTTAGTTCCCAGTTTCTATGGAATTTATATATGTTCAATTTCTTATTGCTTACTCTCCTGCACCAGTCCCATGTGGGAGGATGACCAAAATAGAAAAGGCGGGCGTTGGATTTTTTTTATGAGCAGGGAGTGCAAGGAGCTGGTGGACAATATGTGGCATGATTTGGTAACTGAATGAGCATTATATTATTATATATTATATATATATATATTTGTACTATACTCCTTATAGCTGTTGTGCACACTTGGCGAGAACTTCGAGGATGCCTTTCAAATCTGTGGCGTTGTGGTCAATGTGCGCAACAAGATTGTCAAAATATGTGAGTGTTGCAAGCTGTTTATAGTACAATTATTTAGCTATCTATTGGCAGACCAATAGATCAATGCTTAATTATTTATTTATTCAAAATAAGCAGAATGCGCTGAGAGAACATCGCTTATGCGCAGCTAGCATGTGTCTATGGTTGAGCTGAGATTAGCTCAAGCATATATATTCCTGATCAACAGGATAATAGTTAAACAGAGTTTTGGGGCCAGAGTACCATAACCAAACCATTTTGCTACAGACAATCTTCAATTGCACTCTAATGAAACCACTTTCGCCTACACTTTGCAGCACTGTGGACCAGGGACTCGCTCCATGAGAAAGCTATTCTGGCAATTGGACTCAAAATGAAGGATCTGCTGAAGTTGGGCGAGGGACAATTACAATATCAATTGCACTCGGATGCCATGATCCACAACGGACCCAATTGCCATTCTACATACAAATTGTAAACAAAAGCTATGAATGAGTGGGGCGTAGAGATGGAGCACGTTGCGATCTTCTATCCAGCTCTATCTCTTTCTCTACCTGTACCCCTCTCTCTCTCTCGCTTTCTACCTTTCTCTCTCTCTATAACATAACATGTATAACATGTATCAGTAACACAAATAAAGCATTGCATGAAAGCAGCTCGTAGTTGTCAGTCGGTTGCCTTTCGGCCATAAAAGTCGGCACGTCCTCAGAGCAGGACTAGCTTGTAAGTACCGTTGCACGCTATACTTAAACATCAAGTGCGGCTCTTGCGATTATCCTTTGCGCCATAATTTTGGCCATTTTTGCCTGTCCTGTCGCGTCGTGTGCGCTCTCTTGTACCACATCGCCCCCATGCTGGCTGTGTGTGGGCGTGGTCCTTTGTGCCATGCATATCAAATTGTGAGCAATTTATGAAAATATGTTGAACACGCCCCGTTCCCTTGGGCGCCAGGACATGACCACATACGCCATCTACGTATTATACGTAAATGCACAAGGATATGATGTGATTGTTGTAATTTGTTAGGATTTGGCTTTTTATTGTTTTATTGAATTATGAAGTGGCATTCGCCAAATGACACGAACGTGATACACTAGCCAGCACACACACACATACACGCTTGCACACAGTGGGCGCCAACACGTATCCTTGACGACTCCTGTATGCTTTTTAATATGAGTGGCAAATTCCTCTCGCATGAAAGCGAAGAATGCATGCAGTTTGTACACTTGAACAAAAACTTGGTGCCACATGCAAGTGCAAGCGACTTAATAGTTAATTAATAATTAATTAATAGTTCATTTCAAATATTCGAACTCATTACAATCATATTTGACTCATAAAGAAGAACAATTATATAAATTATAGAATGGAGTACAAAACAGTCTCGAGACAAGTACAAAATAATCAATGGCATAACCAAAAAGCAACAGTCAAATCGAGTACAAAATACACATTTCACTCAAATTTGTCGCCTAAAAAAATAACAACAAATTTAGAATAAGTACAAAATACTCACAATATGTAGAAAAAAAACCTAGAATCAAATAAAAAATACTTATTATAACAAAAAATTTATTTGTGTGCCAAACTTTCTTGCAAACTGATTTGTTAGTGTGGGTCTGACAACTTAAACCTTTGCCATTATCATGAAGTGTTTGTTTTTTACAGTGTATGCGCATTTATATGCTCAGGTGACACTGGACACGGGACGTGCAACAAGAGTTGTTGTTGTTGCAGCAGCTGCTGGCTATTTGTGTTGTTGTTAATATGGCAAGTCAAATAGTTTGGCTTCGAGTTGTGCACTTTAAGCAAATAGCTGCGGCAAATAAAAGTTAACTGCATGCCCGGCAGCGGCGGCAAACTTCCGTTTTCCGGCTTTGGCTTTGCAGATAAGCAAACTAATGCTGTAGTTTATATTAAATGCAACGCAAGCTTAATTGAAAAAGCGCTGAGCGATAAAAAAAAACCAAAAAAAACACATTTGTCCAGCTACTGCTGCTGCTGCTACTGCTGCTGCTACTGCTGCTGCTGCTGCTGCTGCTGCTGCTACTGCTGCTGCTGCTACTGCTGCTACTGCTGCTACTGCTGCTGCTTTAAGAATTTCTCGTTCTCTTTCCTGATGCTGTTTTAATTAAACAAAAAGCGTAAAATGTTTGACCATTTTCCAGCTGCTGCTCCTCCTTCCAGCTGGGCTTTCATACAGTTTTACTATTTTGTTTGTCCAGCGACTTGTCTTTGCCACGTAAATTTTCTTTGCCAACAAGCACGAAATTGTTTGTCCTGGTTGCCCCTGTCCTGTCCTGTCCTGTTCAACTGCTCCCACCCGGCTCCCACGTTTGGGTCACAAAACAAATTAATTGTCTGTCGTTGGTTTCATTTTTTTTTCTTTTTTCCATTTCACATAAACATTTTCATCCTTGCCCCGCCTCTGGTTGCGAGTGCCTGTGTCGCGTCTGTGCAACTTTCAGTGCTCGGTTTGTTGCGTAAATTGCTGCCACATTTGTTGGTCTTGTTGCTTTTTATTTGCGCTATCTTTTCTCTTGTCTATTGTCGCTCCCCTCACTCAAATTTCACTTGGCTTCCGCTTAGCTCATTTGCCGCTTTAGGTTCCCCTGCTCCCCCTGCTCTCCACACTTTTCGTCATAATTCAAATGTAATTTCATTGCCATCACCAGCTCCCCGGACGCTCATAATTATTTTTTGATTAAAGATGCGCCCCGCTTCTTCCTGCTCCTGGTGCTGGTCCTGGTTGGGCTGTCCATCAGGCAACCATTTGGGAAGCCCTTTCTTATCCCCCAAATGCCTTTAGTAACTGTTGACAGCCGTGGCATAAATGGCCAGCATCCTTGAGGACGCTGCGAATTCTTGGCTAAAATGACTTTTATGTTTTCATAAGAAATTATTTAGATTGCTGCTCTTACACAGAGAACAAAAATACATTCCTAAAACGTGAGCTTATATAATGCATTTTCTTAGCTATGTTTTGTAATATTATTGAAAAAACTATTTTTTAAGTATTTAAATATTAAATTGATTACCAGATATATTTAACAACTTTATGTAGAACCAAAGTCTGCCTTACTTTAGTTTCGTTTTCCTTTGTGTAGTCGATTTGCTATGCCCAACAAAATTAAAAATATGTTTGTGAAAATAGAAAATATTTCATCTATTCATTGGCCTTATTTATATTTTTCAAATTGTGTTTGCAAAATTGAATTGATTTTACATTTTTCATTTTACACATTGCTCGATTTGAGCTCAGTTCAAAGACTCATTGAATTCAATTTCTGGTTTATTAAGCTACTATTGCCAATGAGCCATGAACTCTTGGATTTCTTTTAGGAATTTCGCCTGCTGCTCAAATGTTTCTTTTTTGAGTTTTAAAGTTTAATATTTATATTTTTGGTTTAATAATTGTGTGCCGCCAGCTGCGCAAATAAATTTGCATAAGCTCTGTCAACTTTGCCATAGGTTATTTATGAGCATTCAATGTACATCGATACACTCATAAATAAATAAGACATGATATATTATGTATATATAGAAGAGCCTTAAACGCTTGAGTTTTGTGCAGATTGCTTCTGGAAATGCAATTAAAATAACGAGAGATGTCGCAATGCAATAATAATTTCTCGATTGACAATCAAACTGACAAACAGCTCGACAAATTAACACGTTCATATCGTTATCATGTTTCAATATATTTAATGGATACATGTATATATATATATATATATATATATATATAATCGAATGGGAAACTCGTAGCTTCAAAATGCAATTATAAGCATTTGATTTGTTTAAGGTTGGGCTTGGGTGAGACGCAACGGCTGTAATTAAATTTATTACAATGCACGAGATATAAATATGGTTATGGAATCAACAAACCAGTAAAACGGACTCAAAACTTTTACCTTAGGTACACCGTACATGAAATATCCTTGCAGATGAACTGAATTAAGTTTCTATCTCGGAGTCAAATCATAATCGAAAATGAATTCAAAATCGGTTGATTTTTGACAAAAGTCATGGATCTCCAAAGTTTGGCAATTGCCCACTTTTTGGGTATACGATTTTAACATGGAGTTCGACCCAGAATCGCGTTTCCAACTTTGAGTGCAACATTATGCCAGAGGTCGAACTGCAATCAAAAACGAATGGTTTTTTGCAAATGATGACAATTAATTTCTATATTCGTTTATCCATGATATCCATGATATCTCAATGACAAAAGCATAAGGCTATAAAAATGTCGAGAGAATCAAGTATCATCTCTTTGGAAAATATAAATACAATTGCTCATTATAACGACAATTGTTGTTGCTGCTACCAGCGCCCAGTTGCAATTCCAAATAAAAATAACATTAACAAAAATAGCAAGAAAAAAACAAGAAAAAAAAAACACAAACTAGTTAAAAGTTGACAACACTAAAATGTCAAAATGCTTGCAGCGAAAAAACTTTCAAGCCCAGTGACTCGGCACAACAACAATACACATTTATATATATATATATATATATATTTGTACATATCTATATCAACTCCAACTTAAACCCTTTTGTGTGTGTGTGTGTGTGTATTTAATGCGCCCACGCCTAGTTGACTCCAGCTACCTTTTGTGTTCAGTTTTTTTTTGTTGTTTTTTTGCCAACAATAAAAGCAAATTTTTCTAAAATTTCATGTCACCCCTCGAGCGTGCTTACGGCTGGGGATGTGGGGAGGTAAGGGAGCCCATGCTATTTGCAATTTAACTTTTTGCCAGGCAGATACACAGCAAAAGGATGGGTAAGGAAAACAAGGACACGTAGCCCAAGCAGAGCTTTAGTTTTTAGTTGGTTTTTATTAACTTTGTGTGTGTGTGTGTGTGTGTGTGTGTGAGTGTGTTTGGGTCTACAAATATATGTATATATATATATGTGTGTGTTTGTGTGTGTGTGTGTTCAGACAGTTCCACTTAGTTTTGGGCATAAAAGTTACGCTATTACTGAGATTTGAGACGTTTGCCTGTCCCTCGACAAAAACGACTGGCCAATTTACAGTTAACTCAAATTTCTTTAACAACCCCCCATTATATACCTAGGGGGTGCAGCGGGTCCTGGCTGTTACGGGTGTGTGGTGTCTGGTGTGGTTTGTGCAACCCTACGGGTGCTGCTGCAGAAAACTGAAGCACCACTTCATGCACAATTTAACTTCGAGTCGAGTTTAGTGTTACGTTTTTTTGTGTTTAAATGAAGCTGCAATTCTTGCGACGCGATTCGTGCGCCTCCTTTGTATGCGGCGCCTCCCCTTGTGGTTGCCCCTCTTGCGGCTGCAGCATAGAGATGCCAGCGGGCGGCAGCGTCCCTTGTGTATCATTTTTCTTGGTCATTTCATCGTCGTCGTACTCCTCCTCGTCCATTTCCACCAATTTCAAATTCTTCAACTCCTCCAACACGTCCTTGTCACACTCATCGACGTCCTTCTCCTCGTCCATTTCCTCTGATTCCAAATACTCGTGCTCCTTCACCTGCTTCTTGTCCTCCCCCTCACTCTACTCATCGACGTTCTCCATCCCTTCTGGCAGCATCAACCTTGCCCTCGGTCATATCTTCATCGTCATTCTCCTTCCCCTCGTTCATTTACTCAAATTCCCTCTCCGCTCCTTCGATCACCTTCTCTTCGTCCATTTTGTCGATCTTCTCCTCGTCCATTTTCTTGTTTTCTTCCTCGTACTCCATTTCCTCCCATTCCAAAGACTCCTCCTCCTCTTCCTCAACCTCAAAACTCTCCCTACATCTCCTCATCGATGTCTTCCCACCCCTCCTCGTCCACCTTTTTTGTCCCCACCTCCTTCTTCGTCACCGCTTTCTTCTTTAATTCTAGCTGAAAGTCGAAACGAAAGATTTTCTCCTCCTCCTCTTCCTCTTCCTCCTCCTCTTCCTCCTCCTCTTCCTCCTCCTCCTCCTCTTCCTCCTCCTCTTCCTCAGTCTCCCACTCTTCCTCTATTTCCTCATCGACGTCCTCCAATCCCTCCTCATCGACGTCCTCCAATTCCTCCTTATCGAAGACATCCCACCCTTCATAATCGACGTCCTCCAATCCCTCCTCATCGACGTCCTCCAATTCCTCCTTATCGAAGACATCCCACCCTTCATCATCGACGTCCTCCAAGCCCTCCTCATCCACCTCTTGAGTCTGCCCCCCCATCTTCGTCACTGTTTCCTTCTTCTCTCTTAGCTCAAAGTTCAAACAAAAGATTTCCGATAACAGCAACAGGTTAATCTGTTTAAGATTCTTGACCCAGTTGAATGTGTTAAAGATCTGTTTGGCGATGATCTGATGTTCGAGCAGCTGCGAAATTGAAGCCAGTTGGGATTGCGGCTTAAACAGCTCAACAAAGTTGTAAAAGACCATATTACCCAAAGTCTGTAAGAGAATAAAGAAAAGCGATAATTATTGTTAATAAATATTAATTAGGGATATACAATCTCTCACCTCTATCATCAGATCCGCAGCCGGCATACGCTTGTAGCTCTTGCCACAGTCCACTGTGGTCATGCAGAAGCAGAGCTTCATAAAATAGGGCGCGGCATATGTGAAGCAGCCCTTCGCGTAGAGTGAGCGAAAGAGAAGCAGCATCGCATTGTGATTGCGATCTTTGACACGATTGTCTGTGCGCCAGCGTGGCAAAATGACGGCCCAGTCGAAGGCGCTGTCAGTGTGGGGCAATCCGTAGGCCAACCACTTATCGCTGATGGGCGCATCGAAATTAGCCGGCAACGGCATCTCAGCGCCATCAAACTCAATGGCCAAGACGAAATCGATGCGGATGCTCCGATCTACTCCCCGGTCCTTGCAATACACCTGATGCACAAAGGGAACACCATTGCGGCAGAGTGTACTGTACTCGATCTCACCCCAGGAGCCAGGGCGAATGCGCAAGAAATCGATGGCATTCTTCAGATCATGCTCGAGGAGCAAGTTGATGTGCTTCGCGTTCAGCTCATTGCCAAAGAAAAATGGATGTCCAACGTAGATTTTCGAATTCGATTTGGTTAATTGCACACGGCCCTCGGAGGCATTGAATCTGGTCTGCAGCGCGAAGGGCAATCGTATGGGCAAAAATATCTCAAAATTCCAGGGCATTTGCAGATTAATCTGGTGCACCAAAGAGGCTGTGAATTGAGAGACGATAATACAATTTAACTTAATAAGCAGTTGCAATTTTTGCTTACCACATTTGGGCAACTGATCGAAATATTTGTGAAACTCGGATCCATTTTTTTTCAACGTTTTTATAATCATATTGGTCAACCGAAAGGCTTCTTTATTCAATAAATGCAATTCTTGCAGGTCGCCAGAGTAAGAAAGCGTTGCTTTTTCCAAGATTTCCGTAAAATCATATAAGAACATTTTGCTTATACACATGTTGTCTATTTTTCCGCAAGGCAAAAAGAAAAAACTTCAGTGTTGTTACATGTCATATTGCAGCACATTCAAATTGGCGTTGCCAGCAGTTAGGCAAACGGCTATTTTAATGATATGAAAACCTATTATTAATATTTTGCGACTGTGTGGCATCTCCTTATTATTTTTGTTGATCGTTTATCGATATCGTAAATGTTGCTTACACATAATCGACAAGCTGTTATATATTTTCTTAGTTAGAAACTCGATTTTGCAAAATGCCACTAGTTGCCAGATCGCAAAGTGTGTATTGATAACGGATCAAGGCAACTGGCAGCATTAACAAATGAATGAAATTCGAATAGCATCCAATTTACTACGAATTTTACTACGTTTTGCGGGCTGCCTGAACCCTCCCTCCCCCACCATCCTTCTCTCCCACACACACAGACACAAGCACACACACACACACGTGGCTTCTGCGCAGTGGAGCACAGCATCCACAGTTAAAGTCCATGGCAACTGGCAGCGAAGGCATCTCCTTGGCTATGGACAGCGCAATGTGAATTCAGTTGCTGTTTGACGTTCCTCGCGTGCGGTTGTGCCTGGCTCCCTGCACTCTACACACTAGATAGAGTGGGATAGACAGTGACAAAGAGAGGGAGAGAGAGTGAGAGACAGAGAACGGGACTTACTCCCATGCACTGAAACAAACGGTAGATTGAGTTTCGATGTGTGTGTGTGTGTGTACGTAAAGAGAGACATCAACAACAGAAGAGAGCGGCGCCGACGCTGTCGCATTTGATGTTTGTGTACGAAAGAGCGTGCAAAGCAGCAAAGTGCAATAGCAAGGAAAAATGCACCAGCAACAGCAAAAACAACAACACAGAAGCAGCGGCAACGTGCACGCTATGTAAATAACAGTTATGTGTAGAGATATATATGCATGTACTTTTGTGTGTGTGTTTGTGTTTGTAATGGTGTAGTATCTACTACGAGAAACTGCAGTGTGTGTAAAACAACGAGTGCCGGCAACAAGACAACAACAACAACACCAACAAGAATAATAACAACTCGCAAAATTTTCGCTGATAAAGTTGTGTTGTCTAATGAAAGGTGCTAGGCCAGACTCCCCTCCCCTCCCCTCAAAACACAACTAACCATCCACCCCCCTCCACTCTACGCTTTTGCGTTGCATGCTCGCAAATTGAAAATAAATTGAATTGCAACAGCGTGCAAAAATCCAGCTAAGCTAGAACAACGACAACAACTTTGTTGCAAGACTTGTCTTTCTTTTTTATTCCGTGTTCCGCTCGCTGCTGCTGCTGTGTCTCTTTTTGTGTGTGTGTGTTGGTAAACGGGCAAAAGTGTTTTTCAGTAAATTGCATGCAAATTTGGTTTAATTTGATGGCAACTTAAGACTAAAAAAAATTCGAATATTGCAGCGCATTTTTTATTTTACATGACTTAAGTGAACTCTGAACGTTGCCGCATGTTGCACGCTGCAAACCAAATACTATCTGAAGTGTTGTGCATGGTGACTAGATGCTATGCTTTAATGACGTTTGTGTGTGTTCAAAAAAATAAAATGCAATTTCAAGCTTTTCACTAGTTGAATGCTGCGAATTGAAGTTGAAGTTGAAGTTGCTACTTGAAAATTTCATATTTCAAAATAATTATTTCTGAAATGCAGGTATTTTTATTGAGCTAATGACAGAAGTGTTATATATTATATATATATAAATATAAATATATATGTATATATATATATATAGTTTTACTAATTCCTCATCAATCAAAATTTATGTTATTTAACATAATTAATTTATTTAATATTAGAATTTAATAACTTATTCGAACCTTTTTAATTGGTGTGTGTGAATATCCGAAGTAGGCTTGTGTTTCAGAAGTGCTTTCAATTTATAAATAATTTCGAGAGTGCTTCGTAGAGTTCCTGATTTAAGTTAAATGATTCTATTTTAGTCAGCATTTTCTATGCCATAGTAAAATTAATAACTTTTTCCCATTTTTAATTGGTTCAGGGCATTAAAAAAGATGACATTTCATTTTGTCATAATTTTCTATGCAAAAGGTTAATGCACAACTTTTTCCCCAATTTTTACTGGAATCAGGCCAAGAATTGACAATTTTTGTTAACAATTGCTATTAACATATTTTGAAACGTAAACGTAAACCAATGTAAGTGGCCAAAGCCGGGTTTCTATGGCATTTTTAATGCCATTTATTATGCAACCTTCTGCTTTATTCAACATTTTCCCTTAGGTATTTGTTGCTTAGCACTTTAGAATTTTGCCCTCTGCCATACAAATGAAAACATTTGAAGCATGCTTTAAATAAGCATGGCTTGACTCTTTTGGCTACACCGGGGGATGGGGTGCACGTCTCATCAATAAACCATGTGCTGCTGGCATATGTAATTCTTGGCACTCTTATTGTTCAAAGCTCCCAACGCCCCCCACTTCTGCGTGTGTCGCCCATTAAGTGCCTGTGCCCCGCCCACCGCCTACTGCTCGCAATCCTTTCCGAGTGCTGGCAAATTGGAAGACACGTTTAGCGACGCTTTCACGTAGCCATTTCTGATTCTGCTGTTGATGCTGATGCTGCTGCTTTTGCTGGTTTCAACCTTTTGCCGTAATTGCCGTTTAATTGTTTGACATTTTACCTTGTGTGCTGTGCTACTCTCTCTCGCTCTGTCTCTCTCTCTCTCTCTCGCTCGCTCGCTCGCTTGTTTTATTTTTATATAATACGCTTTTCACATTGTGCATAGAATTCGAAATGTTCTTTCATTATGCTGCTGCCTTTGCCGTGCAATTAGAGCCCAAACACACCAAGTGACTTATTTACAACATTATTTTCACTTGGAACTCCTTTTGCTATTTCTCTTCTTTGGCGGCTGCTTTTGTTTTTCGAGGACATTTTGAGACTGCAGCAGCTTATGCTTAACGCAGCACATAAATAATGCTTATACCGGCCGGCAACCAGCTACCAGAGTGTGTGTGAGTGTGTGTGTGTGCGTGTGTGTATGTAAGAGAGTGCAAATTAACGTTGCACATTGCCTATTGATTTTATGAACGAAGCTTGCTGCAGCAGCTGCAAAACTATTTTGGACATTGCCGCCATGACAAACTATAAATCTGTCTGCCGGCATATACAACAGACGCACACACACACAATATATATATACCATATACGTGCTGCACACACACACACACTCACACACACTATATTTATCGATTGGATGCTGCTGCTGCTGTTGCTGTTGCTGATGTGTAGTAGTAAGAATCTCTCGTATTTCATGCGGAAGTGACCATGCACACACAAACACGCACACAAAAACACACACACACACACTATGCACACTTACGCACACACAAAATGGCCGCCCATGTGCGTAGTAGTAGTAGTTGTAGTTGTATTTGTTGCTGCTGTTGTTGTCCTCTCGTAGTAATCGTAGAACAGCCGGCAACGCAACGATAAATGGTTTGGTTTATTTAAATTTCTGCTGCCTGCCTCGTGCGGCATGCGGCATGCGGCTTACGTGCAGCAGTTAACAGTTACTACTACCATATATAAGCATCATTTTCCTTTTTTGTTCTTTTTTTCGGCTGGACAACAGCTGCAATGGCTCGTATTGCGTATTCGTAATGTGCGTATGTGCACTGCGAGAAAAAATGTACAAGCGCAAATGATTAAGTGAATTTGTATTTTGCAAAAGTTATTGATTCGAGTACAAAATACTCAAAATTACGAAAGTTTCTTGCCTTGTTCCAAGAACTCAACTGTCTTACATTGAGTAACAAATATGCTTAACTTAAGGTTTTTAAGGTTCTTAAACATTTCCTTCTCTCGTCCAGCAATTTAGAGCTTGTCTTAAAGTTAGTAACAAGCGCACTTATTCGGTCTTCAAATATGCATTTTCTGCTCTCGTCGAATATTTTAGAGCACGTAAAAATGGTGCATATTTATTTTTTGGCGTGTCCTTTTTTCTGTGCCACACAAAATAAAGCTGGTAAAGCGTCAACGTTTGTTGCTGCCATTAATTAGCTGTGCGCAACTCAGCAGCAAGTTTCACTTTTTTTCATCGTCGTAGTTGTTGTTGTTGTTGTTGGCGTCAGCCCTAATCCATCATTTGCCACAAAAGTCACGTACAACAGTTGCAGCAGCCTCTGAGCTTGAAAAGGAAACTTCCACGCGGAAGAAAGTTCATGTAACTTTAACACACAAACAGGCAAAAGCAGGAGGGGCAAACGGGTGGGGCAAGTGGAGAGGCATGCGGCTTATGACTGCCAAGTTTGTTGTAACAAATTAAGAAATCACTTTCGCCCCGCCGGCAACAAAACTCTATAAATATATGTGTGCAAGTCAGGCTGCAGTTGTATTCCCATCAACCCCTTCAACGCCCCTCTTAAAAATTGCCATCCGCCTGTCAAAAAAGGACAGCCTAAAAGTGATGCGACCCCAAAAAAAGTGTTGCATAAAACAAATGTCAAAAGGGGGCGCCACTTCAACCTGATAAATGTACATGAATGGGCTTTATATGCATATTATATAGCTGTACACATAACTGGTTATATAAGCACAATGTGCGCAGATATATATATATATATATATATATGTATATATAAATAACTGTATCTGGTAACGAGCTGCAACACAGTTGGCAAACAAATTTCTGTGATTGGCGTGTGACATTTTCAGCGCAGAGGAACGCGAGCTGCTATTTTAAATGTTCGCATTTATATTTATGTCTGTCTATGAACATGATTGATGTGCAACAAGGGGGTGTGGTGTGGCAGGGCAGGGCAGGGAGGCAGGCAAAGGTGCTGAGCAAGTGTCAAGAAAGGTCCAAAGTAAAAGGCGTTCGATCGCTGACAGCGCTGCGCGAAAAGTTTTCCAATTGAGCCAGTTGCGGGCGCAGGCAGCGAAGAGGAAAACCAGTTGAAACTTAAGTGCCGTTATGCGGTGGAAATTGAAAAGCACTTAGGCTGTGGTTGATATGGATATAGTTATCGGTGTAGGTATAGGTATAGGTATAGGTATAGGTATAGCTATAGGTATAGGTATGGGTATGGGTATATTTATAGATATGGGTATAGATATGGATATAGGTATAGGTATAGGTATAGGCATAGATATGGGTATCGGTATAGTTGTTATTGTTATAGTTACAGTTATAGTTATGGGCGTATAGGAACAGGAATAGGAATAGGTTTATCTATTGGTAAACTGGCTTACTTTGTCCAAAACAATATTATTGTACACATGGAAATTGAGAACTTAAATGTGGAGATACTAAATTAAGTTCTCAATTTCCATGTGAATATATCTTATGAAAAAGGTGCCAAGATTTTTCAATGTTTAATCCTAAATATATAGAGCAAATTAATCTGACCAGTTGTATTTAAGGCAGCTTGTAAATATTTTCTCCGTAAGCCAATTATTTTATTAAAGATCTCAGCAAATTTTTCTTAATCCAAACATTTTTAATCTTGAATTCTAAATGCATTGAGCAGTTCATATGCATATGCATATTCTCTATACTTTATCATTAATGGGCTCAATTTCCTTATAGACTTTCTCGATAGCCAATATTCCTCAATCTCCAATCCTATATCCAAATAGTAATGCATTCTCAACTGGTTTAAGTTGATATATTTGCTTTTTATATTTTACATATTCGCTGCTTGCTTATACATTTTTGAAGCACGTTTCCTATGCCAAGATTTTTCAATCTTCAACCCTAAATACGGGTAGAGCGAGATAGAAAGAGAGAATGAGAGAGAGAGAGAGAGAGAAGCTACTTATTATGTCAGCTTGCTGCTCAAGAGACCAATTGTTTTTGCACTTTTGCATCGCCCTAGCTCACATATTTGGCAATAGCTTACACACTCCCCCATCCTGCCCCCACCGAAGCCCCAATCCTCCCTCATATTTACTTGGTTCCCACTCGCATTTTTACTTAACCCAATATTTTGCTCGTTAGTCATAAAAAACAAAAGCCCAGCAGAGTGTGGCGTAGTAAAAGCCAAAGGCAAGGAAAAATCACTGAGCAGCAAGGCAACAACAACAACAGCAAGAGTAGCAACAACAACAACAACAAGGCAAAGCAACAACTACTCAACGCTGGCTGGCATCAGCTGCTATGTGCAAAAAGTTTATGACTTTAGACCCATTTTGTGTGTTATGCGGCGGCGACGCTGAACTCAATTTTTTTGCACTGAATCACAGCAGCAAGCCCAGCCCCTAAATGTCTGAGGGAGAGCAGGTTGGGGGGGGGGGGGGGGCGTGTTGCAGAAGGGTGCGACAGAGGGCGCAGCGACCAGGTCGTTTCAAGCCTTACCTTTGGTTTGTTCCTGCTCCTGCTGCTGCTGCTGCTGCTGCTGTTGCAGCTACTTTTCTATCTGACTGCGACGCTGGCGCCGCTGCTGTTTTTAAATGATTTTTATGTGCACTTTAGTCGCAAGCAAACAACAACAAAAATTGCAACAACAACAACAACAACGAGAGCCAAGCGTATACCCTACAAATATGTCTAAAAAGGTGTGTCATTGAGTTGTGGCAGGGTGTGGCAACTTAATGAATGACAACCATTCTCGATGTGACAGGATATCATTTTGACTGCACACTGATCAGCTTAACATATAGATAACAGATATAATATAGTTTATACTGCCAATTTATCGGCTTATAACAGCTAAAGGTAGTTCGATATATGGTTGAAAGGTGTGTTAATAGGTTGCGGGAGGGGCGAGTGGCAGGGCATACTTACTTAACCAAATACAATTTGTCCAGATGAGAGTGGTTATAGTTTATATATATAGTTTATTCCATCTATTGGTCAGTCTATAGCAGTCGACGAGATTTATAGAAAGCATATTAATTATTATTATTAATATAATAATTATTATCTTTAAAAAAAATTAAATATTTAATACTTGCTACAACGCACTAGTTGTCAGAACATAGCTGGGAGATACCCTAAACTCAGTTGTTAAATGCATATTAGGCTTGTTGAATTGGTTTGTGCAATTGGAAAATACGTTTTTGTCTTTCTTACTGATTGGGAATGTATATATATATATATATATGCTCTCTTCTGCCTTCATCTTTTATGCTAAATTCAGCCAATTTTCAAGCTCTCGCAGCTCTCGGCCAGGGTATCCGTCAGTCGATTCACGTATTTGTCCGTCTTTAAATAGTTGTCGTATTATATGCTTATATAGAATATCTTCAATCTTATCTCTCAGCGCTCTCTGCTTCACAATTTCCGTATATGTTTCGCTGTTGCACTCATTTGCTTGTTTATCCGTTTGTTTGTTTGTTTGTCTCATGCTTTTGGTCTATTGATTTTCTTTCTGTTTTTTTTTTTGTATTGCTGCGTTTTGTCTCGTGGCTGCATTGGCTTGTGGCCAGTCAGATAGTCAGTCATTCAGTCATTCAGTCAGTTAGCCGGCCTGTCTCGGTCGGCCAGTGTTACAATTATGCAACAGACAGACCCAAAACTGCTGCCTGCACCATGTTGTTGGCCATTGTTTTTAGCCCGGTTAGTACTCTAGCCGGGTCCAGCCTCTCTTTCACTGGCCATATGCATTGTATTGATTTTTTTGCGGGCAACCCATTCACAGCAGCCGCCCACAGACGCCATAAAAAGTCATTAGTGAGAAAGGGTTCGGCGTTCTGGATCTGAACCTGCACACTGAGAACATTTTTGTTATAGGAATCACCAATATATAATATCTATGGGAAGTTGCATTCTACAAATGCCAAATTCTATCGTAAAAAGAATATTTTCAAGTTTTCTAAACTATGAACAGAAGTTGGCATAAAAACGTAAGTTTTTTTTGGTGAGTGTATGAGTTGTGGTTGCCTGGCTGGAGGTAGCTTCGAGTGTATAATGGTGCAATTTAAATACGAGTACGCGCTGCCATGTGAATGAACCGTGCAACATGCCGCACGCAACGGTATGCTGCTGCCTGGACCTACGCGGCGTATGCGCAATGTGTGTGTGTTTTTCTTTTTTTTTTATTGGTCTTTCTTTATATATCTGGTAACGCAAAAACAATAAACTAAAAGCAATTTGCTTTTGATTTATTGACGCTATGTACGTGGCAAGCAGGCAAGCAGCCAGTCAGCAGCAGGCCACATGCAACAAGCTGAAGCTGTGGCACAAGCTGAGACATGATCAGAATCGTTCGCGTAATGATTATCTATTAAAATAAATCACGTATTTGGCAACAGGCGACGGCAAACTTGAGCAAGTTTCGCCAAGTGTCGAAGTCAATAAATTGCTGTCTGTGTGTGTGTGTGTGTGTGTATGGGTGTGTCCTGCATAGTCCTGTGCAGGCTATGTGGCAAATTTCATTTTGGCAACCAGCACAAATTGCCGCTGACAGCCAAGTCGGGCACCCAAAAAAAAAAAAAAACAAGAAAAGGGAAAAATAATACTAGTAAAAAAATAAAGTTCCGCCGGAGACAGCGTCAAGTGTAATATAAACAAATCGAACTTGACTAGCAAGTGTTTAAGCCCTTTTTTCCACCCAAGGCCGAGACAAACGAGCTGTGAGAGCTGCCAACTAAGTGAAATAGACATAAGCAGCGCTTACAAAGGCAAATGACATTGCGCACACTTAAGAACCCAACTGCTTTACGTACTTCTCGTCTCTTCCCTTCTCTTCTCTTCTCTTCTTTCATTTTGATTCTTTTTTTTGCCCATTTTTGTGCTAAGCCTTCAAAAGACTTCACAAGTAATGGCCACACAAGCTATTGAAGACACATTAGTCTCCTGTTACTTTGCTGCAGTTTTTTAGTACTTTTCACATTTTCCAGTTTGAGTTTGAGCTGTGCCTTCAAATTTGAAAGTGTTTGTTTGTTGAGCAAAGGAAAATTTGCTGCCCATTATGGCTTTTGAAATGCTTCTTAAAGTCTGCACATTTGCAAAGGCGTTTGTCAATTTTCAGGATTTTCCGCCCGAAATAACAAATTGAAGCGAAAGTCTTTTCAATCTGAGCCAATTTATTTTTATGACAGCGAGCTGTGTTTTATGAAGTTTCGCTTTAATTGAATTGAAGTTCACTTTTGTGCACCGTTTACAAGTTTTGGTTTTTTGCATATGCTTTATCTATGATAGATGAAGACTAGGATTCGGGCATCCCTTAAATAAAATCTCATGTGGAGCAGCAGTTTAGGAATTCACTTAAATATTCTTCAATGTTTATGTGCAAATTTTGTAATCTACTTTTCAGTTTTCAAATTTGTGCACATATTTTATTAGTTTATTTTTTATTTTAGTCTATTTTTGTTCATTCAGTAATTTTTCTCTATTTGTTAACATTTTGTGCTTTCGTTTGGCAGGTTTTGCATAATTCTCACGCTTTTGTTGAATCAAATTGCATTTTGAAAGCTGCTTAGGCCTGCAATTTTGTGTTGCTGTTGCTATTGTTGCAATTGTTGCTATTGTTGCTGTCGCACTTTTAAACTAATTGCCAGCAATTTAGTCAACGTTGGCAGTGCAATGCAGCGTATGCGTCATGTTGCGTCATATTGCTGCTATCTACAGCTCCCCATTTTTATCTGTCGCTCTGTCGCTATGGCTCTATGGCTACAGCTGACTTTTGTTTGCTGCTGTGCAAGCCCAATGCGCACATTTGCCGCATAATTGCCAAGTCATGATTTTTTACACACACCAAAATCGAAAAAAACCAAATATAAAATAAATGAATATGCAGTGGGGAAAAGATTTTCATGTGTCGCCTTTCGTTTTTTATATTTCTGTTGCTGCCACATAGTGGCTGCTGGCTGCTGGCTGCTGATATTCGCACTGGGCATAATTTCCATGTTGCTTAAGCGGCATTTTCGTTGCTCTTTGGGGTCGTCCGCCCTCCCCCATTTGCACAGTTTCATTTCCCAGCGCTGAGTTGAGTTTATCGTTATTGACAGTTTTACTGCTGTCTGTTTATTTTGTTGTTGTCTTCATTTATTTTTTTTTGGGTGTTTTGTTGTTGTTTCACTGTTGCTTCTTATCAAACAAGCGTTTGTTCCCTTTTGCATAGTTCACGTTACGCATTTTTCTCTCAGACGTCACCTCGGGGACTACTACGCTCTGGCATAAACATTTTGTCGGAGTTGGGCAAGTCAGAGGACAAGTTAATGTCTTGTCAAGCGATTTGCAGCACACATGCTTTTCCTCCTTTTTTTCCATTTTTTTTTTTTTTTTTTGACTTGGCTTACGCTTCCATGCCATATTCTTGCTGTGTGTTGCTTAGACTGGCTTAGAGGGGAGCAGCTTTGGAGGTGGCTTGTCATAGGAGTATGATATCTGTTCACTTGAGCTCAACTTATGGCGCTCCAATTTCGCGCTGATGCATAATTTTTGCCGGCTCGCATAAAAATGCGCTCGAACGGGAGGGGGAGTGCCAAAGCCAAAACCAGGAAAAGCACGGAAAATCCGGGAGCGTAAAACATGAAAAAAAAAGAAAGCATGGAAAATATATTGCATCACTGTAGGGGACTTTGACTGTATGCCTTTGCCTCGTTTATCTTTCATTCTCAAGTGCTTGTCCGTGCGTATGGGTGTGCCTGTGTGTGTGTGTGTGCCTGTGTGTGTGTGTCAGTGTGTGTGTGTGTGACATGATTAATATCCCCGCTGACAGTTGACTGACTGTCGTCAAGTGAAATCAAAAGCGCTGCAACAAACTTCAGCTTCAACACGGCGCAACTTTAAATATTTGCATGAGCCTCACATTATTTAGTATACAATTTTACAGCAATGCGGGTTAAAAAGTGATGTGTTCCAAGTGGAGCTTCTCTAGGATGATGATTTTGGGCTGGCTCACACATAAATATCGTTATTTACTTTACTCAACAGCCTCAAGCCGCATTAAGCATTAAGCATTAAGCATTTTCATGAATTTCAAAGCGCGTAATACATTAATAAACAAGAACAACAAAAATAAAAAACAAAAATAAAAAACAAAAATAAAAAACAAAAATAAAAAACCAAAAAAAAAAACAAAAAAACAAAACAAGCGAACCATTAAAAAGCTACAATCACAGCGGAAATCTGTTCATGTGCGCATAAGGCCAAAAATATCAATAAAACAGAAAAGAAATTAAATAAGCGAGAGCATCGAAAGCGTAAAACAAACAAATCAACAAATCAAAAGCAACCAAATAAAACCAAAAAACAAAAGGGAAAACGAAAAAAGCAACAACAAAAACAAAATATAAAATAAATAAAAATAAACACCAGCGAAATTCGGCGTTTAAAACACACACATAAAAAATGTAATGGAAAGCATTAGTGCTCATAAAAAATGGATTTACACAGCCTTTTTAAGGCTGTCCTGATCCTGTACATCATTCGAGGTGAGTTGCCATTTGATTTAACTGTATGACCAGCCCAATCCACGGCCAAAACAATACCATTTTTTTTTTTTGTATACTACAGACATATAATTTTATGCATTTTATAAAACTCTCTCTGAACATTAAAGGAGTGAAAAAATATAGAAATATTGATTTTGTTAGCGCATAAAAAATGTAGTTTGTGTATTTATATAACTGTAAAATAGTTAATATAAATAAAGTGCTGCGTGACGACTGATTGGAGATTAGCACTCTCTAAAAACTCAGCGTTAGTTCAGCATTTTCCGAAACTCATCCCATTTAAAAGAAAAGTTGAAAAGTTGATTTTTGTTTGAATTTCGTTAAATTTAAGGAAGAGCTAAAATTTTCCATTGTAAACTTTCCAAATTGGCTTTTAAAAGTAATGCTTCTTGATCTGAGAAGTCCCGCTTTTAATTGGTGTGCTGGGTGTTGGGTATTTATAGCCACAAGCTGAGCTACTCCTTCAAGCCAGGGCTCTTCACTTATTAACCATACGCCCCGTATGCCACTCCATTCAAGCAATTTCCCAGCCAGCCGACAGCATCTGGAATTTCCCATTCAATGTCTTTACTGCATACATACGACATTTTCCTATTTTTGTTTTTCTTTTTGTGGCCTTTTCAATTTGCGACTGATTCCTGAGCATTCGGGCCTCACTTTTTTGTTCTTGGCTAAAAATAATTAAGCTGCGTTGCCAGTTTTTTGTGTTCTTACTTTTCAACATTTCCCTGTTTGCTGTTGTTGCGTTTGCTGTTGCTGCTGCTGCTGCTGCTGCTGCTGCTGCTGCTGCTGCTGCTGCTGCTGCTGCTGCTGCTGCTGCTGCTTCTGTTCGTGTCGCTTCTTTGGTTTGTCCTTTGTGCGCTGTCGCTTGCAACACTTCCCACACAGCCACTTTGTCCACTTTGGCTAACAAGCCGTTGAAAGCAGGAAAGGCCATGACGGCTTCCACGCACGCTCCCGCTCGCTCTTTTTCAATCTTTTGATACACTGATCCTGCTGATAAATGCAGTGTATTTCACATTTATTCTTTCGCAATTTCCGTTTCACTTTTGAGCCTGGCTCAAAGCGATGTGATTTTTGTATTTCACACAATTTCATTCTGCACTTAAATTACAACATTTTGTAAATATGACGAGCAATTTTGGGGGTTTAACTTGAACATTGAAATGAGCCAGAATTCCATTTCTAACTTTGAATGAGGGATTAATGTAGAGGTCGAAACATTTACGAATAGCCTTGGCTTGTGGAAATTGGATCTCTTTCGCCAGAATTATGATTTGATGATGGTTTGTGCTTTTTTTGGGTTATAATTTGGAGTGATTGTCATTATCCTTTCTAATCCTGAATGCAGCATTAATCTAAAGGTAGAATAATGACAAAAAAGCACAGTTTTTGATAAATCGGTTCAATTTTGGCAAAGTTATAGCATGAGAAAGATTTCCTCACAGTTTTTTGGGGTTTAATTTTGGTATGGCAATTGGAAATTGGATCTGGAAAATCTAGGGCTTAAGCCAGCCTCAAAAAGTGCTCGTTTTTGAAAATGGAACTTTTTTTTTAAGTTTTTCTATTATTTATTTTATTTGTAATGAAAATCAATTACAGTCCTTGAGTAATTCTCTGCACTAATCTTAAAAAACAAGCAGACTACTTTCCAACTATTTTCCAACTGTTTTCACACAGGGCACAGAGTATTGCTCGGTTGCTTGGGGTCGCCTGCAAGCGTCCTGCTCGTTTGTATTTTTTTCTTGTGTTTTTGTGCGCATTTCAAAAAGCCAAAGTTATCAGCAAAAGATCAACGGCAGCGTTGAGTCTTGCAACGTTTTGCCAGCTGCCTCCTGGCAGCCGTAGGCGCTTTTGTTTTTATCCCTTTGCCAGAGCCAAAGACTGCGGGCTGTTGTTGTTGTTGTTGTTGCTGTGGCAGTTGTTGTTTCTACTGGTCTCTGACTGTGACAGTGTGGGCCTCTGCTTGTTGCTGATGATGAGGCTGATTATGCGCTGCATGCTGTCGCTGCCTTGGACAATGCTGTCCCCGCAGCTTGCCACAAAAGCTTTGCAGCTAGCTGCTCGCTGCTTTCAGCTCCTTGCTGCTTGCAGCTCAGCCTGTTTACTTGGCTCGCCTTTTTGTTACACAAAAGCTGCCTAGCTGCCAGCCTAGCTGCCTGCCTAGCTGCCTGCCTGCCAGCCTGTTTGTTTCGCTCAGTCTTTCGCCTGTAATAAACCACTGCCACAGCCACCGGCAACCCACTCAACAGCTGTGTGTGTTGCTGCAACGTGACATTCGAGGTCATTCACATTTCGAGGGCGTGTTGTTGAACTTGGTGTTGGTTGTGCATTTCTATGTTGGTATTGGTGTGTTGCACTATAGCTAAAAATGCAATTTTTCCAATGATAAAAATAAAGTTAAGTTTTTGGATTCCATTTAAAATACAACAATAGAACAGCTACAATTTCCTATTGTTTTCTACACAGAAGAATATTTAACTTCGTCGATAACTTAGATTTGAATAAGTTATAAATGTGTTAACCAGGCCGAAAAAGAGGAACTGGAAATGTGGAGCGAAATTAAGCGATTGAAAATCAGAGCCCGAAGCGCAATCGGAAGCGAACTTTAGCCTCCTTTAAGCGCCAATAACCGAAGCGTAAACCATAATCCTTATTGAAACCAGAATAGAACCGGAACCGGATCTTAAATTAAACGTTTTATAATGCAGCAAAAGGTTATTCAAGCTGTTAAAATATGTTTAATAAATGTGTTGAAAGTAGCATAGCAAATGGAACTGTGTAGTTCATCGCCTTCTCTTAAGGGCAGAACTGACAGCATCAAATAATAAACTGAAACTTTGGCTTTTGTTGCCACTGTTGCACGTTGCATGTGCTCGGTAAATTTGTAACGCCTCCCTGGCTACTTGGTGCATTTGGCTCGTTGCTCGTTGCTCGTTGCGCGTTGCGCGCTGCTCGTTGCATATTCGGTTGCTAAATGCCGTGAAACATTAGACAATGAGCAGCTCTAATTATGTCTTGCGTCTGCTCACAAAACGAAGGAAAAAAGAAACAGAAAAAACTGCAATTAACATTTGATCCCAGTTGCTGTTGCTGCTGTTGCAGCAGTTGTTGCTTTTGTGCCCTGAAGTGTTGGTGCACGCCAGCGGCAGAAAGTTTTATGAGTTTCCTTGTAAATGACGCCGTCGCTGGCGACGTTGCCACGAGGCATGCAAAACTTTGTGCCATTGTTTGTTGCAGTTGCAGCAGCGACCGCTTCTGCTGCTGCTTCTGCTGTTGCTGTTGCTGTTGCTGTTGACTTCATTTCTTTGAGCTGTGCAACACAAACAAAAGTGAAACGTGTGCTTTTCAATAATTCAGTTTTATGGCACAAACTCAACGTGACGTGCGCTTTGTCATTCATTTGCCATTTCTGACTTTTAAAGTCGGTGCTCATTAGTGAAACATCAGCAACAACAGCAACGGCAACAGCAATTGCAATTGCAACTGCAACCGTCTCAACAATAAATTCATCTGCAACAACAGCAGCAGCGGCGTCGGTAACATTAATTGAAATGCTTTTCACTTTTTTTTCTGCTCTTGGCAGTTGCGATTTAATTGCATACTTTTGTGAGCATAGCAAGCAAAGGCAAACCGCAAGGCAACGTGCAACTGCAACCTGCAACATGTGCTGCAACAACAGCAGTGGCCGTGCAGCATTCCCTTCGCAATCAATATCAGATTTCGAATGTTGCCTTAAAATGTTTTAGTTCAATTTCGTTACGAAAGTGCAGGCCACCAAAAATGTATGCTATATATACCTTATACCCTGTAAGCTGAATAACTTTCCGTGTAGGGTATGCGGGGTGATTTAAAAGACTGTCACAGCAAAGTTTAATAAGCAATACAATAAGAGGATAACTCAGAGTCGAGCTTAGTTTGCTTGTCAATTATTCATTACCATGAAAGATGTAAAAGATGTAGGTTTGAAATATAATACCCTGTATTTTTAACATATCCAGTATATGTATATTTAATATACCCTGTTTTATTCGTTCGCTGAACTACTTTTGATGCATGACTTAAATAGTTCGAAACAAATTTTCAACTTACTTTAAGTCATATTTAAACTAAGGTTTTTGAACTTATTTGTGGCTAGTATTTCTAGGTTATCTGCTAGTCGGTCAACTTAGATAAAAGTTTGCATTACTTGTTATTGGCTGCTGATGCGGCAACAGCTGAATAAAGTCAAGGGGCAGGCATCACGTTGTGCGTGATATGACCTAAGCAAATATACTTTGCACACACACACACACATACCAACACACACACACACGTAAACACACATAGATATAAAAATACCGTTACGCTCTGTTGCGCCGAGACAGTTAAGGGGGGATTGGGAGCAGCGGAAGGAGCAGAGTTTGGGATGGAGGCAGTGGAACGCTTCGCTGAAGCAGACGCCTCGCATTAGTCGAGGCTCTTAAGCAGAAAAATGCGTGCACTTGAACTGACAGAGAGCGGGAGAGAGAGAGGTACGTAGATAGAGAGGGAGAGAGAGAGAGAGAGGGAAGCGTGTTGTAAAAGCTGCTTCTAAAGCTGCCACTGAAACGCTTTAAATGCAAAGCGCTGCCTACTTTTCTTTTTCTTTCAGCTTGTTTTATTTTTTTTTGGGGCACTGACACTGCCTCAATCAAATGGCGATGTTTTCAGGCCCTGACTGCTGTTTATATTTGTCAAGTCATTTCCCATTTGCCAAGCCACCTCCCCCCCCTAAAAACAGCACACGCCACCTCCAAGTTGCACCCCTTGGCAGCAGACAGAAGCTTTGGGCACATCTTTCACCCACGTGCCGCATATGCAAATCAACTTTAATGTGTGCTGCTGCTGCTGCTGGTGCTGCTTCTCTGCTTCCTCTTCTTCTTCAGCTTGCCACTTCTAGATACGCCTCCTCCCCTTCTCCTTTGTCTTCTTGAACTTTTTGGAAAGCCTCGGAATTGCGTTTGCTTTTAAATGCGGCACGCAAGAACTTTTGCCAGCTTTGTAGCTGCTTTTTTTATTGCTAACTCACCCGCCTCCCGGCTCTTCCCTCGTCTACATAAGGTAGTACATCTTTAAGGTTCAGGAACTTAAGCGTTTTTGATTTAGTGCGCTTCGAGGCCAACTTCAAGCTTGTCATTATTTACACATTTTCCTGACTTCATTCGAAAGTAAAGTTAAACAACCCGCTGGCGATATACTTTAGCAGGTTGCAGGTATAATGATGTTGTAATGGCTGAAGCATTGTAGAAGAAAGTTGCAAGCTAGAAATATTATAGAATTCTTCTTTGAGAGAATGAGATAACGTCTTTGCTTAGATCCTTCGTATCGCAGTAGGTCGAAGTGAACTTTCAGTGCTAGGGGTAGTGATAGATGGACAACTTGTGCAGCTTGCTAAATATCTTAAGAACCTACAAATTGTGGAAGATAACAAAGAGTTGTGCTTAACCTCAAATATTGTATAACAAAAAGTGCTGCAAGTGGCAGGTCTATCCTGATAATGGAATTTCTCACTAATGCAAGCTAAAACCAATTTAAATCATTTCAAAATAGTTGAGGAATTGGCAAACATGAAGCTTAGCTTGGATAGTCTCTGCATGCACTACATCTACACTATCTGAGCATATCTCAAATTGTTATTATTTCTCGTTTTTGTCATACATATGTCCGCAAGGTATTTTCATCTTCTCAAATCTCTGTTTGCTTGTTTTATTTTCTTTTTTCTTTGGTTGTTTTTTGCTTTTGCCTGCACGGATTTTCTTCTTAATTACGCGACGACTTTCTTTCAGTTCGCTGCCATTTATTACGACTGCAGTGCTGAATAGAAACCTGCAAAGGGGTGGTGGCTGGGGGGAGGAGCGAGCTGGAGACTGACTGAAATGATAGCTGAAGCTGTAACTCTGTGTGGGGGATGCCTAAAGCGAGGGGGAGGATGAGGGGCTGGCTGGCTGGCTGGCTGCTCATTTGCATTTTGTGTTTAGGTTGATGCCTGTCGCTTTTTCTTCTTCTTCGCATTCATTGCTTCAACTTGGTCGTCTTCTTCTTGCTGCCAGTCATTTCCCGTCCAGCGTTTCTATTTAAATGCACAGCAATTTTTAATGATCCGTGATAATGATGAGGCAGCTGCCGCTGGCATTTTGCTTAGAGAACTACTCTCATTTCACTTCGTGCTTCTCTCTGCTGCTTCTGCTTCTGCTTCTGCTTCCTCTGCACGTAATTGATTTGGGCGTGGCTGCAGAGGCGGCTGCTGCTGCTGCTGCTGCTGCTTCTGCTGCTTCTGATTCTGATTCTGCTTTGTCCTTTGGCCACTTTTGATTGACAACGCTGACAAATGGAGCGGCGTGTATTCAATTATGTGCGAAGTGGCAGGCAACAAAGCGGCCACGACGCAACAAACGTGCAACACACACTTAGTGACGACAACACAATACAATCGAGAGAGAGAGAGAACGACAAAGCAAAGCCTTATCGAGTTTATCAGACGGTCATTGTGTTGCGTTTATGCGGCATTGTCAGTGCCACACACACACACACACACGTGCCACAAAAGCCAGACAAGCAGCAAGGCAGCACAGTACTCTGCACAGCAGTAAATGCTGCAGCAACAGCAGCAGCAACAGCAGCAACTGCTTTATTAACATCATCAGCATCTACACTCAGAAGAAAAGAAAAAAAACCAAAACAAAAGAATTTGCTTAAGAAAAACTTAAAAAAAAATATTTTAAAAATTGAAAAGAATCATCAAATTTAAACAAAAGAAAATTTTTTAATTTCTTACATTAAAATTACATTTTGAAAATTTTGCATTATAATTATTATGGTTATTGTTATTGTTAAAAGGAAGGTTAACAAATTACTTCATAAATTCTTTATTTTTTGCAATCTATTTTCTAAAGTTGAAGTTCTGTTTTCCCAGTGTAGCCACACACTCGGAGACTACACGCGTTGGTGGCACATTCATGTATTTATGGGGCATGTTTTCATGTCGCATTTTGATAGCATCAGACGGTTTTCCATTGTTGCCCCGCCACCTCAGCATGCCCCTGTTGCCTGCCCCATAAATAACAGTGGCTGGCGTTCGCTGCACGTTTAAACAGCTTTTTGTTTGCGTCTCCAATTAGCTGACAGCTTTGTATTCACTTTTGGCAGCTGTTACCTGTTTCTAACCTAATCTGGCTCTCTGCTCTTCACTTATCCGCAAATTGCTCAGCTGACAAATTTAATTTTCATTAGTTCGCATCGCCGCGCACATCTCTGTTCACAGCTTTTTCCGCAAAACTTTGCCAGCTAACAAAAAAAAGTAGAAGAAAAAACTGTTTAGAAAAAGGCGAATACTTTATCTTAAGTGACTTATAAACTAGAAACTGGAAATTTAATGTGCTTGCCCCGTTGTGGCAGTCAACTTCCTGGCAAACACTTTTCTACTTTTCACCAACATTTTTACCCTGCTCGTCGCATTTCCGTTGGGCATTGCAGTTGACAGCCTCGACACAAACACACACACACACACACACATATACACACACAACCGCAACGAAAGTGGCACAAAGTTTGCAACACTTTTTGGTGGGGTTATGAGCTAGTGGAGCTGGTGGTCTTGGGGTGTTGGGACTTGTCCAGTCCACTTTATCGTTATCTTTTGGCCAATGCCTTTTTGACAAAACAATTTCTCATTTTGTTGCTGCGGCTGAAAATTGCTAACAAATTTGCTGTTGCCTCATGTTGCATGCGCTGCATGCTGCTTTTGAGAATTCTTTACAGTGACAACATGTTCCCACTTCCCATTTCGCAATTCTTCGAATTTTTGTATTTATCTCAACTTTATTTTATCTAAAGTGGAAATTGCTGCCAAGGCGAATTGTTGCCAGTTTTAGATTGGACTCGATTTTTCCCAGTTGCAGCTAATACAAAAAGATGTAGGAAAAATCAGGCGATTTTTTGTATAGTTAAATTTTGAGGTCGGCAGATTGAATCCGATATAAAAGGACTCTAGAAATGGGTGTAATGTAAAGATAGCTTTAGTTCTTACTTGTTCGATTTAAGGTTTGCTAAGAGATAAAGTAGATTTATTGATCACGTCATAAGCAAGTAGGCAACATTATCATTTCTCTCTTTTTTGTTTAAAAGTAGCGAAAATAAAGTGAAAACATTTTTTCCGCTCACATTTTTTGTCTCTTGCCAGAGTCATGTAGACTTTTTTCATATATTTTAAAAATAATTAAATTATTCATGCTGCTAGATGACAACAAAATAAAAAGAAATGTATGTCTCCTGTGTGTGTGTGTGTGTGTGTGTGTGTGTGTGTGTGTGTGTGTGTGTGGCACAAAAACGGGTCAGTGCTCTGCCGAGGCAACGCCTCAAGTTGTCAGGCAACCGCAATGCAAATATTGTCTGACACACTCACACTCACACCCACACCCGCACAGTCAGACACAAAAGTAACACCCACGCAAGTCTGCACTTTTTTTGTTGTTTTTTTTTGGGCGGTGGGAAGGGGGGGGGGGTGGGTGGTGCTGTTTTTTAGCTGCTGCCTTGACTACCAAGTGAATAATAAATAAGGCATAAGAGCCGCATCAAAAGCGGCCTTTAAAATACGCCAAATAAAATTATGCAAGAGCCTGGCCAACGGCTGCGTCATAGCAATTAGAGAGGAATCTGCCACGCCCCCGCCTCCCTTATCGCCCAAGCACTACAAAAGCCGCAGCACGTTGACCACAGGTAGAAAGCAATTGTCTTTGGCGCTGTGTGCGTGCCTTTGTTGTGGTCCACGAGAGATGCTCATTAAAATTTAGGCCAAGCCGCTGGGTAATAACAGCAACAACAACAACAACAACAACAACTAATGTTGCAACAACAAGGACAACATCGTCAGTGCCACTTAATTTTGGCCAAAAAGTTTACCACTCGCTTTTTCGTGGCTTAAATGAAATTGAAAATAACTTTTGGCCACTCGTGCATTAGACTTCGCAACGTGCCATCATTTTATTTATAACAAACTCAGACATTCTCTCTCTTTCACTCTCTCTTTCTCTTTGTCTCTCTTTATTTTACAGCTGAGAGCAGCTATATAGTTAATGGCTTGGATCTGCAGGGACCGATATTTCTGCATGAGCCGCCGCATCGCGTTGAATTCTCCAACAATTCGGGTGGCCTAATAGAATGTTCCGGCCATGGCAGCCCCCCACCAGAGGTAAGTGCTTTTAGCCATAAGTAGCTAGATAAACAAGATGTTAGACTGACTGCTGAAAAATGTCAATTGTCATCATAAAAAAACTTTTTAGCTTTCTTTTTTATTTTTGTTTTTAGTTAAATCCAAATCGGAACATGAAACAAAAGCTCAGCCGAAAATCAACCAGTTTTTACCTGTTACCAATCATAATACCCTCTTAGTGCAAAAAAGTTCCACAACGGAAACAAATAAAGAAATAAAATCTGTAATTAATTTATAGCAGAAACCGATTCGGTTTGACACCAATTTTATGAAATTCCCTATTTGCCACAAAAAATAAGCGTAGCATCGCTATGTGAAACTTTTTGCTGTTCATACAGAATTTTCAAAATTTCAAAATTAACTTGCAGTACAAATATATTTCGTGTACCTGCTAGTACAGGGCGTGGCTTCAGCATTTTGCATACTTTATTCCATATTATTTTTGGTTGCTTTTCTTTGCATTTTGTTTTCGCCTGCTTAATTATGCATGCCATTCTTGTCTGCTCGCCGCGTCCCTCGTTTCCAAGTTAATTGACTGCCCAAAACTAATACCCCACTCCACACCACTTCACTCCCCTCTCTCTCTCTCTCTTGTTGCCTCGTTGCTAGGTGGAATGGACGCCCATACCGCCGCAGCAGGACATGGTATTTCAGCTGTCCAATGGCAGCATGATGTTCTATCCGTTTACCGCCGAGAAATATCGACACGAGGTGCATGCCACCGTTTACAGGTGAGTTGAGCTGGACAACCAACAGCCATAATTGCGTATACTTAATGAAATCTGAAATTATAATGTAATATTTCATTCCCAGATGCAAGCTGCGCAATCTGGTGGGCACGGTCTTAAGTCGCGAGGTGCATGTGCGAGGCGGTAAGTATATGCATATTACATCTAAATATATATACATATATATATATACATATACATATATATATTTAGTTTGTCGGCTTAACAAATTTTTAATTAATTTACGTATCATTTTCTAGCCGCATAGCGGCAGTTGATTTGCGCTAACTCAGCTCGTCGTCGGCTATCCAAAAACTTTGGCTTAATTGCAAAGTTTTCGAAAGCAGCGCCTAAAAGCAGGCAACGCAAGTTTTAATTACTGCTGCCAAATGTTGTCGAGCCACGGGAAACAAGCCGAAAAACCCTACCCACATCCCCAATACACCCCACGGCGCTAATTTGGCGCCCAAGCGAGAGAATTGACTTCGGCTTTTCGGTTAGATGCTCTAACCACACAGGGAGTTTCCATATTGCTAGGCAACTAGCTTGTTGCACACACAATTCCACAACTAATTGAAAAAAAAAAACAAAATTATTTTATTCACTTGGATAACTTTCGCGCATTATATTTAAAAATGTAGTTTAGGTGGTCTCCTTGCTAATTGCAAAAACTGCGATTGCTGCTGAAACTCGAAAATAATGCTACGAAATATTCAAATTAAACAAGAGCGAACAAGTTTTCATTTATGTACATAAACTAAACTTAACTAATAATAATGTTAAGCAAACTAAAAATTGCTATGGTTGGGTTCAATTCCATTGGCTCTGGCACATTTACATCAAGACAGATTCACAGATAGCTATATAGACTCTGCTATAGATGCTGATCAAGCGTATATATACTCTATGGCTTCGTAGATGTCTCCTGCAGAGCATAAAAAACTACTCGAAACAATAAAAATTCCCTCGTTCTGTAAGAATGCTGTTCAAGACGGCTTGAGAATCATTTTTTCAGCTGCTCATTAAATGTGTATAAAAATACTGAGAAACAAGCGCAACTCTTGTCGACTTCCAGAAATTTGTGAAATCCTTCAACTACTTCGCAAAGCGCACTAAAACTTCGACTTGTTTTTTATTTTTTGGGTCAGTTTTAAACAGGAAACTTTTGTCATTCATTAGGCACTTGTCGAGTACTTTATTAAAGTGCATTAATGAACAGCAATTGGGCAGCAGTTGAGTGGGGATTTTGGCGGAGCAGGAGCAGGAGCATGAGCACGAGGAGGAGGCGGAGGAGGAGACAACAGCCAATCAGTTTGATTAGCATCGCATGTCGCTTGGATTTTTTGGCTCATTGGGCAAGAGGCCAGTACATCAACTGGCCAACTAGAAGAAACAACAATTAGCACTGTGGCTATAAGAGATATGAAAGGACAATTGCGTACTAAAACTCTCAAAGGCAATTCTCATGACTCTTGACTTTTGGGCTTTAATTAACAGTGCTGAAAGCAAAAAAAGAAAGAAACCGAAAAAGAAAAACAAGAAGAGGAGGCGCCACCGCAAAGCATTTAAGATATGCTACTAAGCTGCCCAAACCACCCACTACACACACACACACACACACTCACACACACACTCACACACTTAGATTCGCAGTCTGACTACATGCAAAGTTTCAACGTCCTGCGCTCATTTTTCAGCAGCTCAACTCAAGTCAACGTTACGTATACGCCATGTCGCTGGCTTATTTTATTTGTGGTCGCTTTGTCTGCCTTTCGCCGGCATGTGTGTGCGCGCGTGTGTGTGTGTGTGTTCAATGTGTGTGCACATTCAGAAAAATATGAAGAATTTCGTACTCAAATGCAGTGCAAAGCTTTGAAATCACAGCGCAAAGACATTTTAAGAATCTTCTCGTAAAATAACCACGTTCCTAACAGAACCGGAACCGCAACTTAAACGACGGAAATTCAGCACCACAAACGAAATTCAATATTATATTTAAGCGAAAATTGGATTCGGTTTCACACAACTAGTTCTTAAAATTCAGAACTAGAACTTATTTTGATTTGTGATGAGTATTTTTTACAAAGCTCAAACATTTTACTTTGAACGAGCTGTGTTTGAACTAAGCTCATCACTTTTTCGACCAGTGTAGCAAATCGTTGTTGTTGTCTTTCGGCAGTTAATTTCTGGTCCAGTGACCACAAACGTTTTACGCTTGAACAATTTGACAATGCGTGGATTTGGCACAAAACGTTTTGCCTAATTTGCTAAAGTTGCCAAGGACTGTCGTAGTCCTAAGCAAGCTACCCCTACTCCTAACTGCCTGGTCCAAGCCCCCCTCGGCATCCCTTAGGACTCAACTAATTTCTCAGCTAATATGTGCCAGTTGACTTTTTGGGCAAAGGCGCCAGAACTTGGCAGTTTGGTTATTTAATTGCCAGCGCTTAGTTCGACAGTCTTCTTGAGTGGCGTTTTTGCTTAAGTGCGCGTAATTAGCAAGCAAGCGAAAAGAGCCAGAAACAAGAATGGAAATAGAAAATCAACAATTACCCAACTCTTGACAAATTCGCTAGACAATCCACGGCGGCGGGGATTGGGAATGCGAATGGAAACTTTTGATTTTGTCAGGCCAAGGACTTTGTGAGTCTGCCATGATGCTGATGTATGATAATGCCACAAAGTTGCAACTTGGCTTGCACTTTTGCATGCATGCAACGCACACACACACACACACAGAGACACAGACACACACGCATGCATGGCCACATTGTATTATTATCAAAGTTTTGTGATTGAGCTGCAAAAGTTTCTTGGGTTGCCTTTCACCTGGGCTCTCTCCTTACACTCTTTTGCGTCCGCTTGTAATTTGTTCATAATTAGTTGAATGCACATCGTTGAGCATGCTTATACTTCTCGCCCAACCCTGCCACCACCCAGTTGGCCACCCCCCGCAGCCACAATCAACCCCTATTGTGCATGCAATTCGCATTTTGTACACCATAATTTAATGCACAATAAGTGCAAATCAGCCAAAGACTGGCGACTAGCAAAAGCATCTTTCCGCTGGCGCACATCATAAACATAAATTTGTGCAACAAAAAGTTTGCCACACACACACACACACACACATACAGAACAAAGCGGAAATGAATTTCCAACCAGAAATTCAAGAGCAGCTCCTCTGCTTCCTTCCTCTCTGATTCTGTCCCTGTCTCTCTCCTTGCTGCTTTGTGTGGTGACTATAAACTTAGCTTGCATATTTACTTTCCTGCCAAGCTGTCCTGTTCCTGTTCTTCTATGCTGCCACACAATGTTGCCCCCAAAACTCGCTCACTCACAAAATGCGCCATGCAAAATGCAACACACAAAAAAAGCAACTTTTGCCTCTGCTGAAAATACAAAACTATGCAACAAAAAAAAAGAATTGGTAAAAATAAATACACAAAGAGAGAGAGAGAGAGAGAGAGAGAGAGAGAGTGAGTTGAGGCAGTTTGGATAGTCCTGGCAGTCCTGTCTGCGCTGCTGCTGTCCTGCAATACAAATAATGAAGATACAACAACAAGCACAACAACAACAACAACAACAACAACAATTGCACTAAACTCAACTGAAAGCAGCAAAAGCAGCAGACGCTTTTGGTCAGTGGAATTATAATAAAATGTTGTCACAAAGTTTTTCCGTTTTTCATTCGTAACACAAAAATAAAACGTGCAAAATAATACAACAAAAACACGCCCCCCAAATAATAACAATAACTTTTCAAATTAAACTTTAGCCAAATTTTAGCATATTTAAGCAAAACAAAAAATTTCGTGAGCGGCATGGTAGATATCTATTTGTACATATATATATATATATATATATGTGTATATAATGTATTATTCAGTTGATGGTAGACTGTTGGGCTAAGCTAATAATACATAAGAAGATTAAGCAAACAATTCGCACATCGCACGCGAAACGCATTTCGAAAACACTTTTTCAAGTGACGCGTGCACAAAATTGCCTTTGTCCATCTTAATTAATTTACAACTGCCAACGGCAGCGAGACACGGGCCTAAACGCGGTGGCGGCAAGGGGGAGTGTGAAACGGTTGCTAAACCTATGCTAGCGGGCTCGTGGTAAGCATAGAAAATGTGACGCACAGTGGTGCAAAATCGAAAAAAAAAACCGATTGACAATTTGACTGAGTTTAAATATGTTTTTCACTGACTTCAGCTTGTAGTGGAGAATGAATTCTGATTCAAGCTTATCGCCAGAATGGCTCGAATTTCAGATAGTAAAGTCACATGACTTTCAAACATGACTTTCAAACATTAATTAAATGGCAAACCCTGCTGAACACAAACGCTCAAATGTGATAAGCATCTTTGGTGCGAGGTCAAAGTTCGCGCATCCCTTTTTGGCAGAGACACTCGAACAACATCAATTACTTTTGAGCTTCTCATTGTTGTGCTTATCTCAATCTTTCACATTCGTACCACTGTGCGGCAAGCATTCGCTGTTTTAGAATCCTTGTCATTCTTAATTTTGTGTTGTGTGGGGCAGAGTTGACAGCAGAGTTGGAAAAAAAATCTTTAACTCAAATTGCCGCATCCAATTTTTAACAGAGCCTGTCGTCGGTCACACTTTGGCCAAGTGTCACAATGTCCTGGACACATTTGTGTGTGTGTGTGTGGCTTGACAAAGGACTCAATGTGGTTGTGTGTTTAATGTGCGACATATTTTTACGAACAACCCTTTAGGCGCCACCGGACTCTAAACCCTTTTTTTTATGTCAGCACAATAAAAATTAAACAAAAAACGAAAAGGGATTTTTTTGGGCTAATAAAAAGGCAACATAATTGTGGATCCCTTTTTTGTTATTGTTATTGTTGTTGGAACAGTTGCGCCATATATTAATGTCGAAACATTTTGTGCCAACGATTTGTTACAGTTGTCAACCAGAAGTACACGGTGCAGGTGCACGACGAATACGTGATGACAGGGAATACCGCTGTGCTGAAATGCCAGGTAAGCAAACAAGAACAAACAACAAAAAAAAAAGAACATCCCTGCTAAAAGCTTGCCTCGAGCTAGTCAAGTGAAAGTGAAGCCAACTGCAACGGCAACTGCAACTGCAACTGCAACTGTAGCTGAAATTCAGCCTTGCCACAAAATGCTTACAACACGCAAATTTAATTTCACACTGATCAAATTTGCTTATCTTAAATCATTCTCTCTCTTTCTCCCACTCTATGTGCCTCTCTGTCTGGCTGACTGTCTGGCGCAGGTGCCCAGCTACATGTCGGAATTTGTAATGGTCACCGCCTGGGTGCAGGACACGGGCATGCATCTGTATCCAAATACGGACATCGGTGGCAAGTACACAGTGCTCTCCAACGGTGAATTGTACATAAATAATGCCGGAGCCAATGATGCGTACAAAAGCTACACATGCCGCACTGTAAATAGACTGACAGGTACGTGGCACGTGATAATCACATTTTCAGCTTAATCGTCCAGTCAGCAATGCTTCACTGGTTCCCCTTAAAAACACACACACACTCATACACACACACAGCACTACTCATCTTCAGCCATTCACTCCGGCTTGGTGGCAAGTTCTGTTGACACATAATTAAGTTGAATTAATCAGCAGCTTTGGGCAAATGGCAGCTGAAAATTATACCCATTGGCTGATAAGTGGGCCAATATTAAAATTGAATGCCAGCAAAGTGGGACTTTTCGGAAATTGCTTTTCAGCAGTTTTTTGTTTATAGCCAAAAGTTTGGTCGCATCAAATTGAAGTGTGTTGTTTTATTTATGTGAATGTGGAAGTGGAAGTGTTCCCGAAGTTTGTTTGCAACTCGATCATTTAAAGGGGTTTTGTTGCATTTGTTTTATTTACAGCTAAATTATGGTCAAACAAAAATAAAACGCAAATAGATAAGAATCCCTGATGATGATGTTCAAATTCCAGTTCGCTTCCGGTTTCAGCTCTGAATTTAAATCGGTTAATTTACGTTAACGCTTCCGGTTCCGGCTTGACACCCTTTTTGATATGCTTTTTTAACAGCTCTCATTTTAAATTTTAAATGTCAGCTTAGTGACTTTAATCATTTAATCAGCTAACTGGTTGACAACTTTCATGATCAGCAAACCAGCTTTAATTTAGTTCTTTTAGTTTTTCCAAATTCTTTAAAAATCTTAAGAAGATTTTAGACTTATAATTTAGCTTGGCAGCTTACAAAATAAAGAAACAATTTTAGTTTAATTTTTAAATTTTCATCGAAGCCAGAGGATATAAGGATAGGCATTTTGACACCTTAAAAAATAAACAAAAAATATTTATTTTTTTTAATTTAAGTTTGCCTCTTCAAAATGCCAACAAAAACCAGTTTGCCAACTCAAGCCAAAAAACCAAGCAAAACAATCTTTATGACTATGATTTTTCGAGCACACGTCATAAATTCTCATTTACGCTCAATAAATCATCTACATATATATATATATATATGTATGTATGTGTGTATGTGAGTGTGTGTATGGAGCTCATCACTCCACTCGAGTTCGGTGAGTTTTCTATTCTTGATTGCCTTATGTTAGACGCACATATAAATAGTTTCCTTTTCATGTTCTACTGCCCAAGAACATTAAATTATTTGGCCAACTCAATTCGATTGCTGTTTGCTGTTTGCTGTTTTCGTTGTTGTTGTTGTTGTCTGCAAATCTAAAGTTTATAGTTGCTGTTTGGCCAAGTCAATTTGAGTTTTGTTGTGCATAATTTATGATGTGTGACATTCAATCCCCGGCAAAGGGCAATGCGCAAAGTGTGGCAGAAGGGGAAAGCTGTTGCCAACTTCTCTGCTTGTCAGAGACATGTACAACACAAAATGTTTGCTGACCCACACACACACACACACGCACACACGCACACACAGAGTAGAAGGGTATGTGGCAAGCCATCGAGATGGAGATAGAGTCCAAGTCAATACGTGAGATCTTTTTGTCTGTGCATGAGTGTGTGTGTGTGTGTGTGTGTGTGTGTGTGTTTCAGTGTGTATAGCTCGTCGTTTTGCTTATTTGAAGTTTATTGTGTGTGAAAATGAGCTTAAGCTGAATTTCTATTAGCTTTTGTTGCGCATATTACACATCATCAATCAATGCGATAAAAGTTGATGCCACAAAGCCCACAGCCAAGCCCTGCCGCTCCCCTTCCCTCCCCTCCCCTAAACTATCTCCTTTGTTGGTCAAGTTTATTTACAGTTCGCTGCAAGTTTAATTTGTGTTATCCTGCACAACAATATCGACAGACCCGTTGGGAAGCCCTATTCCAAAGCATTGATTTCTTAAGACTTTGCCCCAAATTGTTGAACATTTAATTAATTACATTAAATTCTCATACAAAAACCGCCACCGCAAGAGTGTCTGTGTGTGTGTGTGTGTGTGTGTGTGTGTAAATAGTCGCATATTAATTACGAGTGCTAAACAATAACTATGCCAGTGACCAACATTACACACACAAAGGACACACACACGCCAACACACACACATTTGCTGGCTGACATTAAAAACGGCTTAAAGTGCACTCATTAAAAGTGTAACATGAAACAGTTCTGGCTGCTGGCGGCAGAGTTGGCCATAACTAATTCATTTAGCACAGATAACAAGCACATACACATCTACACACACACACACATACACACACATCTACATACACAGGAAGAGACTACACTTGCAAAAAAGCTTTGAGGCTTAGAATTCACTTGTAAAACTTTTAAATTATAAATTTATCTCGATTTTCTAAACATCATCAAAAATCCAAAATAAAAATAAGAAAAAATTTGGAATCTGGCAAAAAATTCTTTTCTATTAATTAATATTAATTATCAACTTTTTGGGCGAGTGTACGCTCCTTTGAAGAGCTGCCTTTACCTGGTGCCCTCAAAAGCAGGCAACAGTTTTGTATATGTACTTATGTATAAATATATGTATATATATATATGTTGCCTGTGTGCTGTGGGCGTGTGTGTGTGTGTGTGTGTGTGTGTGTCTGGGCAAGCAGCGCATAATTACAATTTAAACCAAAAATCCATTTATTTTGCACAATAAGGTGCACAACAATGGCGGCTAACAATAATACGACTTCTAATGCACAATGGAGCAAGCAGACTGAGCAGGGGTGGGGGAGGGAAAGAGCTATAGCTGCTGCTGCTGTTGATAATAATAATAATAATAATAATAATTATGCTGCTGCAGATGATCATCGTGTTCGTGCGAAATTATAAATTAAATTGCAAGCGAGAGAGAGAGAGAGAGAGAGAGAACAAGGACAATAGGAACAGAGCATGGCAAACAGATTTTGTTGGCCAAGTGGGCCAACAAAGGAGGCAAACGCACTCCTGGATTAGCTGTCACGTTGCGTTAACAGAAATAGAAATGGATGCGATTACATGATTTAAAGCAGCTGCCATTAAACCACGTCCACAGACACCAGGCCACCGGAGCGGGCCACAAGCGAAGGTCGAACAAAAGGACACACATTAAATAATGATGGCAACAGAACAAACACAGCCGTGCCTAGTTGGACAATTGCGTACTCTATAAAAATGCTGATAGTGTGTCTAGTCATCATAATGATTCTCAAATTGATGATTATTATTATTGGGTGGAGATTTTCCAATAATACCCATTCCTGCACGAATGCAAGAATGAATACTACACTGCTATGCCTTAAATTAAACTGAGTTAAAACCAGTTATAGCTTGAAATATTCATGATATGTTGTGAATGAGATTAAGTTACAGAAATCATAGAAATATGTTACATAAAGTTCAAAGATCAAGTAACAATTTCAGCCAAGTTAGTTACTCAGTCAGAAAAGACAAGTTTCATAAAGATAGCTGCGGGACTAGTTTGCATAGACAGGCAGACAAGTGCTGCAGGATACAGGATTGTAAATACCCACTCAACGGTATGCAAGGATAATTGTATGGAAATCAATATATTTCAGCCACGCCCACTCTTTTTTCTGTTAGCCCATATTCCTGATCTGAAATTAAAATGAAAGTAGATAAATTATAGGTAGCTTCTCACTTCGTGAGCAAACTATACAAAACTCATGGGTAGCTTGCCATAAAGTGCATGCATAATGAATGCAAGGACTTCTTCTATCTCCCTCCTAACTGCTCTGCCCCCTCGCGCATCCTCTGCCACTCCACTACTGCCCGTGGCTAGCTTGTGGCTGCGGGTTGGGGGTGGCAATCAGCTTGATTGCTAGCATTTACTTTTAATTAATTAAAAAATTTATATATATAAATTTATATGCTGCGTTAACAAACACACCCACACACACACACTTAAATCTAACGCAAAGTCAGCTGCCAGTTGGCACTTGTCTAAATTGTTGTAGCTGTTGTTGCCACATATGTTTACCTGTTTTTGTTTTTTTGGTTGTTTGTCTTTAACAGGTGAAATACAAATTTCGACATATCCCGGTCGCATTATTGTAACGGAGCCCAAGGGCATGGTACAGCCGCGCATTAACGTTGAGAAGCATTCGATGCGGCATGTCGTCCTTAATGGCCAAACCACGCTGCCGTGCATTGCTCAAGGACATCCGGTGCCAACATATCGGTGAGTAACAAGCAACCAACCAGCCAAGCAAACCAAGCAAATAAAAAAATAAAAAAAAGACCAGCAGCAGAAGTGGTTTTATTTTTTGGCTGTTGCCACAGCTGCCACACAGGTCACATCTGCCGAAGGGGTAACAGTGTGGGTTGCACAGTTGCCGCGCACTTTATGACAATGTGAAATATTTAGCACGCCTGCCAAAAAACGCGCAAAAAGCGAAAACATAATACGAAAAAGAATGTCAGGCAAATTGTCAAATGCGAGCAACATGAAAGCTAAAAAATGCTTGGCTTTTTTGAGCAGTGAACACAGCACAGCAATGACAGAAACAGACTGAACTGCACATAGATAAGACGCATACCTTCAAGTCTTAGCAAAAACAGTATATCTATATATTAAGTGGTATGTGCAACTCGGTGTCGAATCGAATCGAAAAACTGCTAAAAAAAAAAAAACAAAATAAATACTAGAAACTAAACGAAATATGAAAATGAGGCAAAGAATTGACATAAATTAGAATTGAGAATTTGAATTGAAGTTGCCGCACAAACTTGCCTGTCTTCAACAGAGCTGCCAGAAATGCCATCAGAAACAGTTGTTGCACAACCAGATCGAGTCTGAAAACGAATGACATATGTCAATTATACTTACTCATCGCATCGCACTCATCTGTTGGCGAGGCAAGCAGCTAACTTCATATTTATAGCACGTATTTTGTACTCTTCATTATATCATAGCATAAAGTAAAAGAAATAAATTGATTATTCCCATTTTTCAGGGCATTTTTTTAAGTAAATAAATATGTATATATAAATATATATATATATATGAATATATTGATAAATGAACATGTTGCTGTGGCACAGCCAAGAATTTGAGAACAAGCTTCTTGGCACCGTCCTCAAAGCACAGCTGCTCAACACAAGTCAATAACTGAAACCAGATATTTGCGTTGCTCACATTGCAGAGGAAATTGCAAGACTTGGCATCGGATATAGCTCAACAATCTGGATTTTCATTTTTAATTTAATAACACCAGCATAGCAAAGAGACTTCTGTCCAGAAGACATAATCCTTGACCATTTTCAATTAGACTTGTCGGAGACACAGAGCTTCTATTATTCAATCTAATACTCTGAATCTGAATAAACGCACAGCAATGAATTCTCCAAAATGCACACACCTCACATATAAACCAAGTTAAATAATTTAATGATTGTCGCTCTAGAAACAGATAAAAGATGAGCAGTGAATACTCGAGTCTTCCATCTGCTGCGAGAAATCGCAATCATTTGTGGCAGCTTAGCAGTCGGAAAAACACAAACCGTTTCACCTTAAGGAAGCAACATTTTTCGGATATAAATTCTTGTTGAAATGAATTCGTGTTTATCGCCGCACCTTAAACAAGTCAGCCAGGCATCTAAACTCGGGGAAAACAATAAATATTTATTATAAAAATTGTGTTATAAGCATTTTACAGCTGAGGCTGCGTGACTGGCAGTTCAAAGGCATTTGTCAGAGCAGCCTGTTGACTCCTTTTCCACTTGAGTTGCTGCGCTCCGGCAGCTGTCTGCTCTGACCTTTGACACCATACATCAAATATTGTTTATTGAGGCACTTGAGAGTCGTGTCACATACGTGGCAGGCGCCAGCATTTATCTTCCAGTCAAGAGAAGGACCCTTTGAAGTAGTCGCCATCCTACAGGCGATATGTAGATTTCCCGGGGGCCAATTCAAACAAATATTTGTTTTTTTTTTTGCTTATGCTCCTGCTATTTGTGTCAAGCACAAATCAATCAAATGAGCAACGTTTATGGCCAAAATGGCAAATTGCTTTCTGAGTGCCGCTTGAAGCTGAAAGACAGCTTGGCAAAGGTAATCACTGGGCACGGGACACGCGGGACACATCGGGAGGCGGCACAGAGGACACTTGGCTTGGCAGTCGCCACTTGGCACTTGGCTCATCATCATGGCAATGTTGGAGTGCTAAAACATGCATTGCTTTTTATGGGGCCGAAGGACGAAATGTGGCAGCGCATAATGGGTCATTGTAGCGACGATGTCCTTCGGTGTTGCATGCATAAAACATGCATGCCCAGGATACGCTACGATATGCACTGTTGCCGCTGTCACGGTTCACCCACTCTCTTTCTCTCTCTCCCTCTCGCTCTCTATCTCTCTTTGGTATACAGTATACTCTGCTTAAGATGGAAAAGGAACTGATTGGATTTGACAACATTTAAATTAAAGTTACAACTTAATTGATATAAAATTAAAAGTGAAATAAGATTTACAGACTTGATACTAGTATTCTATATACTATATACTCCATCAATTCCAGAACTAGAACCTACCATTTTGAAAGAATCACAGTTTTAGAGTCACTCAAATCAGATACTTCTTTTAGCAGAGTATTACTTGGTCGTTTCCATGAGCAACCGCAATATTCTCATTTGGATTCGGTTTTTGTTTGCTATTTGATACCGCCCGCTGAGCGACAACCAAGACCAAGATGTGCAATGCCCATAGCAACAACAACAACAGCAGCAGCAGCAGCAGCAACAACCAAAACAACCGCAACAACAATCATAGTTGGGAGCCAGCGAGGCGATAACAGCGAGGCGACTTTTGTTTTGAGCTCTGCTGCATTGTTTTGTTGCAACGTCCGCATCCTGGTTGTCCCACTGCTGCTGCTGCTGCTGCTGCTGCTGCTACTCATAAATGTTTAAATAGTTGGCAAGTTGCTTGACGCTGCTGTTGCGGTACGCCTTCCATCTGCAACGACCTCAACTTCATCTTTACTCATTGCTCACAAAGTAAATTTCTATTTTATAGTTTTTTCTGTGTAGCACACACAGAACAGACACGCCCCTGCTGTTAATCGATCAGCGTTGAGTATATGACATTTCCTTAATGTGATGAATGGGAATTTTCGCCAGATTTTAATTAAGAAAATGCCCGAGCAGCTTGCCGCGTGCAACGCACAAGGCCACAAGATGCGATGCGATATGCACTCAAAAGCAATTAATGCCAAATTAAAATCAATAACTTGATTAAAAATGCAACAGAATGCTGCATATAAATTGTACATTGCTGCAAACGGGGCATGCTGAGTGCGATGTGAAGAGCAGCACGGCTGAATGATAAGGGGACAAGGGGGGGATAAGTAATACACGGAGGTAGGGACATCAAACAGATTATGGCACGCACTTGTGCAAAAGTGCACGTTCTCTGTTGATTTTCGCAATTGATATTTGCGCAGCATTAAAATGAAAAATAATGGAAGATGTGCTCGACAAAATATGAAATCAAAATGTGCACAAAACGAACTTAAAATGCTCTCGAATTGCATAAAATAATATTTAGTTACCCCAGCAAAGGAAAATGTGGCAATAATCAACTGTGTGAGGAATTAATGAATGGCCAACAAATTATACAGCGCAACGAAATGAAATATGAATGAAAATTTAAAACTTATAGCTTAATTTAAATAAATTCAAAATTCCCACAGCCATAACTTTACAGAAACTGAACAGATTTTAAGTGGGCCTTAAACTAATAACAAAAAGCTTAATGATAAATACTCGTTAAGCAAGGCAATCGAAATGCATTTCGCCATACTGAATGGGCTTGCTTATTTCCTGAACCAGTTCAATGTGGGCAAAAGCATGTACGAGGCAGCAGGAAGCATCTACAATCCCATAAATAATATATATATATATATATTTCTGATCAGCTTCAACAGCCGAGTCGATCTAGCCAGCTTCTTCTGTCCATTTATCATCTCCTTCATTTACCATTTACTATTATTACTTGTATAGCTATAACCATCGCCGCAGGGTATCTGCTCGTCGAGCTGTCACGCCTACAGCACTCTTACTGGTTTTTTATTAACAATTGCCTTGAGCGCTTGGCCAGCTTCTCCTGCCCTCGCCGCGCTCTCCTCGTAAAGTGCGGTAATCATTTTGCATCCTATTGAAAACGACGTTGAATGCGTTTCGTGGCAACAAGCGGCAATCAAAGGCCACTGTGGGGCGAGAGAGAAGTAGAAGAATTCAGTCAATTGCAGTGAATGTTCTTTATTGATAATGCAATCACCATATTAATTTGATTAAGACCACAAAGGAACATTGAAACACATAAAATGAAAGTTAAATAAGATAAAATGTATTTTAAACGCATTCCGCTTGTAGCACTTTTGTTTGCTTAATGCATATCTCTCTCTCTCTCTCGCTCTCTCTCTCTCTTTATCTATCTCTTTCTGTCTCTCTGTTTTTGCAGCTGGTTCAAGGAGGAGAACGAGCAACTGTTGCCGTTGCAGCTGAGCGAACGCATTACCATCGTGTCCGCTGGTCTGCTCAAAATCACCAAGGTAGGTGGCATTGGTTGGGTGCGGCATGGAAATGAAAGCCAAATATTGTGATTGCCATTGATTTATGCCATTGCAGGCGCGTCTCGAGGACAGTGGGAAATATCTGTGCTGGGTAAACAATACAGCTGGCGAGGAGACCATTCAAGTGTCGCTCACGGTGACAGGTGAGTGAGTGGTGTTATGTTTGGTAGTTGTGCCCCCCCACCCCCATCCTCAACTGTATCTCATTCACACCACCTAGCACCACTGACGGCACATCTGCAGCCGCAAGTGCAAACCGTTGATGTGGACAAGGATGCACAATTCCAATGCATTGTCTCTGGTCATCCGGTGCACGATGTCAACTGGCTGCACGATGGCAAACCCATACTCAGAGACAATCGTGTCGAGGTGCGTACAAGCAACTAAAATTATCCCAAACCAAACCAAACTCAAACTCTATTCATCTATTCATTTGTAGATCCTAACGGATCCGGCGCGTCTCATCATTAAGAAGGTGCAAAAGGATGATCCGGGCATGTATCAGTGTTTCGTGTCCAACGAATGGGAGCAAATCCAATCAACAGCTGAGCTTCAATTGGGAGGTAAGCCAGATGATTATAATTATTATTACCATTATTGTCACATCATGTCACATATTAATAGCCATAGTCATAAATTAACGCCATTGATGTCCCACTAATGGGACACTTATGGCCACACACACACACACACACACCCACACACACACACCCAAAAAGCGAGTTCCTCTTGGTGCAGAAGCCAAATCAATAGCGAAATTTCCGTTGCGTTGTGAATGACCGCAAGAACCGCTCAAATAAATGTTTGTCATAATTGCATTTCATTAATTTCGAATTTAGCAAATTGCTGGCAACAACAAAGGCAACAGCAACAACAACAATGGCAACGCCAACAACAATGGAAACAACAACAACAACAACAACAACAAAAATGCTGCTTAGCTGCCATAAAGCGCAGGCTGACAACTTAATTTTATTACCAGCACTAAAAATCTAGCCACAGCCACCAAACACAAACACACGCAACCACGCCCCATTCATACACTTAAAAAAAAAACTATCACTTACTTAATTTTTCTAACAGATAACTTTTTTGTATGTCCAGATGAAATGAAATTTAACTAAAATGTTGAAAAAATCTGTGAAAAACAGCAATGTTTGGATTAGGTTGACTATTTTTTAGTATTCTGTTAAACAATTTGGTACCACTCAGAAGTTTTATAGATAAAGTTTCAGTTCCGGTTTGGGATTTGACATTCTCGTTCCTTATTTTCTGTTTGGGATTGGATTTGGAACGATTCTTTTTCTTTTAAAGCAGTTGAAAACAGCTAAAAACTGAATAATTTGAAAATTAATTTAGGAACAACGCTTTTTCGTCGAGTGTAAAATAACTCGGCATAGATCCTAACGCATAGTAACATTTAGCCTTGGGCTCACACACACACACACACACACAGAGGCAGCTCTCCAGACAGCGCACATTCGCGCTTTGTCGCTTGGCGGCTTTGGCAACGTTTTTGATTTGCTTTTAGGCACAAACGGAAATTGATTTCGATATATTATTGGCACGCTTACACACAAACAGACACACCATATCAGACACAGACACGCACACACACACACACTCGCACACACACACAGCCAAGTGTTAAAAGCTGTGAAGCCAAAAACCCCCAAAATTGCGCTGTGGCAGGCAGAGAAGCGCCATTAAGCGGCCGGATATGGCAGCAATTGTGTCAACTGAGCTGCCTCTTTATGTGTGTGTGTGTGTTAGCTGGTAGCAAATAAATATGGCAGCTTATAACTGGCAATGTCGTTGCGCAGATATTTTCATCGCCAAATTCTTTGGGACGTTGCGGAAATTGATACAATTTTCATCAGCTGGATAACATTTTGCTCGCTTTTGCTCGCTTTCTCGCTTGCTTTTCCTCGCTTGTCAGATGCACTTTTCCTCCCCCCACCCCCTGAGAGCCGCAGCCAAATACATGTGGAAAAGCACTTTCGCAATCTGATTTTGATTTTGCCAGCAAATATTCAGCAGCAGCAGCAGCAAAGCAAAGCAAGCAAAACTTACAAGCACTAAGAAACATGTTGTATATGAATCGAAATTCAAGTGCAAGGAATACGAGAAATAAATATACAGAAATAGATGAGTTTTGTGCTTTGAGACATGCACTTCAAATGCAGCTGTTGAGGTCATATTAAAACTCGTTAGAAATTGCAGTTTACAAATCAAAGTAAATGTTACGAAATACTCAGCAGAGTTGCTGCTTTGAGATATGAACCACAAAAGTGCTTAGAAATCTGCAATAAAAGTAAGTAAACAGAAATACTTCTTAAAGATTGCGCTTTGACAAATGGGTTTAAGAAGCACTGCGCAAATTTTAAGAAATTGTATTTGAATTTAGAGGAAAGTGTGTTTGTGGAGCTGCTGAAATGGCGGGCCATAAAAATTTAACTGAATACTTTAGGAGTACATTAAAATCCGTTGGAAGGCAAACTAAATAAAAAGAATATCGCAAGACTCAAAAAGCGTCTATTCAAATAAAAATCCCTAAAACCTCAGTTAATTACTTCTGGGTCAAAGTTTATTTGGAAGCCAGCAGACATAATGAATTACTTGATATACTTTCAAAACCAGTTTCAAACGTTTTTAGAGATTTCCAATAAATGTATATTTAAGTAAATACTTTTTAAGGATTGTGTTAATATGCCGTTCCGGTTCCAGTTCTGAATTTCAATTGGTCAATTTCGGTTAATGGATTGGGTTCAGGTCTAATGCGTTTCGGGTTCTGGTCAATCGGTCAATGTCGATTAACATAAAGGGTTTCGGTTCCGGTTTCAGTCACTGTTTAAGCTACAACTTGTGGAATTTGTAGAAATTTCAATTACATATTTGATTATAGATTTGAAATTGAACCTTTTCCGTGCAGGTCGCTTTCTTTTGAGCATTTTCTAATAAGCACTTATCACCTATGCGCACAGCACACAAGCACACGAGGACGAGCTCATTAGAGAAATACCCTTAACATATGAGGCTTGAGCCCAACACCGAAACACCCTCACACAACACACAACACACAACACACACCCCAACACACACACACGGATGAGTGGCCTGACTTTATCTGCAACTCAATCTTCATCTCTTTCAATTTTAGATGCTTCGCCGGAACTGCTTTATTGGTTTTCAGAGCAAACACTGCAGCCGGGTCCGACTGTATCATTGAAATGCGTTGCCACCGGAAATCCACTGCCGCAATTTACATGGTCTTTGGACGGATTTCCGGTAAGTTTTGCCAGCGCAAAGTGTGTGTGAGAGTGACAGATAGAGGCAGAGAGAGTGAGAAGGAGAATATGGAGAAATTTCACACACGTACTAAGCACTTACTTAGAGGCATGCATCGCAAGCGGAAATGCAGGCAGCGCTTCCGTTTCCGCCAGCTATCGTCACATGTAACTTGATGATGGAGTTGCTTACACCACACACACAGGCACACCCACACACACACAGGCACACCCACACACACACACACACAGGCGCATATGCATAAATGTTTACGAGAAGCGTTTGCGTTCGCTGCAGCAGCTACTCTTTCAACTGCCCCAAAAATTGGCGCAACCTACCCTCTTCGTTTGCCCTACTCCTCCGCGTTTTTGGGGCATGCTTAACATGCCCCGTGGCTTTTGCTTTGCGTTTGCTACACTTGATTTTCTGTGTTTTATTTTTCCTTTTCATTTTTCAAGCATTTTCTCGCTGCCTGTCATGGTCCATGGCGCATTTTCAAGGATTTGTTTCGTTTCTTTCTTTGCATAAATTTCCACATTTTCCTTTCGACTGCTGCTGCAGCATCTTCTGCTTCTTCTTCCTCCACTTCTTGCTCTCAGGCTTGTGCAAATTTTGTGCAATTTCAATCAATTCGATTTACATAAATGTTGCATAGCTTTTCTCGCTTGTCGAAAATGGGAATATTTTCCCAACTAATTGGCATTATCTTAACTATATTTTATACTCTATTGATTTTACTTGCTCTCTGCCCTTTCCAGATACCAGACAGCTCTCGGTTTTTAGTGGGTCAATATGTTACCATCCACGACGATGTCATCAGCCACGTGAATATTTCAAATGTCAAGGAGGAGGATGGCGGCGAATACACCTGCTCGGCTCAGAATGCGATTGGCAAGTGAGTGGCCATGGTTAAATAAATAAAATACACACACAAACACACTTATGCCATATATGTTTATGGGGATGTGGCATCCACAAAGCTGTGTGCACTCGGATAGAGGCATAAAAAGCATTTCCATGCTAAATCATAAATTTAATTGCTACACAGCATGGGAAAAACTAGAAGAGAGGAAAGCCTGACAACATTTGATGGGACTGTGACATGTCCTGTAAACATTATATTATATATAGTGTATTATAAATAATATTCTAAACATTAGTTTTTCTATTTTGCCTAAACAATTCTTTCATAATTACTTAAGTAATTGTCTCTCCTTGAATCAGCAAAGTATTTAAAAAAATAATCAAAATAATCATTTAAATATTACTCTCATAATTTCATAGTTAAATATACCTTAAAGTAATTCAATAACTGCAGAATTCTCTGCTCATTATTTCTCTAAAATATTAAATTATTATAGTAAAAAGCAACACTTCAACAATTGCATACTCAATATTTTACTAGTTATCATACCCATTAAAATATTTGTTAGGCTCCCTCCCCTGTTGGGTATACCCAAGATAATAAAGGGTATGCGAACAATGGAAGCGAAAGCGACATAAAATCCAAACAATTTGTCGACTCAGTCTTTTTAGCAGCGCTGCAACAACTGTATACAAACGGTGGCATCCAGCCCCCACAAACCAACCCCCAACCCCCAACCCCAACCCCTATACACGTGCAGGTTTTTTTGCTGCTCTGTTTTGGCCCAGCTAAATGTTAGTTATGACTTGCGTATGTTTTTTATATCGCTGCAGGGTCTCGCATAGCGCCAAAGTGAACATCTATGGATTGCCTTACATACGTGAAATGCCAAAAATAACAGGAATCTCTGGCTCTGATTTGATTGTTAAATGTCCTGTGGCCGGTTATCCCATCGATAAAATACATTGGGAGCGCGGTAAGCAATACATTTTTGTATACACACAATAAATCGCAACCTGTATTGTTCGTAATACCTCCATAAAAAATGGAATACTTTAATCGCGCTTCGACAAATTTGTGCTTCATGCTTGCAACGCCGCTGTTTGCTTTCGCTCGTGGCACGTGTTTGTTATTAAAAACTCGCTTGTTTGTTATTGTTATTGTTATTGTATTGTGCATATCACATTTGCACAATATTATTAAAAACTGCGCAGAAATTCGCTGCAGTTTCTTTTTCACTTTGGCAATAATTTAAAATCTGTTTGTCTCGTTGCCATTTTAAAATATATTTTTTTCGGGCTTAAGACAGCGACCATATTTCATTTCGATTATTTCTGAATTTCAATTTTAATAAAGTTTTGCGAAAATGATTTTTCTCATATGAAAACATTTTTCGTTAAAAAAGAATAAATAAATGTGCTCTTTCTGTTATTTAAAAACAGATCATAATATTTATTTGTCATGTTTGTGGCAATTTCCATGCATATAAATACTATCTTAATTTGACATCCATATTTGTTGGGTTCTTCATCTTCTTTAAACAACAAGATTTAAATATTGACCAATGTTCCTTTCCGTTTTGTTGTGCCAACAAATTAGTTAGGCCAAAAAAAAAGATATACGTACGTAAAATTGTTTCAAAACGTATAAATTACAAAAGTCCGGCAAAGATTATGAATGGCCCATCGTAAATAAAGAGTGAAATTAATTGCCGGAAGTTTCGTTTCTTTTATGCCAAATTTTTTGTTGCGTTTTTTTTGCACCAAAAAGATGGACAAACGCTGCCCATAAATCGACGACAGCGTGCCTACAACAATGGCACCTTAATTATTGAGCAACTGCAGAGGTTGGAGGATGCGGGCACTTACACCTGCATGGCGCAGAACAAGCAGAAGCAGACATCGAGGCGCAACGTTGAGATTCAAGTGTTGGGTGAGTACACGCTGCGTATGCGTAATATGTTAGATGCCTTTCCTGTGTATTTGCCATGCTTTTTCCCTCCCAATATTCAAATTAGAAAGTTGCTGTGGCATCAACAACAGCAACAACAACAACAACAACAACAATTGCTGCTGTTGCACACAATGAAACTATTCCAATTAGACGGGCAGCAAAACTATGCAGCAGCAGCAGCAGCAGCCATGGCGACAGCAGCCACAGCAACTATTTCCAGCTGCCAGCACTTTTAAATGCACATGCACACAGCAAGGAGAGGGGGGAGAGGGAGAGTGAGTAGGGTAGGTAGGGGTTGATAGAGCTTTTAGGGGTAGGCGTGCCACAATAAAGTCATTGACTTTTGTCTGTGTCGCTGTCTCCTGCCTGTGGCTATCTCTGCATCTCGCTCTTCATAATCATTTACTGTGTGCCGAGCTGTTATCAGCGCGCCAGCTGTTGCTAAGCCCCATTGATGTGGTGACTCCAGCTCGCACTCCCACTCCTGCCTGCCACACCCACAAACAGCCAGCTAGAGATAGCCAAGCCAAGCAGGCCCTAAAAACCCTGATGGCTTTTGTGCTTAAGCCAACTTGGCAATTGTAATCAGAGTAATCAGCGAGTGCGACAGTCGAAAAGTGCGCTTCTAGCTGAGATACCCTGTAAGCCCTGCAAATTACATATATATCTATCAATCTACCCTGGAAATAAGAAAATAAAAACAATTAACCAATCTTAGACAAATACAGATCGACAAAGTTTTACACAGTTCCGTAACACCCTTCCTTAGCCCTTCTATAAGTACGGGGTAGATATATAGAGTCACTGTCTACTTTTTGGCTCAATAAATATTTATGCCATTTGCCACTTGCCACTTACAGTGCCGCCGAAAATCATGCCCATTCAGGCCATGACGAATATGTTGCGCGAGGGCATGCGGGCGGCGATATCCTGTCAGATCCTTGAGGGCGATTTGCCCGTCAGCTTTCGCTGGGAGCGCAACAACAAGCCGCTCATTGGCACGGGGTAAGCTAGAACAAAACAACAACAAACAAATTCAACACAATCTTAACATGTAACCCAACTGCCTGCAGCAACGAGGTATTCCGTCGTTTGGATGAGTACTCGGCCAGTTTGGTCATCGAGCACATTACGTCGGATCATTCCGGGAATTATACATGCATTGCCAGCAATGTGGCTGGCACGGAGCGATTTACAGTGCCGCTAACGGTAAATGTGCCACCCAAATGGATACTGGAACCGAAGGATTCGAGCGCTCAATCCGGCACAGATGTGCTGCTACACTGCCAATCTGCAGGTTATCCCAAGCCGACCATCACGTGGAAGAAGGCTATTGGACCGACACCCGGCGAGTACAAGGATTTCCTGTATGAGCCGAGCGTGCAACTGTTTGCCAATGGCACCATCTTCTTCAAGAAGATCAGCAAGGAGTCGCAAGGACACTTTCTGTGCGAGGCCAAGAACAACATTGGCTCCGGCGTCAGCAAAGTCATCTTTCTCAAAGTGAATGGTATGTATCTTGATATATTTATATATTTGGTTGATGCAATATTAATGCCACGCCCCCCTCACTTCTTGCAGTGCCCGCCCATTTTCCAACGAAAACGAAACAAATCTCGGTGGCAAAGGGCAAACAGGTGCACGTCCAGTGCAACGTTCAAGGCGACAATCCCATTGACTTCAAGTGGAAGATTCAGGCAACGCAACAGTATCTTGACGAGTCGCTCGATTCACGGTAAGTCCCTCTTAACGCAACTCATATCCTTGTCTATCTTGTCCTTGTCCTGGCTGAGCGAATACACTCCGCGACACTTGAATAGCTGCAGTTCTAAACTTAAATTTGATTTTCTTTATTTCAATCAATTAAATCAATATTTATTTGCGCTACAGCACAAGTTTAAGATAATATTTAATATAAATGTAATTTGTACATCGAAGAAACGTAATTTATTTATTAGCGAGAAGTTTAACAAACAAATTGATTATTCTCTCTCTTTTTGTTTCATTCGATGTCTGTTTTGGCTGAATACAAACACTCTGCGAGAGAAAATATAAAAGATACATTTAATTTGTATATCGAAAAGTTTGACAAGTAGTTTAATGATTGTAACACTTTAAAATTAATAGACTTGTTTCTAAGCAAGTGCCCCGGAGTGTTTCAAATCAATTCCAAGTCGATTGTATTGCTGCAAATTGCTTTTAATTAAGAGAGCTGTGCAAATACCTATGTGGCAGGTACAAAATCTGCGCTGTTGCTAGCGCCAGTCTCAATTTTTCAATCAGCCAATGAACGAGTGCATGAGTGAGTGAGTGAGTAAATGATTTATTGACTGAATGAATGAATGAGTGCGTGTGTCGCATTCCAGTTAATGGTTATGCCAAATAAATCTTATGAGCAAAATTCGATCAAGGCTTTTCTATTTATACTTTGAGCAGCACTAAAAGCTGTTTTAGCTTTCCATTCAAGTAGGTTTCCACTTGTGTTTCTTGTAAGTATTTTAATGTATGTGTATTTCCGACTTTTCTTCTCCCCCCTCCACGCTCTCCCTGCCCTCACTTGTGGATGTGGATGTGCTGCCCGAAAAAAAATCACAACGAAATCTGAACGCAACACGCATTTTTATTTATTTATGCCATTTGCTTGCTCACACACACACACACACATATATATATATGTATATTATATATATATGCCTATGTGTGTCTGTTGGCCTCGTTCGTCTTCGTCTTTGTCAACAAACAACAAAACCAACAACAACGACGACTGCAACGTAAAAAACATTGTTATAAAATTGCATTGCATCGCTCACGTTTCGCAAATACACGTATCCGTATCTCGGCATCTGCATCTGTATCTGTGTATCTGTGTATCTGCATCTGTATCTGTGTATCTGTATCTGCATCTGTGTATCTGCATGTCGTCGGGTGTGCGTGTGTGTGTGTTTATCTTGTATCTTTTAAATGCATTCACTTGCGTATAAATCACACACACACGCTCTCACACACACAGCTACACAATACGAGATCAAGTGCTCGACGACGGCATGGTCTCGGAATTGGGCATTTCGCACACATATCGCCAGGATACGGGCATTTATATCTGTCAGGCCAACAATGCATTTGGACAGGTAAGTGCATGCTGACACTTTTGTGCCACACAACACTCACTCACACACACATGCGCATATTTAAACTGCTGCCAGGGTTGTGGGAAAAACCGAAAAGCAATCAGAACTTTAGCACAACTTTAAGTTACGTGTCGGAAGTATTTTTTCTTTCTCATTTTCGGCTACTCAACATCAAAATCCATACTTCAAATTTAGTTTACGTGATTTTTTGAAATTAATTTATATATAGAAAAAAACGGATAATGCCAGTTGATAAATAAAATACCTGATTATATTCAATATCAATTAGAGCTATTGGAAATCGATTTATATCTATTTGCCCAAACATTGAGTAGTTGTCATAAAATACTTGCTCTTATAGTCTCTGCAATAGTAAAAATAGTAAAATAGTAAAAAATAAACTAAATTAAAGTTCTCAAATTTATCGTAAAATGAAATAATAATAGTGAAGAAAAACAACAGATTTTATCAAAGTTTTTAAAGTTCATATTTCACCGATTTAATAGCTGCTAAGTAAACTGCAAACAGTGTTTAAAAAGTGCTCGATCATCGCTTCAGGTTAACCCTAAAACTCAAATACAGCAAACACACTCAAATTCACACCCACACACGCACACACACACACAGTTTGTGTACTTTTGGGAGCAGCCAGACGTGGCTCGGTAAATGTGGGCTCGTTGTTGCCGCTGCCCCAGCTTCCACAGCTGGCAACACTTGTTAACCCTAATTTATGGCAATTTGAATAAGCCAGCTGCTGCTGTCGTTGTTGCCCCAACACTATCGCAGGCCACTCAGCAGCGGCTGACGCTTAAATGAGCGTCCAGCTCAACTAACCCTTTTTTTATTTGTTGTGGCACAGGACGAGATGTCGATACAGCTAATTGTGCAGGAGGTGCCGGAGCAGCCAAAGAATCTGCGCATCAACTCGCAGCAGTCGCGCAGCCTGCAACTGACATGGAGTCAACCATTTGCCGGCAACAGTCCCATCGAACAGTATCACATCTACTACAAACAGATTTCAGGTGAGTAATCAATTAGTTGCGTCTATTGGAACCCCTTCGGAGCTTACAGCTCTCCCATCAAGCCCAATTCCCAGAATAATGCAAAAATCTTTTTTGAGGGTATCGATAGTTAGCTGAAGCTGGTAATCCATCGATGTACCATTTAATGGTCTGTGGACCTCATCTAGGTTTTGCTCAAGCACATGTTCACCTGCCATTTCGTCCTTAATTACATGTTATTTGTGACTAGCACTTTGCACTCAACTCTCTCCAATTGCGATTATCGATTTCACCTGCAGACATTTGGCAGAATGCGGAGCACATGGACATAAGTGGGGCTCAGACAGTTATCAACATCCAGCAGCTGCGTCCGGCCAAGGCGTATCACATACGCATGTCGGCGGAGAATAAGCTGGGCGCATCGGAGTTCTCAGAGGTGGTGCAGGTGACGACCCTGGAGGAGGTGCCGTCGGGGCCGCCGTTGCAGGTGCGCGCCGAGGCCAAGGGCTCAACAGAGATATCGGTGACATGGGATGCACCGGAACGTGACCATTGGAATGGCATCCTGTTGGGCTACTATGTTGGCTATCAAATGTCCCTGACGCCCGAGGACAAGGAGGTGAATCCGACGCAGGGCTTCAGCTTTAAGACGGTCGAGGTGCGCTCCCACTTTGGTGGCGAGACGGTGCTCAGCAATCTCAACAAGTTCACTCAATACCATGTCATTGTTCAGGCCTATACGAGTCAGGGCAGTGGACCGCCCAGCAAGGAAATTGCTGTCCAAACAATGGAGGATGGTAAGTTTGGTAGACACACACCCCCTCCCATTCCACTCCACAGTACGGCGCCCAACCCAGTCTGGCTTCACACATTGATTGGATTTGTTAATTGGCCGTGCACAAAAACTGGACAGAGGCCAATTGGGGGGCGCCACAAGCTCTTTGGGCGTCTCTCTCTCGCTCTCTCTCTCTCTCTTTTGGTGTCTGGGCAAAACGTTTAATAAACTTGAAACACCCGCCTCCCCCCCCTGTCTTTCTCTCTCTCTCTCTCTGTTTCTCTTGCAGTGCCCTCATCGCCGCCAGAGTCGCCACAATGCGATGTGCTTGGCTCCACATCGATTTATATCACCTGGTCACCGCCGGATATTGACGGACAAAATGGCAAAATCAAGGGCTACAAAGTGTTTTACATATCGGTCGATGAGCTCTACGGTAAGTCAGTAACAGCAATTCCCCCACTGCCTGCCACTCCCCGCAACCCCAACCCCGTCGGATTGGCATCGGTATTTGGGGCCATTTCAGAGCAATTATGCAATTCCATTAACCCATTAACCTGCAACAGCGCAAAATGCTATCAACATTCAAATTGGAATTTTCCAACTCTTGCTTGATTAACATTTTATGCGTAGGTAATTAAGGATGAAAGAAATACTTTTGTATTCGCAGAATTTTGCAAAAATATTTTATGCGAAATATTTTTTAATAAAGCTTCTTGGTTGATTAACATTTTATAGTCGAAAGGAAACTTTTGTTTTTCTTCTTTGCAATTTATCAGAAAATATACAAATAATTCGCATTTTGTGTGCTATTCAATTTAAGTTTGTTTTAACTTTGAGACTATATTTAAATAAATCAATTTTATTTTATGTAAAAAGTTGCTTATTTAGTTCAATTTCTGTTATTTATTTCAAGAGTATTTTGGAACAACTCAAAACAGTTCTTTAAAAATTATTTTGTAGCTCTTGGCAAGTATTTTACTTTAAATTATGCTTAAACATTTTTCACCAGTCAGTTTGCTAAATATATTGACAAGAATCAATCAACAAAAACTCTCGTTTGAGGTGCAAGTTAAGCAAACCTCGAGCTTGTCCAATTTTTATTTATTTTACATCCATTTGTTGTATTCCTTGTACAATTTAATGACATCTTCTAAGATTTCAGCTGTGGATGCGCTAATAAACCGTTTTTGTGCTGTTGTCCATTTAATTAGCAGACACTGTTCATATTTCCAATCACTGCTAATTGTTGTTGTTGTTGTTGTTTTTGGTTTTTGGCTATATATTCTCTCTCGTTCTCGCACTGCACAGAAACGGAGCCGGAGGTTGTCAAGTCAACAAATCAATACGTCACCATTGAGAATCTGCGCAAATACACAAACTACACGGTTTGGGTTTTGGCTTACACCAAAGTGGGCGATGGCATGAAAACCAAACCATTTTATTGCCGCACCCATGAGGATGGTAAGTGGTTCAGCGTGGTTCAATGAACGCAAACGAGGCACGGCATCAACCCATCCATAGCCCGCCCTCCCTCTCCTCCCACCCATTAACCCTCCAGCAACACCCCTTCTCTTTTGGTCGTCATCATCATCATCGTCGTCGTCGTCGTCGTCGCCGTCGTCGTCGTCGTCGCCTCGTTTGCAATTTCATGCAGCGCTTTTTATTTATTTCTGTGCTTCGCTTTTTTTTAGTTTTCATTGCAATGGCTTTTATTTATATGCATTTCTATTTTTTATTTATTTTTTTCTGTCTTGCCATGCTCTGATAAAGGAGTATATTGGCAAAGTCTAGATATTGAAACTGGGCTTGGCACATTTTTTTTTATATATGTATGTTCTTGGCAACAAAATATATTACAGATTTAGCAAGCTCAGTTTTTTAGCCAGCTCTTTCCTCGTTATCAGAGTGTTATCTTTGATTACAATATATCAGAGTATTACTCAGTCGACTATCTCTCACTGAAATGTTCCCACTTGTTTCTCCTATTTTCCCACAGTGCCTTCGGCGCCCCAAGCAATCAAGGCAATACCGGCATCGAGCACGAAAATCATAATCTCTTGGCTGCCGCCTGATCTGCCCAATGGCGACATCGTAAGTAGTCCTCCAACCCAGTCCCCCTTCCAATTCCAATTCCAATCTGAAACTCACCTGTTAACTATTAACTGCTCCGTCTGCAGACTGGCTACACGTTCTACATGTCCATGCTGGAGGGTGGTCGCGAGGAGGGCACTCACAAGCGACTGCTCGGCCCCTACGTGGAAATGCACGAGACAGTCCGGACTCAGGAGTCGGCCACCTATCAATTCTGGTTAACTGCATCCACGAAAATGGGCGAGGGCGAGAAGACGCAGGTGGTGACAGTGCCACCGAATAATAAGGTGCCAGCGCGAATTGTTTCGTTTAGTCAACGCATTGTCACGCCGTGGAAGGAGCATTTGGAGTTGTCGTGCCGCAAAGTGGGTGCACCTGCTCCAGTCACCATTTGGCGTCAGGACGGGCACAATATGGAGACGAGTACAAGGAAAACAATTGCCAAGAATGGCACCCTGTATCTGCGGGAGTGTCAGTCAAATGATGCGGGCAACTATACGTGCAGCGTGGAGAACACTTGGGGCAAGGACGAAATTGTCTACAACATTGTGGTGAAAGTCCCACCAGAGGCACCCAACCTAACCGTTGTTAATACCTATACGGACAGCTTGCATCTGGAGTGGCAGGACAATAGCCATGGCGGTAGTCCCATCCTGGGCTATGTCATCAACTACAAACGGGACAATGGCGACTGGGAGGAGCTGCAGGTGGATGCCAAAACGAATTCGCATCTGTTGAGCAATCTGTGGTGCGGCACACGCTATCAACTCTATATTACGGCGTACAACAAGATCGGAACGGGGCTGCCCTGCGACATTGTCAACTCCTACACGAAGGGCAATTCCCCGGTGCAACCAAAGCATTCCCAGATGATAACGAACAACTCGACGAGTGTCACCTGCTGGCTCGACTCCTGGGGCGATGGGGGTTGTGGCATACTCTATTTCATGATCGAATCGAGAGTTTATGGCCGTTCCACTTGGGTTGTTGTCTCCAATCATATACCGCCCACTGAGCGCATTTATACCGTTAGTGATCTGGTGCCGGGCACCAAATATCAGCTCAAGGTTACGGCTCACAATAATGCGGGCTCCACAACAGCTGTTTACAATTTCACCACACTCTCCCCACAGGGTGGTGAGTACAAGATGCTGTACTGCACTGGAAAAAAACAAAATACTTTACTTGATGTCTCTTCTTCTCTCTTGCAGTGCTTTATAATACGGATCATTCCACGCCCGTTTCCCATTTGAGCGATCTGCCCTTTTACGCGAATTTCAAACTTTTGCTGCCCATTTGCGTCTCGCTGCTGATGCTCCTGGCGCTGATTGCAGCCGCTTTGTTCCTGCGCAAGCGAAGTAAGTCTTGAGTTGTGATCTATGAGTGAATGTTGCTGCTAAATATTTAAATACCTTTTGTTTATTCACAGAACTCTCTAATCAGGCGCGTTTGGCGAGTTCGTCCATGTCGGAATCCCCCTCTTTGGCCAATCTGCAGAACAAACAGAATCGAGATCAGCAATATTTGGCCGTACGTTGTAATCCAACCAATTCGGCGCCACGCGGCTCAAATTCCAACGATTCGGGCAGCTTTGGCAAGGCGGAGGGCAATGAGTATATAGAAGATATATGTCCCTATGCCACATTCCAACTGAACAAACAGACATATAGCGAGAGCTCCTACAGCGGCAACGTTTACAGCGGTCCTTATCACTCCGTGCGCGGCTCCTTTGTCTATCATGATGTCAAGCCAGAGAGCTATCATGTAAGATTATAGAATATACATATATATAGATATATATAAAGAATATATCTGATCACCTACTATTTTACAGTCCAAGGAGCCGGAGTATACAAAGGTGCGCCGAAAAGTCGGTCGTCTACGCGATCCTCACTCCGAGAGCCAAGGTAGCTAACAAAACCCCACAAATATATCATAATCCTTTTCATGATCATTATCATTATGATTTTCATTTGAGATGCCCCTTAGTGTAATGTAGTTTTAAGCAAAATTTGCACATTTCTTTCTTAGTTTTGTTTTCTGCTCACTTCATATCTCATTGAATTTAATCCACTTTATTATTTCTGTTTCACAATATTCTCAACTTCAAATAACAACTAACATTCACATTCAAAACTTCACAAAAAAAAATCAAAAAAAAAAATACCATCGCATCGTATTAAACTTTTTAGAATCGGACAATCCAGGTTCAACAGATTCCGAAGTTAGGAAAATCCTAACTCTTCACATACCAATTACAGAATATGACACACTCGGCTCCGAGTCCGACAACGATGTGTCTGCACGCGCTCTTAACTCGGCCAAATATCGCGCACAACGCGGTAAGTAAATCCGATAAGTTATAACTCATTTAATACTCGGAGTAAAAATGAAGAATTATTCCATGAGAAGTTCTCAGAGAGCTGCAACAATCCTCGCAACCGAAGTTGTTGCAAACATTGCATGCAGCTCTCTGATAAGAACCGACCTTTTCTCCGAGTGCATTTTTACGCTAAGCAGAGAAATATTTTTGTATATTTTTATTTTTTTTTATAAATTTTAGACACTCAAGATGAGACATCGTCTTCGTCGGAGACGACGCCAACTAGCATGACCCGTAAATCGAAGCCACCATTTGCGGCAAGAAAATCGGGCAAGCCGGGCACTAGTGGAAAACGCCACGTTCGCAGTTCCAGTGGCTATTCGAGCCACAATGAAGAGACTACATTTAGGTAAGCAATAACGATTGATTAACAATGTGAATTTGTCGCTATAAACATAATTAGAACCCTGTACGTTTAGCATATCCAACTATCCACCAAACTATCAGGACCACATAAATCCACCAGCGCGTTTCTCGGATGCCAATGAGAAGTCCAAGACACAAACGTCGCCACGTATGCGTGCCAATCAGAAACTAACGAGGGAAGCTTTCCAAATCAATGTCTAAATCATATATACTAAACCAAATACAAACCAAAAACAAAAGAAAAACAAAAAATACAAATAAATTCACATATATATAAATTAAATAATTTTAAAATTAATACGAATATCGAAAAAGATGTGTTACGAAAAGAAATGAGAAAAACGAAAGCGTTGAATGAAAAATTGTAAAATTTGTTGTAAAATCCACCCAAAAATCAATATGGTATATATATATATATATCCCATATATAAGGCACACTTGGCAGATAAGAAAAAAAAAACACTACTTCTGCATTTCTTTTACAACATATTGTTAATAATAAATAAAATAAAAACGAGCTACATACTAATTAAATAATTACTGAAAAAATCACTAAATTTATAAAACTTAAATGTATGCCGTTAAAAACAAAAACAAAAACAAAAAAAACAACTATTTACAACAAGTGAAAACAGCAAAACTTTTCGAGCGTATTTTGATTTTCAACGAAAGCAAAAAATAACAAAATATTTGCCCAATAAAACAAAACGAAAAAAAGAAGAAAATAAACAATAAGACTTATTTACACACTGATTATGCTTAGTTGAACTTAAAACGAAGAACAAATATTAAAATAATATATTATGGCATAAGTTAAGCATTTAATGTAAAGCGAGAGTTTGAAAGAAAAACTGCGGCAGGCCGTGTTTAAAATGCTTTGCATAGCTGAGAGAACTACACAAGAAGTTAGAGTAGTCATCGGAATGAAAACTCTTTAAAATGCAGAGCATAAAGCTGAAAGGAATGATACGATAATACATGAATGGAAACTATATATATATGTATATGGCCTTTGTGCTAAGCGGTGAATAACACATAAATACAAAAATACATAAATACATAAAAACATAAATACATACATACCTATATACACATACATATACACATACATTTGTAGTAAATTAAAGAGCATTTTGTTGGATTGTTTGTTTAATTGTTTCTTTCCCCCAATCAGTTCGTAAGTTAACCAAATGAATGGAAAGAAGAATACTTTACAAATGTTAGCTAGTTATTTAAATGAATTAAATTAATTTATGAAACCGATCAAATATAAAAATAAACACATGCATCTAATAGTTTATGAAACTGTTGTACATAGCTAAGTATATAACATTAAATTATACAAATCATTTATATATATAATATATATATATTAGTGGAAAATTTAGAAAGCCAAAGTCGTCAGCCAGCATGCATTTTCATATAAAAAAATCAAGCAGCTGCTCAAGATAAACAAAGATAGACATATATAGCGCCGATTCTTGTTTGCCAAATTATAGACCATAGCTTACACACACACACACACACACACACATACTGCTCCTGAATGATATAGACTAGCGCATATTTGATTATATTTTACAATAGCCAAAAGAAAAACCAAAAGAAAAAAACTACAAACCAACCAATTTACATGACAATATGATAGCAACAAAATACATTAACAAATACACAGCGATGTAGCTCACAGATAAGCAAAAACAAATACACACACACACACACACATCTCTAGTCATATAAAACATGATCTATCAAGAACTAATACATAACTACCTAAAAAACCTACGGAGTAACATTTTCTGGCAATGCAATAATTCAGACTGCACCATAAAAACAGATTTAGGCATTTAAAAATTCAAATAAAAATACTTGGTTGTAAAAATTTGAGAAGAAAAATTGTAAAATTACACAAAAACGAAAATGGAAAATACTTATAAAGAAAAACCGCACAGTTGATGTACATTTGTTCAATGTATAATTAAAAAAAAAAAACGTAATAAAAAAAATTGTGCTCTAAATACATGACATGATATTATGATGAAAGCCAAAAACAAAGACTTGCATTTTTATTGTTTTGTTGCAGTTCAAAGATAACAATAGATCGCATTTATTTACATTCGAAATAGCAGATTTAAAAAAGAAAAACAAAAGGCATATTAAGTAGATTCAGGCGCATCGAATTGGAACCGAGCGTATTAACATATACAGACTGATTTCAAATTCATTGCAATGGTTGCATTTAAAGCATTTCACAATAGATTGTAGACATTAGACATTAATTATTAATGTTGCATAAACACAACGGCATAGAAATTCTAAAAAAAGAGCTGAGCGCTATACAATGATTGTGTTCTCTTCTTCTTCTCATTCACTTAACAATAACTTAAGGCTAAACAGCAATTTTACTTGGATTATAAAATGAACAGAAAATATTAACATTTCACTTAAAGCACATTTACAGAGTAGTTGTAGTAGTATTAAGGAGGTTTTTCATCTTTCTTTTTTTTGGGAGATGCGCTTTCGCAGCTAAGTTTAAATGTTGTATAAAAAAAGGCTTTAAGTATGAAAAAGCCACTTTGTAAGTTAAACGGCATCTTACGAATTAAACGTTAAACTAATTATAAACATTCTTTTACGATTAACATTTTTGTTGGTTGTTTTTGTTTGTGTTTTTGTGTTTTGATTGCTTTGTTGCTTATGGCAAATATCAGAACATAATCGGTTTATCCTTGCACTGGTCTATCACATAGCCGGTGAAGCGTTTCAAGAACTTGGGATATTCACGCTTGTAAACGGCGCGTAAGGCGCTCGCCGGTGCCCAGCCCCCAGGATTTACTAAAAGACAGAGCAAAGGATGACATAAGATTATATGAGATAAACTAGCTAGTTGTTTGGATTAAATACGCACCCACAGAACAGTAGGTTACTTTGCAGGTTAGATCATCGCGACTCAGTGGCTGGCCCTTGACATAGTCATCGGGCAGCAGTGTTTGGCAGGCGAGTATGACAGTCAGAAAGATGCGCACGCATTTGCCATTCTTCGACTGTTTAAAGAGATAAGTTTAGATGGTGTGCATATAATATTTTGTTACACTCACATCATGCTTGGCATATTCCGTTGAGTTGTTGCACACCACCCACATGTCCCGTGTGTCCGGATCGAGGCCATCGTTGATTTTGCGCATGTGCGACCAAAATTGTGCATCTCGCTGACTCGCAGGCCAAATGCGTTTGTGTGTCTGCAGAAATAGCAATGTGTCCGCTGAGATTTTCTCCAATATTGTGCAGTCCTCCAGCGTTGCTAAAATGACAAACAAGTTGCAAGAGTTACAGGAATTGCTTAAAAACTTTAAGAGTGTTAAGTAAGTTTAACTAGAATGGTTAATTAAAATATCTACCACAAATATTAGAAATGAAAATTCAATGTGTCTTTTAAGGGAAATAAGTTTTCCTGAACTATTTCAACTAAATTTGTACATTTTCAGTGATGATTTACAATATAAGAGTCCACAGTAAGCTTAGCCTTAGCTTTGCTGAACTATTTTAACTTGATTTATATATACATAAAGTGCAGACTCACTCTCCCAATCGTTGCGGAACTCGGGCATAAAGAAATAATGGCACATTTCGCGCGCTGTGACGCCCTTCACGGAGTGATAGGCTTTCAGGGGATCCATGACCATGCCATTGACCTCTTCCTCGCGTTTGTACATTTTTATTTCACCCTCATCGGCAAAGATTTGCCAGCCATTGCCGTCCTGGCCGACGCCCTCGCGTGCATAGTGCAGCTGTTCCTTGCACACGCGATCAATCTACAAAAAAAATTCATTTATTTGTGTGTAATTCAATTAACCACATTTCGAAATTGAGTTGTTATTTCCGTGCTTACCTCCGGCCAGAGTGCATGAGTTTTGGCCTCGGCTCCGGTGCCGAATTCCTCGCGTGCCTCCTCGCCCTCGGCAACGGCCTCGTGTGGCACATTGACCAGCGTCTGTGAGATTTGCGATTGCAGTCTCAATTTGAAGCGCAGCTGCATGTCCTCCTCGATTTTCTCCAGGCCCGTCTCGACCGCGTCAAAGAACTCATCCTCGGGCAATGTGGAATGTGGACCCTCCTGCAAAATACCAAACAGACACGATATCAATAACTGAGTCAAGTTTATTATAGATGGGATTGGGGTACGGCCTAATTAATTTTAATGACGCAACATCTCAAAAGAAATGCGAAACGTGCCGCGTATAAATTAATCGAATCTATATATATATATATATATAGGAGACGTCGGATAAAAATGCCAAACTGCAGACAGTGCCGGCATGTGTAATTGAACGCTGAGCATAATAGAAGCGAACCCATATCAAAATACACACAAATGCTGAGTGAATATTAAAAGCGACGCCGTCTGGCATCTGTTGGGGCGGCGCGTGCAAACCGAGCCAAGAACTATGAATAATTTCCAAACCAAATTGAATTTATTAATTATGGCGGACTGGCAAAAGTTGCTGCCAAATGCCGAGCAGACAGCAGCTGCAACTACTTCATACATCGCAATAAGCGTTGTACTATTTGGAGGGAGGATTCGAGCATTTGTAACAGCCAACATATGTGGGACATGGTTTCATTATTTTTGCTGCTTTTTATGTGTGCGACCCGATGAAGTCATGGCCAGCTGAGCTCACGCAATTGCTGGCTGGATTATTTACCACGCTCGACTTTTGCGCTTCGCCTAACAGTTGACAGCAAACCCAAAAAAACAAGAACACCAAAAAAACAAGGACACGCGAGTGTTTGGCGGGGGGGTGGCGATTTGGCAGTGGGGCAGAGCGAGCGCGTAGTCAGAGCTTGTGCCTTGTGTGTGGCGCGAGGGCGCAAAACAAACTGTTGCTGAACCCACAAATACAACCAGCACCAAGCGACAGCATCCTTGAAGCCAAAATAAAGGGAGAGCGGCGAAGCGAGAGAGAACGAGAGCGAGAGAGACAGCGCGAGCGTAGGCCATTGAGAGCTTAAAGCTTTAAATATAAAGGATTACAAGCGCTTAAGCAATAAATCAATGTGTGCACTCAGAGAAAAAACATCAATAATAATTGATATCAAAAATAAATGTTTAATGCAAATCAAATTAAAATTGCGTCGGAAATTAGAAAAATAATTATATTCATTTAATTTTAAACATTTTTTAGAATTTGAACTGTTGAATTTTACAAATTTTGAAACATACAATTTTGTATTCCGAACTGAAATGTCGCTTTTTATTATACCCTAGTTTAATGAAGAAACCAACTTTTTAAGAAATTAACTTTTTAAAGAGTCTCCTCAAATAAGATGTTTTCTCAAGTCATGTTTTTTTGATGGTTTCGAACAGACTTTCTCTTAGGTAATACTGTACAGTTGACACATTTCACACCTACCACAATAGCCTTTGGGCTGGCATGCTGCAGCTTTAAGCCGCATCGCCATTGTAAACGCATTGCAGGCATTTTAAATTTTATTTTATTGTGTATCAACTTTTGCGGCTAAGGCCAAGTTAGAAACAGTTGCGATCACTTTTTATTTGGACAGGTGTGTGCACGAGCCGATTCAAGCTGAATTCCCAGCGTAATTATGACTGCACAATTTCACAATTGGCCAAAAAAAAAAAAGAAACACTTGAAGAAATAGTTGCGTTTTGTTATTGTTTGTGTTGACAATTTGTTTATGGTTTGTACGTGTGCGCAATCCGATCGCTGACCGCTGACTGAGCAATGCGAACAGTCAACAATGAGCCACAAGCTGAGCCGAGTGGGCATTTCAGCCAGGCTAAAACAAGAGTGACGCTTCTCAATTGACCAACACGAACTTTTCATGCTCTAAACTGCACAAGGCCTGAGAAATGTGATGAGATTAAGATTGCAAGTAAAGAGTTTATTTGTAGTAGTGCAAATGATATTTTTATTTTAAAAGAATCTTAAAAATAAAATAAAAAAGTTTGTAGATTGCTTGAAGATGTATCTTCCACTGCTTCGTAGTTTTTCACTATTTTCTTTTTCAAAAGTGGCAAAAGCAAAAGCACTCAGCCAGTCGAAATGCTCGCTTTAAGTTAGTGTATAAGCCTTGCGAGTGTTGCCCAAGCAAGACAGACATGACCTACTGCAATATTGGCTCTTAAGCACTTCAGCAACCTCAAACTGTCTATGCGATAACTTTAAATGTCTTCAAGTGTCTTCAATTTGTTTGTTTTTGCGCTTGAGCAGTCAGTAAAGTGAACGAACTGCGGGATTAGCATATGTAAAATATATTATATATACATATACATATATATATATATATATATTGTAAATATATAAAAGTCGAAGCGTAAGTAAGAAGCCAAGCAAGTTCAGTTTGACTTATAGGAAATGCCAGAACCAAAATAGAATGCGGTTAATACAATATTAATAATACATGATACAATCCACATCAGACCCGATTCAAGAACTGCGGATCTATATAATCAGGTGGTGGCATGGGATACTTCCTAAGAATTTAGGCAAACCCATTGAAAGTTAAGTTCTTTTTCGCTTTCACCTAAAAGAAAATCGGAACAGTAAGACTAAAGGTTGAATGAGTTGAATGGGTTTCTCTAAATACTTTGAATTTATTAGATTCGATTAGATTAGGTATTTTAATCAAATCACAATATAAACTTTAATCCAAATATGAGAAATTAATTAAAATACAGTCCCCCTGGGTAGTTGGTCTATGAATGGGTTCTCCTATCAATTTATGGCTTGCACTTGTCGCTTAGAAACAGATAAAATACTCAAATACAAAAGTCACTGTGAATTCCAGTCATTTATGTGGGGTAAAACAAAGCAGAGATGAGGGGTATAAAGTAGTTTGTCATAAAAGCATTAAATTGGCGTTGTTTATGTCCATTATAACTGGGATTCTCCTGGCTGTAATCACTTGTCAATTTATAGCTTTAGATAAAAAACAATAATAATACAACCCAGACCCCCATTCACCTTTGCGAAAAGCGGAGTACGCCCTTGACTTTAACTAAAAGCGAACTGAACAAGGGACAAGCAATTAACTACGATAAGAATCAGGAACATTAAATCAAGGCACAAACAAACAAACGAAACAAACAGCGAAACTATAATTATATATATATATAAATACATATGTACAAATATAGAGTAACACTATCTATAGTTAAGACTTGTGCATTACCAAATTATCCGGAATTGTTTAAATAATTGCACGGCACTTGTTGTGTACGCTAACATAATCAAACAAAATCTACAACAAAATTTATATACGCCGTTATTTTTGGATAAAAACTGGTTGGGGCGGACGGGGGAATTGAGGGAGGCGGACCTGGGCGTGTTCCAAGTGTCTAACGCTGACGCGAAGCGAGGCCACACCATTGTTTATATTTACAATTTGTTGTGGACCTTCATCAAATTGGCCCCGAAATCAATTTTTGGGGTTTGTGCAACATCCACAACAATAACAACTTACCTCAAAATCTGGGCCTGGATACGATAAACGTTTCAGCTTTTCAATTTCTTCCTTGAACTTTCTGCAAAAAAAAAAAAAATGGAAACATTTTAGATGACACAACAAATGCGACGCGGTCAACGGTCAAGGGTCAACGCACCTATTTTGCTCGTCGGTGCGACGGCGCTTATCAATCTCACGCTCCAATCTGCGCTTCCATGACTCATCGTTCTCAGCAATGATTTCCAGGCAATGCTGCAATGTGCTCAGCACACCAGCGGTTGTGGCACGAAATGTGATCGATTCGCCCTGCAAAGAGATACAAATTGTAGCATTATTAATATGGTTAATATGTTCTCCAGATAGTTGGAAAGTATATATACCTTAAAATCAATGGGCTTCAGGCCATCGCCCAAATCCAAGGGCTGTGCATTGCTCTTGTTCAGCTCGGAGCAAGCGTCAAAATACCTTTGCAGCGTCTCAATCTGTACGAAGAGTATATCCTTAAAGGTCTCCAGTTCGCCAACCTTTTCGCGCAGATTGCGTTGAGTCTTCTTGAGACTGCCGCCGCTGGCCAGCGATATGGTGTTCGACTGCAGGGACATGGTGCTGCCATGGCGTCGCAGTGAGGTTGTGTCTGTGCTGCCAGTGCCCTCCTTGTATAACTGCAGAACCTCCACCCAGTGCATGCGATCCTCACTGGTCTCGGCGCGCAAACACCAATTATTCAGATTATTGACGACCACATCGAAACGCAGCTCATCGGACTCATGTGCCTGCGGTGAGAGTTGTGGATGATGAATCATTGTTTATGGTATATAAATATATAGATTAGAAGTATAAGCACAGTTCGCATAAGTGTCGGCATTGGCAGTGGCAGTGCCACACAAGGCCACTTACATTGATGACTTCAGTTTGGGGTTTTATTTTGATCCCCGCACCACCACCACAAATAGAAATACTACCATCAACACCAATACCAACAGCACCACCAATACCATTTGGCTGGCGACAATTTCCACATTAATTGATTGCGCTGCATTGATTGTCCGGGGTCGCGAGAGCTAAACGTACCGAGGACTACAGTCAAGCTTCGTTAAGTTTAATTACCTTAGTTCAAAGTTTCGCTTACAAATTGAGAATATAGAGAATATAGCAAATCAAAAAAAAAAAACTCAATATTATAATTGAATCTCGCTGAAGGCGACAGTAGTCATACCATTAAGCCAGACTGTCATGTTTAATTTGACGGTATTGAATAATAGTTATAGTTGAATCCAAATTATACGTTCTTATCTTAAGTATAAAACTGTCCAGTTATTAAAGCGAAAGATTGCCAAACGATAGTCTAAAAATTTTGGGGTCTCCTTACATTTTTCTCTCACAAGTCATCGTTAAAATTAGCGAAGTTCCACTGTATACACACTCACTCACACACATACACATTCACACACACACACACACTTCCACTGCCCCCTTGAGTGGTTGATTAGTTCAATTAAAAACACTTGGTGTCTAGAAACGCACCTTAATGGTAGCCTTGGACAAACTGATGGCGCCGCGACAACCAAAATCCGATTCCGATTCCGATTTGTAGTAGGAGAGTGTGCCATCCTTGAGAACTATGTAGCGCGGCTGCCAGCCATAGATATAGTTTGTCCATTTGCTTAAATATCCGCGCAACTCAATGCTATTGTCCAGATACTCTTCCTCCTCGGAGGTGTCCGATGTGGAGCCAGCTTGTGCCGGAATAGCGGCTGCAAGCGACACAGCAACCGGAGCCACTGCATCAATTGATAGCATTGAGTCCGCCTTGTTGTCCAGGTCAGCCATGGCAAAGCAATAATGCGTTGATCAACCTGGGCAATGGAAAATCCAAAAAACACAACTCAAAATGATTGGTCAAATATTACAGCTATTTTTCTGCGCCACGTCCGCGTGATATCAACAAGCCACAGCAACAAAATAATAATAACAACAACAATACCGGTCGCAATTTTTCCATTTTAATGACAATCATCTGTCGACTGCGGCCGTGATAATACTCAATGCTACCATTATCAAAATATGGTCCGACAAAACTCTGACTCAGTGGCATTTTGCTTCCTATTGTTATTGTTGTTGTTTTTATTATAATTGGCGTTTGGCCGGGTTTTTGGCATTAGCGTTGGCGTTGTTGTTAATTTTGCCCTGCTTTTTGGCATTGTGTTTTGTACATCGCTCTCACCTGCAACAAGCGTATTTACTGTTTACTATCCGCTCTGCGCACACATTTGTGCAACACGCCGAATTCGTGCTGTGTGTTTATCGCTTTGTGCAAACTTTGTAAATAACGAAATCAAAAAAAAAAACAGCTCCTCCAGTACGCGTACGCGTGATAAACTCAAGCAGTCAGCTGTGCGCTTGTTATCGATATATTATGGCATCGATACTACAGTGTTGCAAGCTACGCGAATGCTAACCGCCAATATTATCTGAAATGCGCTGACATTGCGTACAAACGCTGATTACCAAGGTTTTACAGGCATCTTTTTGTTTCGAGCGCTTTTTATTTATTGAAAAATAAAGGTTTGCAAAGATTATCGATACTGGTGGTCGGCAAGTGGAAATCAATATTATACTGTGAAAAAAACACTGCAGCTGCGTTTTGCGAATCTCCAATTCAGTGTAAAGTGAACAAACTTGGATGCAACGGCTCCTATTTTTTAAAGAATGGCCGACGTTGTAAAAACTGAGATGAGCTTATTATGGCCCGAGGGTTATTGCACCTTTCGGGACGGCATCAAATGGGTCTTGGATGTAATGGAAACTGGTGATGGCTATGGCGATGCCGATTGGCTGCTGAATGCTGAGTTCATCTGCAAACGGATAAGCGAAGTGATGTCCGAAAAAGATTGCCACATTCTACAGGGGCTCCAAGATCGATGTGCCACTGTGTTTTAAGCAATATTTACATTTCCAATTGCCCTTTCCGGTGATGCCCGTTTTCAATAACGTTCAGACGGGCCACATAAATCTCTATGCGCCCATCGATACCCATGCCATGATCACCAATGGCTATGTGAATCCAGAGAATGTGCAGTTGCTCCTGCGAGATAATCTACGCGATGCCATCACCACAATCAAGTACATCCAGTGCGTCAGTGGCGTCAAATACAAACTCAACTATCGCACCCGTGAGATTGGCGATCAGGGATTCGTGCATGAGATTCTGGCGTGCGAGCAAAGTGATTCGAGCATGCCCAGCGTCATCTCCTTTGTTTTCCTGCCCGCATTGGAGTTTAAGTTTGCCGAATTCCCGTTACCCACATACGTGCCAGCAGGACTGGACGCCTTGACTCACTGCAACACTGTCTATTATTGGCTGGCCTTACTTCAGGTCTATCCGCGGTACGACAATCGCAGCTTCAGCCCCTACGTGCCGCTCATGCAGGTCAGCAATGCGGAACACTTGCTCAAATATCGCAATGCCCTGCGACTGCTCGTCAAAATTTGCATGGTCAACGATATACCAGATGTATCGGATGTATTCGTCCTAAAGGGATTGCACTTCTTTCGCCTCAGATACAGCATGAGCTCGGATCGCAACAAATCCCTGACCACTCTATTTATGGAGGTGAGTGACAAAGTGCAATTTTTCCATTACATTTAAAACTTCCGATCCGATTGTCAACAACCAGCGTGTAGGGAATTCTCATTGTTCTAATGCTATAACTTAGTCAAATTTTCCATAAGTTTCAAAAATCGGGCCTTATGAGTCTTGGTTCGATTTCTAGAATAAATCTATATTCAAAGTAGTAAATATTGCCTCGATTTCCATAATAAAATTCCAACCACCTCTAGAAATATGTTCAAAATCTTTAATTAATTATAAATGATTCATGCGACCATTTATTTTATTCTATTTAATATTAGTTACTCAGCATACACGCCCATTTGACTTATAACGATGCTATGGTGAAGGTGTCTACTTTTGGGGATGCTGAGCTGCGTTCTATGCTCCAAGCATTGAAATTGGATGCCATAGCTCGCAGGTTGTCCATGGGCTACCATATAAACCATATTAATGAGAAGCAACTGAAGCAGATGTTTGGATTGATGTGAAATCGATCATATTTCCAGCTCAATTACATTACGTACACAACAATTTGTTTATGTCTTGGCCGCAAAGCACATTTGTCAGCTGAAATTTTTGCTGTCTATAAATATTATATATATATATATATATATATATATATATATACATATATATTTATATATGTGAATGTTATGCCACAATTATGTTTATTTACACAGACTACAACAAATGATTTCGCTAAAAGCTATAGAGTTAACAACAGCTTAACAGCTAACAATAAATATAATAAATAAGTATTAATAATTAGTGATAAGTTAATTACAAACAAATGACTTTCAATATGCACTCAAATTTGTCGGCAAAAACAACAAACACACACAGATTCTTCCGATTCTTCCTGTTTCCTTTCCGATTTGCCGCCTTAAACTAGAAGAGTTCCCCAGAAACTCGAATCTCCCTTACATATACACCGTATTGAGAATCAGTTTCTTATCCTGTGCTCGTTGTTGCTGCTCCTGCTCCAACTCCTCCGCACTGTTGGGCAACAGCACCGCCTGCTGCTCATGGTATTCACCCACTGGTCGGGTGGTTGTTGTTGCTTTTGTTTTTTCGGTGGTTTTTTTGTACGCCTGTGCTGTGTACTTGTTGGCCAACGCCTTGAATATGCTCTTGGGGCAAGCCTTGTAATAGGGAAAACATTCCCCGGGCGCCTGTTTGCCCTCCCCCACACGCTGCGCCCGCACATATTCGGGGATTAGTTCCGAAAACGGCGACTTGGTTACCCTAAAAATATTAAACTGAAATTAGTTGACTCAGTGCATACATTATTAATGCTTAACTATAAATCAAAATGTTGAAAAGTTACTGAAAAATATATATGGACATAGATATTCTATTAAGGACTTAATATTAAAAATGCCATTATGAATTATAAAATAAACTTAATCAACTGAATGAATTAATGAAGTAAGAAAAAACAAAAGCAAAGTTCAAAATGCTGCCTGCTAGAAAAGCGGTTCGTTTTGTAAAAAATTAATTATAAGAAATAAAATCAATCGAATTAAATTTATGAATGAAGTAAGAACAAGTTTTAACTTTTACAACACAAAAGAATTAACTTTAAACATAAAATGAATGTAAGAACAAACTATGAACAAAAAGTGCCTACCATGAAAATCTATTCTTATGAACATATTAAATATTATATACATCAAACTCTAATAAAAAATACATAAATAGTTTTAGTTTTTATTGTGCTTTTATATTTTGAATTGTTATTTACTCACGTTAAAAACAACTTGGTCAGCTCCCCGAAGACGCCAAATTTCTCCAAGCTCCTCGCGTGCATCTCACAAATGGTGCGCAGCATGCACGCCTTGCCATCCAGGCCAAAGGTGGCCAAAAAGTCCTCCACAACGCCATAGAGCAACACCCGCTCGCCACCATGAAAGATGTGCTTTAGTCCGGCTGGCAGTTCTGGATACTGCAGCAGATCTTCGTGCACCTCGTACGGATTATCGCTGCTGCTGCGCTGCTCGCTCAGATCCCGTTTGCGTCGCTGCACGTGCAAGTAACGTGCCACATACTGGCCGACCATTTGGCCGGCATCATGGCCAAAGGAGCGAGCCAAAAAGGGCAAATCACCTAAGGGATTCTGATTATCCGTCAGGCCCAGCTTGTCAAAGTCAACTGAAATGGATGACGATCTTAAGGGAGTAATCCATTTAGAAAGTTTATTTCTACTCACTTGTGAGGGGAAAACTAATGGTCAAGTTTGAGAAGAAGCCTTCGGGCGGATGTCGCACCAAGGGCATCGCAATTGTGGGTGTGAATGTTAGCGAGGTGCCCGGCGGCAGTGCCAATCGTCCATCGTCCGTTATCCAAACGAGTCGCTTTCTGCGTACATGCGGAGCATCTCCATCCGCATCTGCATTTGTATCTGAGTCCGCATCCAACAGTGCTTGAGCCGCTGCATTTATTTCATGCAACGCTGCAGCTGTCCAGAGACTAATGCACATTAGCAGCAATGGCAGACTGTTGAGGTTCGCACGCATGCTACGTAATCAGCAGGAGAAGAGAAGGAATTAAAACAAAAGACTCGGAAAGCAAACTCACTTCGCTTCGCATACATTATTTAATTGTTGTATAATAGCAGCTGAAAACATCAGCCTTTTACTGTGCAGATTCAGAAGTATGCCCCCATCCTCAAGCAACAGGTTTGCCTTGCCTAACACGGATTATTACTCTGACTCTCTCGTTTGGGAAAGCTTTGACTCTGTTATTTGCGCCAGCGTCATTAACAGTTTTTTTTTGATTATAGACCTGCACTTGCCACTCAATCTAAATTCGATTCGGTTTCATCTGCTGCTGCTTCTACTTCTTCGTCGAGTTCAAGAAACTAGTTAACTATTCTCTGATATGTTGAACAAAAATTATACTGATTATATCAATGTACATACATATATCTGCAAAGACAACAAAGGCGAGAGTGTTTTCGTGTGTGGTCTTAAAAAATGTATTTCTATTGCAAATATGTTTTTACTGTGAATCTGATCCTGACGACAAATCCCGAGTCTCTCTTCCTCTCAACAAAATAGAAAAAATCGTGTTTAATTTAAAGAAATCTTTTTTAGTATATTGAGAAATGATTTACCAATAACAATAAAATGTTGAAATTTTGAAGCCGATTTTTCCCTGCTTTCTTTGCTGACTGTATTCTCAAATGGTATTTAATTTTCTGCTCACTGGTTTATATTATTTTTTAATTCATTTATTTTTTACTATAATTACGGCTAACAGTGAAAGCATCTTAACAAATTGACATTTCATTCTGGAGAAACTTGTCTGGCTGCGAATTTCACTCAAAGGAGCAAACACACACAAAATGGAACACTTCAAATTGGTTAACCATAACTCAGTCTCCCTGTCTCTAGCCCATCTCCGATGCCTCTCTCTCTCTCTCTCTCTCCCTCTCTCTCCTTCTCTCTCTCATTCTCTTCTTCTCTCAACTAATTTCACGACGCACTTTTACCGCAGCAACACCAATATCCAATACATGTGGTGGATGATGCAACTTGTCAGGCAGCCGGTTGCACAGGATTGTAGTCAGCCGTTAGTCCGGTAATCTTTGTGTATGAATCTAGTTGAAATTCTAAAGTACTTTCTCAGAGACCACCTGGTTGCTAGTTGCTGTTTGCTTATCTAGTTCAGATATCATTTCGAAACCAACAGGAAAAAACATTTTGGTTTAAATGCGCTGCAAGGTTTAAAGCATCCAGCATCCGTAACCACTCAAAGATGATTTGATGAATTGAGCAGTAATGAGGTGTGTAAAACCAATGACAAAACGCAGACACATTTAAGGGGCGTGTCTTGTTAACAGTTGGCCCCTATAATTAACTGAAAGCTGCAACAGGTGCACCATCCAGAGAAATTGTGCCAGAAACTAGATGAAATTGCAATGTGTACTGGGCACATTTTAATATCACTGCCAGCAAATGTCAGTTGTTAGGTGCCTATGCAAACAAACAGCAACAAGTAAGAGTGATCAACCTACAAATACCCTGCATAAGCTGTCAAGTATACAGTTGATATACAGCTGCCCCCAAACTACACTACTAATGAGTTGTTGTCGAGGAGTCGTCTCAGCTCTTTTCTTGATTAAATATATAAATTCGCTCAATGTCAATATGCTCGCTTTCAATGGGTACAGGGTATACAAATAGCAACGCATAGCACCTACTATGCTTGTCTATGTGTCTATCTCAGCTTGCCTGTCTGTCTCTTTGCTTTGACGCGCTTCGGCCAATGGCTGTAAACTTTGTTGTTAAGGATTGTTTTGATTTCTATAGCAAATCAGAGCAACGCCTTTGGCAAACAGCAACAACAGCAACGACAACAACAACAACAAGAAGCACGCAACAAGCGTTGTCTGTCGGTCTAACTGTCTGTGGTATGCAGCTGAGCAGTGATAAGTGAGAAGAGTGAAAAGACTCTCGAAACTTATGGCGAATTAGTGCAAGCTCTTCTTAATTGGACTGCCATATCATACATATATACACGTGTGTATATGTATGTGGCCATACAATAAATGACAATTTGTTTCCTGCTTGACGCGTCAGCAGCAGAAAATGAAATCCACTCAAGGAAAGCAAATTAGGAACATTGGGCATATTGACAATAGCTGTATAAAGATGGCAAAAAAAAAACACATTCTTGTTACATGTTTTGTGACTTTGAGACCAATTTATAAATAATATAAGATTTATGCAATTATTTATGTAATTTAAAACTTTTTAAACAAGTTAATTAGTTGAAGAAACCCGGAAACAATATACACCTCTGCTCTTTGCCAGCAGCGTAAACAGTTAATAAAAACAATTCTTAAATGAAATTGAAATTTGGGTTAACAGGTTGAGTGCAAGCCAAAACAATAATGAAATTTAATTATGCGACATATTTTTTTTGTTGTATACACAAAAGAGCAACGACATATTTGTACTATAGTGACGTCTTGCATAGTCAAGCAAGTTCGTGTCCTAAGTCTTTTTTGTGGCTGGCAGATTGCAAAACTGCCGCAGCGAATGGCGCTGCATAATTAATTAGAAACAGCAATAGCAACAGCAACATTATCAACTGTTGGGAAAGGCAATTGGGCAAATGAAAGTGCAAGTGTTGACCACTCGCATCGCATACTGTCAGTCAGTCAGGCAATCGGTTCGTGATGCGCATGTGAAAATTGCCAACGATATCAAACCACAAAATCCAATCGAATCAAAAGTACTGGTAGAAAGTCATGACAAATTGTTATAGGTACTATTTTGTTTTGTTTTCCTTTTGCTTTTTGATTACACATTCTATGGCTGCTTACATAAGCTGTGTTCCGTTATCAGCCAATTGCAAATATGTCTAAATCTGCTAGCCTGCTCCTTGACCTACTTTGCAGAGTTAACAGATACCTTCAATCTCGCCGGCGTGGGTTAAGCTCGGTTCAAACTCACTTTTCAAGTCTACGATTTCTAGAGGTTCGGCAAAAAATTCTTGACACGATTTTTCACTTTTCTTTTGGTTTTCTTCTTTGCCAACGAGCGTCTTATCCTTCGCCAGTAGACCGTTATAAAAACTGCACGACTCAAATTGAGCAAGCAAAAAACAACCGCGCGCGCAAACGTTTGAAATTCAACTAAAGCGGCCAGCAACTGTGGCTAGCGATAAAAGCAGCGCCAAAAGACGCCATCAATGCACAAGGGGAATGCATGAAGGGGCAGGAAGGGGGGCGGCGTCAGCAGGCGAGACATTGGCAGAAGCTACCCAAAGGCCAAAACGACAAACCAGTATGAAAGATATTCTGCTGACCAAGGCATTCGTTGGCCATACAGCCTAAGAAGTGTCTGTGAGAGTGTGTGTGTGTGTTTGTGTGTATGTTCGTTGAATTTCCTCTTCTCCAAAAACAGACAGCGATAGACGAAGCCACCACAAATCAGCTATACACAGAAAAAAATGTAGACTAGAACCAGCAAGGAAAGTGATTCATTTATTGACTTAATGTTGACTTAAAAATAAATCAAATTAAAACATTTAAATACAAGTTAAGGAAATAAGAAAATATTATAAGATATCTGGGGTTATTTAATCGCAAAATAAATCCCACATTTCTTGCATGAATTGGAGTAAATCCCCCCCCAAAAAAAAACAACTAAATTTTATGTTTTTTTATGTTTCTCCACAAATTTGTTGAAGTGTATGAGTTGCTCAGGAGTAACTGCTGGGTGTTCAAGGAAGTGCAACCGATCTGCCAATGAGTCATGGTCCTCATACAGAAATGGGTCGCCAGGCGCCAGACGATATTTGGCGACTACAAATTAGTTGCATTCTACATGACTTAGTTGCATCGCGAACAGATTTTCTCGACCAGGCTTTTTAACTTTCCAAGCGAAATAATACGAGAATGCGTATAAATTAAATGCCACAATATACACAACTTTTATTGCGGTTTTCCAATCCACTTGGCAATCGTGGCGTCCGAAGACGTTTGGCCAGTCCAGTCCCAGTCGCTTGTCTATTTTGCATTTAAGTTGATTGAGAACATGTTATAGAACATGTTTTTGTGGCCTGATCTAGTCGGGCGTGTGCCTGATCCGTAACCAGCTGATGAAGATGCCAACTTCCGTTGCGTTTCTGAAAGTGAGTCTAACTCAAGAAGTTTTTCAAGAAAACAGGTGCTAAGACGCCAAACATATAACTTTCACTATAAAAAAGAATTGTCCATTACAAGCTATATAATGATAATTTTGTATTCCAATTTGAGTAGCATAACAAAACTCATATAAGAACTCATTTTTCGAGCTCTTGTTCCTTTGAGAGTTTTATGATATAGAATTCTGATCTCAATAATTATTTGTCTAAACGTTTCGAGCATAATAAATATATATGTCGACTCTGCAGTGATACACAAAATTAGAATATAAAAAACAACTAGGTCAAGGTTCTGGATATGGAAAAGCTATTAACATATCTTTGGGGAAAATTTGACGTGAAATATTTGTAAGTGGTTGTAAATATTTACAGCTCAATTAAGTCGATTTCGGTAGCTTAAATGGCGCCATCATTAAGTACGTGGTGAAAATTTATTGAGCCACTTGTAAATACAATAAAACGTTATCAGAGTACGTGAGGGCCGCTTTAATGAAGCCTGTCAGGCGATGATTGACATAATTTCGCACAGTCAAACGCTTTCCATTTGTTATTGCCTCATTTAAATAAGCCGCTATCCAAAAGCAATTGTCTTGCATAATGCCCAAGAGCTGTGTGAATTTAAATTTTTGGAATGCGCGCGCATTTTGTGAAACAGTGCTGCCACACAGCCCCGAACCAGTGCTACACACAGCTCTCCGATAAAAGACTCAGCTCGAATTGGTTATCGATAAGCATTTATTAAAAAGTGATAAGCTGAAATATATGATTGAAATGTGTGAATCATAATTTATATATATTTTTTATAAGTTATTATTTCAATCGAATCTATTTAGGCAATTGTCACTGCGTTCTTTATAATGTTGATGAATTGCTCGGCACCCACACCGTTCGCCTCCTGATAGTATGGCAGCTCGGCCAGACGATCCAGCCAAGCGTGCATCTTTGGATATTTTACGGCATCAACATCCAAAACAGCAGGCAGCGACGATATCGTTGCAGCACAGCAGAAATCCGCAATGGTCAGCGTATTACCCGTTAAATACAGATTATCGCCGAGAAATGTCTCGATATGCTCGTAGCCTTCGCGCACATTGTCGATCTTCTCCTGGGGCACAAGGGTCTGCTTCTTTCGGAAGAATGGCATAGAGATGTTCCTCAGCGAGGGGAAGATAATGCTGGCATCGAAGTACAAACGTTGCTGCAAAAGCGCTCGCGACACGAGATCCTTGGGATACAGTGCATCCGATTTGCCATATTTATCCACCAGATAGCTGCAAATCGCATGCGAATCCCAAATGAATGTGCCATTATCATCCAGCACGGGCACTGTGTGCTGTGGATTCTTCTTGAGGAACTCCTCGCTCAAATGCTCTCCTGAGTGCAGATTCACATTCTTGTATTCCAACGGTAAATCGAGGGCGTGAAATGTCAGCAGGCAGGCACGCACCGGGGGACTTATGTCCACGCCATACAGCACTAATTTCGGCATGATGTCAACCAAAACTGGAGCAGAACAGAACCGAATTGAAATTGGAATGTTGCCGGCTACGGTTTTTATTGCTGACAAGGGAACATCACTATAGGGGCTTCATTTAAATAATGCCGAGCGAGCTTTTTTCTAGAGAGGCTCAAATTAGAAAAGCTTTCAAACCACAATCGGACTACAATTAATATAAAGAACATTGTATGGCTATTTCATTCAGAGAGTACCTTATTTCATAATGATTTTCTTATCGGAATGATACAAATCAAATATATACAAACTGATTCAAATAATACAAACAAAAAAGGCAAAATGAGCACCTAAAGTGCTTCTCACTGTAATCTCTTAGCAACAATACATGTAGCTTATCTTGTCTAACTTGTTTCCCCAATTTATAATAATCTGGTATCATATATGACTAATACATATTGTTTTTCTTTTATTTACAAAGCTACCTTTCGATTTTGTTACTATCATTAGAGGTGTTTGCTCCCAGCTGGCATTTAAAGTCGTATAAAAATGCGGTAGTTAGAAACAGTGTTGTCAAACGCATTTTTGGCAGTACTGCATAATGCCACCAGCTAGCACACACCTGCAAGCACCTAAAACAGAAAAGAACAAAGTGACGATAATAAAATACCCAGGAATGTCTAAAGTAAGACAATATTTATTATTAAATTGGTAAGTATACTTGAAAATTAAAACGGAGATACATGACCAGTATGTGATGGCTGATGATAATGTATGCGATTGTAATGAATGGCTATTAAAACATGCCATCATTTTTGGTAAATTGAATTGTCATTTGAAACGACATACCCGCTTTGGAAATGTTGACAGGGCACGACAACGCAGTCTTTGTGCAACGCATTTTCATTACTATAAGCGAGTTAAAACCGAAAAATTAAACATTTTCCATGCTAAATAACAAGTAAATTGCACAAGCAACCAGCACCAGCAACGCTGAAGGTGGCGCTACTCGCCTTGGCTGGACCAGAAAATGACGGCGCGTAATCCACAAACATTGATGGCACTGCCAAATGAGGACAATTTTGATTTCCTCTTTAAAATTGTGCTAATTGGTGATTGTTGCACAGGCAAAACATCAATATTGCAACGCTTCAAGACGGGCAACTATGTGGAGCGACATGGGAATACCATTGGCGTTGACTTCTCAATGAAAACCATTGAAGTCGAGGGCAAACAAGTCAAGGTAACGTTAAACACTCCCTAAAAGTGAAAGAATTAATGCATATGATTAATATTATTGTTTTAGCTACAAATCTGGGATACGGCTGGACAGGAGCGCTTTCGCACAATTACTCAGAGCTATTATCGCGCCAACAACGGCGTTATAATTGGTAAGTGAGAAAATCCAAAATTATAATTGGGCAAACCATTCGTCATTACGGGGAATGTTATCATTTGACCCGCTCTTTGCCACGGCCCGTGATAAGAAGTCAGTCACTTTAATGATTATTATTGCTGCATTGATTGATAGTAGACATTGGCAGCTTCGTTATCTTTTCCTTTATGAAGTGTCAATTAAATTGATATGTATATATATACATATTTCTATAATTAACAGTGTATGACATCACGAAGCGAGCAACGTTTGCGAATCTGCAGAAATGGATTGAGGAGGTGCGCAGATATACGGCTTCCAATGTGCTCATCATACTGATTGGCAATAAATGTGATCTCGAGGAGGAGCGTGAGGTGGACTTTGAGGAGGCGCGCCAAATGTGTCAGTATATACCTGAAATCCTATTTGTTATGGAAACATCCGCCAAGGAGAATACCAACGTCGAAGATGCCTTTCGCTGCTTGGCCACCGAACTTAAGGTACAACTTGCAACAAGTTGCATACATGCTCAACAAATTAATCATTCCACTCTATTTTACGCAGCGCCAGCACGATTCGAGCAGCGTCCAGGCCATAGATGATAATACCGTGCAGCTGGGACAGAGCAAGCCCCTCAAGAGCTGTAGCAGCTCCTGCAATCTCACATAAGCATTGACATCATCTCAATTTCATATTTTGTTTCCTTGTTTTTTTATTATTATAATTTTCTTCATTTATTATGTGATCAACTTTTCGTGTGGCTATATTGTAGTATTTATATTAATATATATATAATTTTTTAATAATCCTAAACTAAAGTTGTTAATTTGTTGTGTCTACTCGAGGCGTGGCGAGTAGCAAAACTTAATTTATTCATTTTACATATACGTACATATATATATTTCATTTTGGTGGCTAGAGTACAAAAACAATCTCACACGTTTAACACATCCAACAAACAACACAACAATGAATGCAATGCAATGCAATTAACGACGTCAATTACAATGCAAATGTTCAGTTCAGTAACAGTAAAAAGAAATACGTCCAACTTCTATGTATGTATTATAACTTACAAAACAAAACAATTTGGGAAATAAACTTGTTTATTTTATAAATTTATTGGAAGTATTTAATTGGCTGATTCAATCTTACAAATTAGCATAGCTTAAATGATTTATGTTTTTTTTTGAGGGCGATGTGTGTGTGGGAGTTTAAAAACTAAAGCACTGATTTTCAAAAGTTGATTTTGGCTTTTGCTTTGCTTTGCTCTTTGCAACAAACAACAAGATGATTTTTACTTTTAACAAACACTATCAGATTTCACATTATAATTAGAGCTGATGTCTTTACATAGTTTAGTTTAGTTTTAGTATACATACATATAAAAATTGATTTATTTGTCTAATTTAAATGATTAACACTATAAGCTACGGCCCCTGCTCGGTGCATCCGTCCGCCGTCCGTCCGTCATGACGACGTGACGTGTCATTTGTTTTTAATGCGCTGCGCAACCCATTCAAGTCCCTGATACAATCCCTCGCCGGTTAGCGCACAACATGCCTGTATGTGCCACTGATGCTTCTTAATCGACGTCAGATCCAATTGCCTTGAGATTTCGGCCGCTGACATAGCACCCTTGAGATCCTGCTTATTGGCATACACCAACAGACTTGCCTTACTCAAATCCTCATGCTGCAGCATACGATACAGTTCCTCCCGTGTGACAGCCAAACGTTCTCGATCCGTTGAATCGATCACCATAATGACCAGCTCTGTATTCGTATAGTAAGTGCTCCATGCCGCCCGCAAGCTCTGCTGTCCACCCAAATCCCAGACAAGGAAGTGAATATTCCGCCAGACGACCTCCTCAACATTGGAGCCAATCGTTGGACTCGTGTGGACCACTTCATTCATCAGAAACTGATAGAGTATTGTTGTTTTGCCCGCATTGTCGAGGCCAACCATTACCAGTTTGTGCTCCTCGTTGCCAAACATGCGCCATAAACGCGATAGTAACAGGCCCATTTTAAAATTTTGTTGTTATTTATTTGTTTTTGTTAATTGGTGACCAAACACAATCGCAAATATCGCAATCTATGCGCATATGTACATCCGTGTATATAGGTACACATATACACATATACAATGTCTATGGCTTAGTATGCGTGCGTGCGCGCTTCTGTGTGTGCTGCGTGTGTGTGTGTGTGTGTGTGTGCGTAAGCGTGTGAGTCGTTCACGCTGCCTTTGTTGTTGTTGTTGCTGCGCGCAGGGGAAGGAAGGCCAAACTGTAAATTATGCACTCACACTCAGGTCACACTCGACGACGACGACAGGTATACATCACAGCGCTGCACTTCTGGTTTTATTTGATTGTTTTTCTTAGCGCTGCACACTTGTTGTTATTGTTATTGTATTGTATTGTTTTGCACGATGATTTTGGTTGGGCTTTTGGTCTTTAGATTTGTATGTGTGTTTTGCTGTGTTTCTCCTTTTCTTCTGTTTGCTCACCACAGTGACATCCACAGATGCTATGGGCACTCTAGAAATGTTAGCAAATTGCTCAAATGCTACTGTTAATTACTTGGTCGTTGCTCGCTGTTCACCTGTGGCAACTAATTGCAAAATGTGTATTTTCTAATGTGATTCGTTGCAGACTGGCCCATGTATTGGTTTGTTGTACAACATTTTATCAAAATGGTGTCTAGCTTAAGAGAAAAAAACCGAATGATGCCTTAATTGAATTTAACAGCTGTCTACTGACTACACTACTACTTGTAACAGAGGCGTACTTTAACAGCTGCTGCTTAGCAATTGCTATCGATTATTTCTGTACTTACGATCGGAATAATGAACCAGAAAGCATATTCAAACGATTATGTTTTTTTTATAATTTCATGTTGGAAACTAACATCCTGAGGATATTCATTTTATTGCCGATATTGAATACTTTCTAATTGTTCGACATAACAGGGCGCATTAGCGGTCAAATGCTTTCATTTTTTATCGAAATGAGGCTGTTCAGCATTGCCAGACTTTTTTCTGCTCTCATTATGTTAACTTTTAATTTAAATTGCGTTTAAATTCACAATGCAAATAAAGTAGGCCCTATGTTTGGTTGAGAATATGAAATATGAGTTTGTAAATTCTTTTTGTTGAAAATGCATGTCTTGGAAACGTTTCTCACGTGCTACGAATTTCTGACTGATCCCTTAACTGATCTAGAACTGGATCTGGAATTGACCGAAAAGCTTTCGGAAAAATGTGAGGAATAGGCAAAATAAACTTTTAATAACAAAAGTTTCATAAATTTCAGAAAATACAAAAAATAAATGCGTATCATAATTAAAGATGCCAAAAAGGCTAAATAACAATGTGATGTTGAAACTCATTACATAATTAATAAACAAGAATTACAAATTTAAACTTAAAAATAATTACTAAACATTATCACTTATCATATAATCTGCTAAGACTTCAGCCCAGGTTTCTTGGATTTCGGTTTTCTGATGTGTCTCTGAGCCTGTTTCGCTGGCGGCGCCAGCTCATAACGGAAAATGATGCAGCGTTTGTCAAAGAAACACTTGAGCTCCTTGGGATCATAGCGATGACCCAGCTGCTTAAGGTATAAATAAATCTCCTGCAAGTCAATGGGCTCAAACATGAGCACACTCTCGTGCAGACGGGGATTGGCACAGAGCAGATTGTGCCAAGCAATGTGAAGGGGCAGCAACGGTTGTGGCGTCTTCTTGCTCACATTCGTCTGCAGCACATAGCACTCAAACTCATCACAGAGAGCAGGAGGCACAGCCTCCGAGAAGCGCAACAACTCCGCGCCGGGAGCATCCCTAAATTTGTGGTTAAGAATTGGGGGAGCTTCTATGGGTGTCAGGCAATCTGCACTGGGATTATGCAGTAGCGGAGTCCGAAATTTGCTCGTGCTTCCATTTACCGGCGTAGATTTCGAGCGTGAGTGGAGCAAGCGTTCCGATTGAGGTGGCACCATAATAGGATGCGTCTGATTATAGATGTATTCCAGCAATTTGACGGCCTGTTTGCGCTTCAGTGGCTTGATGCCATAATTATAGAGCTGCTGCAGCAGCTCCGCTTCGGTAAGACCCACAAAATCCGGTTTGGGCGTCTGACAAATGGACACATTGTACACCTGACCATTTACCTCCAAATTGTCGGAAACATTCATCACTTTGGCCGGACTGACAGGCTTTGCCACCGGCTCTGGCAGGCTATCCACATTAATCTCGCCCATTAGCAGTCGATCTAATCCACTTGGCATTGTGTCAACCGTTGCATCCCTGCTGTGCTGGAAGACCAAACGATCAAACTCATCAATCTCATCATCTTCAGCATCTTCAAAAGGCTTGGCTGGCTCTGAGATGTGCCGCAATAGCTCTTCAAATTTATGACTGTTGCGTTTTATTGGCGCCTCTGGTGGCGTCTCTAGAAAGGAAGCCTCCGCCCAGTCTATGTGCAGTTTGGATGTGTCAGCTGCTTTCGTTGGACTACCTGGCTGGGAGAGCGTGAATGGCTGGGAGATGGCAGCATCCAGTATGCCAAACTCGGCGCGCTCCTTGCTCAAAGCGCTCTTGTTGGGCGAGCGAGAATTGCTGGATTTAGTAGAAGACGCCTGCGAAGCCAGATATGCATCCAAATCCTCTGTAGTTTCAAAATAAGGCACAGTTTTCCGCTTAGTAAGTGGGGAATTGTAAGTGCTCTCATTGCCGCTGCTGCTTTCATCCAGCAAATCGCGACACGTTTTGTCTGCCTTCCAGATGGAATAATTGATTTCATCATCGGAGAGCAGGATACCCTCATTATCCTCATCCTCGTTGCTGTCCTGCGTCAAATCAATGCTCGCATCCGATTGACTAAATGGAGAAGTAAATGTGGAGACGGGTTTCTCAACCGATTGACGGAAGGGGGAGGTGAATGTGGAGGCAGGACTCTTAAAGCTGTGCTCCGTTGGGGATTGCCTCAAGCTAAAGCTGCGCTGGAATGTTTGCTTTGTGCTGTCCAATTGTGTAAAGCTGAATGAGAGATCCTTGGAGGTATTCGAGTTGGAGGCCATGGGGAATGATATTGTTGACAATGACTTGGCGGCACTGGTTGAGCTCAGGTTCAATGAGTTTTCATCCGCTTTAGATTCATTAGCGAAGCTTTTATCAAAGTCCCGCGTTGTTTTATAAGCGTATTTTGCAAATAATTCATTCGAAATTTCGCAATCCGCATGGACACGTGAATCCGTTGCCAGCGCATCGGCTTCCTCTTCAGAATCCATAGTTGGACTCGGTGCAAAAATGTGTTGCTCAAAAAGAGATGGACTTGAAGTAGTGCTGAGTAAAAGTTCTGGTGAATCTTGCTCCTGTGTGAGATCGACGAAACCCTCTTCGGCTGGTGCTGGAAGACTCAAATGTTATGTTTCGGGATAATAAAATATGATGTATAAAATGCTCACCTTCAATGCTTGTCCTCTCCAGCTTAGCATCGATAGCAGTCTTCACTACAACAAAATACAAATCTCTTCTTTAATCTTGGTTGGGATTTAGTTAATTTTCCATACCTTCATCACTGGAGTAAATCTCGTAGCAGTTGATCTCAGGTGTGGTTATGTCCTTGTAGACCTTTAGTGAAAAGTTTTGCATCTCCTTGCTGCATGTGGATGGCATCTCACTATTCTGCTCATCCTCATCCGAATCGGCAAAGAGATCCGGTGAAGTGCAGCGAGTGCTTTGTGTCGGCAGGGATAGCTTTGATGAAGTACTTGGCAGCATGTTCTCCTTATCAGTGTTTGATTCGAGCATAATTCTTTGACGCTTGTCGGGTGGCTCCTTCAAAGGACTGCTGTTGCTTGATGAGATTTGCTCCTGACTCTGATTCCCTAACGTATCTTTAACGCACTTATCAACTGTTGTTTGACTCTTATCCTGTATCATATTATCCGCCAGCAGCAGTTCCAGCTCATCCAACTCCTCCTTCTCGGCAGTCGCCCCAAAATGCGCCTCCAACTCCGCATAGACCTGCTCCAATTGCTGCTTGCATCGCAGAACCTGCTTACTGGGTCGCTTGGGCGACAAATCGCGTCCCTGGATGGCCGCCCAGTTTTTCAGCAGATGATCCGCCGGCGTGCGGCTAACTTCAAGCAAATCCTGCACATAATATGCACTCAGATTCGTCAAGGATTCCTCGCTCGGTTCGTGGGTAATCCGACGTTCCGCAGTGGCTTTCAATCGCTGCAGCACTGAACTGAACAGTTCAAAGGGAATCTGATCCTCTTCCGCTGGCAGCTTGGTGCGCACCTGTTGCGCCATAAGTGCAGCTATCTTGGCATCCAGCTTCTTCAGCTGCTCCACGGGATTGCGTAATGTGAGTGGTGTAAATTTATTGGCCCACTTGCAGCGTTTACCCCGCTTGCCACCACCAGGCATGACAGCAAACGAGAGCATATTGTAATCTATAAACACATCACTTTTAATCATCAGGTTAGGAGTAAGTGCAGCCGATTAACTCACCCTCTTTGGCGGCTGTGCAAAATCCGTATTTTTGCAGCTTGCGGCGTATATTCTCTGTGGACTCACCATGCTTTGCATCAATCAGATCAACCACTTCCTCTTGCTCCTCCTCCGCTGTGTCTTCCAGTCGTAATCGACCATATTTCTCTGCCTCCGATTTGGACAATGCCAGCGCCATTTCAATGTCATTCGGACTGAAATTGTCGGCGATGCAATGCTGAGCGGTTACCTCCGCGAACAGCTGCTCGTTGCGCAGGAAATCACTGATGCTCGGCTGTTTGCTGCGTCCACGCGAGCCACCGCGTCCTCTTCGCTTTTGGGTTGCAGTCGTTTTCAGCTTGGGCGCCTTTTTGGGTTTGCTTACAGCCGGCGGCGAAGCCTCCCGAATTCCACGTGTTTTCTTGGCTTTTGGCTCATCCTTGTCTGGCAGCTGCTGCTGTGGCTGCTCCGCTGGCTGCTCATTGCTGAGATTCTCGGGTGTATTGAAAAAGTCGGACAAAGTGGACGCCTTGTTGCTGCGCGTTGAGCTTTAAGTGATCAGAAAAACGAGTCGTTTTAGCATAAACTATTACATTTTATTAGTTAAAAACTAATTAAAGACAGGATGTAACTTGGTGGTTAGCAGATCTCTTTCTGGTGCTACCTTACCGCAGCTTTCTGCTCGCTGGCTCTTGTAGTTTCTTAAAGTTTGCTCTCCGCGTTTGTCTGTCCATTTTTGTTGTTGTTTTTGGTTTTTAGCGTTCTGTGCGGAGATTTTCGCTCTCCTGGATTGCTTCGCGGATGAATTTTCCAGGACGTGGGGCAGCGAAATCAAACAGCGCACGACGATCCTGCTCCTCCTCGCTTGGCGTCAATAGTTTCTTGCACAGCTTCTCGTTGGCAATACGATGCATGGGCGTCAGGCTGTGCAAAGATTTAAATTTGTTTAACAAATAAAACTTCGGTTTTCTTTCATTTCACTTACCTCCAAATGCCGAAGAGCACCGTGCCGGCGGCAAGCAGCGCATAGGCGAAACGATTACGGTATGCGAATGATGGTGTGCCTTGTGTGCGTCTCGGTTTGCGCTTGCTAGTATCAATGGATGCCATCACCATGCCGATTATATAATTAAATACACATTTTACGCTATCCGAAAAAACTAAACAAATTTCATATTGCGAAATTATCCAAACTGACCAGGGCTGCACAACAACAGAAATCGAAAGCACAAGTTGTAAATAAGATTGTCACTTTACAAATTTAACTTACTCTATAAATATTAAATACAAATATAAAAACAAAAGCTAAAGCGCTCTTGTGTACTAAACTATAGTGTTTTGTTGAAAAGCATGTTATTCTTAGCGATATTTATGTTTGGTAGCCCTGTAGCGCTTCTAACAAAAAAGTTATTCGTTACTTGTAACGAGTGCATTACGGAACGAGTAATTAGCATTAATCAGCGCACAGCGTAGGAGAGAAATCCAAAACGAATTTAGTTTTATGTGAACGCTAATAACGGGCAGGTGCAGCAGAAAAGTCTCGAGCCCGCGACTCGTTCGCAATAACGACGTAAAAAATCATTGTAAGTATTGTAAGTGGACTTTAAAATGTTTTGATTAGCAAATGTAAGACAAAAAGCTAATGCGTAAACTAACACTCAGGCAATAGACACAATGGGTGCAGAGTACAGTAAACAAATACAAAGAGATATGCAGATAAGAAAATGGCAGACAAAGCAAAAGAGTTGAAAACACACACACACAAGCTAACAACTATAAATGCGTGTGTGTGTGCGTGTGTATGAGGCCAGATAAAACGACATTTTGTTTTATTTTTTACAGAATTATTCAGCTAAATAAAAAAGCGTTACGATATCAACTGCAACTTTTAATACGCCCTCATAAGCGGGGTCACAGACGGTCGCAATTATTATTAGTTATCCGAGAAGAACAACATCAAGTCATGGCTCGCGAAGACGAGGAAAGCATCGTGGACAACGAGCAAGTGGAGGAACAGTCCGAGGAGACGGAAACACAGATTCGCGGCAGGCAGGATAATGAGCTTGAGCTGCCCGGTGGTTGCTGTATGCCGACGAGCAAATGTCATCGCTTTCAGGCGTTGATTTGTATGTGCCTGCTCGGATTTGGATCGTATTTCTGCTATGATAATCCGGCCGCTTTGCATAATGTGTTTACAAAGGAACTGGTTTTGAGTGAAACACAATTTACGCTCATCTATGCGATCTACTCCTGGCCGAACGTTGTCCTCTGCTTTCTTGGCGGATTTCTGATCGATCGTCTGTTTGGCATAAGATTGGGCACGATTATCTATATGCTGATCTTGCTGGTGGGTCAGCTAATCTTTGCCAGTGGCGCCTTGCTGGACGCCTTCTGGCTGATGATCATTGGTCGGTTTATCTTTGGCATTGGCGCTGAATCGTTGGCTGTTGCGCAGAACAGTTATGCAGTGCTCTGGTTTAAGGGCAAGCAGCTAAACATGGTCTTTGGCTTGCAGATGTCTTTGGCACGTTTCGGCAGCACTGTCAACTTTTGGGTGATGCAACCCATCTATGATTACGTCTCGAATTTCTATAAATCATATCAAGCACTTGGTGTCGTCCTACTCCTCGCCACGATCACCTGCGTCCTGTCCTTCATATGTGCCTTGATTCTGGGCTGGATGGATAAGCGAGCGGAACGAATTATGCAGCGCAACAATAATCCGTCGGGTGTGATACCCAAGTTGATGGATGTGTTCACCTTTAAGGCACCGTTCTGGATGGTCGCCATCATTTGTGTCGCTTACTATGTGTCGATTTTTCCATTCATTGCTCTTGGCCAGCAGTTCTTTATTGATCGCTTTCATTTATCGCCAAAGGAGGCGAATACAGTCGACGCGTTGGTCTATCTCATTGCGGCGGTGTCGTCGCCAATCTTTGGCTTCATCATTGACAAACTGGGAAGGAATGTCTCGTGGATGCTTTATGCTACAATCACCACAATTGGTGCACACATGCTGCTCACATTTACCCAACTGACTCCGTATGTGGGCATGACTATGATGGGTCTTGCGTACTCGATGCTGGCCGCCAGTCTTTGGCCACTGGTTGCGCTCATAATACCCGAATATCAACTGGGCACCGCCTACGGCTTCTGTCAATCCGTCCAGAATCTCGGCCTTGCTATCAACACCAACATCGCCGGCATCATTGCGGATCACAGCGGCACCGATCACACTTGGGTGCAGCTGTTTTTCATCGGCTGGCTAACAATAGCGATGATTGCCACCTGCGTGATCTGGGCCTATGACAAGAAGCATCGTGGTAATCTCAATATGACGCCCGCACAACGATTAGCCTTTGTCAATTCGGCGAATTATCAGAATTTTGAATAGAAAAAGTACTCCTCGAAATGAAACAAGGAATTGAGCTGCAGGATGCGGGCGAATTCTCGTTAGACATTTTTACGATTAAACATTAAATTTACTATGAAAGCTGAGACATTTTTACGATTAAACATTAAATTTACTATGAAAGCTGATGATGATGATGATGATGGTGTTGATGATGTTAGTTAATGATCTTTGATAATGTGATGAGCGTCTATTGTGTCGCAAAAAATAACTGGTATTTACAAACTGAAATTGTTTGTCAAATGAGTATACACACACACACACACACATATACATATACATATTAAACCAATATATATATATAAATACATTAATTTTACGCTATGTATTTTTAGAGCAATTTATTATCAACAAGTTATTGTATGTTTCTTTTCTCGTGTACATGTTTTACAAATAAATAAATATATATTTTTTTAAATACAAAAGGAAAATAAAATACAAAAAAAAAATGAACAAAGCACTTTAGTTAATTACTAAATCATTGATATTCCATTTAATAGTGCAAAATAATCTCTAATTCAATGATTATGTTTAAATATTAGATTAAATGTTTATATATTGTATTTGTGTATGTATTGCAATTAATGGGTAGTTATATACATTTATATTGAATTATAGCAACACAAATAAATGAGCGGTTTTATTCTATATTAATATTTATATACTATATATACATACCCTACTCTTCATGAATGAGAGCTATATGTGTATGATATATAGGTATATATATAGGTATTACGTATAAAGATATACGTAACTAATAAAGCCTGATTTCATCCCACTACTTTGGAAAACTTAAAAGCCGAGATGCTGACTCAGGTTGAAGCTGATGGGGAATATATATACATCAGTCAGAATGCTCTAGTCGAGTGTGAAAGGCTTTGAAATACCCTGACTTTAAATTTTATATCTATTATTCTAATTTTATTGCCCTGATTATTGTCAGAATTGGCTTAGAAAAGATTTTTACGCTCCAAAAAAAAAACTCAAAAAAAACCCATTTTTTCACATCACTATTTCAAACTAAAATTGCCTACAAAATCTATGTATATATATATATATATATATGTATGTGTGAGTGGGTGTATATCCGCTTTCTCAAATAACGGGGCGCTGCAGAACCCACACACACAGTTACGCCTGCTTCTATTTCTAGTAATACAATACATTACATGTACACATATTCACTTTGATTAAATGTTTGCATGCTTAGTGTGTCTCACACACACGCATTCACATGTTTTATACATGTTTGTATATAGAAAATGCTGGCGCCTGCTGATATTAATGACATCAATCTTGGGAATATATTTTGCACTATAACTTGAATGTTTCTTATCCCATCTGGATGCCATTTTTACATACAGCCTCTTAAGTGATATCACGTCAATGTTTATTAAAAATCAATTAAAATGTATATTTTAAATATGCGATACGAAAATCGATTTGTTACGATATTCACATAGCAGGACAGTTATCGATAAACTAAATGAAACTTGATTTGCGTTTGGCTTGTGCGAGGTTATATCCCAAATTTGAATAGTCCTTCTAGATCGAGAATATTTATACCTTATCTCAGCTTGTTACAAACACTTTCTTAATATATTTTATAAAATTAAATATAATTTTAAGCGAAGCGAAAGTCCAGCTTAACAAATGAACATAGGCAAATACTCATAAATAGCAAACAACAACTATTTGATTAAACAATCTACTTAAGTTGATGTTTAATAACTAAATTGATTAGCGCTCTGCTAATATTAGATTTAAATGCGACCCCATTTTAAGGCACACTAACAAAGTCATTGGCCGGGCAAGTGTGTTCTTTTTTTTTTTTTGAAATCAGCCAGATCAGCTTTATTTAAAATATATTTTGATGTCTGTCCGCCGCTCGAGCACCTCAATGCACTGTCTGCTGTCCAAACTGAGCACGCGGAGCTCATGCAATGGTTTCGTTTTCTCCTCCACTGAATTTCCAACGCTGCGCAGCGTTTCCAGCAATAATAAAGCAGTGCCCCGCGCCGCCGTCAGCAATTTGCAAGCGTCGTGAATTCTTTACAAAAAAACAACAAAATAATAAAATAATAAAAAATAAACAATGACGCAGGGATTACTCACCGCTTGAAGAGCAGCTCGGGTCGTCGCGTATATTGGCCGAAGAGGGCAAAGAGTAGCGTCATATCGTAGTTGAATTGAGCTGCGCCCGCTGGTGCGAATCTCGTGTTGAGCACCATGCTCTCCACCATATAGTCATCGATCTGCTGGGCCATCAGACGCAGCGTCTGATTGAACAGATTCGCCGAAAGCTCACGCTCCAAATTGTGCAGCAGTGTGACGAGCACTTGGAACATTTCACCACCACTGGGCGAGAGTATGAACGGTTCCCGACTATTCTGTTCGGGCATGGAGTGCCAGGCATCGTGGCGATAGTTCATCGACTTGGCCTTCATCTCATTAACCGCTTTGTTGGCCAGATTACGCATCAGTTGACGTGCCCAGTGCTCCAGTTCGGCAACGGCATGCTCAAACACCGAATTAATCTCACTGGCATTGGGACCAGCCAGCGCTGCGTGCAAATGCAAATAGTGGACATTTTCACCCCACTCTCGGAGCACCATGATCAAATAATTGATGGCATTCAGCACCGGCAAACTGGGCACAGCGTGACTGTTGTGCAACTGCACCAGACGCCGCCGAAAGCTGTCGATCAGCTCCAGTTGCAGCGACAGAAACTGCAACTGATGGCCGGGCTGGATGAGGGCATAATAGCGATCCTTGATGGCCTCCAGCAGGCGCATAAATTGATCCGCACACCGCGGTATCTTCAGATCATCCTCATACGTATTGGGATCGATGAGCTGAAACGGTGCCTCCGCCTGCAGTATGTGATCCATTTTCTCGGCACAAACTGCGAGAATGGAAATGGAGGAAATTAGATCTCTAGCCTTGCCTTGACTTGGCTACTCTTTAGATTCTATGTGGCTTACACTGCTCCTCGAGCGCAATCCATTTCAGCAGATACATAGGCTGTGTCAGCACAGAGATGGCGCTGGGAAAGCTCGACGGATAGCCAAAAGTCTCGCGCAGCTCGGCCTCAAAGGCCAGCGTCTCATCGAGGAGATGGGCAAACAGATGCTCATCCTGGGCAATTTGCTCAATGTCCGCCGCGAGTTTCTCAATTGTCAGCTGCACCAAACCTCGCATGAACTCCAACTGGAAACGAGTTGCATTTCAAGTAAGAATTGAATCTATAGATGACGCTCCTCAACTCACCCTTAAATTGTAATCCAGTTTGCCAGCTTTCATTGCAGCCGGTTGAAATGTTTTGCCAACGAGGAAATGCGTCTGTTTGCCCCAGTTGATGATTTGGGTGTAGAACCATTCGGGTTTGTCCAAACGATTCGTTTGCCGCGTGCCCGTAAAATGGAACATGAATCGCTGGCGATATGGCGCCAATAGCAACTGGACCACCTGACTAATTGGCGGACAAGCAATGCTGGGCGTAATGCTTTGCAGTGGGGCACGCACCTCCGCGGGGGATTTGATAAGAAACATATACTCGGCGAGCAGCTGGGCCTTGGCAGTGTCTCGACTGGGTGAGTAGTTGAGGGGCTGCTGCTCCAGATGCGCCCAGCGCATCGCTTTGAGCACAGCCTCAAATTCGCTGGAAAGACGCAGCAGAAGCAATTTGTGCCAATAGATGGCAGTGGTTTCTGCGTAGGATTTCAGCGAGCGTGCCTGTACAGCCTGCAATCGACCCACCACGCTGTGCTCGAAATCGTTGCCCTCGTAGAGGGTTAGATAGAGATTAACCAGCTTCTCCTCATCCTTGCCGTTGATGGACTGGCTCAGCGCTGTGCTAATCTCCTGGATGTCCTGCACAAGACGCAAATACTGCGTCACATTCTGGAGCTGACGTACCTGCTGCAGATCCTCCGCGACACTCTGCAACGCTGGCTGGCAATCCTCCAGCTTCGATTTCAGTTTCTCGCGAAATTGAGCGAGTTTCGCTAGCTCAAAGTCGATGCTTTCGCAGACCTGCTGCTGGCAGTTGAGCGCCGACTTGTAGCTGGACACATTCTGCGGCTCCTCATGGTTCAGCTGTCAACATGATACAGTCAGATGCAATATTTATGTTTCCCTTTTTCATTTACACTCACAGATTGACTTATGCTTTTCAATTCCTGCTTGTAGCTTTCGACTAGCGAAGCAGCGCGATGCAGCTGATTGGCATCTTTGCCCAGTGTCTCATTGAGGCGCGCCGCAACTCGCATTTCCATTTCACTCATCTTGGCGTGCATTGCGTGCGGCTCATTCAATTCCAGGCGAAAAACAAAAATTGAAACACGAACACGTATAAAAAAAATAAATATTGTTGATGCAGTCACTCGTCGACCATGGCTGCAGTTGTGATTTCAGAATTAGTGAACGATCAAACACTGTTCACGCGGCGATGTATCGACATCGTTTGCTCAACAGGGCTGCAAAGTCAAGCGATATCTGTTACTATGTCCACTTGTTGCTAAATGAGAAGAAACATAACTTGTTTAATAAACATTAATAGCATCATTAAAGGCTACTACATATATCCACAAATCATTACGCGTTGTAGTTAAGCAGGCAGTGCGGCGCCCCAACTAATCAATTACATTACTCAAATTTAAATTGATATCGATTGCAGCTGTAATTTTCAAAGTCTGAATGAGTGAAAATTACTCGCTGCTCAGCAGGCCTGCAAAGTCATTGAACTAGTAAACCGACATGAATTATCGATAGCTACGAAAAAGACGCCCTGCTTCGCAGTGAATGGCAATTTTCAAACCCAGCCGCCAGCAGGTGTTGCTTGCAGTTGGCGTCGCTTTCAATTAACTTTTCGTCGAGAAAATTAAGTGAAAATGTTTACGCCACGCCACAAGAGCCACAATCAGGCCGTAGGCTGCTCACCGCGTACACCACTGAGTTTCAGTCGCGAGCTGCGTCAGGTTTTGCAGGAGCGAAATCTTTTGACGGCCAAATCGCGTAAAAAAGGTAAGCGATGGAGGAGGAAGGGAGAGCCGAAATGGGGGAGCGCGGCCAAGGATGCAAATGATATTTAATCTATTTTCCGGGCTTATCTCGCAGTCTGCTCAATGCTGGACAGCAACTCGAGCAGTCCCATTGGCTCACCCAATCCGGAGGCAGGCAAACGGTTGGGTTTCCGTCGCCAGGCCGTGGAGGAAATCATAACGTCGGAGAAGTCGTACTTGGAGCAGCTGGAGCTGCTCATGCAGTACTTCGTGCGACCACTCAAGGAGCAGGCCATCATCGATGCCGCCAATCACACAGCGCTCTTTGGCCAAATTGAGATGATTCACAATCTAAATGGCGAATTTCTGCGCGAACTGGAGGCAAACATGGAGAATGTGGCACATGCCTTCTTGAAGATGGCCCCGTTCTTCAAGCTATACTCGGTGTATGCCTTTGACTATCGCGGCGCTTTGTTTATACTGCAAGATTTGATAAGCAAAAATCCGGTTTTTCGCAAATTTCTGGAGGAGACAGAAAGTCGTCCGGAGGTGCAAAGGAAGTTGAATTCGTTGATGATTGTGCCCATACAGCGTGTGCCGCGCTACAAGTTGCTGCTGGAGCAGGTTCTGCTCTACACCAGTCCAGCGGATACTGACTATAAGCTGCTGAAGGGTGAGGCTCGAAAATATCTGCTTTTTATTATAGACTCAATAATCATTGCCCCGTTGCAGAATCCGTCAAGGAGATCGAGGCGACTGCCTCGCACATCAATTCCTGTGTGGAGGATCAAGAGATCACACAATATTTGATACATCTGCAGAATTCACTGGTGAATCGCACACCCAACATTGTGAAGCCATCGAGGCGGGTGATCAAGGAGGGCATGCTCTACAAGATTACGCACAAGGGGCAGCAGATTAGGCGCTATTGCGTGCTCATGTCCGACATCTTTATGTACTGCAAGGTGATCAAGGAGCGTGCCCCCAACACTCAGGTGGAGAACTCTCTCGAATGCTGCTGCATTTTCCCGCTGAAGAAGTGCAAAGTTTTTGATATGTTGCCGGGCAACTTTAAGTTATCCTGTCAGAGCGATGGCATCCTCTTTGGCAGCGATGATATACAGTTGGCACGCACCTGGGTGAGCTTCATACGCGACGCCATCGATCTGCATGTGCAGTGCCGCAAAACGTTGCGCAAGGACTCTAGCAAACGGACACCCATCCGCAAAAAGGACATGAAGAAATTTGGCGCCGATTATGTACTGAGTCCCAGCAAGCGCAAATGCGTGAGTAGCTCTAATCTTGGAGAGAAAATGAGCATGAGTTAATCATTGGCTTTGGTTTGCAGGAATATGAAACTGTCTTTCGCAACAAGAATCGCACAACGGACTCCGAGGATGAGGCGGATGAAGCCACCAACGCTTGCTTTCCACGCAAGCGCAAGATGCCCAGTGCACCCAATCGCGTCAAGCCGTCGACGACCTGCTCATCCACTTCGACAACCACCACCATCAAGCGTCCTGCACCGCCGCCACCCGCCGTGCAGCTGCGACGCCCGCTGGTCTCAGCGGATCAGCTAGCGGTCAGTAAGGAGAATCGCATTTCGAAGCTGTACAAAAAGATTGCCACTGCCGACAAAGCCGTCCAGGTGCGCAGCATACTCAAGCGCACCAAAGCCACCACCACCAATACGCCCAGTGATGCTGATCCCAGCTATGGCTTCGCCAGTCGCTACTCCGATTCCAAGTCGTATTTTCGTGCTCACAATGTGGACAATACAATTCCAACGGCGATCAAGCGCGAGGATCTCTTCGACACAGAGTTGGGCAATGGTAACTTTCAGGACGTGCTCTTTCCACTGCGCTCCAGTGGCGGTAGTCAGAAGAGTGGCGGCGGCGGCGGCTGGACAACACCAGCCCAAACCCTGAAGAGTGCCAGCAGCCAGGAGGATGCATTGTTCTCGCCGCCGCAGAAAAAGCGCGTCAAATTCGATTCAACGCTGGACAGGCACGAGCCGAAGCCCTTTGTATTCCCAAGCGAGAGCAGTGGGAGCAGCAGCAGCAAGCCCACAACGCTGCGCGAACGCATCTACGAGTTTTTTGCCAATCTTTTCTAGAAATTTGCTCATAGATTCGTTATTTTTTTCTTTTTGGTACATTTTTGCTAGAATTAGATCAACAAATTGTTTGAGAATCTCTTCAGGGATTGGTCGCAGATTCGCTTGTGGAATTGTCTCCAGCCACAGCTCGAATTTCTGGTTGAATCTCTGCTAGCATCTAAAGCACATTTCATCATTATACACATTTCAATTCATTCATATTAACAATAAAAAGCATTTACTCCAGAAGTGAAAGAGGATTTATCCTTTCAATCTCCGTCGCAGCTCGCACATCTCGCGTGTAAACTGCTCAACGGCATCCTCGCTGATGTCCTTTGCCCAGTTGCCCTCCACCTTGAAGTGTGAGCCAATGATTACCGCCTGGGCAGCGTCAAAGTAATCCCCTATGTTGTCCTTGGTTACACCAGAGCCAATGATTAGGGGCACCTTCAGTTTGCCCGCCAGCTGCTGCACATCCTGTGCACTGGTTGCGTGCCCTGTGGCGGTGCCTGTGATGATGATGCCATCGGTTAGAAAGAATTCCGCTGCATGCGCCGTTTCCAGCAGGCTAACATCTGCTGTAATTGCATGCGAGCTGTGCTTCTTCTTCAGATCAGTAAAGATCAGCACATCATCGGCATCGATTTGCCTGCGATAGCGTAGCAAGTCCCCGGCACAGGCATCCGTATATCCTTCATCGGCAACATGACCATAGACGAAGCCCTCAGCGCGTATGAACTGCAGCTGACTGGCCTTGGCTATGGCCAGTGCCTGGCGATTGCCGCAGGCGAGCACCTGGACGCCGCAGGGTGTCTCCTTGGGCAGGATGCGACGCACACTCTGCGACAAGATCGTCATGCAAGCGACGATCTCTGCGCCCAGAAGGCGATCCTGCACATAGGGAATGTCATGCATATTCTCAATCAGCACGGCGTCCTGTGAGTTGGTAGTGATTCTCATAGTATTAATAAGTAATTTTATGGCTTTTTTGATCATACCAATTTGTGTCGCTTATATAAATTCGCTTCGAATATGGCCTTCTCAATTATCTGCTTCCAGTTGCCGGCATATTTTGGCGTGCCTTGTTTTTATGCGTATTTCATATTTAAATGTTTATTTAATTTTTAATTTTGCTGCGTGCTCACCTGGCAGCGCATCCACGTGTATCATGCCAATTATTTTGCATTTCTGTTCACCAAATATGCGCAGAAATCGTTGCATTTTATAAATAAACAAATGATTTCCATTTATATGGCAATTTGTATTAGAGATGCGCAGTGACACAACAAACAGTGACCGTTTCACATATCGAATACTTTTAAGAGTTATTTAACGTATGTTCACATGCTGGCAGAGACTTTAGATCTATAGATCTTTGAAGACGCTTACCTTTAATGTATATGCAAATTGAATATATATTTGAAGTTTATATCGTGTATAATAATAATAAATATAAATTAATTGCAATCTCAAGAGCAGATTGACGATCAGCTTAAGCTGTTTAATTTTACGTAAATCGTGACTGGCTTAGTCAGTAAGTATTTTAAAATAACTGGTACTGATCACCAATACTTTATACATAAATGCAACCATGCTACATATTAATACAGTTATTTTTGGTAGTGCGCGAAGGAGTTAAATTTTGGCAAAATCGAGGATTCTCAATTTGTGAGTATGTGTGTAAAATTGGAAAGTGAAATTATTGCTATTGTGGATATGTGTTTAATTTGTGTTTTTATGTTATAAATATATTAAAACAACCAAGTTGCGATAAAAGAGAACACGAAAACTTTTGCTGCAAGATAAGCGAAATAAACAGCAATAGAAAAATTTAATTACCAATTTAAGGAATCTCCAAAAATTGTGTATGCAATTTGCCATTGGAGTCTTCACACGTGCGTGAAAGCTATCTCTACACATTTGCAGTGTGACTTTTAAACCGTTGTAAAACTTTATTTGTTATATGTTTATATGTTATTAACTTTTTGTTTTTATAGTTTTAAGCTATTTAGCTTAATTTTAAATCCCCTTACATCATGTACATATTAATGCACTTATAGTTTGGCATGCACATCACGTTAACTACTCCGTTTTGCTGTTGTTGTTTGCTTTTAATGTTGGCACTAAAGTTTGGATAGCTTCTAATGGCTGTCCATTAAAAGTGCTCAGCATGCAGCGGCCAGCATCAATATCAATGTTGCCGGCCTGCTAAAACAAAAGGCAAAAGCCTTATCGCTGCCACGCTGGACATCATGGCAACAGCAACAATAGCAGCAGCAACAACAACAAGAGTTACCAGCTGTTTTGAAAATTTTCGAATAGAAAGCGCTTCGCTTTGGAGTACCTTTTGTTGTTGTTGTTCTTTGTAATGTGTGTTGTTGCTGTTATTATTGTTGGGCGTCCCTTGTTACATTGTTCGAAATTGGGGCAGTCGCTGTCCTTGAGTTTGATTTGCTTCAGGCCTTTAACAACATGGCGGCCCCCGGCTGTGCATTGAGAGAAATGCGCTGTTCATTTTAAGTTGTGGTATAGCAAAAATAATGAAAAAGTAATATTTTTGTTGCTGCGTGATTCTTATAGCTTAAAATGTACCTATAGCTGTGTAAATCTTACCAGCTTAAGATTCTCAGTCAAGTCACTAATTAAATTGAATAAATTTCAGCATGGCGACCAAATGCAACCTTGCTACATATACTTTATGTATGTTTTTTTTTTTTGAGTGTTTGGGCATTGGGCCGTGCCTATGTCTGATTGTGTGTGCTTAGTGGAAATGTCAGCGGGGCACTCGCAGTGTGCAACCGCATCTCAATTGTCAGTGCCACACACACATCGACACACACCTGCTACACCATTTGTTTGTTTTCCATTTGGCATTGATTTTGTAATTTTGCAATCGGTATCTTAAACAGCTTTAAAATATACAGTGGTTCACAGCTTAATTCGACCGGTGTCAACTAATTATAAATTATTTTTCCAAAAATTCCAAAGACCAAAAATTGTTATACTTTTTTACATAACCCGACCTAGCAAGTGGGGGAACCCCAGTTTATTGGGGTCATATATTAATTTTTGTAAAACGAATGTATATTGGCAGGCAATTACAATTTTTACTATACACCGGTTGAATTAAGCTGTGAAGCACTGTATGTTCCGATTACTAATGTCAATAACAGGGATATCGATATTGCGCTCGATAAGTATTGGTTGAAAAAACGTTCTTCTAAACTTGTGCCGCTTAAACCAACAATATATTTTATTAATTTTTCGATTTCAGTTTGATTACCCTATAAACGCTATAAACGCATTCTCCAACTAATGCGGAAGAGCAGGTCATCAGAGACGAGGATTAGAAATTAACAGCACTCAGAACAGTTCGTTAAAAAGTCAATAAGCAATAGATTTATTTTTTTTAAATGGTTCCTTATCAATTCCAGCTGCTGGATGTCGAGATTATTGACGACACTACGGATCCAACTGATCTACAATCTATAATCGAGGCAGAGCGCAGTTTCAATCCATCTCCTACACAATTCTCAATAGCAACAATACACAGCAGACAGTATCCACCTTTGACGACTGTGTCTGGAGATATTGCTATGGCGGGTCATTTTATGTTAACCAGAGACGTACGTTAGAAGTCAATAAGCAAAACGAATTTATTTCGTTTTAAATAATTCTATTTTAATTCCAGCTGCTGGGTTTCGAGGACGACGCGGCAGATCCATATGATTTTCCATCTACCTCCGGGCGAACTGAGGTCCTTGGGTCTATACGTCAGTCGATGGTGTCACAACGCCGTCGCACGATTTATGAGCGCAGACCCATCCCAGAAGCCAACTCTTCGATTTTTCAGCGCAGATCGAATCTACCGATACGGCCAGTGACAAATTTGGCTCCCGATTATACACCTATTGCGGAGATGGACTATAAGCAGTTATCTTCGCAGGCTGAGGAGCGCAGCCAGTTGATCGCGCGGCCATGCAGCAATACCAATGATCCGCGTTGCAGGAAATACACAAATCAAATTCCAACAATGTCAACGTTGCAACAACAGCAGCAGCAATATCAGCAGCAGCAATATCAGCAGCAGCAGCCAGCAGTTGCTGTCGCAAATTATCAGCATTTAGGACAAACACATCATGCAGCGCCGTGCAATCCTAAGTCTTTCACAGGATTTGGACAGGCCCAAGCAGGAGGCAGGCAATACTTACAGAACAAGAACAATTATGGCTGTGTTAGCAATAGCAACAGCAATTTTGATAATAGATGCACCTATAATCTTGGTGGCAGCTTCCATCCTTCGCTGACGCATCGCACCTACCGCGAGCATCGCCAGGCCAAAGACAAAGATTTGGCTGCCGAGCGAAGAGCCTACAAAAAACGCCAGGAAAAGCAATGCGAACTGCGAAAGATGTTGACCACAGTCGCGGATAAGGAATGCGTGCGGCAGGGCACCCCGTATCTGAACAAGAATATCGACTTAAATATACCCAAGCAATCGGTTTCATTTGATAAATCACAAAACAAAAACAGTGGAAATAAACGTGAGAAGCAAAATAAAAAAAACATTGCAGTGGAAAAAAATAAGCAAGTGCGAAACCCGCTCAAGAATGGTTCCACGAATAACAAAGATGGTGCCAGAATTTCTAAGAGTAATATTCTCGAAGGGAAGCGAAATCGACGCCTGGCCAATCAAACGCTCAACGAGGGACAACTTGGTGGCACAGAGCCCAGATTGGTGAAGAAACGCAAAATGTTGGTGCTGCAGCAACAACAAAAGTGCCCGACTGCAAAGCGCCCGTCTTTGGAGTTGATTCCACCACCAGCCGCCGAATTCGTGAATTATGAATCGGGGCTTGCTCTCAGAATCAGACGGGTGGCTAGCATAGCGTTCTTTTAGAAAAAAGGTTCGCACAACGGGCAGCAGATTAGGCGCTATTGCGTGCTCATGTCCGGCATCTTTATGTACTGCAAGGTGATCAAGGAGCGTGCCCCCAACACTCAGGTGGAGAACTCTCTCGAATGCTGCTGCATTTTCCCGCTGAAGAAGTGCAAAGTTTTTGATATGTTGCCGGGCAACTTTAAGTTATCCTGTCAGAGCGATGGCATCCTCTTTGGCAGCGATGATATACAGTTGGCACGCATCTGGGTGAGCTTCATACGCGACGCCATCGCTCTGCATGTGCAGTGCCGCAAAACGTTGCGCAAGCACTCCAGCAAACGGACGCCCATCCGCAAAAAGGACATGAAGAAATTTGGCGCCGATTATGTACTGAGTCCCAGGAAGCGCAAATGCGTGAGTAGCTCTAATCTTGGAGAGAAAATGAGCATGAGTTAATCCTTGGCTTTGGTTTGCTGGAATATGAAACTGTCTTTCACAACAAGAATCGCACTACGGACTCCGAGGATGAGGCGGATGAAGCCGCCAACGCTTGCTTTCCACGCAAGCGCAAGATGCCCAGTGCATCCCATCGCGTCAAGCCGTCGACGACCTGCTCATCCACTTCGACAACCACCACCATCAAGCGTCCTGCACCGCCGCCACCCGCCGTGCAGCTGCGACGCCCGCTGGTCTCAGCGGATCAGCTACCGTTCAGTAAGGAGAATCGCATTTCGAAGCTGTACAAGAAGATTGCCACTAGCGACAAAGCCGTCCAGGTGCGCAGCATACTCAAGCGCACCAAAGCCACCACCACCAATACGCCCAGTGATGCTGACCCCAGCTATGGCTTCGCCAGTCGCTACTCCGATTCCAAGTCGTATTTTAGTTTCATTAAACAAATTATAATAATATTTATATTTTTGCATGTAGATTTAAGGGCGAACAATTGCTTTACTTACTACTTTTTTTTAGCTTAAACTAAGAACTTTAGTAAATATAAGATAAGATAAGGTAAGATAAGATAAGATAAGATAAGATAAGATAAGATAAGATAAGATAAGATAAGATAAGATGAAGTTGTCTCAATTTTGATTTGAAAATAATTTGCCTGCAATGCCACACTTTTCGTGACATTTAATGCTTGAGTTTGAGATGAAGAGCTTTGACCTTAGTTTAAATTTCTATTGCTTGCTTTAAGCCATGTACATTTCATATATATTTTTGGCTTGCTTTCGAGCAACAGTCGCCAGCTCGTAATGCACACAGGTCCGGAGAGGAATGAATTTTTTACACCTTGCTTTGCAAACAAAATAAATTATTTATAACGTTTGTTGAGCGTCGCTCGCAACACCTGTCCTTACACACACACACACAACAAAACACACACAACAAAACACACACACACAACCAAACACACATACACAACAAAACACACACACACACACAAACAAATGTTAGTTATTGTCGTTGTTGCAACAAGTTGTTTCCGTGTTTGCCTTTGTTGCTTGCGCTTGCGATTATGCAAGGCACACACAATTATGCCCGTGTGTGTGTGTGGGTGTGTGTGTGCTCGCTGCATTGTATGGCAAACAGAATACACAGGATATCCTTTGAGCAAGCAACAGTTGTTCAAGGCTCTCAACAAAAGTGTACATTCAACCACTCGAACGAGTCCGCTGTGCCAACTAATTAGCTGCCCATAACTTTGGCCAATTTAATAACGTAAAAACCAGTTAAGTTAAGTGCTTTTAATGTGCCGAGTGTATATAAGTACACCTAGCAAAAAACTAGATTATTTTTTACTTAAATCAAGATTATATTTTTTACAAGCCAAAAGTATTTAAAAAGTTTAAGCTGTTTGGTTCAACTGTACGCATTTAACATAGTTTACACTTAAAGTACTTAAGGAAACAACTTTCTTCTTTTAATATAAAATGTTTATTGATAAAAAAATAAGTGGCATACTTTTTTGTTGAAGTGTAATTTTCGTTTTATTTCAAAGTAGTTTCACTTGGCTAAAATGAGCCGACTTGACGTAAATTAAGCAACTTATTGCACAGATTAAAGATACTTTGCTATAATCCCAGGTACTCAAGTGCTGTCATCTATTTTTTGCTGAGTGTATATATGTATATATATATACATATATATATATAATGTGTGCTGATTGCTACAAGCACTAATTACACAGAATTTGTTTTTGTTTTTGCCAACATAAGCACTTTGGCAATTTGGCACTTAACTTTTGGCTGGCGTTAATTGCAAAGTTTTTCAACAGTCGCAATTAACCATTTAAAGGGCCAACCGGCAATAGTTCAGTTACGAAATTCAATAACATTTTAACGCGTTTTGAACAACATTTTGTTTGTCTGACATTGATTTAGTTTCGAATATTGAGCCGCGTTTGCAGCGTGATAAATTTGGCATTTTATTTGGCAGTTGAGCGCCTTTCATTAGTTTAGTGCGAATGCAATTAGTCAATAAATTTAATGAAAATTGCCAATTTCCATGCAAATGGCATAAAATTATTGACAAAAGCCCAAAAAAAACAGAGGCTAAAAAAATGATTCGCGTGTTTCGCTATCAGTGACTATAATTTCTGCCTGCCATTGGCCAAGCGCATCGATCATCATTCTATGTGTAAGTGTGTGTGAACACACGCAAACCCGCACAAATTGGAAAATGGAAAATGGAAAACTGGGAGCTGTCTCTCAACTAGATAAAGGCCAAACATAGGCACACAATTTGATTAGCAGCGACCTTGTGGCCAATGCCAAATTGGACTGCTTTTGTTTATGTAGGTGTGGCGATACATACACATATATATAAATAAATATATATATATATATATATATATATATATATTAATTTAAGTTTAAAAGTCGACTTTTCGTAATATATATTCGTACCACAAATTTAGGTAGGCAAATTTGTTATCGTCGCGACTCATTATTTGTCTGCTTCAAGTCCTGAACCACCTGAACCAACCTATTCTTTATGTTCTGAGAGATGTTGAGGATGACTCGAATGGGTTTGAAAGAGCTGTTAAAGTTTGTAATAGCTATAGAAAAGTTCTGGCTGCTCATTTTCTCTTGCTCTCCTCGTTGGCGCTTGATAATTTTCTCGCCCTTTTTTCATTTTCTCTCTTCTTTCATTATTTTTCTTACTTTCTTTCGCTGTTTTATTTGCTTTTCTTTAGTGAGTTTTCTTTCAACCTGTTTACAGAGTATCCAACCTTTCGAGCAATCTCAACTCTATTGTTTTTTATTTTTCAGTCTACAAACCTTAGCGAGACTTTTTTATGTCATTCAATAAGTTGGCTTGAACCGTTGCTTAATTGATTTACGTGTCGAAACTTGCCAGACAAAATTACCCAGTGAAAACCGAATGGAAAAAATAAGAAAAATGTGGTTACAAAAGCTTCTTCGATTTTCGTTGGTAAATAAATGAATAACAAATACGAGTCATATAGAAAATTGCAGGCGTTGCACAATCAGGCTGAGCATAAATGAAACTAGCACTCATACGCCACGTGCCACACACACACAACACACAATATTTGCTGCAGTGCATCGAAGTATAAATTACTCAATTGCAAAGGGGATGGGCGTGTTCTGGCTACGCTTCAGTAAATAAAGCAATAATATGGAGCAACGAAAATTTCAAGAGAAACTAAACTTTAATTAAACCGAGGACAGAGGGACAGCGAAAGTAATTCAAGGCGACGTCTTCGTGACCGACCTCAGCTCACCTCGGCTCGGCACCTGAGTGCAAATGCGGTCGCACCCTTGAAAGCAGCCGCACCGAAAGTAACAGTAGACAAATAAACAACAACAACTTATTTACACCCCCCTCTCAAATTGAGGGGCGTGGTCCATGTCTGCTATCAAGTCGCTTTATCGCCACGCAGCTAAAATTGTCGCAACACATTAAAAGCCAGCGCACCAAACTATGCTACACTTTTTTTCATTTCGTCCAATTGGAGATGGTTGCGTGAGCGAAACGAAGTGTCTTAAATCCAACCCTTAATGCAGCAAGCTGGAAGCTGGAAGCTGGAAGATTGAAACATTTCTTAACTTTAAATTACTTTGATAACCATTCCTTATATATGTCTCGAGCTAGAATTATGTTTGCATCGTTGCATGTACAATTGATCTGGAGCTTAAACCGTGTTCAACAAGCCATGGTTTTTCAGATTCGTATCACTTTTGATTAAGTTTTGGGTATGGAAAGTTTTGGTTCTTCGCTCGAATCGCGCTTTGAGGGTATATTTGTATAAGAATTTCAAGCCAGGATTGTGTTTTCCACTTTGAATACAGCATTTAGCTATAGACCGAACCATCATCAGAATACCCTGGTTTTTGAAAATCGGATCACTTTTGAGTAATGGGCATGGAAAGATTTTGACCATTCCCTACAATTTCGAGCTAGAATCATGTTTTCAACTTTGAATATAATATTAATCTGTAGGTCAATACCATTGGAAAATCAGTTAAGTTTTAATAAAGTTATGGCTGCTGAAAATTTTAAGTTATGACAATTTGAAGGAAGAAGGAATCTTTTTAGGTGGGGATAAATATATAATTAATAAAGATAATCTGTTATTCAGAGCTTAATTTGTCACTTTAAAACTCATGCTGCTGTCAGTTTAGTTAAGTCTGCTTACAAATTGTAAGCTTTGGCTGCTTTTTGGCTTTTAGCTCAGTTTTCGATTGCGCATCGCTGAGCGGTGAAAAGCCGTTTAAACTTTGACCTGATTTATTTATGTGTGTGCTGTGCTGTGTTTGTGATAATGGCCATAGCCACAAACACCAACAAATTCACCAGCACCACATGGTTGTTTTCTTGTTGTTTTTATTCGTTCATTTATTTAGAATTTTGGTTTTTACTTTTCTTCTTTTTCGTTGCGTGTTCTTGGAACATTGCCATTTTGTTTAGGGTTTTAGTTGGAAGCCAGCCCCCCGCCCAGAACTGATTAGATTGCGTAAAACCGGAAAAAATGAACGGCCAAAATGAAAGTATAATTAGAAACAGTGATTTGTAGCCATACACTTAGAGAAAATACATCAGCTGGAATTTCGAAAATCGCCATACGCGACAAAGTTATATCTTTTTCTAGCAAGTAAAATTAAACTTGAAATATTTCTTATCATTTATAGAATAAATACTTCCTCTAAATGTGTTCATCTATTTTTTTTTTCAAAATATGACTTTATAAAAAGTTGCTTTAATTCTATTCTAGTATATGCTTTTCTCTGAGTGTAATTTGTAGTTGGCTTTTAAATAGCTGACATTGTGTTTCTGCAGCTATTTCATTTGCATTTGTCTAAGCTGGCAGAAGGAGCAGATACACCTGGAACGCTGGCTTATCAGCTTAAAAAGGACTCGCTGCAGCCTGCAGTGAAATGGAAATGAATGCACTTAAAGCCAGCCTGAAGTAAATTTGCTGAAATATCCTGGTATCCTTGTAGTCGAGAACAAATTAAGTTACTGTTGGTTGGATTATGCTTTTAATGAGACGCTGGAATGCTAAAGAGCCAAAGAGCCATCAGGTCAGGCTAAGGACGAACAAACTACTCGGCTAAATATAGACTTACTTGTGTGTGAGTGTTTGTGTGTGTGTGTTTGTGTGTGTGACAGCCAATCAAAGTTCTAAAGTTCACACGATTGACTTGGGCCAACTCAAATTAAGAAAAGGATGCCTCGCAAAAAAAAAACTTTGGTTATTTTCGTTGGACATGCTAGTTACTTAGTTTTAATACTGTTAAGTTATTTGAAGCACTTGTCGCCATCCCGAACGGACTCAATTTCAAGCAGTGTTGTCTGCTCAAATGTCACAGCTAAATAGAAAACAAACAGACAAGGAACACATTTTGCAGTTGGTTTGTTTTTGTTTTAGTTGCTTGGCAGACAGACTGCAGTTTTCAGCTGCTTTCAGTTTTCCTATGACAAACAACACACACCTATACACACACACACACACACACGCACACAGACAGAGGAGAATGTTACACGTACACACAATCAATCACAGTTAGTTGGTTGGCTGCTGGAGCGCGACATGTTGACAAGTAATTGGCAGCCAGCGAGAGCATCAAGCATACGCCTCGTAGCACGCCCTCCTGCACTATGCAAATATGTGCGTGTGTGCGTGTGTGATGGCCAACTCCATGCAACAACCCAATCACCTACGACTGGCACAGTGGTTACTGCCAAAGCAAGCAGTATTTTGACAGCAATTAAAACTACAGTTTTTATTTGTATATTTATGAGTTCATTTACAATTTGTGACAGACTGTGTTTACTGCTACTGCAAACAGTATTTTCAATTAATAATTTTTTTTATTTATGAGTTTAAATTTATAATTTGCGGCGAACAAAATTAAATTAAATAGTTCTTTCGTTACACTTTAAATGAAACGATCAAAATTTATTCACCTCAAGCTGCTGATCGCATTATCGTTATCGATCCAGTTCGATAACTTGTTCTTATATACAGTACTGTGTTATCTTACTGATTTTAGACAGTTCTACATCACAATTGGCCTGTTAACTACATTCCTTATTGGATATTTGTTTTCACTGTATATGCCACATTATATGCCCAACAATTCATGCTTAAAATGTGGATAGCGCACAAAGAGTACGAAGCCAATCAAGCGCAAGGAATGACTGTAAAATCTGTGGGCACATCAAATGCCTTTAATGCCAGGCATGTCTCTCAGTCTATTGCTGCTGCTGCTGCTCTTACAGCAGCTGTTGCTGCCTACAGCTGCTGAGCGCCGTATACGTGAAGGCTCGAAATTGGGTCAGAAGGCGGGCGCGGATAGAAGAAAATACGGTCGGTCGGTCAGCGATATGCGTGGCAGCGAAATCAAGTGTGGGTTGGGCTGGGAAGGTGCGTCACCCAATGCTGCAGTCAGCGAGCAGCGCGAAAGCAGCATGTGTGCCAGCTAAGCGCCATTGTTTCCCACTCCACCCCCTCCCCCACCGATTCATCCCAAAATCTGTAGTATAATTTTTTATGTGTAAAGCGGGGAACGCGCGATAGCGCAGAAAACAAGCAAAACTGACGATGAGAGGTAGAGCGAGCGTGCGATAGAGAGAGTGAGCGCGAGAGAGCGCTCGTAAGTAACACAGGAGAGCGAAAGCTTTCTCGGGCTCTCTTAAAGTTCTGTTACAGTTTTATTACTGTGCTTGTTGGTGTTTTTTGTTAACCTTCATCTTGAACTTCATGGTCAGAGGCGTGCTAGTGAGCGGTGGGGTCGGACGAGTTGCCCAAATGGCGCACAGGCTACAATAAAAACAAATGCAACAGGAGGGTGTTCATTCATGAAAGCTCACACCCAAACTGCGTGGGTATCTGTGTGTGTGAGTGTGACAGAGAAAGTGGTAGTGGAATTAGTGTAACAGTGTTGCCTTGTATCAAAATAAATGATATGTGCAGTTGCACATTAAAGAATCTAAAAAATGCTTAATGGGTAAGAAAATAAACTTAAATAGTGAAAGGAGTGCCAAAATACAAAAACATTTTATAGAGTGAAATTTAAGTAATGTGTATAATTATATAAAATATATAAAACTATGTAAAAAGTACTTATAAAAATTAAAATTATGCACATCAGTTATAATGAGAATTATTATCAAAGCGTCTGACAATTGTCTTAGGAATTTCGCTATTCAAATCTGAAATTTCTAACCGTTACACTCAACTTAACGGCAAAGCTTGGCAAAGAGAATCAAACCAACAACAACTAAATTTGCGCTCTGACTTTCCAATAGCTACACTCTCTCCGAGTCAAACTCATGCTCTCTCAGTTGCGCTCTCGCCAGACACACACACACGCACGCACAAACACACACCATGGCAGGTTCTTATCAAAGCAACAGCACAAGCTGGAAGCAGACAGCCATTAACCAGTCGGGACTCGCCTGTAAGGATAACACGGGAGCAGCAACAGCAACAGCGCGAAGCACACTTTATAAGGTGAAATACGAAACTGGAGCAATTCAGTTCGCAGTTGGCAGGCGTCGCAGAAGGTTGCAGTTCAGCCAGAACGAAGAAGAAGACCTCTAGCAGATGAATCAACAGCTCCAATAAGTTTACAGTGTAAGCAGCAGCAACGGCAAATAAATAACGGAACTCTGCTCAAGTTTCTCAATAAGCGACTGAAAGAGTGAAGACGAAAAGTTCGCGTTATGTGAAACAAAAAAGAAAATGTGAAACTAAAGTCGAAATTGAGATAAATTCAATTGCAGCAGCAGCGACGGAAAAACAATTAAAAGCAAATTGCATGTGCAGCCAAATGGCCAAGAACGAAGCTGACCAAGTGGCCAATAGGCCAAATGGTCGATGGTTCAACACATAAATGCAAACTGTTGCACGGTCCGCAATTTAAATTCTATTTTATTTATTTTTTTTTTTACTCTCCTCGCCATAAAACGCAAAAGCCATTTGGCAACTGTTGCACGGAGGGCGCTCAAGGCGCCACCAGGGTGCAACTTAACTATTGGTTTTAAGATCGCTTCGCCATGCCACATTAAATATGCCTTTAAATGTGTATTCCCTGCTGCTCTAGCTGCCAACAAAAAATAAATAAAAAAAATAAAGTAGAGTCGAGTCGAGGTCGAAAAAGTGCACAAAAAGAGAAAAGGAAAATGATTATGCTTGAATAAATATTATAACAAGGCAAAATCCTTCGACACTTGAATAACAAAAAAAAAAAAAACTTTATTAATTCCAAGTGTAAAATAAATGCAGCTGGAGGTTTCCGCATTGACAGGTGAGTTCCTGCTAGTCCTTGGCCACATAATTAATTTCCCCAACTAGCTGTCAAATTTATTATGTATTTTACTGCCCTAATAAACACATTTATGACAAACGCTTTTCTCTCCCTTTTTTTTCATTAATTATTGAAAATGCTTTGATGTTGCATGGTTTTCATAATTTACAAAGCACTTATGCTGGTGGCATGTATCAGGAATTCCAATAATTACGGTTTTGTTTGTCGTACAAAATGAACTGTCAATTTTTTTTTCAATTTTGTTTCCAATTATTACATTTTATGATAAATAATAATATGATAATTCCTGGCACATTACTTATGGTTGTGACTATTTACATTTATTTATTAGTCATTTTAATTTACAAATAATTTATTTGGCAAATTGTTTGGTATTCATTCTCATTATTTCAGTAATATACAATTTGGCTCGTGATTTAATTTGTATGTAATTAAATTAATTTTGATATGTTATTCATTCGAATTTATTTTTGTTGCTTACAAATTAATAAAACCAAATCAATTTTATAAATTAATTATTATTTATGTTCAGTAATTTAATCAAATGCAATTTTCATTAGTCATTTGAAAAAAACCTGCTTTAATTGAATCAAAATTTAAATTAGAAGCATAACTGCATTTCTCAAATAGTTGAACAGCAACTTAAATCAATTTTGTTTGCTTATTTTCTATAACTTAATTTGCATACTTAAGCAAATAAAGTTTTTACTACATCTACGTTAATGTTTCGTCTGACATAAAATTGGCCAAAATAAAAATCTCGACGGCATATTTGTGCAAGCGATGAAAAGCAAATATCAATTGCTTATACGACTTACCCAGATAACAGTTAAAATATATATATATGCAAACATATATATATATTATATATGTACTACTATATGTATACCAATGCCAAACTAGGCACATGTGTCAAAAGCGATTTGCCGTTGTCAATTTTTATGTGCGTCTGTGAATTTTTACAGCTGTTCTTGCCACAGATTGTTGCGCGGAGATACCAAAGCCGTCGGCGTTGCAATGTGTGGCAGGAAGCAGGGAGGGGTGCGGGGATGTTGTGTAATAAACTGTGCCCAGCAATTAATAAAACTGCGTACTTCAATATGTCACCTTTTAGTGTGCTTGCTTTTTGTTGCATAGTTGAGGGAAAAGCCCAAAATATATCGAAATATGCGTATCGCGAATCAAATTATCCAAACAGCTGGCACACCTGGCTTATGCTTAATATATGAAAATGCCATAATACGTATACGCCACGTGTTGTCTCCTCACACACAAAAACAATTAGGAAGCAAAAGAAAGAAAGCAACTTAAGAAGAGGTTGCAAGGGCAGAAAATTATTTTAATTCCATGGTTGGGTTGCCGGGGCGTTTAAGGGGTGGTTTAACCCAATGTCGACTGCCACGCTTTCATGTCGACTTTTTCTTAATTAAATGAAGCACTTAACATCCGCGACATATTTTCCTTTATTTTACCATTTTTCTTTTTGGCTTTTGTTTTGGACTGCATCATTTGAACGAGTTCCATTTTAATGACTGTCCAGCAGAAGTCCCGATAAGAAGCCGCTCTTCAATCCTGCTCCCTGTTTGCTCTTCTTCTTTTCCTTTTGTTTTTTTTTTATGGTGACGTTATCATAATTTTTGTTTTACTTCCGTTTCCGATAGGATCTTGTGTGCTTTATTGCTCGACCTGCTTTCGACCTGGCAAAGGGCTGCTTCAAATGGCCAACTTCAAAGTGGACATTTCATTAAAACCACTTTCAAGTGTCGTCGCGAAATGATTCTTGTTGTTTTTGTTCTGGTTACAAGCTGTTTTCCAATTTGAGTTAAGATCATAAACAGCTGCTAAAATAAGTAAACGAGAATTCATGTTTCTGTTGCTGCCAACTTTTCTACTCATAATTATTTTTATATTTATTTTTATTACATTTGTTTGTTGTGGCTTTTGCGGTCAGCTGCACCACTGACAAAAACACACAACCACAAAGTCACACACACAAACACACTCGCACAACAACTGCTCGAAATAGTTTCCCCGTTAAAAGTTTTTCCCTTAGGTGTTGAGGTTCCCAAATAGTTGAAAGTTTTTGTATACAGCAATCTAATAAGGGCACACAAACTACGCATTGTATGTCCAAGAAGTCACATAAAAACAAGCAGAGAGTAAAAATTAGAAGCTTATTGAGGGTGTCAAGTGCTAATTGCAGTCCTTTCACAACTAAATGCGAAATGGACAAGTTTTTACAAATAACAAACAACAAAGGGAGCAAAGAATAATAAACAGCAGGAAGAAAGGACGAGTTAAGTTAAGTTTGATAAATGAGATTAGCAACTCAAATTTGATTTATAACCAAGTAAAAATAAACATAAGAAATGTCGATTTCAATTCGAGTATACAGATTCCAGTAGAGTTTTCTGTATTTTTTCAAGCTTTTTTAGATTCCGATTCTGGTTCCGTTTCCGGTTCGATAAAGAGAAATAAACCGAAGCATACCTCTGCGCCATGTTAATAACTTTGTTTACCAACTAAAATTAAATTTATTGCCAAAGAATTATAATAAAATATTAATGGAAAAATGGCTTTATCAATTCCGAAGCAACAGAATTGGCCTTTGTTAGCGTAAAAGCTACTTTTGTGCTTAAACTAAGTGTATTCATTGGCCTAGTCCGTTAGATGCTTATATACATATATATATATATATATATGTATATGTACATATATATGTATAATATGTAGAAGCATTTTAGCCATAAGCTCCGGCATAATGAGATGAAATTGAATACACATTGGCAGGAATATCTCCTGCTGCTGCTGCTGCTGCTGCTTCTGCTGTTGCTGCTGCTTCTGCTGTTGCTGCTACTGACAACAAATATTTCATATTTTATTATATTTTGTATCTCCCGCTGCTGGGCTGCTGACCTGTATCACATGTCCCATGTTTTTTTTTATTCTGTCGCCTGCTGTGCAAAATATTCGAGTAATGTATCAGTGCCTGGGGGTGGGGGGTGTAGCGGGGACATTAAATCAGAATTCGATATATGGCTGCCAGACAGCAGACCAAAATAACAAAAAAAGGCCAATAAAATCGTGAACAACAAGCTGAAATTTACCAACAACCATAGAAATGGGCAATTAACCTTATCAAGCAAAGAATTCCTCAACCAAAAACGCAGAAGAAGAGAGAATTAAATAAAGTGCGCGACAGAGACAGAGACGGACACAAAGAGACAGAGAGAGAGGGAGAGAGTGGGAGAGGGGAAATTGTCAAGAGCGACGTGTTTGTCGTCTACTTTGTCGTTAAAAGCTGAGGGCGAAAAGCGACGCTTGCCCAAATTTATGCCATTAGAGCAGACGGAATGCCAAAGCAAAAGGTAAAAGACGAGCGGGGGGCAGGAGAGGAGAGGAGGAGAAGTGCAGAGCGGAGACAGGCAAATGGAAGCAAAGTGAAAGGAGGCGTGGCCGAGGCCAAGTGAAAGGTTATGGCCAAAAAGCAAGAAGCAATTTCAAATATTTTCGTTACCTTGCTTGTAGAAATTTTTACGTCTTTCTGATTACGGCAAATGCTTGCGTTTCCATTGTTGCTGCCATTTTGATACCCTCGAAATAGCAATGTGTGCGTAATGGGGCGTGATGAGGCACCAGCTGGTAGTCTGTCATCTATTTACATATCTTAATGCTCTTAGCATTCTATATATATACTTCAAAGGCAGGCGGTGGGAAAGCAACTACTGACTTCCAGATGTGCGCATACCTATGTATATATATATTTTTATATCTAAATATAGACAGCTCATCTGTAATTCATTAAAAGCTCCCTAGGGGGTATCTATAAGTTAATTTTCGCGTTTCGGCTTGTTTATTTTTTAATCTTGTTGTTTTTGGACTTGTTGTTGCGTAATTGTGCGCAAAAACAGGCGACGAAATGGGTTATGTTAAGGTGGGCGTGATGGGCAGGGGGAGGGGGGGAAGGGAGGAAGAGTATCTTGAGCAAAGCACATGCCTCAGCTTAGGGAGCAAACAATTGAAACTGCTAGGGGCATTCCATACCGGGTTGCGTTAAGTGTCTTTTGCTGCTTTGGAGCAATAAATGCGAGTGCAAAAGGCAGAAGCAAAACATGACATTAAAGGCTCCGGAGCAATTAAAATTCAGTAATCATAGCCGTACTCTTTTCTTTTCCGATGCTCTTTGGACCATGTCTAAGTAAGTTAACAACTGCGAGAGGAGAGGGGTAGGGGTGTGTAAAATAAGCCAAGTAAAGTGCCAGGAGTGCTTCTGCACAGAGCAGCAAAAATCTGACAATCGAAAAGTGCTCCAAACAATCAGCCAAAATGTATGCTATAGAAATGTGTTGAAAGCAGCTCTACGGGGCAGGGGCAGGGGCAGTGTCGTGGAATGATGTGAGTAGAATGTGTGGTATTCGATTGAAAATCAAATAAATATATTTATTCTATGATTTATGATTTATGAGTGTGTTGATGGGCAGGGATGAATTTTAACAAGACCATTAAGTGTGAGTGGATTTTGTGGGGATTGATTTGGGCTAGGTTCTGTGAGTTACGGTATTTGAATATAGGCAAAGCTAAAGAATTGATTTGACAATATTGATTTACGACGATTGGCGAGTCCATTAAAGGCTATAAAACCATTAAAGGGTCAATACCAGTTAGCCAACAATCTAAGAATACCAAAAGAATTTAATTAAAAATCCATTTTTTCTTACCTTTATTTTATATATATTTTGCATATTTTGTGTGAATAGATAAACTCCACCCAGCCCAATAAAGTACAGGGTATTGAAAGAGAATTCACGGAAAAACAAAAATGGGAAAAAATTGGACGCTGTAGCTGCTGCATAAATATTTCAATTGGGGCAAATTTGAAAGCCATAAATGCACTTAACGAAACTATAAATTCTTAAGTTTAAAATATGCATTTATTTGACTATGGCGCACAATTTGAACAGCTTACTTCCCCATTGGGTATTATGATAATTGAATGGGAAACTGGTGAAAGAGGTGAACATTTGCCCATTCAGCAGCAAGGAATTAATACTAAGTGAAGATGCTGTGGAAGTGGTTGCATGCAACATGCAAATTGCAGCAACAGCTTTAGCTATTTTTACACTCTCTCTCTCTCTCTCTCTCTCTATAACTCATTCTCTCTCTGTCTCCCTTTCTGTCACGAGTCTATAAATAGCTGCTCAAAGTATCTATAAATAGCCGTCGGGCTTTTAACTTTGAGTTGCATAAAATCCAATAAGTGCCAACTAAGCATCAGCACAAATTGCGTTGCGCTTATTGTCTTTAACGTATTTACGAACTTGCGTATATGCAGGCTGCCACATTCGTAGCTACACTGGAAGAAATAAACTGTTCTAGTCGCAGGCTAAAAATATAATTGATTAAGGCTTGAAAGGGCTTAAATTGTTTATATTTGTATTTGTGGATAATAAATTTAACTTAAATAGTTGTTTGCTTTACTATAAATATTATATAAGACACAAATAAAAAACAAATTTAAAAATAAAAAAGCATTTCAAAGTAAAACTTGCAACCCGTCGGGATTCGTCTTCAGTGGTTCAAACTTCACAGCTGACTGGAAGGAGCAGCTCTCTCTGAAAACGACTTGCGAAGGGACTTAACATAAATTGAAGTATATACAGTGTGCGTCAGCTTATTTTCAACAGTGTCAAAGAAAAAACGTAATTGCCTGCCATATGTGTTTGGCATTCAGCTCAGTTTTGGATTGTAGCCCCACATAATTCAGTCCGTACGAGCCAAAAATGATGAATTTGGACTCATCTCCAAATATGACTGTGTTCCAAAACTCCAGATCCTTGTCCAAGTGGGTTTTGGACACCGTCATCCTAGTCCCTTAATTTGGTGCGCTTATAAAGGACTTTTTCCGTGGTGCTCGGGCATTTAAGTCATGTTTGCGCAGAACAATGCGCACAGTTTCCACACAGCACTTTTTCCCCATTTTATCCTGCACCTGTTGAGACATTTTTGGAGTCGATAGCTTGGGATTTGCCCTTATTTTCCTGATGATCCTCCGATCCTCCTCTTCGGTGAAAAGCGGGTTTGGTGCCATTAAGCCCTTGCCCTCAATCTAATTTGCGTCGACGAAGCACCGAATGATGTTATACATGGTTAAGTTGCTCAGATTGACCATTTCAGCTATTTGGCGATGTGAATATCCGTTCTTGTGGTGTGCCAGGATGAGTTTCCGTTGTTCAATGGTAGTCCGTTTGTCCATAGTCCTTGTGGGCTTATTGAACTCGGGATGCAGGATATAACTAAACTGACTACGAAGTATTGATCTATTTATTCCGAAAATACTCAACTTTAGGTAAAAAATCCGGGTTCTATGGCTCCCAGGTGTCCACAATGTACCTGATCCAAATAAGCTGTCACCTAAAAATAGGCTACATTTTTACATAATCCTACCTAGCAGGTGGGGAAACCTCAGTTTATGAGGGTCATCCATTCATATTGGTGGTTAATACATGTAGCTACCATCGGTTTTTGGAATTTTTGAAAAATAATGAATAATTACTTTATGGCAGGCAATTACGTTTTTTCTTTGACACTGTTGAAAATAAGCTGACGCACACTGTATATAAGAAATAAAAAAAACACTTGACCTGCAGCCAGCAAGAACATATATATATATATATATATATATCCTCATATTTATATCAAATATAAATAATGTATACATAAAAATACAAACAGAACTTAGCTTTGACCTGGAAGACACTTAACAAAAAAAAAACAAAAATGTTTGATATTTCTGGAGTGCGGTATATATATAAATATTCTACAGATGTGTGAAAAATGTTTCCACTTATGTGCTAAAAATATTTAAAGTGTATGCAAGTAAAATCTACAACTTGACAAGGCAGGTTTGTCTTAATTTTGCTTGAGTTCGTTGTAAAACTCTAGAAATAAAGACTCCATAAAAATGATTGCACTTTTATACCGAACACATGTTTTCTTGAAGTGTATTTGTGTACTTGTTAGCGTGTGATGTTTATCAGCTTGTCGTATGATTGATTTATAGACAGCGTTTATTATTAATGGCCAACAAGTCAATTGAAATGAAGCCGGGCCAACGCAGCTAATAAAGCAGTGGTGGGCATATTTAATAATAATGCCATATGCAAGGCAGCCACTATCAAGCACCACCCCCTCCCCCACACGCACACACATCCCCTCCCATGCGTAGTGGCTAATTGTCTTTCTCTGGGGATGTTGCGCTCTGGTTAACATCGAGGAGAGGCTCATTAGTCCACAACAGCTGCTGTTCAAGTTCTGCCCCAGCGGAAGCGGAAGCAAAGACAAAGTGCAAATTTCCCTTTATTGTGTTTTTTCTATGTGTGTGTGTGTGTGTGCGTCTATTTCTATGTGTGTGCGTGTGTGCGTTTTACTAACTCACTTAAAGCCGCCCTGTCGGGCACACACCCTGCCCAATACGCTTGCCAAAAACTTTCTCTTCACACACGCAGAGAGAGATTTTTGCACACGCATATGTTCTGGCCTAAAGGTCCTTTGGCTAAACATGCTAACTTGGCCGGCTGCTGTTGCTGCTTCCTCTTCTGCTTCTGCTTCTGCTCAGTTTTGTGCTCAGGTGCGTTTTCCAGCTAAGCGCAGCTGACTGTTTTATGGCTCAATCATAATTTTTCACACAGTTAATGTGCAAATGCGTTGCTTGGCCAGACAGCCAGACTGCTTACGGGTTGGACCGGGGGCGCGTGATTCGGGGACAGGCTCTTCTTTTGTCACACGCCCACTTAAAATAACAACAGACACGTGAGTGTGTGCGACTATGTGCGAGTGTGTGCGACTCTGTGCGAGTGTGTGCGAGTGTGTGTAAAAAGTTCTTCAAGTGTTAAATGAGATAACGCAAACATTGTGTGTCGCTCAAAAGGTGGGCGTCTGCCCGGCTTCAACTCAAACAGGGCTACACTTGAAGAAAAAAGCGTTGCTAAATAGCTTACTGTTATTAAATGCCATTTCTTTTTGAGCACAATTCTAACTAAAACATAATTTAGTAAGTATAAAATATGGTTTGAAGCCGAAACGAATTTAGCTTCGCATTTATATACAAAAATTCCTGTTTTTTTTCAAGCACAATTCAAACTAGAACATTATAAAATAAGTATGAATTATTTGCGAATTCTTTGATTTGAGTACAAAATTCTCCAAGTGTAGCGCAGAGCATCGGGTTGTGGGTGGCGCAGGCACAGAGACGCACACTCAGCTGTCAGGCTGTCAGTCTGGCCGTTGTTTGCGCAACTCGCCGCCTGCTCAGCCTGCCCCTTTCGTGCATAATAATTATTAAAAATAATGCACGCAAGTTCTTAAAAAAAGAAAGTGGAAGTAGACTTATATATATGTATATATATATATATATTCTGCGCTTGTTAGTTGGGCAACTTGTGGGCTTTGGTTCTAATTTATTATAATACTGACATTTTGATTGCGCTTTTCAGCTGCTGCTCCCAGTTTTGGTGCTGCTTCTGCTGCTAGTGCTGCTGCTGCTGCTTCTGCGTTTTGTGGAGTGCTCTTCACATTTGAGTATCTGCAAATATTTGTCCGCATCCCTTTCACAGTTTACTGAAAAAATTTCCAACTTAATTGAGTTTACAACAAGTGGCAACGCAGCTGTGCCAGCAACTCATCCAAAAGCAACATTAAAATATCTGCTGAATTTTAGAATTCTAAAGAGGAATTTCACTAATGCCGTAATGCTTTCAAATAGCTCAAGAATGTCTAATATATATGTATATATAGGGATGCTTCAACTAAACATTTAACTTCTATTTATCTTACTTATCATTATGATGACTACAGCACTTAAAAGTCTCGAAGTCTGAATTCCTAATTATTAATTAATTAACTTTATTAAATAGCTGTCGAGTTGACTATATTTGAATTTCAAATTTGAGGTTAATTGAGTGCAGATAATTGTGGCACATTAAAATGATTTGATGAATTAATAGCTAAATAAAAAAAAATAAGTAATGTAATTGTAAATCTATTAATGGTAATTAAGTATTTCCAATTAAGAAAGCAACTTTAATAAAGTAAGATTTATTTAATTAAGAAGAGGAACCGTTGGAATTCAACATTCAACTTTTTTTTAAGAACGATATTATTTATTTATTTATTTAATATCGACTAAGAACAATCCATAGTTTTCAACACACAAACCAGCAAACTATAATTTTAATATTTTTTATAGAATGGATAGCATTTAAGATAAGAAGTTTTGCTTTAAGAGTTTCGACTGCTTACAATGACTATCAATCTCTATTTGCTTAATCGCATAAAATCGATCATATAATAATATCTGATAGTTTCCGTTGGGCTAACAACTCCAAGCTCTTTGCAACAGTCGTTGGATAAACATTTCTGTCTTTGCTTTGAGTTGTTGGTTTTGCTGTTTGCCCACGCCTGCCAACATTTGCAAATAATATGTAAATACATAAATATGTATACACATATATATATATATATATATGCATATATGCATATATGGGGAGGGTCGTCTGTCGACTTGTATTTATTGAATATCGCAAAAAGTGGCGAATGAAATGAAGATTGAAAGCGAGGCGGACAAAATGGTTGTTGTCAACGCTTTGGCTGCTTATTAGTTTAAAGTGTAAACAGGAAGCGCTGCGGCAACGGATATAAGGCCAGCAAGCGGGCAGAGGATGGAGCCGAGCAGGCTGTCACGCGACTTAGCCTTAAGGCGTGGCAGAGGCAAGGGCACAAGCAGAAGCCAAAGGCAAAGGCAAAAGCAGTAGGCGAAGGCGAAGGCGAACACGACAGGCAGCTTCAGCTTCAGCTGTCACCGACAGCGCTGGCAAAACTTTTAAGCAAAGCAGATGCAGGATGGAGGAGGCAGGCGGGAGGATGCTGGATAGAGACGGAAGCGACGCGACTGTTGCCAGCCTCTATTTGTGGCAAGGATTCGACTTGGCTTTGAGAGCAGCGGACGCTAGCTGCAACTGTCAAGCATTTAGCTAACTCTTGGCGCTGTCCTTGCCGCTGTCAGTCACTCAGTCAGTCAGTCAGTTAGTAAGTCAGTCAGTTTACAGCTTAAAGCCATTGGCCAAGTTAAGTTGTACATGCTGCAGTCGTAAACAACTTTTGAAAAGGTCGCAACGCTTGAACTGAAAAAGTAAATTATTTATTTAGAATTTCTTGTCATTTTCAAACAACTTATTTCTGCTGAGGCGAAACGCATTTCGATTTGGGTTTCGGTAGGTGAAGTGTGAGGTTTGCGGTTAAGGTTATGAATTGGAAATTGATTTTGGAAATTGGAATTGGTTCCGTTACGGACTAATGATGTACGCTCCATGAACTGAATTTAAAAATATTTTATTGATATTCAATTCCGGAATCTGTAAAGTTGCGGTTTCCATTCTGTGGCGAATACTTGCAGCTAAGTTAAAGGAAATTCAATTTTTGGAGACTACTTTAAAATTTAACAAATAAAGCATTTAATTCAGAATCGATGAAGTTCTGTTTACCAGGTTCACTTCTTTTTTTTTGAGTGTACATTTGAGTTGCTGTCAGCAACAATGTCATTGCCAGACTTTTCAGCAGCCTTTTGTTTCTAACTCATTCAGCCATTTGACTGCTTTTTGTTGTATAGCACACACTTGAATTAACATCATACACACTCATGCGCACACACACACACTCACACACACACACACATGTGCACACACTCAGCTTAGAGGCGGCACACACATTCCCACTTCTTTCTTAATCAAGCTAAAATAAACAAAAGGCCAGAAATTAATTAAAAACATCCTTAAGCAGATTGCGGGCGTGGCCAAATCGCTTAATTATATTAACAAACATCAAATGTGACACCCCCCACAGCCACTGGCCCCTACCACTCGCCCTGCTGCTCGCCCTTCGCCGCCAGCTTTAACTGTTCCTGCTGTCTGCCAGTTTCTGTTACCTGTCTTGTTGTCTTAAAGTCCACCAAAGTAATTTTAACTTGGCAGCTGTGCAACTTACTCTGTCTACTTTGTCCAGCTCTCTCTCTCTCTCTCTCTGTCTCTCTTTGTGCTGGTGCTGTGGCAACTTGATTTAGCATTTGCCACCTCCTCCCCCCTCCACACTCTCGCTTCTTAGCCGACTTTTGTGGTAATTGACGTTGTTATTGCATGAAAATTGGCACACAACTCGGTTTACATTTTTGGTATATCGATCACGCTTATGCAGCTACACGTAAATGTATCAACCTATCCCCTACTCCCCCTCCACCCCTTGAACTATATCCATGTGCGTACGTGATGTATTCCTGCTGCCTTGGACAGCCCACAGGGAGCTGGAACAAGTTCTTCTCATCCTTTTTCAAAAGATAACATACAACAAATTTCTGCTTTTTTTTTTTGGGCAACAGAGAAAACATAAAAAGTTGCTTTTGTCTGCTGACAAACAATGCGCATAATGCATGAGACCCCCTCTGGTTCCACCCTTCCAGCTTCTCTGCTCGCATCCCTCACTTAACAACGCCTCTGCATTCTGTGCGCATTTGAATGCCAGCTTTTCATTTGCGAGGAATGGAAAAAGTTTTGTGTGTTATGTTGGTGTGTGGGTATGTGTGTTAGAGAGTGCGTGTGAGTGTGTGTGGGTGTGTGTGTGTTTTGTGCAGAGCACTCGCACATGCTCCTGAATAATGGACAGCTTATTTGGGCATTAAGCTTCTTTCAATGACGGCGAACAACGACAACTTTGATTGGAAAACTCAGCAATTGAGGGTTGCATTAGGAAGGAGGGAATGGGTGGAGGGGTGGATGTTGCAGGGCAGTCGACTGGTCAGCATCTCATTTTCATATTGTTCAAGATTTGTTGTTCTTTGCATTCTGCTTTCATTTTGCAAATCAATTACCAAACAATGCCAGCACAAATAAAAAATAAAATTACATCAAATATGCGAAAAACAATTCAAGCAATGATTTTCTATTGAGAATTATACGACTAGCGAATACTTATTATTCATAGGGATTCCAATTGATAGAAAGTTGTAATCAAATTTGAAAATAAAATCAGTCATAAACAAAATTATGCTTTGAATGGAAATGTGTTAGTTGTTAGTCCATGAAACACAGCTCTTCTTTGTTAGGAATTGTTGTTGTAGAATAAATAGAAATGAATGTAAAAACCAAGGTCATAAAAACTTATGCGAATCTATATACCTTTGCCTAATTAATTGCACAGGGTATAACCATGACTATAATGCTCCATTGTGAATGTGCTAAACTGCAAGTCACGCACAGAGTGGCAACAATGATAATACAAACAAGGGGCAACAAAGACGCTTGCTTTAAGGGCCAACAAATTTACATGAACAAAATGGCCAAGTGTTTGAGACACAAAGAATTCTCTGATAACAAATAAAACACACACAAAAAGAACAAGAACAACTTAAACGCAGAATCAGAGAAAGAAATACAAAAATTAGATAGGAAAACATTGAAGTATTGTCATACTATTTAAGAGCTGCTTATGAGCACTAAGTATGAATGATAAGTGTTGGAATAAGCATGGAAATTTGATGGATCGCTTGAACTTGCTGACATTGGCGGCAACTTAAATCTATTTGAGAACATGAAAAGACTTTTCCTAGTCCAAAAAAAAAAGAAGAAAAGTAGACTGAGACCTTTTGTCTGCTTTCGTTTAATATTCGCCCAAGGTCCCGCTATGTTGCCTCTCTCTCTCTCTCTCTCTTTGTCTGACCTGTGTGTCTGTCTGTCTGATTTCTATGTCTATCCTTTATTGCTCTCTTTGTCTGTCTGTCTGGGCAGCCATTTTGTTGTTGCCGCACAGCTCTAATTGAATTGCTTGCTATGTAAACGCCAACTCTCTGCCAGCGCTCTGCTCTGCTCAGCTTTGCGCTCTGCTTTGCTCCTTGGGCAGAGCGCCCATAATCGAATTAGATAAGTTAATAACTTGATAAAAAGTTACAGCTTATTGTTGTTGTTTGTGTTGTTGTGTGTTGTGCCGTTAGTGTTGTTGCTCGTTGTCGTTGTCGTTAGCGTTAGGCTCACCAATTGTGTTTGCCTCTTGTCGCTGTCAATAAACGCCAAATGAAGTTGCCAGCTTGACATGCAAAATTGCGCGCAAAATAAAAACCTGTTAAAACGAAAAAACGAGCAGCAGCCATTGAAATAGACAGTTGACAAAACAAACATTAAATTTGCTAACAAACAAAAACATTTTGAATAAGAGAAAAGGTCGCGCCCGTCAGAAAAGGAAAAAACTTTTATCCATTTAGTTGTTGCTGCAAATGCAGGCTTCAAATTTCTTGCTGTCTCTTTCCAGCTGTTTCCCTGCATAAGCATATGTACACTAACACACACACATACATATGCGCATGAATATGTGGAGAGACAACTGAAGAGAGCGAAGGAGAGATCGTTGTAGAGATGAACAAGCTTACAAATCAAGGTCACCTCGTTGTACGCTAATCAGCCACAGATTTGTGCAATTTAAATTTAAATTAAATTGCGATATAATTAAAGTCAAATTGTTTTCGTGATTGTCAATATAGATTTGCTGTATAATTGTTGTTGAAGTGTTTGCTGAAATTTGTTGTTGCTTTTGCCATTAATGAGAATTTAACCATTGCTTTTTGCGGCAAATGCGCGGCTCGCTTAAATGAACATGGAAAAAATGTATAATCAAATGCAATTGTTTTTTTTTTTGTATTCTTTCATCGTGACATGAAAGAGAGATGCTATAAATTATGTTGCTAAACGATTACTTTCGAAAGAGAAGTAGTAGGAGTAGCATTTTCTCTTTCCATCCTCACATACAAATAATATCTAATAAGAAGGCTTACCTGTTTAGCATATAGTTTTGGTCTTATTTCAATTGACTCCTTAACTTAAAAATAAAAGTTATTAGTCAGAGTCATATGGAGTTTTCAGTTTATTTAATTTGAATTCTTTTCTTTTCATTTTTTGTAAACATCTTATAGGACTTGTATTTATATGAAAAGCATACGCGTTGTATTCATATATATATATATATATTTTTTTTTTTATAAAAATGAATAATTGAAAAGACAAAAAAAAAAAAATTAAAAAATGTATTTAGTTGTCGATTTTGATGGCCTTCTCGGAGGTTTCGCGCTAGTGCGTCTTATTAATGTGATCGAGTCCAAAAAACGGACACTGGCCCATTTCGAGGTTCATGCAACTGCGAAAGGTGCACAGATTGAGCAGTAAATTCATGTTGATTTCGATGGATACTTCCATGTTGAAGCAGATGACTAACTTGTATTGCTCCCATTCAGTGTCAAGCACATTGAGGCGCCGCTGAATGCGTCGTTTGATAGCCCAATACGGATCATTTTGCTGCACCTTTGTCAGAAATGGCACTCCAAATCCACAGCTCAGATTACCGCTATATTGGGCCACCGGAATGAGCATCTCATTCTCGTTGAGCTGGGACTCCTCACTGGGTATCTCCTCTATGCGAAAAAAGAAGCTCCAAATCGATTTTTCGGCTCTAAGCGCATCTATCGTTTCATAATCCTTGCAGATGGCAATAATCTTGTGGTTTTTCACACACAGCAGACGCAGCCTCTTCTGGCTGGCATCGGTAAATGTCAACACTTTGGCTGCCTCATCGAGCAGTTCCTTAACCGTATCATTTATATTTGGATAGAGAAATAGTGGCTTCTCCTCCTTCAAATCTTGCGATACCCAAATGCATTTGAATACGTCTTCATTTTCTAGCTCGTGAATGCTCAGCGACAGTTTCTGATAGAACATATGCCTTTTTTTCGAGATCTGGCTTGGCTGCGTCCACAGATCACTGATTCTGCCCGCATAGGTGTAGGGCACAGCGTTTCCGGGAGATTTCAAGTCATCGCTGATGCTCGTATAGAACTTCAGTTTGGCCGGATCGGTGTTGAGCCGGGCAGCCACCGCTTGGGTCAACTGATCGTAGTTGCTGAGTGGTGAGAACTCGAGCTTAAGATCCGGTCCATTGGGAATGGATTTGTCGCTGAAACTGATCTTGATGCGCAAAAGGATATCCGTCAAATAATACTCAACGTTGGGCAAATCCACATTCTCACGTTCAAATATCAAAATGGTGCCCTGCATCTGATTCGGCATCATATAGACCAAATATCCAATGGGCTTCTCAAGGTCTTGTATCCTCCGGTTGGCATACTCATCAAAAACAGTCAACTTGTTGTTCGATACGAAGCCAAACTTTTGATTGATTTCCGGCACCAGTTCGCAGAGGCGACGATCCAACGGCTGCTGTGTGCAGCCAATGTAATGGAGATGCTGCCGGCGTGCATCGTAAAACTTGAGAAAGAGCAGTATATTCAGCTGGGGATTGAAGCGAGGCAGTGGCCCAGGGCTGTCGGGTTGGGCCAGTTCGAGGAATATGCACCCGGCATTTTGTATATTTTTATCATCATTGTATATCATCTCGTTGAGGGTGTACTTCGCTTGCGTTTCGAAGTCAACATACTGAAACCCTTGCCCCTCCCTAATCAGGAATGTGGCCCAGATGCGCATCCGATTCCGTGGCACTCCAAATGCGTCTACCAGTATCTCAACGAGATTTTCAACAGTTTGACTTCGTTGGAGTTTGAAGGGTGTCAAGGCTTTTATCGTCACCGGGTCGAAGAGGCAGCGTTTTTGATGCACTTCAAAATGCTCCGCGCGTATGATGTTGATGGTCAAATGTAGATGGTCGTCAATGGGCTCCTCCAGACACCCAATACCAACGCGACGCTCCAATTTGATGCGCTTCACGAGATCACGAGGTGTCTCACATTCGGGTATCTCGATTAGGATGGATTCCAGCTGCGATTGTCGTATGTAGACAAGCATATAGGCATTTGTGGACTTGGAGTGAAATGGAATATCAGAATTAAGGCCACCATAATTGTTATCGATGGCCTCCTCCTTGCGACAAGAGGTCACGACCTCATCATCAAACTTGTACCAACGTCCATCGGCCTTCGGATTGATGAAGACCACATAGTGACCGACATCAATCTCGCCCGAATGCACCAGCACGGCATGGAGCACATAATCTGCTGGGGTCTTCTCCTGCTTCGCCAGATAGCGATCCAGATTGATTTGTTCGTAGAACTCGAAGCGATCGTTATACTTAGTCGAACTATCCATTTTGGCATCGTATTGGAAACGCAACAGATGCAAATGCAACACTGGTGGTAACGAGGTGAAGATGACACCTTTGCTTGCCTCCTGCAGTCCATGCTTCCCAGCATCGTATTTATTATCCCCTTCGAGTGTCTGGGATGCCACATAATAGTGAAACGATTCATAGATGTTCCTCATATCCTTGATATTCAGCTGAATGTCGTAGAACGGCTCGCAACGTGTGCTATTAAAATCGATATTCTTGCATTTAATATACGATGACATTCTGCCCCCGAACAGAGACGGAATGGTGCCCTCGAGGCAAGTGCCACGCATTTTCGACTCCAACTTCTCGAGCAAGACACGCAGAAATTCCTGAACATCCTGTTGCATCGACAGATCGATGGTCTTCCAATCAAACGATTTCGTTAGACGTTTCGTTCCCACCGGAAAATCCGAGAGCTGCAAGTCAAGAAAGACCTGCTGCAGCATTAAGCACATCGATTTATTAATATCATCCGCCTCAGTTGGAATACGATAGATGCACAAACGCAACGAATTCGTGAAATATAACGTTTGCAACAGCGAATTCATGTAGCAGGTGGAACCTTGATTCTTCAGGCCCACAAAGCTGGTATGCTTCTTGGAGTCCCAAGGTATGCCACGTGGTGCCTCTGCAACTAGATGCACCTCGAGCGTAACTCTGCCATTGTGGATGAAATGATTATCAGGATTACTCAATGCGTCCCACCTGATGAAGTTCCTGTACCCAAAATCGATCTCTTTGGCGCAGAATATATGCTTGATGCGTGGCTTTGTGTAGGGGAACGCATCGAGTTTGTGGCACTTCAGACGCATATCGACTATGGCGTTGCACGACCAATTTAATGAGTTATTCTCACCACCGCACTGCAAAAAGAAGCCCAGACCCCAATCACTTGGCTTGAACAATATCCGCCAGGACAGCATTCGCACATAGATCGGTGGAGACAATTGTTCATCCTTGAACTCCTTCACGTCCACCGTGTACGAGAATGTGGCCTCTGCACGGAATTTATCCTGCTCCTCCGCATTCTCTTCCTGCCGTTTCATCTTGTCATCTTCCATTGTAATAGCTGCTTTAGTTGCTTAAATATTTGTTTTCCCTTTTTGTTGTTGAGATGAGACTGCTTTTTTTCAGATGGCTTTTTTTTTTGGATAACAGCAAGTCGACGATAGCTCTGAAATGTTAAGCGATCTGTGTTTTTGCACAAAATCACTTGTGATTTTTTTCAGTCGTGAATAATTTGCGTTTTGTGACTACTTGGTTGATTATTACATATTAATGACAATGCAATTGGCATCGCATTGGTCTCACTGCAACATATTGACTATCGATATTATCAAAGTAACTACCGATCTATCGTGAATATCGCTCGAGTAAGAATCGAATCGCTGGCTTGATTATCGAACTGAAAATTAATCGATTAAAGCACGCTTGCATTTACAATTCAAATAAAACAATAACAATGATATAATATATATTGTTGAACAGATAAACAATGCTGGAAGCTTCCAATAAAAAAATAACTATTTGTTTGCCGTGATATTCTCACATTTCGATTAAGATCGGATTGGTATATCATATAAATGAAAAACTTGCCTTACCAAGTTATGACAACCAAACCCAGCAGTTATGCTTCCTTTACTGCCTCTCCTCGGGCTGTTCAGCTATGAATAACACGAGATTCCTCATAAATAAGCAGTTCAGCACAAGCAGCGGACACGATAACGACGACAATTGCGCCTATGTTGCCGCCTTCAACGGAATAGCCTCAGACACACCCTGTATTCCAACCCCAGGCACCCAGTAATAATATTATTATTATTATTGGTGAGCTTCATGCACTGCGAACTATTAGATCTAATGTTTCCCCTTCTGGACATATAGCTCAACCATCAATCCCATTTCTTGAAGTAAAGCAGAAATCTTTGCGGATAACATCTTCGCATAGCAGACTATAGCTTCTTCTGCTTATGGCCTCAGTTTCGCAAAATCGACGGATTCCGCTACTGAATATATCTAATTTAATATATGTAACTTCTTAGTCTAGACTTGTCAGCAGACAGCTAAGTATTTAAAGTCTATTCTTCTCCAACGATAAATAATTTTTGATTAAATCTGCCTCAGAGGCATGTGGCTTTGTCTGAGAACTGTTGACCCCGTCGGCGTAGATGTCTCGCGCTTCCTTTCTCAGCTGCTGCCTGATCCTATTAGTGGCCACCTCTCTGCCCCAATTCAGGGCTGCCTGCCTTCCAGCCACATCATTCCCTGACTAAGAAGTTACTTAAAAACCAAAAATAGTATTGCTGTCGTCTACACAGATTATTGGGCCGACTGCAGCGATTTAATGTGATTTTTGTTTGGTTTTTTTTTTTTTGTTTTTGGTAGCTGCCGTCTGCGACTTTATCTGACAGATAAAGACATCAAGTTTGGCTTACTAATGAGCCTACGGGCGGGGCCATAAATATGAATATAAACATAAACATTTTCATTTAAAATTTATGAAAACCTTAACGCTAAAGGACATAAAACTTTGCTGCCCAAGGGCACCAATACACACACACACACACACACACACACAAAGGCACACACAAATATCAGACATAAACATAAGCAAACAAACAGCAAGCATAATGCATAAAAGCAAATGAGGGGCGCGACGTGGGCAGGGGAGGGGGGCAGCGGCTCGCTAAGAAATCAGAGGCGAAAATGCGAGTATTATGCGAATATTTGTGATAATAATTTCCCATATTATTGGCTTCGTTATGGCAGGGGCGTGGCATAAATTACGACTCAAAAAACGACCAAAAAGAAGAAGATGAACGCAAAAAAAAAAAAAAACCCAACCGGAAAGAGCAAAATATATAAAAATATGTGAACATTACGTATATGCCGCTTCGGGCAGCCCCAATATATAAATATCTATATATTATTATCGATTTCGTCGGCAAACAATTTATGTGCGAGCCATTTGAGTCCATTTTCTTTTCTTTCCTTTTTTCTTCGTTTTTCGTTTTTCGTTTTTGGCAACATATGGCTTTAAGCGTTGTCCTTCGAGCGTAACTTCTCTGACTCTGGCTGAGTCTCATTTGTGGTTGCGTGCCATTTAAAGCGTGTACTCGTCATCGCTGGCCATAATTATGGGCACCTTGGCCCCCAAGGTAAAACGCTGCTCGCTAATCAGTTCAACGCACATTGACCCACTTAAGGTAGGCAGAAGAGGGCATGAAAACAAGCAAACAGCTGGCACATAAAAGTGTAAAGCCTTTTAGCTTCAATGGTGGTTAATAGCTTCAATGGTGGTTAATAGCTGGCCAGCCCGAAAGCGCTTCAAGTGTGGTGTACGCTTGGCCGACAATAGTTTGTACCCTGTAAAAAAATGGGGAAATGCTGGCATAAGGTATATAGATATGTGTAGATATAATAGATCATAATAGATGAACGCCAAGTTTATTGTTATTATATTTTATTATTGCAAAAAGAAAATTAATTTATATATATATTGATAAACAAATAATGATAATTTTTGACACATTAACCAGGTTGTGAAACCGAAACGTGTTGGGTAAAGTTAGGATTGTTGGTTTAAAATTCTTATGCGGTATTCACTTCCATCATTACACGCTCTAATTATATCGATTCCTGCTGCTGGTTCTTAAACAAATGTTGAAATGTTCCAGTTCTTCCTTCACACGCGATTTATGTTTATACTGTAAATTATCGTTATTATCGTAAATTGTCATTAAGGATCTGAGTTTCAAGCGTTGAAGTTGTGGTTCTGCTTACGTTTACGCTTTGACACCGTTATATAAAATTATTCGACTGCCTGCCCTATGACAATCGGATAATAATAGAATTAGGTACAGGGTGAGAGCACTCTCGACTAGCACATTCTTGTTGTCTTACTGTTGCTGCTCTGCCTCTGGTTGTTGTCGTATGCAAGAGCCACAATGCCCGTCGAGGCGAGCCCAACTGACTGACGCAGCAGACACACGTAGATCGGCCCATCCACATTGACGTTGACAGTTTTCGCCAGCAGCAATTTAATGGGTTTATTATCGCAATAACAGCAGGCACAACTGCTGCTCCCTGAAGGAGGGGTTGGCAAAATGGGCGGGGCCTCTCAGCACAAAAGTAAACATATTTGAAGGCTGTGCGATAAATTAAACAGCAGAGGAGCAGCTCTCAGGGCCCAGTTGCAAGCTTAGCTCGAAAGGGCTGCTTATGATTATTATGATGTGTGCATAAATGGTTTGCAACCAACTGTGCCTAGTTTCACATAGACAGACAGAGAGCGTGTGTGAGAGAGAGAGTGAGAGAGAGAGTACGTCTATCCGTCCATGTGATCTATATGAACCATCACTTTCAAGCATGACTTAGCCATCTACTTTTGCATAACCATAACCCTTTAAATAAGAAGTTGAAATATGTTAGAAATATTTAAGCGATATACTCAAGCCTAGTAATGCATTAAATTTCCTAATCTGTACCAGATAGAATCGCTAAATATATATGTATATATAGCTGCCATATCTTGTGTGTTTTTGATTATCATTTGATCACTCGATTAATATTATATTCAATTGACAGACAACCATTTTTGATTCTTTCAAAATTCATGTAAAAGTGTTGCGATGACTCAAAACCTGTTTGGAAACCAAACTTGGCTGTTTGGCAACCGAATATCGCTCACACGACGCGTTGGCCTAGTCAGTAAATAAAAGCGGGCAAGTTTTTAATAAACACGCAACACGCCAAAGTTTTTATGGCAACGCACAGCGTAACACAATTGGACACACATCACACAACACACATCACACACACACACACACACATACAAAGAAATATTTATATGATTACTTAGACAAAGAATGTATTTTTTTTTTTGGAAAATGGCTAAACAAAAGGCCAAATGCGGCCAGCGGCAATTTTATGTTTGACGGCGCTGACGCACATGTGTAGCGATATTATGAGTATGTGTGTGTGTGTGAATGGTTGTGTGTGTGTGTGTGCGCGCGCTGTTAAAAGTGGCCATGTCGCGTTGCTTTATTAAATTAGTTGTAGCACTCAGCGCGAAGCTTCAGCTGAATCGGATGTCTGGCAAATACAAACTTTTTCAATTTCCTGTATATGCTACAGGACATGCATGTGTGTGTGTGTGTGTGTGTAATTATATGCCACGTGTCTTGGCTGAGTGACACCTTTTAGTGGCAAACTAGCGTTATATTTGCTTGTTTCCAGGTCAACTTATGGATCTTGACACAGTTCGTTCGCTTAACTTGACAGTATCAAAGCTTAGCTCCACTCAACTCACCTGTCAAAATATATACATACATACACACTGTTCAAAATAAAGACGTACTTATGTTCACACACTTTTAAACCTGACTGAAAATAATTTATTAAAGTTTTTCCTTGTTGAAGTCCGAAAGTTGTCAGCTTTGCTTAATTTTTATAACATTTTTGTACTCAAAGTAAGAGTTAAATGCTCGTCTCACAGCAATATTTCTTGAAGTTTAAGTTGGCCCATATACTTTTCCTGCTCTGTGCATAGTATATACATATGTATATACATATGTATATACATATATACATATATATATGTATGTGTTTGTGACCATGTCAGGTATCTTATCTCATTGCAGGCACATACTAAATTTTATCTCATTTATTTCTGGTAATTTACTTTGATTCATCGATGAAGTAGCAAATACGCTTGTGTGTGTGTATATGTGTGTGTGTGTGTGTGTGTGTGGGAAAAGAAAATAACATTTTATTGGGATATTTTCGCTTTTCCTCAGAAATGCATCAATTTTATTTGCCGTGTGTGCTTGTGTTTACGTAGGCAATTGATTGAGTTATTGAGCTGGGCCATCGTTATTGTTGTTCTTACACACAAGATAAATAATAATAATAATAATAGTAATAATAATATAAACACCAAGCCATATCTAAGCAGATAAAAGTGAGCTGGATTAGATATGGCTGCTGACTGCAAAGACTTTAATATGATTTAAAGGTATTAATCATACGCCATGTTGCACTTGAAATATCTCACAGACAGAGATAGAGAGAGAGAGCGAGAGAGAGAGAGAGAGAGCGAGAGAGAGAGAGCGAGAGAGAGAGAGAGAGAGATAGGGTGAGAGACTGTAAGAGAATTTTCTATTTTCGAGCGCTTTTGTTCTTGCTGCTTGACAGTTGAGATAATCAGTTATGATAAGGCAAGCAAACTTGACGCTTATTTGACAGAATTTGGCATATATTTAAATGAAATATCAATAATAATAATAAAAACAGACAGGAAAAAGGATGGACAGACAAAGAGAGGCAGGCAATAAATGAAATGCTTGAAAACTCATGTTTTTGGCTCAATGACCATAATATCAAAACCAGCAGCAGCAGCAGCAGCAGCTATTAACAAAAGCAAATGGAGACAAGGTAAAACAATTGCCTGGACAACAAACAAGCAAAACCGAAAATTGACAGGCAGCAGCAAGGACGCAGGACACAGGACCCACCACACAAAACATGGCGCACAACACACACACACACACACACACACACTCAATGAAAAACCCCAACCGACATTTTCATTGACAATTTTGTGTAGGCGGCCAGGTACAAGTTGTTGCCACCTGACTGAAGCTCAACCGAAATATCTTTAGGCAGCTAATGTCTGCACTCAGAAAAAACTTAGCTTCAAATAAAAATCGCTCTAAAAATTAGAAAGTTAGAAAATATTTCTAATTGATGTAAAACTTTTTTTGAAGTTTATTAAAATTTATTATGGAGTTAAGGAAAAATTGCATGATTAATGGCTATAAACACAACCTTTCGCTTTAGATGTATATACTTTTTGAATAATAAGTTGAGTTACCCAAAAGAATAGCTATTTTCTAAGACTTGGTGTAATTTTTTTTCGAGTGTGTGTTTGGCTGTGTGTATATTTATGGCATACATTTGTAGTTTGTCGAAGGTTGGCAGCTCCGTTTATTGTTTGCAATTTGTTTTCAGCCGCACAAACAGAACTTTATTTTTATGTGCCTACACACACAAACACACAAACACACACACACACTCCAATACGCATACACACAAGATAAAAAAGTTGTCTAAAAATGGCCAAGACGTGTTCTGCTATTTATAGCCAACACCTTGTGGTTAACATACTATTGCAAAGCACCAACAACAACAACAACACCAAAATGCTCGATTGCCTAACCGATTGCAATAACCGACAAAAAATAAAAAGAAAACTCGAATTGACATTTAAGCTGCCACAAATTGCTTTTTGTCGCGCCCCCTTCTGTGTGTGTCTCTCTTTGTGTGCGTGTGTGTGTGTGTCTGCTTTGGGTTCTCTGTTTTTTGACAGCTTACCGTGCGCATTTCCATAACGTAAAAAGAAATTTTCAAATTATAACAAATTGAATTTTCACATATGCGTGAGGGCGTCAAATGCCAAAAAAAAAATAAAAAAAATATATTTATATATATATATATATATATATGTATATATATAAAATTGAACAGGAGCGAACATTGATAAAAGCTTATCAGTTCTTTGAGTAGTTTGGAATACCAATTTCAGCGGGGGAAAGCCAAGTCAAAATATTTAAACATTAAAGTGCTTTGTATTTAGTTTTTTTTTCCTTTTGCTTTAGTTTTTCATAAAGCTTAAAATCTTTGATTTTAATTATGTTTTTTGTTGCAATCCATTTTGGGTTTCATTTGTTTTCTTTTTTTCTCTAGAAACTCAATTTTTGTCTTGATTATTTTATGGAATGTGAGCAATTTTTGTTTGCACTTATCGATTTGCCAGGAATTCAAACTGCAAGTCAAAAAGAAGATGCAAATTTGAATTAAATTGTGGTTTGGAATGCTTTTGATATGTCTTAGATGGAAAATGAGATTATTTGTGCTTGCTCAGTCAGTCACTCAAGCCATCAATCACTAGTTAAAAGATGAAAAGAAGGATTACAAATTTTATGAAAATGTGTCTTAAGACACTTCGAATGCTTGTGTAAAATAAATGTTGCCTTGCAATGCTCATTCAATCAGTCAAGCTCAATCAATCAGTCGATAGCTGCTGTGAATATAAGAAATTTTTGCTTGCATTGTTTGGAGTTCAAAGGAAACACGCAAAGATTGCAATTTTAATAATGATTTGTGTGCCAGATCAAACATGAGATTATGTGTTGGTTGAACTTTGCTGTGCAACGCTCGTTCAATCAGTCCATCAAGCTATCAATCATGCGAGGCAAGAGCTGCCCCTGCCCAGCGCAGTGACAGCTTCAATGCTGCTAGCGACGCGCATCTTCGATTCATGCCTCATGCACGTTGTATGTTCTGTATTTATACGTTGATGTTTTACGTGCCCAAAATACCAACAATATTTGTGTTAACACACAAACACACACACACATGTACATATATATATATCTACTCGCACACATGCATACTCGTGTACAATTTATATTGTGTAAATGCGAGCAAAAGGCAACAGTCAAACAGAACTTAGCTCGAGTCGAGTCTGCCACGTAGCTGCCGCAAGCCTGAAAAGAGAACGGATGGGAGTTGGGGGGGGTTGGGGGCCTGTGCAGGGGGAAGGCTTGGCAAGGACACGGGCTTGGCCTGCCCGTTAGCCAGTTTTATTAGCCGCCCCCAAAAGAAAAAAGGGTTAGTATTTAATTTAGCTCTCTTTTCACTCTGCCTCTCCCTCTCTCTTTCTCCTTTCTCTCTCTTTACGTGGCATTGGGCCACATGTCACTTATGCATGTGTGTGCGTGTGTGTGTGTGTGTGTGTGTGGGTGCCATGTATATTCAATTTCATTCGTCAGAATGCGCATAATGTATTCGTATTCCTATTTATTTGCCGCATCACTTTTCTCATTTCCCATGCCATTTTTGTCAGCTGCTCCTTTAATTTTTTATTAAAGCCGGCACAATATTGACGCTGCCCATTAACAAAAGCTCTTAGCTCAAACTGGCATTTAACCGACGCAACCAAGTGATCAAAGAAAAAAAAGAATGTATGCGGCAGAGGGGAGGAGCGGGGCTGTGGCAGGGTGTATGAGAGGCGACTAGACAAACTGACCAAAAGCACAAAAAATAAAGCGAAATGTTGCCACTGAGAGCGAGAGTCGACACTTTGACAGTTTTTGTTCCGTTGCAAGCCACACTTTGTGCAGCAAACCATTTACAGACACCGCCAACCCTCCCCTCCCCTCTCCACCCACTGTGAACCCCCTCTTTGCTTGCTGCACATTTCCATTTTGCAAATTGTTGCTGCTTGAACCACGCTAACAGTTTGACCCTTGTCGCTTGGCCATTTGGCATATGCGCTTTGACATATGCAACAGCAACAGCAACAACAGCAACAACAGCAACTGCAACAGCAAGTGACAACAATAAGAACTGTTGACAAGCTTTTGTTGCTGCTGTCGCTGCTGTGGCTTTGATTCGACTTTATATTGTCATTTTAAAGCTGTCCCCGTTATTTGACGGACTACATGTTGGCTAAAGTGACGTAGAACAAGGACGAGGCATGTTCTGGTTTTTTAGCAGCAGTATAATTGATCTATAAAAAATATAAATTAAGTCGAGCGGCAATTAATGTAGCTGTGCAAATGTTAAACATTTACCTCGGGCAGCCCTAAAATTATAATTTAATTAGAAAATTTCATAGATATAAACGTGGCTTATAGTTGGAAAAAGTTAATTTGAAAATCTTGTTATTTTCTTTCCTTAAATTACTAAGCCAAAAATATAATTATTTCAAAATTTATTGAGTAATTAAATCAGAAGGAGCAGCGCAGCTTGGGTCAAGACTTGAATGAAAATTAATTACAATAAAGAAGATTAACGATAATGCCCCAAGTTGCACAAGCCAGATAAAGCAGCACAAAAAGAGATATTATTTTAATAAAAACTTGGCTGTAATGACACACAAAAAAATGCTCGTTTGCAAACATTGCCTGTCCTGAATGATACTCAGCTGTCGCTTAGCGAAAGTTTCTTTATTTTATGAGGCCAAAGGAAAATCAATTTGTAGCCGTAGTCAAATGACCAATCAGCAAAAATCGGCTACGCAATTTACCTGACCCAACCAGTCCCCAAAATGGATTTACGGGCGAGCAATCAAGCGTGCAGAACCAAACGAAGACCTTGGCCAAAAAGGCGTATTGTACACAAAAAATAAAAGACGAGGCAATTAATGGCATAAAAAACCATTGTAGTTGGGACAGCTGTGCGTGTGTGTGTGTGTGTGTGTGTGGAGTCCAACTTAAGTGCGTAAAATCAACAAACGGAAACGGAAACTCATGCAACTTGGTCGGAAATGTTAAAAAAACAGCAACAGCAGCAGCAGCAGCAAAGTCTGCGACATCTAATGCCCAAACTTGTCTCTATGCTATACACATAAAGAAATCCCAAAAAACGGAGACAGGCACACACAGACACACACACACACATAGACACACATACACATAGACACAGACACAGACAGTTGAGACGCGTTGAGCATTTTGTGGCCTTAAATTTATGTACATGCCATGCGGGCGTATACGCAACGTGACTTGCCGCCTGCTTGGGCTCGCATAAAGTGTTGCAAATTGTTGTTGTTGCTGTTGTCTTTGTTGTACCTGCCCAGCTGACATTTTATGGCAAAAACTGAGACAGTAAACAAGCAGCTGCTGCTGCTCCTGCTTGTATCTTTAAGCTGGCCAAAATTAAGCTCTAAATTAGAAAAGCATCACTCGAAAGTAATTGCTGAGTGTGCCTCGATTTTTCTTATATATGTATGTATATATCATATGTATTTTATGTGTTTTCTCATTTTTCTGTATCTTGTATCTTTGCAGTCGATACGTGCAACGCATTGGCAACATACGAACAACATGTAGCGGAGTGAAACATTCCCGATTACAACTCAACCCAAAGGCACTGTGCTTCTAATGATGATCTGCCATCAATTTGTTGGCTTTGTTTTGTGGTTAGTATGCTTAATTATGTATGCTGCACAAATTTGAAAATGTTATGCAGCAAAGTGAAACATGCAGCAGACACATGCACATTTAGCCGGAAATGTTTTAAAGCTTGTTTGTGGTGTTGACCAAATCGCAGTCAGGCAGCAAAGCTGTACTTTGTTGGGAGTTTGCGCCTGACAGTGTCAACAATTATGCATAATTCATATGACAGCCTTGGGGCAGCTGTGGCAACAACATCATTTACCATTCAGCCTGCTACGTGTTCACCCGTCTAGTTTTTAAATGTCTGTCAACAGCAATGACTGGCCAAACTACATAGTGCTGAATTCAAAACATGCGAGTGGAGATAGAATCTCGAGGTGAATCCATAGTCTGGCATGGATTAAGTTGATGCGATCTTTTTGTATAAATAATATACTTTTATCCGCATTAAATCTTCTGTTCTACTATCTTAACCTATAGTCCAAAACTTATATAATAATATTAAAATCAATTTTGGCAAACTGCTTCAAGTCAAATTTAGCCTTCACAATTTGAATTTGTCTGCTTTTAATTCAAATCCAACAGCAATTTCCTAAAGTGTTTGATGAGTAAAAACTTTTAATTGTGTTTAGCTTGAATGTGATATATATATATAGTCAACATCTGATAGACTGCACAATAATACTTTTGTATAAGTTTGCTCCAAGTCTAATCTGCATTCACATGCAAAATTTCGTCCGCTTTTAATTCAAAATTCCAAAATTAGTTTAAGGAATAAGCAATTTTCTGCTTCTTTAAATCCAATTAGCTCTATTCATGTGCTGGCCACTTAAAGAAAGCAAGATACAAACATTCCACATTTCTCCGGCTTTCTCTGCAGGCTTTCACATTGCGTGGGCAGATACACTGCACAATTTTTCGGTCAATCAACTATGACAAATTTAGTCATCTATTCATATCAAAAATGCTATTTGTTATTCAGCCGCTGAGCCACTGGGACAGGACCCTTGGGCCGCAACACTGCCACACTGCCACACTCACACACAGACACAGACACTCTGCCACACATAATACAGCTGTAAGCAGCCCACGCACAAAGACCGCAACAAGCAAAGCAGCAGTAGCAAAAACTCGGCACTTATCTCGAACATTTCTCATCTCTCTCTTTCATTTGGCTGACCGCATTTTAATGCCTTTTTCATTGTTGGCGAAGCGGGAGAGGAGCGACACTGCTTTGACACGCCCACCAACTAGACCGGCTGTCCACAGCGCCCCCTCGCCCCCGCCCTTTGTCTGGCCTGGTCTATTTTTCGGGTTCACATGCACAATTTGCGCTTTGCATATTTTGAGGCGCTGAGGCGTAGCTCAAGCAAATTGACGCCATGTCATCAATCAATCTGAGGATGTACCAAAGCTCAGCTCTCTTCTCCCCTGTCTCTCTGTCACTTCTCTCTCTCTCTCTCCCTCTTGCTCGTCCTGCATCTCCTCATCATTTTTTACACATTCTTTCCCCCGACAAACGGAGCAATTTCTTTAGCTGCCACATTTTTTAATAATTTTGCTACACACCAGAAATATTTCTCATTATGCTGCATGCAACTTGATTTATGGCATTTTAATGAGCTGTTATTGTTGGGAGCTGTTGCTGTTGCTGTAGCTGCTGCTGCTGCTGCTGTTGTTGTAGTTGCTGCTGCTGTTGTTGCTATTGAAAGCAATGTTAAGCTTGCTGCTCTTATTTTTGTAATTTAAGTTGCTTTACAAGTTTAAACTGTTGCCATTGTTAGTTGCTATTTTTAAGTTGTTGCTGCTTGTTGTTCTGCTGCTGTTCCCGCTGCTGTCAATATTGCTGCTTTTAAAGTTGATGTTTCAATTGCAACTTTTGTGTTTGCTGCTGCAAAAGTTGTTCTTGACAATTGCAATATTGTCGTCGTTGTTACTTTGTTGCTGTTGTTGCAGCGTTAATTTCCGTGCAACTTTTGCTGTCAAGGCTGAGAATGCAGTTATTGTTGCCAATATGTCAATTGCAAATGTTGCAAATGTTGTTTTTGCTGCTGGAAAAGTTGTTAATGACCAAATCATTATTATTGTCATAGTAGCTGTTCGCTGCTGTCGTTATTATTCTTTATTGCTGATTAAGTTGCTGCTGTGATAAATGTTGTTTCTGTTGCGGTTGCTCTTGTTGTCATTGTTCTCGCATTTGTTGCTGCCACTGAGTCTATGGCAACTCATAATGGCGCTGCTGTTGTTAGTTGTTCCTTTGCTGCTGCCACTGCTCTTCATTCTAATGCTGCTATTGCTGTTGTTATTGGCAATTCTATTTCTGCTGCTATAGCTAATGTTGCTGCTGTAGCTGCTGAAGTTGCGGCTGGCATAGTTACTGTTGCTATTGCTGCTGTTATTCCTTTCTGCAGTGATTGTTGCAGTAATTGCTGTTGTTTCTGTAACATTTTGTTGATTTTGCTGCTCTTTCAAGCTGTTGCTGTTATTCATACAGTTTATTCTTATTCTTGTTTGTTTTGCTGCTGCTGTTGCTAGTGCAATGGTAGAAGTTGCTGCTGTTCCTGTTTCTGCTGCTGTTGTTTATTTACGTTGTTGTTGTTGTTACCTTCACAATTGCTACTGCTGCTGTTATTATTTTTACTTTTCCTTATTGTTGTTTGATTTGCTGCTGCTGTTGTTCTTGCAATTGTAGTTGTTGCTATAGTTTTTACTGTATCTATGACAATTTATATAGTTGCTACAATTGTTGTTGCTTTTCCTGTTACAGCTACTGCTGTTAATTTTTCCATTGCTGCTGCCGTTGTTGCTCCTGTGGCTGTAGCTGTTGTTGTTGTTACTGCTGCTGTTTATATTGCTCACGTTATTGCTGTAACGCCCACAGTTGCTGCTGCTCTTCTTCAAGTCTTTACTGTTGTTTACATTGCTGCCGTTGTTGCTGTTGTTGCTGTTGCTTCTGCTGAGTCATTATTCAGATGTCTGTAACGTTTTATCAATTCGAGCATAAAACTTGTGCAAATATTCAGCGACCTTAGCAAATAACAAGAGCTTCTTCAGTGTTACTCTGTTTGGGTCAAAGTTCACGGCCATTTGCTTTGACCAGCAACTGTGGAGGGGTGGTGGGCGATGGGGGGGATTGTGTTTGGTAGGAGGTGTTAGGAGAGTTGTTCTGTCTGCGGATAGAACCACGACTGCTGTAAAATTTTAATTGCTGCGACCTTTAACCAATGCTGGTGCCATTAACGAGAACATTGCTCGATACTGCTGCATGCGGCGTATGCGTGTTATATATATATAAGTATGTTTGTGCCACATAAGAAATTGTCATTGCTAATTTGCCCACGGTGCACCCCAAATCCCATATCCCCCCACCTTACCCTATTATTTCCCTATTTTGTGTCGTGGCATCTCCCCGGCTGTCATTATTTTTGCAACATTGTGTTGCGCTGTTTTATTGCTTGGTTATTTTAATTAAAAACTTTACGCATGCCCCGACAACACCAAGTGTGCACCGCACTTCCCCAAACAACTACCCTGCCACTCCACCCTGCTATCTGCCATCTTTCCACACGTTTTGTTGCCTGCCTTCGGGGGCATACAAGAGAAATGTGCGAAAACAAAGCTGTCAAGGCGAGCAGCTACTTGTTTCTACTTACAACAAGCTCATAAGCAGCCCCGGCCACCCCCCTCTGACTCACAACCCTCTCTCAATCACCACGTGCAGCAATACATTGCCTGTCTGCCTTAGAGTCGGTCTGAGCCCTTTTGTCTTAGCCTTCGACTTTTGCCATTTTTACGCTCTTGAGCCCATATTAAAGGCATATGCAAAGTATGTAAAGATCTAAGGCATGTACGCGATTTTGCTGCTGCTGCTGTGCCCATATATCGATTTTCAGACCAGAATTTTTACTTATGTTCCGACCTAAAATCACGTTTTTAACTTTAAATGTACGATTGATTTAGGGACAAAACTATGATCAAAAAGACCTCGCTTTTTAAAATAAGTTGAGTTTTGACGAAGTTATGGCATTTTGAAGTTTCGACCTGTGCCCATATATCGATTTTCAGACCAGAATTTTTACTTATGTTCCGACCTAAAATCACGTTTTTAACTTTAAATGTACGATTGATTTAGGGGTAAAACTATGATCAAAAAGACCTCGCTTTTTAAAATAAGTTGAGTTTTGACGAAGTTATGGCATTTTGAAGTTTCGACCTGTGCCCATATATCGATTTCCAGACCAGAATTTTTACTTATGTTCCGACCTAAAATCACGTTTTTAACTTTAAATGTACGATTGATTTAGGGACAAAACTATGATCAAAAAGACCTCGCTTTTTAAAATAAGTTGATTTTTGACGAAGTTATGGCATCTTGAAGTTTCGACCTGTGCCCATATATCGATTTTCAGACCAGAATTTTTACTTATGTTCCGACCTAAAATCACGTTTTTAACTTTAAATGTACGATTGATTTAGGGGAAAAACTATGATCAAAAAGACCTCGCTTTTTAAAATAAGTTGAGTTTTGACGAAGTTATGGCATCTTGAAGTTTCGACCTGTGCCCATATATCGATTTTCAGACCAGAATTTTTACTTATGTTCCGACCTAAAATCACGTTTTTAACTTTAAATGTACGATTGATTTAGGGACAAAACTATGATCAAAAAGACCTCGCTTTTTAAAATAAGTTGAGTTTTGACGAAGTTATGGCATTTTGAAGTTTCGACCTGTGCCCATATATCGATTTTCAGACCAGAATTTTTACTTATGTTCCGACCTAAAATCACGTTTTTAACTTTAAATGTACGATTGATTTAGGGGCAAAACTATGATCAAAAAGACCTCGCTTTTTAAAATAAGTTGAGTTTTGACGAAGTTATGGCATTTTGAAGTTTCGACCTGTGCCCATATATCGATTTCCAGACCAGAATTTTTACTTATGTTCCGACCTAAAATCACGTTTTTAACTTTAAATGTACGATTGATTTAGGGGAAAAACTATGATCAAAAAGACCTCGCTTTTTAAAATAAGTTGAGTTTTGACGAAGTTATGGCATTTTGAAGTTTCGACCTGTGCCCATATATCGATTTCCAGACCAGAATTTTTACTTATGTTCCGACCTAAAATCACGTTTTTAACTTTAAATGTACGATTGATTTAGGGGAAAAACTATGATCAAAAAGACCTCGCTTTTTAAAATAAGTTGAGTTTTGACGAAGTTATGGCATTTTGAAGTTTCGACCTGTGCCCATATATCGATTTTCAGACCAGAATTTTTACTTATGTTCCGACCTAAAATCACGTTTTTAACTTTAAATGTACGATTGATTTAGGGACAAAACTATGATCAAAAACACCTCGCTTTTTAAAATAAGTTGAGTTTTGACGAAGTTATGGCATTTTGAAGTTTCGACCTGTGCCCATATATCGATTTCCAGACCAGAATTTTTACTCATGTTCCGACCTAAAATCACGTTTTTAACTTTAAATGTACGATTGATTTAGGGGAAAAACTATGATCAAAAAGACCTCGCTTTTTAAAATAAGTTGAGTTTTGACGAAGTTATGGCATTTTGAAGTTTCGACCTGTGCCCATATATCGATTTTCAGACCAGAATTTTTACTTATGTTCCGACCTAAAATCACGTTTTTAACTTTAAATGTACGATTGATTTAGGGGAAAAACTATGATCAAAAAGACCTCGCTTTTTAAAATAAGTTGAGTTTTGACGAAGTTATGGCATTTTGAAGTTTCGACCTGTGCCCATATATCGATTTTCAGACCAGAATTTTTACTTATGTTCCGACCTAAAATCACGTTTTTAACTTTAAATGTACGATTGATTTAGGGACAAAACTATGATCAAAAAGACCTCGCTTTTTAAAATAAGTTGAGTTTTGACGAAGTTATGGCATTTTGAAGTTTCGACCTGTGCCCATATATCGATTTTCAGACCAGAATTTTTACTTATGTTCCGACCTAAAATCACGTTTTTAACTTTAAATGTACGATTGATTTAGGGGAAAAACTATGATCAAAAAGACCTCGCTTTTTAAAATAAGTTGAGTTTTGACGAAGTTATGGCATTTTGAAGTTTCGACCTGTGCCCATATATCGATTTCCAGACCAGAATTTTTACTTATGTTCCGACCTAAAATCACGTTTTTAACTTTAAATGTACGATTGATTTGGGGGCAAAACTATGATCAAAAACACCTCGCTTTTTAAAATAAGTTGAGTTTTGACGAAGTTATGGCATTTTGAATTTTCGACCTGTGCCCATATATCGATTTCCAGACCAGAATTTTTACTTATGTTCCGACCTAAAATCACGTTTTTAACTTTAAATGTACGATTGATTTAGGGGAAAAACTATGATCAAAAAGACCTCGCTTTTTAAAATAAGTTGAGTTTTGACGAAGTTATGGCATTTTGAAGTTTCGACCTGTGCCCATATATCGATTTCCAGACCAGAATTTTTACTTATGTTCCGACCTAAAATCACGTTTTTAACTTTAAATGTACGATTGATTTAGGGACAAAACTATGATCAAAAAGACCTCGCTTTTTAAAATAAGTTGAGTTTTGACGAAGTTATGGCATTTTGAAGTTTCGACCTGTGCCCATATATCGATTTTCAGACCAGAATTTTTACTTATGTTCCGACCTAAAATCACGTTTTTAACTTTAAATGTACGATTGATTTAGGGGCAAAACTATGATCAAAAAGACCTCGCTTTTTAAAATAAGTTGAGTTTTGACGAAGTTATGGCATTTTGAAGTTTCGACCTGTGCCCATATATCGATTTCCAGACCAGAATTTTTACTTATGTTCCGACCTAAAATCACGTTTTTAACTTTAAATGTACGATTGATTTAGGGGAAAAACTATGATCAAAAAGACCTCGCTTTTTAAAATAAGTTGAGTTTTGACGAAGTTATGGCATTTTGAAGTTTCGACCTGTGCCCATATATCGATTTCCAGACCAGAATTTTTACTTATGTTCCGACCTAAAATCACGTTTTTAACTTTAAATGTACGATTGATTTAGGGGTAAAACTATGATCAAAAAGACCTCGCTTTTTAAAATAAGTTGAGTTTTGACGAAGTTATGGCATTTTGAAGTTTCGACCTGTGCCCATATATCGATTTCCAGACCAGAATTTTTACTTATGTTCCGACCTAAAATCACGTTTTTAACTTTAAATGTACGATTGATTTAGGGACAAAACTATGATCAAAAAGACCTCGCTTTTTAAAATAAGTTGAGTTTTGACGAAGTTATGGCATCTTGAAGTTTCGACCTGTGCCCATATATCGATTTTCAGACCAGAATTTTTACTTATGTTCCGACCTAAAATCACGTTTTTAACTTTAAATGTACGATTGATTTAGGGGAAAAACTATGATCAAAAAGACCTCGCTTTTTAAAATAAGTTGAGTTTTGACGAAGTTATGGCATTTTGAAGTTTCGACCTGTGCCCATATATCGATTTTCAGACCAGAATTTTTACTTATGTTCCGACCTAAAATCACGTTTTTAACTTTAAATGTACGATTGATTTAGGGACAAAACTATGATCAAAAAGACCTCGCTTTTTAAAATAAGTTGAGTTTTGACGAAGTTATGGCATTTTGAAGTTTCGACCTGTGCCCATATATCGATTTCCAGACCAGAATTTTTACTTATGTTCCGACCTAAAATCACGTTTTTAACTTTAAATGTACGATTGATTTAGGGGAAAAACTATGATCAAAAAGACCTCGCTTTTTAAAATAAGTTGAGTTTTGACGAAGTTATGGCATTTTGAAGTTTCGACCTGTGCCCATATATCGATTTCCAGACCAGAATTTTTACTTATGTTCCGACCTAAAATCACGTTTTTAACTTTAAATGTACGATTGATTTAGGGACAAAACTATGATCAAAAAGACCTCGCTTTTTAAAATAAGTTGAGTTTTGACGAAGTTATGGCATTTTGAAGTTTCGACCTGTGCCCATATATCGATTTTCAGACCAGAATTTTTACTTATGTTCCGACCTAAAATCACGTTTTTAACTTTAAATGTACGATTGATTTAGGGACAAAACTATGATCAAAAAGACCTCGCTTTTTAAAATAAGTTGAGTTTTGACGAAGTTATGGCATTTTGAAGTTTCGACCTGTGCCCATATATCGATTTTCAGACCAGAATTTTTACTTATGTTCCGACCTAAAATCACGTTTTTAACTTTAAATGTACGATTGATTTAGGGGAAAAACTATGATCAAAAAGACCTCGCTTTTTAAAATAAGTTGAGTTTTGACGAAGTTATGGCATTTTGAAGTTTCGACCTGTGCCCATATATCGATTTCCAGACCAGAATTTTTACTTATGTTCCGACCTAAAATCACGTTTTTAACTTTAAATGTACGATTGATTTAGGGACAAAACTATGATCAAAAAGACCTCGCTTTTTAAAATAAGTTGAGTTTTGACGAAGTTATGGCATTTTGAAGTTTCGACCTGTGCCCATATATCGATTTTCAGACCAGAATTTTTACTTATGTTCCGACCTAAAATCACGTTTTTAACTTTAAATGTACGATTGATTTAGGGGCAAAACTATGATCAAAAAGACCTCGCTTTTTAAAATAAGTTGAGTTTTGACGAAGTTATGGCATTTTGAAGTTTCGACCTGTGCCCATATATCGATTTCCAGACCAGAATTTTTACTTATGTTCCGACCTAAAATCACGTTTTTAACTTTAAATGTACGATTGATTTAGGGGAAAAACTATGATCAAAAAGACCTCGCTTTTTAAAATAAGTTGAGTTTTGACGAAGTTATGGCATTTTGAAGTTTCGACCTGTGCCCATATATCGATTTTCAGACCAGAATTTTTACTTATGTTCCGACCTAAAATCACGTTTTTAACTTTAAATGTACGATTGATTTAGGGGAAAAACTATGATCAAAAAGACCTCGCTTTTTAAAATAAGTTGAGTTTTGACGAAGTTATGGCATTTTGAAGTTTCGACCTGTGCCCATATATCGATTTCCAGACCAGAATTTTTACTTATGTTCCGACCTAAAATCACGTTTTTAACTTTAAATGTACGATTGATTTAGGGGAAAAACTATGATCAAAAAGACCTCGCTTTTTAAAATAAGTTGAGTTTTGACGAAGTTATGGCATTTTGAAGTTTCGACCTGTGCCCATATATCGATTTCCAGACCAGAATTTTTACTTATGTTCCGACCTAAAATCACGTTTTTAACTTTAAATGTACGATTGATTTAGGGGCAAAACTATGATCAAAAAGACCTCGCTTTTTAAAATAAGTTGAGTTTTGACGAAGTTATGGCATTTTGAAGTTTCGACCTGTGCCCATATATCGATTTCCAGACCAGAATTTTTACTTATGTTCCGACCTAAAATCACGTTTTTAACTTTAAATGTACGATTGATTTAGGGACAAAACTATGATCAAAAAGACCTCGCTTTTTAAAATAAGTTGAGTTTTGACGAAGTTATGGCATTTTGAAGTTTCGACCTGTGCCCATATATCGATTTTCAGACCAGAATTTTTACTTATGTTCCGACCTAAAATCACGTTTTTAACTTTAAATGTACGATTGATTTAGGGGAAAAACTATGATCAAAAAGACCTCGCTTTTTAAAATAAGTTGAGTTTTGACGAAGTTATGGCATTTTGAAGTTTCGACCTGTGCCCATATATCGATTTCCAGACCAGAATTTTTACTTATGTTCCGACCTAAAATCACGTTTTTAACTTTAAATGTACGATTGATTTAGGGACAAAACTATGATCAAAAAGACCTCGCTTTTTAAAATAAGTTGAGTTTTGACGAAGTTATGGCATTTTGAAGTTTCGACCTGTGCCCATATATCGATTTCCAGACCAGAATTTTTACTTATGTTCCGACCTAAAATCACGTTTTTAACTTTAAATGTACGATTGATTTAGGGACAAAACTATGATCAAAAAGACCTCGCTTTTTAAAATAAGTTGAGTTTTGACGAAGTTATGGCATTTTGAAGTTTCGACCTGTGCCCATATATCGATTTTCAGACCAGAATTTTTACTTATGTTCCGACCTAAAATCACGTTTTTAACTTTAAATGTACGATTGATTTAGGGACAAAACTATGATCAAAAAGACCTCGCTTTTTAAAATAAGTTGAGTTTTGACGAAGTTATGGCATTTTGAAGTTTCGACCTGTGCCCATATATCGATTTCCAGACCAGAATTTTTACTTATGTTCCGACCTAAAATCACGTTTTTAACTTTAAATGTACGATTGATTTAGGGACAAAACTATGATCAAAAAGACCTCGCTTTTTAAAATAAGTTGAGTTTTGACGAAGTTATGGCATTTTGAAGTTTCGACCTGTGCCCATATATCGATTTTCAGACCAGAATTTTTACTTATGTTCCGACCTAAAATCACGTTTTTAACTTTAAATGTACGATTGATTTAGGGACAAAACTATGATCAAAAAGACCTCGCTTTTTAAAATAAGTTGAGTTTTGACGAAGTTATGGCATTTTGAAGTTTCGACCTGTGCCCATATATCGATTTTCAGACCAGAATTTTTACTTATGTTCCGACCTAAAATCACGTTTTTAACTTTAAATGTACGATTGATTTAGGGACAAAACTATGATCAAAAAGACCTCGCTTTTTAAAATAAGTTGAGTTTTGACGAAGTTATGGCATTTTGAAGTTTCGACCTGTGCCCATATATCGATTTTCAGACCAGAATTTTTACTTATGTTCCGACCTAAAATCACGTTTTTAACTTTAAATGTACGATTGATTTAGGGGAAAAACTATGATCAAAAAGACCTCGCTTTTTAAAATAAGTTGAGTTTTGACGAAGTTATGGCATTTTGAAGTTTCGACCTGTGCCCATATATCGATTTCCAGACCAGAATTTTTACTTATGTTCCGACCTAAAATCACGTTTTTAACTTTAAATGTACGATTGATTTAGGGACAAAACTATGATCAAAAAGACCTCGCTTTTTAAAATAAGTTGAGTTTTGACGAAGTTATGGCATTTTGAAGTTTCGACCTGTGCCCATATATCGATTTTCAGACCAGAATTTGTACTTATGTTCCGACCTAAAATCACGTTTTTAACTTTAAATGTACGATTGATTTAGGGGCAAAACTATGATCAAAAAGACCTCGCTTTTTAAAATAAGTTGAGTTTTGACGAAGTTATGGCATTTTGAAGTTTCGACCTGTGCCCATATATCGATTTCCAGACCAGAATTTTTACTCATGTTCCGACCTAAAATCACGATTTTAACTTTAAATGTACGATTGATTTAGGGGAAAAACTATGATCAAAAAGACCTCGCTTTTTAAAATAAGTTGAGTTTTGACGAAGTTATGGCATTTTGAAGTTTCGACCTGTGCCCATATATCGATTTCCAGACCAGAATTTTTACTTATGTTCCGACCTAAAATCACGTTTTTTACTTTAAATGTACGATTGATTTAGGGACAAAACTATGATCAAAAAGACCTCGCTTTTTAAAATAAGTTGAGTTTTGACGAAGTTATGGCATTTTGAAGTTTCGACCTGTGCCCATATATCGATTTTCAGGCCTGTAATTTTTACTTATGTTCCGACCTAAAATCACGTTTTTAACTTTAAATGTACGATTGATTTAGGGGCAAAACTATGATCAAAAAGACCTCGCTTTTTAAAATAAGTTGAGTTTTGACGAAGTTATGGCATTTTGAAGTTTCGACCTGTGCCCATATATCGATTTCCAGACCAGAATTTTTACTTATGTTCCGACCTAAAATCACGTTTTTAACTTTAAATGTACGATTGATTTAGGGGAAAAACTATGATCAAAAAGACCTCGCTTTTTAAAATAAGTTGAGTTTTGACGAAGTTATGGCATTTTGAAGTTTCGACCTGTGCCCATATATCGATTTCCAGACCAGAATTTTTACTTATGTTCCGACCTAAAATCACGTTTTTAACTTTAAATGTACGATTGATTTAGGGGAAAAACTATGATCAAAAAGACCTCGCTTTTTAAAATAAGTTGAGTTTTGACGAAGTTATGGCATTTTGAAGTTTCGACCTGTGCCCATATATCGATTTCCAGACCAGAATTTTTACTTATGTTCCGACCTAAAATCACGTTTTTAACTTTAAATGTACGATTGATTTAGGGACAAAACTATGATCAAAAAGACCTCGCTTTTTAAAATAAGTTGAGTTTTGACGAAGTTATGGCATTTTGAAGTTTCGACCTGTGCCCATATATCGATTTTCAGACCAGAATTTTTACTTATGTTCCGACCTAAAATCACGTTTTTAACTTTAAATGTACGATTGATTTAGGGGAAAAACTATGATCAAAAAGACCTCGCTTTTTAAAATAAGTTGAGTTTTGACGAAGTTATGGCATTTTGAAGTTTCGACCTGTGCCCATATATCGATTTCCAGACCAGAATTTTTACTTATGTTCCGACCTAAAATCACGTTTTTAACTTTAAATGTACGATTGATTTAGGGGAAAAACTATGATCAAAAAGACCTCGCTTTTTAAAATAAGTTGAGTTTTGACGAAGTTATGGCATTTTGAAGTTTCGACCTGTGCCCATATATCGATTTCCAGACCAGAATTTTTACTTATGTTCCGACCTAAAATCACGTTTTTAACTTTAAATGTACGATTGATTTAGGGAAAAAACTATGATCA